>CM066033.1:1029869815-1030588969 GCA_033557465.1 Ichthyophis bannanicus | reverse complement strand
ATTCTGATCGTTCAACACGCGATCTACTACTTTTCCCCTTCCACTCCGTTCATTAATTTATAGACGTCTAAAATATCTCCCTTCAGCCGGCTCTTTTCACAGGTTACAGACCCCTAACCTTTTTAAGCCTTTCTTCATAGGAGTATCCTTCCATCCCCTTTACCATTTTGGGTGCTCTTCTCTGCACCTTTTCTAAAATTCTCTATATCCTTTTTAAGATACGGCGACCAGAATTGCAACACCCTATCCAAGGTGCGGCGGTCCTCAACATGGAACTCTCTAGAGGCATTATAATATCTTTTGTTTTATTTTCACCTTCCTTTCCTTATCATACCTAGCATTCTATTTGCTCTCTTGGCCGCTGCTGCACACTGTGCCAAGGTTTTTTAATCATGGTATCCACAATGACGCCTAAATCTTTTTCCTGGGTGGTGGTTCCTAATGTGGAACCTTGCCTCGTGTAACACATAGTTTTGTGTTTGTTCTTCCCTATGTGCATAACCGTGCACTTGTCCACCTTAACTTTCATCTGCCCACTTTGTTCACATTCCAGTCTCCCCATCTTCTCCAATTTATCAAGATCCTCTTTGCAATTTTCCACAATCCTCTTTGGGTGTTTAACAACTTTAATGGAGTTTTGTGTCATCTGCAAATTTTGATAACCTCACTCGTTTTGCCACTTTCCAGGTCATTTCTGAATCTGTCAAAAAGCAGCGTACCCAGCAAACCGATCCCTGGGGTACACCACTATTTCACCTTTCCCTCCATTGGGAAAATTGGCCATTTAGCCCTACCCTCTGCTTTTCTATCTTTTAACCAGTTCCTGATCCACAATAGTACACTGCCTCCTATCCCAGGACTCTTTAGTTTTGCCAAAAGTCTCTGATGAGTGGACCTTGTCAAAGGCTTTCTGAAAGTTCCAGATGCACACTATCAACCGACTCACCTTTGCACACCTGATTATTCACTCCTTCAAAAAAACATAACAGATTAGTAAGACAAGATCTTCCTTCCGGCTAAAGCCATGTTGGCTGTCTCCCATTAGGTCATGACTATCTACATGCTGCGTAATTTTCTTCTTTATGCTGGTTTCTAACCATTTTTCTTCTCCCGGTACTGATGTCAGGCTCACCGGTCCTGTAGTTTCCCGGATCACCCCTGGAACCCTTTTTAAAAATTGGATGTTACCTTGACGATCCTCCAATCTTCAGGTATTATGAGATGATTTTAATGATAGTTCACAGATTACTAATAGCGATGTCTGCTATCCTCAGCTTTCAGCTCTTTCAACACCCTTGGATGTATAAAACCATCCGGCCCAGGTGATTTGCTACTCTTCGCTTATCTAATAGTTGTAATACATCTTCCCGATGTATCGATAAATTTCCTTCAATTCTGCCGCACCTTTAAATACCACTTCAGTCATGGGTAACAGCCTGCTTTTCTTGTCTGCCATGTTTCTTAATCCTTTTGCATTGATAGTAGTAACCACCAGGTCTGTAGAGTTAAGTATCCCTCCTTGTCTCTGTTTCCCCCCTTCCTTCCTACCCTCATCCTCTTTACCCCCATACTTCTCTCCCCCAGGCCCCCTTCTCCTCCTCTTCCGTATCGCTTCTGCTCTCCACTGCCCTCCCCCCTGGCCTCCCCCTCCCCAACCCCTCGCCCTCTTTTTCCCACCCCTCCCCTCTTTTCCCCTCCCCAACTCCCCTCAGTCCCGTCCTCCTTTCCCAGGAGTGTTTTGGAGTTAGTACGTCCCCTTACCTCCTCCACCTGCCCCCCCACCCTCTCCCTCTTCCTCCCCTCCTTCCCCAGCCTTGACTCCCTCCTTTATCTCCTTTCTTCCCCCTCACCTTGAACCCTAATATGCAAACTCCATCCATCTCATACTCCTTTTTCATTTCCGGCACATATAAAATTTTTACATTCTCATTACTACTATCTAACATATTCCTACCATCAACCATTCGGCTGTCGCCTTGTTCTCTGATTTGGCTTTCCCCTCCCTCCATCCTCCAATCCCTAAACCCACTCTCCAACTTTTCCAGTCCTTTCATCTTTCGTCACTATCTTTACTCTCCTTGCTCCTCCCGTTCTTCAGATCCTGCTGTTCGCCATCCAGTATCCTCTGCTTCTATATTCTGCTGATTGCTTTTGAATCTCGAATCCCTTTATACTTTAACCGCTGCTGTCGCTTCCTCAAGCGGTTGCACTCTCCGGTTTTTTAGCCAGCCCAAACGGATGTAGCCATCGTTATTTATTGTCTCTACTGCACAAAATCTTTGTGACAGTCTGCCAAGCTCTCCATCTCTGTAAAGTTTCCAAGGGACAAATTCCTTATCGATGGTTATTGGATAGCCTTGCCATTTAAGGGTCCCCCCTAGGCTCTTTATTTTTGTTGCAATCTTTTCTTTCATTTTATATCCAGTAAAACAATGATAATCTCTCTAGGTCTATTCATTCTTGCTATGCCCGAGTGCTCTGTGTGCGCTAATCCAACTCAATCTCCGCAGGACTTTCTAACTTTCCCCCTCCTTTCCTGATTATCTCCGAACATATTGAAACTGCCCTTTTCACACGTTCTTGGAATTCTTTTTCCTCTGGAACTCCGCGGATTTGCAGATTATTCCTGCATGATCGTTTTCCAAGTAGTCCAATTTATATTGCATATCCGGTCTGCCATTTTTGACTTGCCTGGTATTCCTCTTGCTGCTCGCCTCTTTGCTGCTGCTCCAGACTTTGCAAACCGGATTCTCATGGTTTTCTGCCGTGTGTGTCAGTTCATCTATATCATCTTTTCAATTCCCTATAAGTTCACTAAATTCCTATTGTCCTACTTGCACTTCCTTTATTTCCATGAACCACTCCTTTAACTCCCGCTCTATGTGATTCTCATCTTGTATAATTGTCCTTTCCCTTGCTCTATAGTATGACGTTGGCAGAGTCCCCTCAGCAGGTTCCACCGCTTTTATTTTTTAGTTGTCCAAAATGCAGCATTCCTCACTGGTGCCTGCCCCCCCCCCCCCCCAACTTCTGGTTTGCATACTCCCTCAGATCCAGGGTTTTCCTTCTCCGTGGCCAAATTCAACTCCTTTTTTTTCCTGTCACCTCTGTTGTCCTGCTTCTTAGCACTGGTGTTCTCCAGCAATATTTTTTGACTTTAAAACCCATCCCCTTCAAAGTCCTTATAACACAGCCAAACTCACAGGCCGTCTAAATAGAACATCTGTTTTCTCTCCTCTTTTCCCTACACACTTTACTCAGAGCTGGCTGCCATGCTTTTCCTGCATCAGCTCATCCTTAATGTAGTGTAAGTCTCATTCACATCCTTTTATTCACTGGAGCTTTTGTTTACCCGTCCACCTTTTGTCCCTGCCACATCTACTCCTCTCTGTCTATCCTCCTCTGCACGTTTGCCTTCCCTCGCAGCTGTTTGCCCTTCTCTTTCAATCACTGCTACGCTCCTTGCCGTCTCATGCTTCCATCGTGCCCACCATGCGGGTCTGATCGCTCATTTTCTTTTCCTTTCTTCTTTGCCCTCCTCTTCTTTTACTTGCCTCTCCTTCTCACCCTCCTCTGCTGCCATCCTGCTCACCTCTAATTGGAGCTACTCCTCTCGTAACCGAGAAAGAAATCAAAACCGTGCCCCCAACGCCCGCTCCCCTTCTCCGGCCGGAAAACTGCTGGATACAGCCCTCCACTTCAGCCTCGCTACGTTCACCTACCTCCTCCGCAGCTGCTGCACTTTTCCAATTCGCCGCCAAACTCTTCCCCCGCTCATTCCAGCTTTGCCTACTGCTGCAGCCCGTCAGACCCTGCTCTACGTCCTCCTGCATCGGCTTCTCTCCGCTTCCAGCGTCTCAACTCCCTCTCCTCGCAGCTCTCCAGGGAGCCCTCCGCTGCCGTTTCAGCCATTTCTTTTTTTATTTTCGGAGGGGTTGGTGATTATTGCTTATATTTGTGTAGCGTTTTGCCCATAGCGATGCCCTCACACTGGGGGGGGGCCATCGGGATCGGTGACGTCATTTCCCTACCCTAGTCTTCCATGTATTCATGAAATACTCTTTCATAGTATCACCCATGTCTATGCTGGTTAGAACTTGTACTGGTGGTTTATCCCTTATTTGAATAAGCGTCGCCCAAAATACCGCGAGTATTACCCTTCCGGCCCTATCTGCTTGGCTGCCCGTGCTCCGGGCTGTAAGTTGCTGGGGATTCAGCTAAAATTAACCCAAAGTCCCAATTAAACCTTTCACTTCATTTGGAGTTTTATAAGAGCTCTGGCTGGAATACCATGCAGGCAAGAGCCGTTTTCTCCTCAATAAAAATAACTACATAGTTTTCCATAGTGAGAAAGATGCCTAGGGTAGCTTGAATACAGAAACCCTGTGCTAGAGGCCAGTGCTAAAGCGTTAGTGCATGTTTTCCTAACTCAGGTTTAAAATATAAGTTTTGCTCGGGAATGTTGTAAGCAAATACATGAATGTCATATGAGCTGGTGCGCAAAAGGACTGCCATTGAATAAGGAGAGCAAACCAGACACATGCATGTAGAAATGTCCTGTGTGTTAAGTGTTTTGGGCACCTGTGGCGCAGTGTACTGGCAGTGCTTGTGAACCATCTCCTTGTCCTGCTCCATGAATGACGGAATTGGCCTAACGCATTGAACAAGAAGGTAGATTAAAAAAGTCAAAGACAAATAGCTCACAAACACACCTGTCTCCCCTCCCAACTGATCTATCCCTCCCCCCCAAAGAATTTGTGCCTCCTAGTGGAAGTGGGTCCCAAACCAAATCAATTGGTGGCCCTAGATGAGCCCTCGCGCGAACCACTCCCCCTGAACCCCCAGAATGGGGCCATACTGTGAGGGAGGCAGGAAACCATAGCCCATATGCTATCTGCCTCCCAATTTTGGAGGTGCAAGGAGAAGTGGAGGATCGCTTTCTCCGTATCTTCTCTTTTGGGATGTGTCCCGTGGTAAGGCCTAGCCTGTGTCCCATTTTGGCAGTAGGGTGTTGTCATGCCCCCTAGCAGCCAACCAAGTGATTTTTTTTCCTTTTTGAGGGAAGTGGGGAGGGATCGGTTTTGTTTTTTTTTTTTTCTTTAGCCCATTTTTGTGCCATTGGGGATTTGTGGGTTTTCTCATGTAGGTGAAGTATGGAATACTTCCCTTTCAGATGACCCATTGTTTATGTCTCCTGGCTGCTTGTCTATCTGTTACGAACAACCAGTCCTGAGCTAGTGTATCATTTATACCTCATAGTAAGTCTGCTCGTCACCGAGTTAAAAAAAACTACCAAACTGCCCCCTCTGAAATTTCAGCATTAGTTTTCTCACATCGAGAGCAGTTTTTGCATTTTTCATTTCCTCTGATTTCTATGCCTTTTGCATGTCTTTACTATGTCTATTTTAGCGCAGTGGTTTTGTGCTGATTTTCTCACACGTCTTTCTCAATTTTTTCCTGGATTGGGAAAGGAAAATATGTGCTGTAAAATAGAGCATAAACGACTGTGCTAAGGGGTAGTGTAGATTATTGCATTGACCTGAGAGTCCCAGCAGATGCTTCTGGGATGGGTCCATTGGTAGTGTAGTGATTTGTTTTGATGTTCATGCTGCCCTAAAAAATATATGTAACACACCAGAGCTGTCTCAGCATGCTCTTCATATTACCCGGCTTGGTGGACTTTACTTGGTTGATTGGAAATTAAAATAATTTTTTTGGCTGTCGTAACCAGGTGGACCAACACTCTCAATTACCTTCTCTTCTCATAGCTAAGCACTACATCAACAAGCAGAGAGGAATAGGAATTTACCTGCTTCCCTTGGCCTTTCTTCCTCTAGCCTGCCTTTGTTGTGAAAACTGTTTCCTATCTTCAGTCATCAAACTCATCTGGCAGAACCTCTCTGTACTACATATCGGGCAGGAAGTTGCAAGCATCTTCTGGTCAACACCCTGCAGACAGACAAGGGCCTCAGTTGCATACCTCCCCATCTAAGGTGTGGTCCTTGTGGGATTGTTCCACGACGCCAGTATTTGTTCCACAAATGGATCACCCTCCCATGGTGGATGTCTTTTGTGACTCCTCAGAACAAGTTTGTCTACCCTCAGCCTTCTTTTCTCAGAGAAATATCGCTATGGTATAACAGCATGCTAGCCTCAGCGGGCGGTCGGTCTCTCTCGCGATCGACACTCTCGTTCCCTCTACGCATGCTCGTCTCGCTTCGAGGAGGAAGGAAGACCGCCTTGCCTCTGAGATTAAAACGCGGAGAGGGTTCTCCTGGTGGGTGGTACAATGGCCCTCCAACTCGTCCGGCCAGTTCGCCACATACTGAAGGCTTTCTTAAAATCTCCCCCCACACACCACAAAGACTAGAATAAAAAGGGGTCATGATCATTATAGCTCCTTACCAGGCCAAGGTACGGGGTTATTGTTTAAAATCATCTTCTGGATCTGTTCTCATGAGAAGTGTCCATATGACTGGAGTGTCTGGCCTCAGGACTGAACTAACGCCTTTTCCTTGATGAACATGATTGCATGCCAACATGAAGTCCTGGATTTTTGGGTACTAAACTGTAGCTTTATTAATTTGCTTGATATAGGAGTGTAGAATGTCCCTATAGTTTTAAAATGAGGAAGAGGTTTGACATCTGGTGTGATGGAAGGGCCCTAGATCCATTTTCCTATTCCACACACATCTGTTTCAAATATCTTTCATCGATCAGTCAGGATTAAAAACAACTCTATTAGGGTCGCACATTAGTGCAATTATAGCATAACCAGATAAAAAGTAAACTCATCTCTATATATTTAATACGGGGGCGTGTTTGTTTAATTAAATCCTCCCATTCAGTGTCCCCTGGGACCGTCAATATTCTTCTAATTCAGCGAATAATTCTCTAATTTTCAGCTGAGGAAAGCGTCCTTTTGAGTTGGCCAGCTTCTATGATCTGAAGTTCTTGAAAGTCATCTTTTTGGTGGCAATAACTTCAGCTTGCAGGTGTGTTGAGCTCCAGGTGTGCTAATGATTGATCCACCTTGCACAGAAATTTTTCAGTGAAAGTGGTCCAGTGCTGGCTTCCAAAATTCCTTCAATAATAGTATTGAACTTCCAACTTAATTAGCCCATTTTTCTCCTTGGCCTCAATGCACAACTGTGAAAGCGTCTTGGCACATGCTGGATTACAGATGAGCCTTAACCTCCAGTTGTAAACAGACTGAAAATGCTTAGGAAAGTCTATCCAGCTTTGTTTGTTGGACCTTACACCAGGGACTACCCACTGGCCACATAACACTGGCTACTTGGCTAGTAGATAGCATTTCTTTCACATATGCCCAAGCATGTTTTGACACTAGGCCATCATGTTCCAGGCCCATAATGTCAGGACCATGGTTGCATAGCTAGGACCACGTTGAGGTAAATCCTATATGGATGAGATGCAGGACTGGCGACATGATATCGTCCACATATTTTCTGTCTCCTCCGAGGTTTGCTGAGTCAGTCCTTCAGAATCTTTTTGGGAATTGTGAAATCCCAACTTCAACCCCTGAAGGCCTATATTTTTCTTCACTGTTCCAGGCTTTTCCTTTTTTGTTCTTTTTAAAGGAAAAACTTTAAAGCCATGTTGCACCCCCTAAAAATATAGTGTCTGCCTATTGTGATGCCATTGGTTTCAGTTTTCCCCTTTTTTCTCTGTTTGAGACAGTCCTATAGCTGGGAAAGTCCCTTCTATGCGGGCTTGCTTTTCTGCTTGTCCTCAGAGGAAACAGTTTACTTATCAGCAGATGTTCTTTGTGGACAGCAGAATACAAACCATCAAATAATACTCACTTCGCCAAGGAGTTGTATTCTTATAAGCTAAATTAAAGACCAAAGAGGGTCTTGCATGACAGCAGAAAGTGGGAAAGATTCATCTTGCAGTGCAGTTTTGGGAAAAGCTGCTTGAATAATATGCCTGAAGCTGGAGAAATTTCGTGCACAGCCTCCATCGGGATGATTATGCCCATCTATGAAGAACGTATTCTCGGCATCATCCCAGGACAAGTGGGCGAGTAAACCCCTCCTCGCTCCCTCTCCGACGATGGTCAAATTGGCTGAAGACACTCACATCGCAACTGGACTTTAAAAAATCCTGGGCATGCTCAGGAGCCAGTCTCTTCTTCCTCCACCCTAATCCGGCGGCATTAAAGGAGAGCGGGCCAGGTAAGTCTCCGCCCCGATCCCCTCTGACAGGGCCCAATCGTGCTTAAGAGTCACACCCAATAACTAGACTTTAAAATCCTGGTGTGCTCAGTACTTGCCCACGACCTCCAGGGCCATGCCAGCTTAGTGCTTAGACTGATACATGGAGTCAAGGATTTACCCACCTAAATCCACAGGCCCTCTACTACTAGTCCTTACCATCAGCAGTGCAACCTAGCAAAAGGCAAGATCTTGAAACTGCAGCTAAATCTAAGAGATCGAATAAATCCCAGGTCCCAACCTTTGCCATCCGGCAAGCACGGAAGAAGGCCATGAAACCATCCAGCACCGTCCCATGTGAACCTGCTTCACACAGAAGTAGATTAGCGAACCAAAGCGCCCTCTCCCTCGCTACCTGAAAGGTACAATGTGCCTTGCGTTCTTCTGGCCTGCCTATCATAAAAGTAAGATAAGGGATTTACACAAATAATTTAAAGGTACCATTACAGCTCAGTAGCTAATCTTTGTAATCTTTTAATCCTTATCTTTATTAGAGGCTTAATTATACACCGCTCATGCAAAAGCGTCAGAGTGGTTCACAATGACATGTTTTTCTATTTAATGCTACAACGTATACCCTAACTGGCATGACTTTGGCCCTTGCCTCACCTCTGAAACACTAACTCAAAAAACCCACATTCACTCTTTCAATCATACTTCTATGGCCATCCTACAGTATTGGGTCCTCCCCTGGATACAAAGGAACATAAACAACCTCAATACACATACCAGCTATAAAATACCACCCTGCCCTAAGTTTCAACCAGCATCCAGAACCCTTTAAATTTGCACTTATACATGCACGTCTGGTCTGAAATAAAATACCTATAATCAATGATTATATCATATCCCGTAATCTCAATGTTCTCGGCATCCCAGAAATCCTGGCTCCACGGAAACAGGCATAGTACTATTAAATCAACTCAAAAAAGAAAAACCCCACATAATTGCACAATATACAATTGCCCAAGAATCCTACTGACGAGGAGGAGGAGTACTGATTACGAAATCCCATCTCAACTTCACAACTCAGTGCCAACCGTACTGAGGGATTAGACTGTATCTCATTATCCAAATACGCAATTAACTTTTTGTCTTATATACAGATCCCCTTCCGCATCATCTAATGACATCAAATATACTGGGAAATTGTAGTAGAAAACTCATACATGATCAAAGGACCTCATCCTACTCGTCTATTTCACCTCCCTTCAATCCCAGACCAAACAAGCCACATCATTTTTAGGAAGCCATGTTTTTCAATGGAATTTGACCAAACTCGTGACAAGAATCAACACATGTAGTTGAAAAAGGTAACATGCTGGATCTTATTTTCACTAATGCCAAACCCATCCATGCCATACTCCCCCCCCCCCCCCCCCCCCCCCCCCCCCCCCAACCTCCCAACTCTGTTAGCGATCCCCCTTGGTCTGACCACATCATTAATAAACTACTCAACTGTTCATGCTCCACTACAATCAACCATCCTATCAGAATCACCTGTAGACACTTCAAACTATTTTTGACAAGCTTTTACAGATGTACTCTCCCTCTACTAGACAAAAACACAAACGACATTGATGTCCCTAGTACTGAATTACGAATCAGTTCATTGGAAAAGCAGTATGCTGAACTCCAAATCAACAATCCTTCTCAAAAAACTACAAAATGGTACTCTGTAGAACTCGTGAGACCTCAAGAGACAACTATGAAAGACAGCATAAATAGAGAAAAGACAGTGAGCTAGCAGATGAATAAAAACACCTACATGCTCCGTATTAATGGAATACCCGCGATGGAAACTGCAAAAGATCATTCTCACACAGTCATCAAGACATAAATCACTCAACCAGCAAAGCATCTATTTGAGATAGTAAAGGAACCTAATAATCCCCCTCCGTCTTGGCCCCCATGGACAATACTCCTTGACCCTCAGGCTCTAGCTAACTACTATAAAATAAACATCTCTGCATTCTCACTACCATTAACAGATGCCACTACCAAACACCACAAACACCAACCTGGACCACCTTCAGCTCCATCACGCAAAAACCAACATGAACATACTATCGCTATACATTAAACTTTGGACCCCCATCCCCACTCGACCCATGTTTCAGATGAGTTGGGTCAAGCTTTCCAAGAAGAGCTTAGCCCATTCTTTATGAAACTCACCGCCGACTATCCTCCACGGCTACTTGGTCAAAACAACGCAAATCCTCCATCTGTCCCACCTTAAACACAAACCGTCAATCCCCCGTGATACTGTCCAGCATACAACCCATTAGCAAGCCTACCATTCATGACACACGATAATAGAAAAAATCATTCAACAGCAACTCCAGGAATACGCTTGGAACGGGCCATACCCCTTTGTAACCCACAGGCAGCATCGAGACTTTCAGATCACATCTGGAGTAGTAAAATGTTTCCTTAACTTCTCTTGTTCAACACACTAATACAGGGTACACAGAAGCCAAACAGAGGATTCATTTTAATATTTTCTCAATATATCGTCCGCTTTTTGATACAATCAACCACTGCATACTCCTGCAAAAACTCCAGTCCATCAGAATCCAAAACAATAATTCTGAACCTGTTTTACACCTCATCTATGCAATCGACAACAGCAAGTCAAAATGGGAATAACACATCATTCCCCTACCCTGCAAAACTCAGGTGTCCCCCAAGGTCTCATCTTTATCAGCAACCACCTTAAGCCTATTCATCCACTCATGCCATAAATTTCCATAATTATGCGCCGCCTTACATAATTTAGTTACCATTTCAACACCATCATAGGTATCAACTTAACGAAGGAATAAAGTTGCTTCGCCAGACATCTCCCTATTGGTTGGCGAACAATTCAGCATAAAAATTACAAGAAAACGCAAATACTATTCATCAACAAGGATAAAGATAGCCACACTTCCAAGTGCCGATTGTCAATAGTTATTAAATGAACAATGTTGGAATGTAACACGCAAATGGTTTAAAGTTAGTCCTCGGGCATTACCCCTTAGATCGCAACTCATCTGGAAACCACAACATAAATGCTACAACCAACATGCTAATATAATCACAAAATCAGAACTCTTCCTTACCTCCGCCACTCTTAATTGCGAGACCATCCAACGCCGCTCGGTTTTCCAAGCAATCATAAACACACCACACATATTTCAACTACTGGTAATTCCATCTATCAAGGGTTTTGCCAAAACGCTAAGGCACACACTTCTTCCCGTCCTACAACAACCCGCCTTGTCCACTGCAGCACGCATTGTTCAAGGATCATTAAAGGTGGGTGTGACCATATACCCCCCATCCTAAACAGACAGCTTTAATTGAGGCTGCCACTCTACTTAGCTCACACTAACGCTACAAAAATCCTACTCCTGACGCTTTAAATCATCAACGAACCATTCTTCACACTCACCGTACAGACACTACTACTGAATACCACCAACCCAAACAGAACGAGAAGAACAAAATCAAATTAAATATGCTGAACATATCACATGAGAAAACCCCAAAGCAGCACCCAATGATCTGTTCGCATTTTAGTGAAACTTCTTACCACTCATCTATTTCACAAACACTTCGGTTCCCATCACAATAATCCAATCCAACCTTCCTAACCTTACTCCTCTTCTGGTATCCCGCCTCCCTCCTGTATAAGGTAGATAGCAATTGTGAGTCAAGCACATAAGAGATTATCAGCTTAACAATCATTGAGTAAATACCTATCCACTTAAGTGATTTATTATATATATACAGTGTGCACTGTTTCTCTATAAACACTGATTTGAAAAGTGATTCGTTATGTAGATAAGTTCCTCTGTTCTATTGTAACAATCTGTGTTTTTATTGAAATGTACACTGCTTTGCGCACTGGTGAAAAACCGGGTTAATTAAAAAAAAAAAAAGTCAAATAAATAAATCTCAGTAGGTGGCAGTATACATATTGCTACAGAGGTACGTACATTTGTATAATCATTTTCCAATTTACATGATCAGTTGGGATATGGTTTGGCACTTAGATGCTTTTGAAGGCCATGGTGTTTTAGACTTTAGGGTATGCGTCCTAAGGATTACCAGAAACAGCTCTTATAGTACTATCACAAGTCCTTGATAGGATTGTAAGCAAACTTAGGTAGAGGACTTTCCCAAACCTTTTTATAAATAGAAAAAAAAGTTTTTTCATTGTTTTCACGTTACATAATTGCTTGATAGCTACTGGGAGAGATTGAGGAACACCTGACCTGTACCATATCTCAAGTGGAGCCAGTATCTAAAAGTACTTCATTGGATGACTTTTGATGGAAAGTGTTCCCTATATGGGACAAAGAAGAGCTGCTGGTGGTAAAGTTAATATTCTGAAGGTAGCTGCATGGCAGCAATTGGCACAATTTTTAAACGATTGGAAGATTGAGAAAGAATAATTTGCGTTAAATACTTGATTTTTAGTTTGCATGTTTTTTCTTAGATTTTTTATATCCATACATAGATGCATGCATGGTTCTTCATACCTGCACCTTTGTCGTTACTATGTATAGTATACATGTTCCTTTAATCTGTAGGAATTTTCCTGTGCAAAAATTTAGAAACATCATGTTATGCTGAATTTTATTAAAATTCTGCATGCTTTATTAGTAATCTTGTGGTGCAGAAGATTTCCCTTCTCATAAGCCTAACTTCTCCTCTAGAACCTGAAGTCCCCCCACCGGCCCCTGCTTTTTTTTCCTCCTAAGCTCTTCCGTCTCGCGTCCAATCACAGTTCTCTCCCCAGCACCTCCAAACCTTTCCTTATCCCCGCCTTTCTTTCTCTGTTCTTTCTCCTGGCTTGCAAGATCCCTTGGCTGCTCATCCTGTCCCCTAATGCACATACCCCATCTCACCTTCTGTCTCCTCTCTCCATGAACCCCAAACCTTAGCTCTTCCTCTTTCTTCGTCCCCTCACAGACTTCCCACCTATTTCTGATGTTATGATGCGAGCCAACCAGAATCTATGCAAAGCCGTGGGATCAAATGAAAATGCTACTGCAAGCTGTTGCAAAGGCAAACATTGAGGCCAGGATCCAGGGCCCTGAAAGCTTGTGGTACCTGAGTCTACCGTCAACCGTTTTGCCAGTGCCCCTCTGAGAATTCTCCTGCACAGCACTGGCAGAATTCTGCATCAGTTTGAGCAGTTCTGCACAAATTCTGCGTTGGGCGCAAAAAAAACTTTTCCTCAGGTGTATGTTTTGTTCCAGTTCATCTGCTAGGACCAGTCCAGACAAGCGGGTTGATGTCCCCCTGCCAGCATAATGTTGAGACAGAGAAAAAAACACTCCAGAAGCTGTGATTTGGTTTTGGGACTCTGGGTGACATAGTGTCCCTAGAGGACCTAGTCAGAACTTTTCTGTCTCCAGCAGACTGAAGGTGTTAATCTTGTCTCTTACCTGGATGCACTCAGAGCACACAAGGTGGGTGTTTCACCTGAGTTTCCCAGGTCTTCCTCTGCTTATAGCTGTATTGCTTTTGAAAACTATAATTAAGTGACAATCACAGCAGGGTCTGAAGCTCCTGATCCTTCGATTCAGTGGGATGCTCGCCCGATTATAATCATCTCCTAGCCTCGTGCCACAGAGCCTGTGTAGCTTGGGGAGGGGTGGTTATCAATCAATCAAATTTTTTGCCATCCAGTCAGTTATAATTTATCTCCAGGAATCAAGCCAGGAATGAGTCTTCACATATGGTACGTCGGTACCTGACGGAGGCTGCTCCGGGAACGCTCACCCAGCATCCCCAAAAAAAAGGAAAGCTTTTTGGGAGCCATCCCATAGCGCCTGCGCGCTGCCTTCCTTGTCCTTTCCTAACCGCCTCTTTCGCCAGTTCCCTCTTTTCCGCGGAGCCACGCCAGGTCCGTGTTCCTGGTCCCCCTCGCTGAAGGAAGTTTTATTTTAATTATTATTTTTCTTTATGTCCGCAAAATCGTCTGCCTTCTTCGACGTTGGACCGCGATACCAAATAGGCCGGTATTTCTTCTTTCTTTTCTTTAAAAAAAGAACACTTCCGTTCGCACTTCAGTGTATTTTTTCCTTCGTTGGGCCTTGGGCCCCCCCCCTAACGAAAAAAATTCCTCATGGAAAAGCCCCGCCCCTTCCGGGTTTTAAAAAATGCACTAAGGTGCAGCGGTACCATCTCGGTTAACCGACCACCCATAGACTGGTGGGTCTTAAGTGTTTGGGTCCCTGACCATATCCAAAGCCTCACGGATTGTTGCGTCCTGGCTCCATGAGTGGTCTAAAAGAGGTTGTTACAGAACCGAGCAGCCAAGCTCAGTACAGAAGTGTGCTTCCCTCGGATGCCAGCTTCGGTGGCATCGACGTCGTCCAGGGCTGCTTCTTCCTCCTATGGATCTCAGGTAACCAAACATAAGTCCAGGGCCGGGTCCTCGAAGGGTAAGATCTCCCTCTAAGCATCGAGATGCCCTCCGGGCTTTGCCCTTGATGGATCCTCTGGCAAAAGTACCCCGCGGGAAGCTCCGGCTTCACAAAGCTCCTCCTATGGGGGGTCACTGGTTTGACATCCGGATGTGCATTGGCCTCGACTGGAATCACCTGTTGCAATGTTGCTGGGTTACCGGTGTGAATCTTCTGCCCAGGGGTTAACCGCCCTCCAGACCATTTCATGGCGTCCGATGGATCAAATGTTCTGACCATGCAGCGTGCCATATTACGGCATTCATACAAGCTGCGACGCCGCTTGGTACCGGGCAACAAGCTTCGGTTGTCTAGTAACCAGCTCCGATAGCGGTTCCTGGTTGCCGGTACCGGTTTGCATCAACATCGGCTTCGGTGGTCGACTGTCAAGCGGTGTAACCGACCTGTCCAAAACCGATGATGCCTATCGTGTATCCGCTGAACTCCCGGATTGTCGATACTCACAAGGTATGGCGTAAATCAGTGGCTTTATAGGAGCAATGCCAGACAGTCGATACGTTTTTCGATTCCGTCTCCGCCGAAGACTGCATGCAATCGGAGGCCTCTGTCGAAGCATTGGTACTCCTATCCTCCCTCAGGAGGTCCGTCTTTCTCACAAAAAAGGAAGAATTTCCCCGTCCAGAAGACCTTGTCCTTTTCAAGACTTCCATAAGGGAGTGTCCAAGGGGCTTTCTATCTCAGCCCCTGAGTACAGAGCCTAGGAGCCAAAAAATTGGATTATTTGTGCAATATCCCAAGAGCTCCTAAAGAAGCAGCCACTGTTTGGCCAATTCATGAGATCCTCTGAACCACATGATAGGCATATGGGAGGACCTTCCCTCTCACCATCTCTTCTCTTTCTCGTAAGGTATTGGACATCCATGTATATCGTGTCCCTCCTTGTCCGGGGATTTTCATAAAACTCAGCTTTCCTCACCATTCTATTGTGGTGGAGTCTGCTATGAAAAAGTTAGAGTGCAAATGAGGCACTCATCTGCTCCTCCAGGAAGAGAATGTAGAATACCTTAGGGATCTTTTGTGCAGTGCAGGAAAATCTTCCAGGCCAGTATGCTTGTTTGCCAGACTCAACTCCTATATTCCTCTATATGGGGAGGTTTCCTTGAAGGAAGTTACCGATGCACCATCCTGCAAACCTTTCCCTCCCGTTTTCTTCCAGAAGATAAAATGGGAGGACTTTTCTTACCTACCTTGGCTTAATCATGCCCAGGATGTTTCCAAATTCTCGACCGTGCAGCCTTTGAACTCTTTTGAGGGGGCCAGCAGAGCCCTCGGTCCCATTGCCCTAGGTGCAACGCAGAATTGCTTTGTTGATACAAGCTTCTAATTTTGGAACCCTGGGTCTCAAGATGTATTGCAGGGAAATCTTCCTTGTACGAGGTTAAAACCTGTTTGGCAAAGATTGACACAGCAAAGGCCGCACCCATATGGATGCAGAAAACGTCTGCTTTGGATAGGCTTTCCAAGTCTACCTCTTAATATCCTGTCCAGAAGAGGTTATTCAAAAAGAACATATTTTCCCAAGAAGGGAAGATATTATCCTGTTTATGGTCAGCAGACATCTTCTTGCAGGTCGTTTTGCCTTGCAAAGCGTCAACAAACCTAAACAGGCCCAAGTTCTAAGGCTGCAAGGCCTACTTGTAGCCCAACAGCCTCAGCCTCCTCAGGGCCTTTGACTTTGCAGACTAGAGAACGTTAGACTTTCTTGGCTCTAAAAGAACCAGAGTCCTCTCAACTCATTCCAGGAAGGTTAGCTCACTTTGCTCCCAGATGGGAGCAAATTACAGCAGAGCCCGGTGGACCCTTTTCCATCATAAGGGAAGGGGTAACAAACTTTATTTCTTAAACCTTCCTCCTCACACCATGGTGAGACAGTTTCAATATTCTCCAACATCTCATCCTCGAGCCTTCTGGGATCAAGAGATTTCTACCCTTCTTCTTTGCCCCAAGGGGTCAATCGAAGAAGTGCCTCTTCTTCAACAGGGCTCAGGGTTCTACTCCCCCTACTTTCTGATTCCAAAGAAAACAGGGGGTTACAGACCCATATTAGATCTCAGAGAATTGAACAAATTCTTATGCAAGGAGAAATTCAAGATGATTTCTCTAGGTACTCTCCTTCCATTCCTTCAGAGTCAGCATTGGCTTTGTTCTCTAGATCTCAAGGATGCATATACCCATATACTCATCCATCCAGCACACAGAAGGTTCCTTTATCAGGGAAAGCACTATCAATACAAGGTGCTTCCCTTTGGACTGGCCTCTGCTTCCGTGTTCACAAAATGCATGGCAGTAATAGCTGCATTTCTACGCACTCTAGGAATATTCGAATTCCCATATCTGGACTGGCTCATCCGAGCTCCATCCCAGTCAGAGGCCCAGACTTCCCTAGCCTGCACAATGCGTGTCCTGCAGTATCTGGGACTGGTTATAACCATTCCAAAGTCCCAACTCACCCTACTCAGTCTCTAGAGTTCATAGGGGCCTTGTTGAATACCACAACTGCAAGGGCCTATCTTCCCCAGGCCCGTTGCCTACACTTAGTGCAATTAGCCTCTCAGATTCAGTTAAAAACCCACCTAACTGCTCGAGAGATGTTACAACTGCTAGGCCACATGGCATCCACTGTGCATGTGGGCCCTTATGCTCGCCTTCACATGAGGGCAGCTCCAATGGACTTTGTCCACCCAGTCGACCCAGGCATCTGGAAGTCTGTCAGACAAAATAGCAACCTCCAGGCGCCTCTTTTGGTCTCTCCAGTGGTGGAAGTCCACTCAAAATCTGTTGCTGGGGTCCCCCTTCCAACAGTTGTGTTACCCCAAGCAATCCTTACAACAGATGCCTCTCCAAAGGGTTGGGGAGCTCATCTTCAAGACCTCTCCACCCAGGGCATTTGGTCCCCACAGGAGACCTCCCTACATATCAACTTCTTAGAGCTCAGAGCAATCTTCTTGGCTCTCAGTCTTCCATACCCTGCTCAGCTACAAGACAGTCCTCATTCACACGGACAACCAAGTAGCCATGTTCTATGTGAACAAGCAGGGAGGGACTGGCTCTCTGTTTGCTGTTGCAACGAAGCTCTGAGATTGTGGGCCTTCTCCAGAGAGCATCAAATTCATCTTCTGGCAGTATACCTTCCAGGAGTTCAAAACTCTTGGGCAGACCACTCAGTCGAGTTCTGCTTCCACACGAATGGTCCCTTCATATGGACCAGATAGTCAGAATCTTTCGAGTTTGGGGAACCCCGGACATAGACCTCTTCGCAAGTCCATGGAATGCCAAACTTCCCCGATTCTGTTCCAGAATTTCCGTGTCAGGGAGTTCAGGCCAAGGATGCCTTCCTCCATTTGGGTCAAGACTTCCTGTACGCCTTTCCACCCATTCCCCTAATTCCCAAGACCCTGTTCAAGCTTCAGAGAGATCGAGGGTCTATGATCCTCATAGCTCCACGTTGGCCACGCCAAGTGTGGTACCCTCTACTTCTGCATCTTTCCCAAGCTCCCTCCCTGGACTTAGGGTCTGCTCCAGATCTCCTGTCTCAGGAGGGGGGAACGTTGTGGCACCCCCCCCCCCAATCTCTCCATCTCAGGGCTTTGTTGCTGCAGGCTTAGACCTTCAAGATTGGCATCTTTCTCAGCAAGTAAGGGATATCCTTCATGCTTCCAGAAAGCCGCCTACCAGACGTTCCTATGCTTTTAAATGGAAAAGGTTTACCATTTGGTGTTGCTGAGAAGGGTATTAACCCTCTAGCAATACCTTTGAATTCCTTACTAGAGTATCTCCTGCATCTTTCCCATGCAGGCCTCAAGACAAATTCAGTAAGGGTCCATTGGAGTGCTATTGCAGCATCTCTCAAGCCTCTCAGTGGACAACCTGTTTCCCTCTCATCCTCTTATTGCAAGATTCGTGAGAGGCCTTCTTTTAACTAAACCTCCCATTAGACCACCTCCAGTGGCATGTAACTTGAAACTTGTTCTTGGTCAGATCATGAAGCCACACTTTGAACCCTTAGCCACGACCTCCTTGAAATTTCCTTCCTGGAAGGTTATCTTTCTTATTGCAGTCACCTCAGCTCGCCGCATCAGTGAACTGCAAGCCTTAGTGGCTATCCACCTTATACAAGGTTCCATCATGATAAGGTAGTCCTTAGGACCAATCCACACTTTATGCCTAAAGTGGTCTCGCCCTTTCATCTTAACCAAGAGGTATATTTACCTGTCTTTTTTTCCAGGTCCTCATGCATCAAGTGCAGAGAGGAATCTTCATACCCTGGATTGTAAGAGGGCTCTTGCCTTTTACTTGCAAAGGACACAGCAACATAGAAAGTCTTCTCACTCTTTGTTGCCTTTGATCCTTCTCATTTGGGACTTCCAGTCTCTAATAGGACATTGTCAATTGGATTGCTCAGTGTATTTCTTTCGCCTACCAGAAATAGGAGGGCCATGTCACAGCTCACAATGTGAGGGCCATGGCAACCTCTATGGCTCATCTAAATTCTGTGTCCATCGACCAGATCTGTCGAGCGAGCCACCTGGGCCTCGGTTCATACCTTCACAGCCCATTACTGCTTGGACAAGGACTCCCGCCGGGATGCCTTGTTTGGTCAGGCTGTTCTCAACACCTGTTCCATTCTTAATCAACTCCTACCCTCCATCCCTGGTTGGATGCCTGAGATCCATGGAGGAGGTAGAGCCCTTCTCAGGGTCTCATAACCTTGGGATCTCCTGGGCATCTCTAGCTGGGGAGTCCGCATATGTGAAGGACTCATTCCTGCTTGTTCCTGGAGATAGCACAGTTACTTACCTTTAACAGGTGATCTCTGGGAACAGCAGGAATAAGTCTTCACAACCCCCCACCTCCCCTAGGAGTTGTATCTCTCTATCTTTCCTTTCCTCTCTCTCTTTGTCTCAGCTTTAAAACTCGAACTGGAGAGTGGCGTTTAGGAAAGGCGGGAAGGCAGCGCGCAGGCGCTGTGGGATGCTGGGGAGCGTTCCCGCGCAGGCTCCGTCAGTACCGATGTACCCATATGTGAAGACTTATTCCTGCTGTTCCCAGAGATCACCTGTTTGCATTTAAGTAACTGCTTTACAGCATCTTTAGAGCATTTCCCTGAAGCCTCTGCTTCTCTACAGCACAGTGAGTACCCTGCTTGAGTTCCCTCACAGCGATTTTCTTTCTTCTGTTTTTTTAATGGCACGGGTATCACCGGGTCTGTACTCTCCTCTCCCCAGTAAGTTTGCTGCGTTTTTGAGGTTGTTAGAGCTTAGGAAACTTTTATTTTGCAGTTTTTTCTGTGCCGGTGACCATTTTGATTCTGGAGAATTTCTCTTCAGTGTTTTTCTGGCGGAAACAGCTCTGGGCAGCCATTTCAAAGCATTTAACATGCTGTGAAGGCACAGGGAGTTTCAAAATCCCTTTTCTTTGAACCAGTCTTTTCCCCAAGTCTACATTGATTGTTGTTTAAAAAAAAAAAGGTTTAAGCCTCTGCAATGCCTGTTACTCTGCACAGGTGGATTGTATTTAATAAGAAGCAGAAGGAGTTAATAGATCACTTGTGTTCCACCTGTATGCTGCATCCAGGAAAATCTTCTTACTCCATAGCCACTGCGCTGCCAGCTGGGACATCGGCACCTTAACTCCTCCTTCCTTAGAGCCCCTGTAGCCGGGTCTACCTGCAGAAAGGGCTCAGTCAGCTCCCATTTTGCTTCCACAGCCGCTGGAAGCCACAGCAGCTTCGGCTGACAAGTGAGTTCCTGACGCTCTTCCGCCAGGCATGGCACCTGTGGCTTTCTGAGTCTTTTGGAATACCTCCAGCACTCGCCCCGGTAGCAGACAAAGATATGGCGGGGTCTCGTAAGCGGTCCCATAAGACCTCAGACCTTAAAGCAGTATGTCCTCCCGGAACTTTGCATGTGGCTTGTGGGACACTATGGATATCCAAGAAGACTTTAAATCTTCGAGGTGAGCCCTGATTAGTCGGCGAAAGAAGATGGGGAATATTCTGTCTGCTTCTTCGCTGATAATTCAAGAGGACTCTCAAGATATCAGACTTTTTCATAGAGGAGTTGCTGGCCCTAATCACACAGGTGATAGTCGCTACGCCTCACCGACACGCCTGAACCACAGAGTTCCCAAGCTCTGTTGCAGCCGGATCCTATTTTGCAAGGTTTTCGTAAACCTTCCAAAGCCTTATCTCCAGGAACAAGCAGGAATGAGTCTTCACATATGGGTATCGTCGGTACCGACGGAGCCTGCGCGGGAACGCTCCCCAGCGTCCAGTAAGAAAGCTTTTGGGAGCAACCCACAGTGCCTGTGCGCTGCCTTTCCCACCGCCTCTCCTCCAGTTCTTCTTTTCCGCGGAGGGCATCAGGTCGTGTTCCCGTCACCGCAGAAGAATTCTTTATTTTTTTTCTTTATTTTTCTGTGTCCCGTCTGCCTTCTTCGACGTCAGACCGTACCGACCGTCTTTTCTTTTCTTTCTTATACAAAAAAAAACCCAACACTTTTCTTTCTTCACTGTTGCATTTGCGGTTTGGGCCTTAGGCCTGAACATTTTTCTCCTCATGGGAGAAGCCTGCTTCCCGGTTTAAAAAGTGCACGAAGTGTGGCGGTACTATTTCTGTCACCGACACCCATGATGTTGTCCTAAAATGTTTGGGTCCTGACCATTCCATCACGATTGTGTGTCCTGTACCATGATGTCTAAAAGGGGTCGGCAGAAACCGAGCAGCCAAGCTCAGTACCCCTGTTTTCCCTCTGATGCAGGCCTTGGTGGCATCAATGTCTTCCAGGGCTGCTGCTTCCTCCCATGGATCTCGGGTAACCAAACATAAATCTAGCCGGTCCTCGAAGGGCAAATCTCCCTCTAAGCATCGAGATGCCTCCGGGCTTGTCCTCGAGGAATCCGCACCGGCAAAATTACCCCGGCAGGAAGTTCCGGCTTCCAAAGCATTATCTATGGGGTCACAGGTTGACATCGATGGCTTGGCCTCGACCGATCAACTGTTGCCGTGTTCTGGGGTACCGGTGGCCTCCACCGGTACCAGACATTCAGACTCTGGTGGCGTCGATGGATCAGAAAGATTTCTGTCCATGCAGTGCACTGTCAACTGCGTTTATGCAGGCTTCGACGCCTTCGGTACCGCAACAATCTCAGTTTGCCGGTACCAACCTCCGGCACCGGCATCGTTTCCAGTGCCGGTACCGATTGCAATCAACATCGGCTTCGGTGTCAACTGCAACAGTACCCTGTCCTATGATGCCCATCGGTACCGAACCGGTACCGCTTACTCCCGATGTCGATCCCACTCGGTACGCGTATCGGGCTTTATAGGAGCATCCAGACAGGCGATACTTCGATTCCTCTGAAGACTCTGATGAGTCGGAGGCTTCTGTCGAGGGACTGGTACTTCTTCCTCAGGAGTCCTGATTCTCCAAAACGAAGAATGTCTCCTCCAGAAGACTTGTCTTTTCAAGACTTTATTAGGGAAGTGGCTAGGGACCTCTCCATTACAGTGGCCCCCTGAGTCAGAGCCTAGAGCCAAGCAATTAGATATTTTGCAGTACCCTAAGGCTCCTAAAGAAGCAGCCACCTTACCTATTCATGAGATTCTCTATGATATCATGTTGAGGCATGTGGGAGATTCCTCTTACTACCTCTCCTCATTCTCGTAGGTTAGACACCATGTACCGGTGTCCCTCCTTGTCCTGGCTTTCATAAGTCTCAGCTTCCTCACCACTCTATTGTGGTAAAGTCTGCCATGAGGAAATAAAGAGTGCAAAGACACACTCATCTAATCCTCCAGGACGTGAATGCAGAACCCTTGATGCTTTTGGCAGAAGGGTTTTCCAAGCTAATATGCTTGCTGCCAGAATCAACTCCTATAGTCTCTATATGGGGATGTTTCTAAAAGAAGTCACAGATCATCTGCAGACTTTAGCCCCTTTTATTTCAGAAGATAAAAGGCAAGAATTTCTCACTTGGCTTAAACATGCCCAAGATGTTTCCAAATTTTCCAACCGTGCAGCCTTTGACTCTTTTGTGTGTAAGCAGAGCCTCAGCTATTGCCATAGGTGCACGCAGAATAGCTTGGTTACAAGCATCTGATTTGGAGCTCTGTGTCCAAGATGAACTGGGAAATCTTCCTTGTACAGGTGAAAACCTTTTTGGCAGGGATTGGAAAGCAAAGGCCACTCAGATGGATGCTGAGAACTCTGCTTTGGATCGACTTTCAAATTCTACCTCTGCTCCTGCTAAGAAAAGATTGTTCAAAAAGACACCTTTTTCTAAAAAGGGAAGATAACTATCCTGCTTATGGTCAGCAGGCCTCTTCTGCAGGTCGTTTTGCTGCAAAGCGTCAGCAACCACCTAAACAGGCCAAGTCAAAGGCTGCCAGGGCCTCCCACGGCCCATCAGCTTCAGCCTCCTCAGGGCCTTTGACTTGCAACTAGAGAACTTAGCCTTTCTGGCTCTGGAAGAACCAGAGCCCCTCACCATTCCAGGAAGGTTAGCTTACTTTGCTCCCAGATGGGAGCAAATCACAGCAGAGCAATGGACCCCCTCCATTATAAAGGAAGGGTACAAGCTTCATTTCTTAAACCTTCCTCCCCACACCATGGTGAAACAGTCCAGTTCTCCAACATCTCTCCTCAACCTTCTGGGTCAGGAGATTGCTACCCTTCTTGCCCAAGGGGCAATAGAAGAAGTACCCCTTCTTCAACAGGGCTCAGGGTTCTACTCCCCTTATTTTCTTATTCCAAAGAAAACAGGGGGCTACAGACCCATTTTAGATCTCAGAGAATTTAACAAGTTTCTATTCAAAGAGAAATTCAAGATGATTTCTCTCGGTTCTCCAGGACCAAGCAGGAAGTCAGTCCTCACTTACGGGTGACGTCGGCGCCGACGGAGCCCTCGCGGAGCAATTTTCCCCAGCTTTCAAAGAAAGCCTTTGGGAATTGCAGCGCGCATGCGCGGTCGTCTTCCCGCCCGAGGGTGCCATCTTAGCCAGTCTTCTTTTTTCCGCGGAGCCCTACAGACGTCCCCGTCTTGTCCCCGCGAAAAAGTCGATTTTTCTTCATTATTTTATCCTTTTTCCTTCGGTTCGACGCCGATCTTTTTCCCGCCCGGACTCGCGACGCCGGTCACGAGTCCTCTCACTTTTTTTAGTATTTTCTGACTTTGTCAGCTTTCGTTTTCGATTTTCCCTGGCAGCCCGGTCCTTTGACCTCGCAGGGGCCCTTTTTCCCCCGATGGCTGCCAGTGGCTTTAAGCGGTGTGGTCAGTGTGACCGAAATATGTCACTCACTGACACACACGACTTTTGCCTCCGCTGCCTGGGCCCGGATCATGAGGAACTGATCTGTGGGCCCTGCGGCAAAATGTCCTCAAAAGCGTTGAGAAGTCGGCGGCATCAGCGTGATCGAATCTTCGCTGACCCCAGCCGTACCCGGACCTCGTCGGAGGCCTCCGCGTCAAAAGGCTCCAGCTCGGACCGTCGCCGGAGTTCCTCCGACCGGGGTTCTCCCTCCGGGGACCATCGTCGGACGGTGAAACCCGCGAGGGCGGCGTCGGTGGACGCTCCTGGTTCCGCGAGGGCCAGGTCGCATAGCCCCGATAGCCGCCCCGGGTCCTTGGAGAAGGAACACCTCCCGAAGCGACCTCGCCTGGAGTCGGAGATGCCTGCCTCGGGTAAGTCCTGTGGTCCTTCTGGACTCGCCTCCGCGACAGCCGACGTCGGGCCCGACGCCGTCGGGGGCTGCTGGGTCACCTGAGCTCGGACTCAGGTTGACGGCCTTGGAGAGCAGACTGTCTGCCTTCATGGACCAGCAGCGGGCACTGCTCGCTGGCCTCGCTGGCGCCGCTGCCCCGACCGCCGGGACGTCGACGTCCAAGTCAACCCCGGAGACCGAGCCGATCCTCGAGTCGATGAGAACTCGAGTCGATCCTCGGTCGAGGTCACCCTCGGCCTCCCGTTCGGGACCGAGGTCGCCGACGCCGACTCCCTCGGCGTCGGGGCGGCAGGCGCCGCGCCCTGCCCGGGCCGACCCCACCGATTCCTCGTCGGAGTCGGTCTGGGAGTCTGAAGAGGAAGAGTCACCTGATTCTTTTCGGACTCGGTGTGTCCCCTCGGACTCACCTGAGTCCGAACCTCAGAAGCAGTCCCCCCCGGAGGATGCCCGGTTCTCGGACTTCGTTAGGGATATGGCCAAGGCTTTGGCCTTCCCTGCGGATCCCGAGGAGGAGCCTCGAGCCGAAGAGCTCGACGCCCTCCAGTATGACTCTCCCGCGAGGGAACACTTTACTGTACCGGTTCCTCCTATGCTGGAACGACTACTCTTCCGCATGTGGGAGAGTCCGGCCTCCTCGCCGGTCCTGAGCAAGCGGGTCGATTCTATCTATCGGGTCCGCAAGAGCCCTGGCTTCCAAAAGGCACAGCTACCACACCATTCCATGGTAGTGGAATCGGCCATGCATCGTCTTAAGAGCCAGAAGATACACTCCTCGGTGCCCCCTGGCAGGGAGGCCCGTAACCTGGATGGCCTTCGTAAGAAGTGTTTTCCAGGGCTCTATGCTCGCATGTCGTGTCCAGACTTACCAGCTGTACATGGGCATGTATCTCCGGGATCTGGCTAAAGAGCTAGCCGGATTCTCCGCTGGTCTGTCCGAGGAACCCTTGCGGAGGTTCCTGGCCTTGTCCACTGACATTCGGGAATGCTCAAAGTTCATGTCCCGGGCAGCCTATGATGGCTTTGAAGCGTCGGCTCGAGTGGCCGCAGCCGGCATCGGTGCCCGCCGACAGGCTTGGCTTCAGTCGTCAGACCTTGAGCCCTGGGTGCAGGACAAGTTGGTCGATGTCCCCTGCCGAGGCGAGAACCTCTTTGGCAAGCCCATGGCGGAAAAGGCTGCACAAATTGAGACTGAGACTCTCACCAGGACCAGGCTTTCTAGGAAGACCTCCGCCCCTTCCCAGAAAAAGAAGGGCTCGGGGAAAAAGTCCTTTTACCCGAGGAAGGCGGCTGCCTACAAACAATACCCCCATTATCAGGCCCCTGCAGCTCCCCAACAGGGCCAGCAGGCCAAGGGACGGGGTAACGGGTCCCGTAGGCAGCAAGCCCCCAAGCCTGCACCACCAGCCCCTGCTCAGCAGGGTGGGGGTTTTTGACTCGCAAAGCATAGCCTCTCCCCCCCCCGCTGGGTCCTCCCAGCACCGGAGGCCGGCTGGTTCACTTCGCCCACAGGTGGTCCAGCATCACCGCAGATGCCTGGGTGCTTCAAGTCGTGCGAGAAGGCTATCTTCTCCACTTCCACCAGGTCCCTCCCTCCTATTTTCCGGGAGAACGTCCGCGACCCCCTCTGCACAGGGAATTACTCCTTCAGGAGTTAGCAGGTCTTCTGCAGGATCAGGCGGTGGAACCGGTGCCACACCACCTGAGAGGTCAAGGCTTTTATTCCAGGTATTTTCTGATACCAAAGAGAACAGGGGGCCTCAGACCCATCCTAGACTTGCGCAACCTCAACAAGTTCCTTGTGCGGGAGAAGTTCAAAATGCTTACTCTTGGAATCCTTCTGCCCTACCTCCAGCAGGGAGATTGGCTATGCTCCTTGGATCTAAAGGATGCCTACACGCACATCCTCATCCACCCAAGCCACCGCCAATACCTAAGGTTTGTGGTGGCAGGAAATCATTACCAGTACAGAGTACTGCCCTTTGGCCTGTCCTCCGCACCGCGAGTCTTCACAAAATGTCTCGCGGTCGTGGCGGCCCATCTCCGGCTTCACGGCCTCTATGTCTTTCCGTACCTCGACGACTGGCTCATCAGAGCAGCGTCCGCTCGGGAGGTCACCAGCGCCACGCGCCGCACGGTGACTCTTCTGCAGCACTTGGGCTTTGTTATAAACTTCGCAAAGTCCACTTTGCTCCCCTCACAGGATCTCGAGTTCATCGGCGCAAGGCTGCACACTCCTCAGGCGCGAGCATACCTACCGCTCGACAGGGCTCAACGGCTCATGGACCTAGCCGACCGCTTTCGCAGCCAGCCCCTGGTCTCCGCCAGGCGCTTCCTGAGACTACTCGGCCATATGGCTTCCACCGTCCATGTGACCCCCAATGCCCGCCTGAATATGCGGTCTGCTCAATGGTGTCTCCGCCAGCAGTGGCGTCAAGCCACAGGCGGCCTAGCAGACCTAGTGCGCGTCTCCGAGCCGCTGATCTCGTCTCTCCGGTGGTGGCTCCGGCAGCCGAACCTCATATTCGGAATGCCTTTCCAGTCACCTCAGCCGACCCGGGTGCTGACCACCGATGCATCCCTCCTGGGCTGGGGAGCACATTGCCAAGAGGCACGTACTCAGGGCCTCTGGACCACGTGGGAGTCTGCTCAGCAGATCAACTTCCTGGAGCTCAGGGCGATCCGCCTAGCTCTCAAGGCCTTCTCCCACCTGACTTCCCACCAGTCCGTCCTTGTCCAGACGGACAATCAAGTTGCCATGTTCTACGTGAACAAGCAGGGGGGCACGGGCTCCTTCCTCCTCTGCCGGGAGGCACAGAAGCTCTGCTCTTGGGCCGTCAGTCACGGCATTCTCCTCAAGGCAGTTTATCTCCCGGGCCAAGAAAATTGCCTTGCGGACAAACTCAGCAGGGTCCTCCAGCCGCACGAGTGGCGTCTGGATCCCTTGGTAGTTCAGAAGTTCTTCCTCAAGTGGGGCCTCCCCACGGTGGATCTCTTTGCCAGTCCTCACAACCGGCAGTTTCCTCGCTTCTGCTCTCGTCAGCCACACCCCCTTCGGGTTGCGGCGGACGCTTTTCTGATCTCATGGTCGGGGAGCCTTCTGTACGCTTTCCCTCCCATCCCGCTAGTCTCTCGGACTCTTTTCAAGGTTCTCCGAGACAAAGCCTTCATGATCCTGGTGGCCCCTCGCTGGCCCAGGCAGCCGTGGTTTCCGCTCCTACTGCAACTGGCGGTGGAGGATCCAATCCCTCTGGGGGTACAACCGGATCTCCTCACTCAGGATCAGGGGTCCCTACTGCACCCCAACCTCAGGTCTCTCAACCTCGTGGCCTGGCTGCTGAGAGGGTAGTCCTTGCTCCCCTTCTCCTGCCGGCGGAGGTGGAGGAGGTCGTCTTGGCTTCGCGACGGCCTTCTACCCGCAAATGCTATGCCCTTAAATGGCGTCGCTTTGCAGTCTGGTGTACCCAACAGTCTCAGGATCCCTTCTCCTGCCCGGTGTCGGTGATCTTGCAGTACTTGCTACACCTCTCTAATCTGGGACTTAAGTCCAACTCCGTCAAAGTTCACCTCAGTGCTCTTTCGGCACATCATGTGCCGGTGGACGGTAGACCTCTCTCAAGCGACCCTCTCGTAGCGAGGTTTCTCCGAGGTCTCCTTCTACTTAAACCGCCTCTGCGCCCGCCAGCGCCTGACTGGGACCTGAATGTGGTTTTGCAGCGGATCACCTGTCCGCCTTTTGAACCTATGGCTACCTGTTCTCTCCGTTTTCTGTCTTGGAAAACACTGTTCTTGATAGCCCTCACTTCCGCTAGACGCGTAAGTGAATTGCAGGCCCTCGTGTCTGATCCCCCTTACACTAGGTTCTACAAGAATAGGGTAGTCCTACGGACTCACCCAAAATTTCTGCCTAAAGTGGTCTCCCCTTTTCACATCAATCAGGAGGTGGTACTTCCAACCTTCTTTCCCAGACCACACTCCAGCCGAGCTGAAACGGTCCTCCATACCCTGGACTGTAGAAGGGCATTGAACTTCTACCTTGACCGTACGCGGGAGCACCGTAAAGCTGCTCAGCTTTTTGTGTCTTTTGACCCCAATAAATTGGGGCTCCCGGTCTCCAAGCGTACTCTGTCCATCTGGGTTGCGGACTGTATCTCTTGGGCTTATGGGGCAGCCGGACTCTCCTTAGAAAGTCGAGTCACGGCTCATTGCGTTCGGGCAAAGGCTACGTCAGTGGCTTACCTCCGCTCTGTTCCGCTGGCAGACATCTGCCGGGCCGCTACTTGGTCTTCGAGCCAGACTTTTGCGGTCCATTACTGTCTCGAGAGGGAGTCCCGTAGGGACAGTGCTTTCGGACAGGCAGTCCTCCGTAATCTCTTTGAGGTCTGAGCAACTCCTACCCTCCATCCCGGATGTGGGCTACCGGTGGGTGATAATTCAGCGAAGATTCTATCCTTCTGTGCTGCTGAGCTAGAGGGAGCTCATTTTTGTGCTTAGGGTCTCCGGTAGCCTTGAGCTTGGGAGTCCCATAAGTGAGGACTGACTTCCTGCTTGGTCCTGGAGAAAGCGTAGTTACTCACCTGTAACAGGTGTTCTCCAGGAGCAGCAGGAATCAGTCCTCACTACCCTCCCTCCTCCCCTTGGAGTTGCAATCGTCTGCTTATGTTCTTTTTGCAAATTTTTATGCTGTCTTTTTTAGCTATGTCATCTGACTGGCTAAGATGGCACCCTCGGGCGGGAAGACGACCGCGCATGCGCGCTGCAATTCCCAAAGGCTTTCTTTGAAAGCTGGGGAAAATTGCTCCGCGAGGGCTCCGTCGGCGCCGACGTCACCCGTAAGTGAGGACTGATTCCTGCTGCTCCTGGAGAACACCTGTTACAGGTGAGTAACTACGCTTACTCTGCTGCCATACCTTCAGAGTCAGGATTGGCTCTGTTCTCTAGATCTCAAGGATGCGTACACCCATGTCCTCATCCATCCAACACACAGAAGGTTCCTTCGGTTCCTTTTTCAAGGAAAGCACTACCAATACAGGGTGCTTCCTTTCGGTCTGGCCTCTGCACCAAGGGTGTTCACAAAATGCATGGCAGTAGTAGCTGCATTTCTACGCACCCTAGGAATATTCGTTTTCCCATATCTGGACGACTGGCTCATTCGAGCTCCATCCCAGTCAGAGGCCCAGATTTGTCTAACCCGCACAATGCGTATCCTTCAATATTTGGGACTAGTAATAAATATCCCAAAATCCCATCTCACCCCTACTCAGTCGCTGGAGTTTATAGGGGCTTTGCTGGATACCATAACTGCAAGGGCCTATCTTCCTCAGGCCCGTTGCCTATGCTTGGTGCAGTTAGCATCCCAGATACAGTTAGTCCCATTTAACTGCTTGAGAAATGTTACAACCATTAGGCCACATGGCATCCACCGTGCATGTGGTTCCATATGCTCGCCTTCACATGAGGGCAGCTCAATGGACTTTGTCCACCCAATGGACTCAGGCATCAGGTTGCCTGTCAGACAAAATAGAAAACTCCAGTCGCCTATTTTGGTCTCTCCAGTGGTGGAAGTCCCCTCCAAATCTGTTGCTGGGGTCCCCTTTTCAGCAGTCGCTACCCCAAGCAACTCTGACAACAGATGCTTCTCCAATGTGTTGGGGAGCTCATCTGCAGGATCTCTCCACCCAGGGCATCTGGTCTCCACAGGAGACTTCTCTGCATATCAATCTCTTGCAACTCAGAGCAATATTCTTAGCTCTGAGTGTTCCATTCCCTGCTCAGCTACAGGACAGTCCTCATCCATACAGACAACCAAGTAGCCCTGTTCTATGTAAACAAGCAGGGCGAGACTGGCTCTGTCGCTTTGCAAAGAAGCTTTGCGACTGTGTGCCTTCGCCAGAGAGCATCACATCCATCTTCTGGCAGTATATCTTCCAGGCATTCAAACTCTTGGGCGGATAGACTCGGTCAAGTTCTGCTCCCACACGAGTGGTCCCTCCACATGGACCAGGTAGCCAGGATTTTTCGAATTTGGGGAACCCCGGACATAGACCTCTTTGCAGGTCCGTGGAATGCCAAACTTCCCTGGTTCTATTCCAGAATTCCGTGTCAGGGAGTTCAGGCCAAGGATGCCTTCCTCCTTCACTGGGGTCAAGACTTCCTTTATGCCTTTCCACCAATTCCCCTAATTCCCAAAACACTATTCAAGCTTCAGAGAGATTGAGGGACCATGATCCTCATAGCTTCACATTGGCCACGCCAAGTGTGGTACCCTCTACTTCTGCATCTCTCTCAAGCTCCTTCCCTGGACTTGGGCTCTGCACCAGACCTTCTGTCCCAGGAAGGGGGAACATTGTGGCACCCAAACCCCCAGTCGCTCCATCTCAGGGCTTGGTTGCTGAGGGCCTAGACCTTCAAGATTTTCATCTCTCTCAGCAAGTCAGAGATGTTGTTCATGCCTCTAGAAAGCCTTCTACTAGGCGTTCCTGTGCTTTCAAATGGAAAAGATTTACCATTTGGTGTTCAGAGAAGGGTCTAAACCCTCTTGCAATACCTCTGAATTCTCTACTAGAGTATCTTCTGCATCTATCCCATGCAGGCCTGAAAACAAATTCAGTAAGAGTCCATTTGAGTGCTATTGCAGCGTCCCTCAAGCCTCTCAATGGACAACCTATTTCCTCTCACCCTCTTATAGCAAGATTCATGAGAGGCCTTCTTTTAACTAAACCTCCCATTAGACCACCTCCAATGTCATGGGACTTAAACCCGGTTCTTGTCCAGCTTATGAAGCCACCCTTTGAGCCTTTAGCCACCACCTCCTTGAAATTTCTTTCTTGGAAAGTTGTTTTTCTCATTGCAGTCACCTCAGCACGCCGCATCAGTGAGTTGCAAGCTTTGGTGGCTAATCCACCTTTTACAAGGTTCCATCATGATAAGGTAGTCCTCAGAACCAATACACACTTTATGCCTAAAGTGGTCTCGCCTTTTCATCTGAACCAGGAGGTATATTTACCTGTCTTTTTTCCAGGACCTCATGCATCAAATGCAGAGAGGAATCTTCATACCTTGGATTGTAAGAGAGCTCTCACTTTCTACTTACAAAGAACACAGCAACATAGAAAGTCTTCTCAACTCTTTGTTGCTTTTGATCCTTCTCATTTAGGACTTCCAGTCTCTAAAAGAACACTGTCCAACTGGATTGCTCAGTGTATTTCTTTCGCCTACCAGAGTAGGAACATTTCTCTGGAGGGCCATGTCACAGCTCACAATGTGAGAGCCATGGCAGCCTCAGTGGCTCATCTAAACTGTGTCCATCGACCAAATCTGTTGAGCGGCCACCTGGGCCTCGGTTCATACCTTCACAGCCCATTACTGTTTGGACAAGGACTCCCACCGCGATGCCTCGTTCGGTCAGGCTGTTCTCAAACACCTGTTCCATTCCTAATCAGCTCCTACCCACCTACCCTGGTCGGATGCCAGAGATCCATGGGGGGAGGTGGAGCCCTCTGCAAGGGCACACAACCATGGGGTCTCTCCCTGGCATCTGCAGCTAGGGAGTCCCCATATGTGAAGACTCATTCTCCAGGACCAAGCAGGAAGTCAGTCCTCACATATGGGTGCTGACGGAGCCCTCGCAGAGCAATTTCCCAGCTTTCAAAGAAAGCCTTTGGGAATTGCAGTGCGCATGCGCAGTCCCCTTCCCGCCCAAGGGTGCCATCTTGCTCAGTCTTCTTTTTTCCGCGGAGCCCTACAGAAGCTGTTTGTGATCACCGCAGAAAAAGTTGATTTTATTTCCTATTCTTTTCTCGGTTCGACGCCAGATCCTTTTCCCGCACGGACCCGTTTACGCCGGTTTCGGGTCCGTTCTTTCTTTTTCGTTTTTTTTTGTCCTTCGTGACAAGCGTTCGCGCCATTTTTTCTTTTTCACTGGCAGCCCTGTCTTTTGACCTCGCAGGGGCCCTTTTTCCCCCCGGTGGCTGCCAGCGGGTTTAAAAAGTGTGATCGGTGTAAGAAACTTATGTCTCTTACCGACACACACGACTGCTGCCTCCGCTGCCTCGGACCCGATCATGACCCAATGATCTGTGGTCCTTGTGGCAAGATGTCCTCAAAAGCGTTGAGGAGTCGGCAGCATCAAAAAGAAAGAATCTTCTCTGACTCCGCGTCCGACCGGGCCCGGACCTTGTCAGAGGCTTTGACGTCCCGGGACTCCGGTCCTGAGCATCGTCGGAGTTCCTCTGAGCGGGGGTCTCCTGCCCGGGAACATCATAGGAAGAAGAAACCCGCGAGGACGGCGTCGGTGGACGCTCCTGGTTCCTCGAGGGCCAGGTCGCATAGCCCCGATAGCCGTCCCGGGTCCTCGGAGTCGGAGAGGCCTTCGAAACATCCTCGTCTCGAGATGGAGTCTCCTGGACACGTGAGTACTGTAGTCCTCGTGGACTCGCCTCCAAAGGAGCCGACGTCGGGCCCGACACCGTCGGAGCCCGAGTCGGGGGCTGCTGGGTCTCCTGAGCTCGGACTCAGGTTGACGGCCTTGGAGAGCAGTTTGCCTGCCTTCATGGACCAGCAGCGGGCATTGATCGCTGGCCTCGCCGGTGCATCTGCCCCGACCACCGGGACGTCGATGTCCAAGTCGACCCTGGAGACCGAGCCGATCCTCGAGTCCATGCGAGCTCAAGTCGATCCTCGGTCGCAGTCTCCCTCGGCCTCCCGTTCGGGACCGAGGTCGTCGACGCTGACACACTCGGCGTCGGGGCGGAGGGCATCAGTGCCCGCCCGACCGGAGCCGCTCGATTCCTCCTCCGAGGAGTCAGCCTGGGAGACGAGGACGAAGAGTCACCCGGTAGTTTTTGGACTCTGTGCGTCCCATCAGACTCACCTGAGTCCGAACCTCGGAGACGGTCCCCCCCCCGGAGGACACCCGTTTCTCGGACTTTGTGCGGGATATGGTCAAGGCCTTGGCATTCCCCACGGATCCCGAGGAGGAGCCTCGAGCCGAAGAGCTCGATGCCCTCCAGTATGACTCTTCCCCGAAGGAGGCCTTTACTGTACCGGTTCCTCCGATGCTGGAGCGACTTCTCTTCCGCATGTGGGAGAGCCCGTCGCCGGTGTTAAGCAAGCGGGTCGATTCCATTTATCGAGTCCGCAAGAGCCCCGGATTCCAAAAGGCACAACTACCGCACTATTCCATGGTGGTGGAATCGGCCATGCATCGACTCAAGAGTCAGAAGATGCACTCCTCGGTGCCTCCCGTCTGGGAGGCCCGGAACCTGGATGCCCTCAGTAGGAAGTGCTTCCAGGGCTCTATGCTTGCTTGTCGAGTCCAGACCTACCAGCTCTATATGGGCATGTATCTCCGAGACCTGGCGAAAGAAATTGCCGGGTTCTCTGCTGGTCTCTCCGAGGAACCTTTGCCTTGTCCACTGGTATTCGTGAGTGCTCAAAGTTTATCTCTCGAGCAGCCTACGATGGCTTCGAAGCATCGGCTCGAGTAGCCGGAGCCGGCATCGGTGCCCGCCGACAGGATTGGCTTCAGTCATCCGACCTCGAGCCATGGGTACAAGACAAGTTGGTCGATGTCCCCTGCAGAGGTGAAAACCTCTTTGGCAAGCCCATGGCTGAAAAGGCTGCACAGATTGAGACCGAAACTCTGACCAGGACTCGGCTGTCCAGAAAAACCTCTGCCCCTTCTCAAAAGAAGAAGGGCTCGGGAAAAAAGCCCTTTTACCCGAGGAAGGCGGCTGCCTATAAACACTACCCTCATTTTCAGGCCTCAGCAGCTCCCCAACAGGGTCTGCAGGCCAAGGGACTGGGGAATGGGTCCCGTAGGCAGCAAGCCCACAACACCGGCCCCTGCTCAGCAGTGTGGGGTTTTTTGACTCCATCAGCATAGCCTCTTCCCCTCAGGTGGTTTCTCTCAGCACAGGAGGCCGGCTGGTCCACTTTGCCCAACTTTGCTCCCCTCTCAAGATCTCAAATTCATCGGCGCAAGGTTGAACACACTTCAGGCAAGGGCCTTCCTACCTCTAGCCAGGGCACACAGGCTCATGGATCTCGCTAGCCACTTTCACAGCAATTCCCTGGTCTCTGCCAGGCAATTTCTGAGACTGCTCGGCCATATGGCTTCCACGGTCCATGTGACCCCCAATGCCTGCATGAACATGCGACCTGCTCAGTGGTGTCTTCGCACTCAATGGCATCAGGCCACAGGGAGCCTGGCAGACTCAGTACGGGTATCCGACCTGCTGGTCTCTTCTCTGCAGTGGTGGCTTCATCTGCCAAAACTGGTGCTGGGAGTGGATTTTCAATCTCCTCCGCCTTCTGAGGTGCTGACAACCGATGCTTCTCTCCTGGGTTGGGGAGCACATTGCCAAGTGACATGTACTCAGTCTCTGGACTCCCTTGGGAGTCTGCTCAGCAGATAAACTTCCTGGAGCTCAGAGCCATCCGCCTAGCTCTGAGAGCCTTCTCCCACCTCACTTCTCACCAGTCTGTGCTGGTCCAGACGGACAATCAGGTTGCAATGTTCTACGTGAACAAATAAGGGGGCACAGGCTCCTTCCTTCTCTGTCAGGAGGCTCAAAAACTGTGCTCTTGGGCCGTCCTTCACGGCATCCTCCTCAAAGCTGTCTATCTCACAGGTCAAGAAAATTACCTGGCAGACAAGCTGAGCAGAATCCTCCAACCACACGAGTGGAGATTAGATCCGTTAGTGCTTCAGCTGATCTTTCTCAAGTGGGGCCTCCCCACCATGGATCTGTTTGCCAGTCCTCTGAACCGGCAGCTTCCCAGATTCTGCTCTCGACAACCACATCCTCTCAGAGTAGCGGCGGATGCTTTTCTGATTCCATGGTCCACAGGCCTCTTGTATACCTTTCCTCCCATGCCACTGGTGTCTCGGACGCTCTTCAAGGTTCTCAGAGACAGAGCCTCGATGATCCTAGTGGCTCCCCAGTGGCCGAGACAGCCCTGGTTCCCGCTTCTGATGCAGCTAGCGGTGGACACTCCTCTTCCTCTGGGGTTTCAACCAGATCTCCTGTCACAGGATCAGGGGACTCTCCTACATCCCAACCTCCGGTCCCTTCATCTGATGGCCTGGCTGCTGAAAGGGTAGTCCTTGCTCCCCTCCTGCTGCCTCGGGAGGTGGAAGATGTCGTCTTGGCCTCCAGGAGGCCCTCCACCCGAAAGTCCTACGCTCTTAAGTGGCGTTGGTTCTCCGTGTGGTTTGCTCAGCAGTCTGAGAATACCTTCTCCTGCTTGGTGGCAGTGGTCTTGCAATATTTGCTTTACCTCTCCAATCTGGGCCTTAAGTCCAACTCTGTCAGAGTCCACCTCAGTGCTCTCTCTGCGCATCACGCACCGGTGGACGGCAGGCCTCTTTCCAACCACCCTTTGGCTCGTTTTCTCCGAGGCCTCCTTCTCCTTAAGCCTCCTTTGTGCCCACCAGCCCCAAAGTGGGATCTGAATGTGGTCTTACAGCGGATTTCCTGTCCGCCCTTTGAACCTATGGCTACCTGCCCTCTTCATTTTCTCTCCTGGAAAACATTGTTTTTGGTAGCCCTTACCTCTGCTAGGCGCGTTAGTGAACTGCAGGCCCTAGTGTCTGATCCTCCTTACACTAGGTTCTACAGGAATAGGGTAGTCTTACGGACTCACCCTAAGTTTCTTCCAAAAGTGGTTTCTACTTTTCATCTCAACCAGGAGGTGGTTCTTCCGACCTTCTTTCCCAGGCCGCACACCAGCCGGGCTGAAATGGTCCTGCATACCCTGGACTGTAGGAGGGCCTTGTCCTACCTTGACTGTACGCGAGAGCATCGAAGGGCTGTTCAGCTCTTCGTTTCTTTTGACCCCAATAGGTTGGGGCTCCCTGTCTCCAAGCGTACTTTGTCCATATGGGTTGCTGACTGTATCGCTTGGGCTTATGGGGCGGCCGGCCTCTCGGAGGGTCGAGTCACGGCTCATCGTGTTAGGGCGAAGGCTGCGTCAGTGGCTCATCTCCGCTCTGTTCCGTTGGCAGACATCTGCCGGGCCGCTACTTGGTCTTCAAGCCAGACTTTTGCGGCCCATTACTGCCTGGAGAGGGAGTCCCGTAGGGACAGTGCTTTCGGACAGGCAGTCCTCCATAATCTCTTTGAGGTTTAGGCAACTCCTACCCTCCAGCCCTGGTGTTGGTCTACCGGTCGGGGGCGTTTTCAGAGAAGATTCCTTCCTTCTGTGCTACTGAGCTAGAGGGAGCTCATTTTTCCGCTTGAGGTCTCCGGTAGCCTTAAGCTAGGGAGTCCCATATGTGAGGACTGACTTCCTGCTTGGTCCTGGAGAAAGAGTAGTTACTCACCTGTAACAGGTGTTCTCCAGGAGCAGCAGGAATCAGTCCTCACAACCCTCCCTCCTCCCCTTGGAGTTGCAGTCCTCTCATTTCATTTTTGCTAATTTTTTGCTGTCTTTTAGCTATGTCATCAGACTGAGCAAGATGGCACCCTTGGGCGGGAAGGGGACCACGCATGCGCGCTGTAATTCCCAAAGGTTTTCTTTGAAAACTGGGGGAATTGCTCCGTGAGGGCTCTGTCGGCGCCGTCACCCATATGTGAGGACTGATTCCTGCTGCTCCTGGAGAACACCTGTTACAGGTGAGTAACTACTCTTTCCTGCTTGTTCCTGGAGATAGCACAGTTACTTACCTGTAACAGGTGATCTCTGGGAACAGCAGGAATAAGTCTTCACAGCCCACCCACCTCCCCTAGGAGTTGTATCTCTCTATCTTTCCTTTCCTCTCTCTCTCTTTGTCTCAGCTTTAAAACTCGAACTGGAGAGAGGCGGTTGGGAAAGGCGGGAAGGCAGCGCGCAGGCGCTGTGGGATGCTCCCAAAAGCTTTCTTACTGGACGCTGGGGAGCGTTCCCATGCAGGCTCCGTCGGTACCGGTGATACCCATATGTGAAGACTTATTCCTGCTGTTCCCAGATATCACCTGTTACAGGTAAGTAACTGCTTTCCTTTCCAGCAGAATTGAAGCAAATGGTATCTCGGGAAGTGGACTCTCCAGAATCTTCTTTCTGCACCACATGCCGTATTGGTCAGTTGTATCCTTGGTCTCCCACTGACCTCGACCATTGGCTGACATACCTGAAAGTGGATGCTTTGGTGACCGGGGTCACTAAGCATACAACTATTCCAGTTGAGGGCGGAGCGGCACTCCGAGACCACAGGACTGTAAGGGCGAGAGCCTACTTAAGACAGCTTTTTCGTCCTCCACTATTTCCCTACAAGCTGCAGTTTGTGGAGGTTTGGCGGCCCGAGCCTCCTCCGATGGATTCAGCAGCTTACAGACAAACCAGAGTTGGCGCATCTCGAATCAGTCTCTGCATTCCTGGCAGATGCCTTTTATGATTTTCTACGACTCTCAGCTCGTTCCGTGGCAACGGTGGCAGTGGCTAGAAGATGGCTGTGGTTGCGTCAATGGGCAGCGGATGTTGCCTCTAAGACCCATCTAAGTTGCCTTTTAAAGGGAGACTCCTTTTTGGCGAGGATCTTGATAAATTGGTGAAATATCTGGGGGAGGTGAAGCCACAACATTTACCTGAGGACAGGCCAAAGACATCCTCTCGTCATGGATCTCGATCCCACGGTTTTTGGCGATTTTCTAAATTTCAGGATTCACGAAGATACGCGCCTTTAAGCCAGGTGCTTCTTTTGCTTTTGCCCATCGCTTTGGACAGAGAGCTCAGTCCTTTCGAGGAGCCCGCAAAGGAACGGACTCGTACTCTGGTCCAGGGAAGTTCCATGGAGCCTCCTGTTCTTCCTGCTAATGGGACAGTCCTCCCACTTGAGATCCTTCCACCTGTGGGACACCCTTTTTTTCTCGACAGTGGGCGCTCATAACTTCAGATCGATGGGTCCTTGATATAGTTTCTCACACTATTCTCTCAAATGTTACCGACCCATTCACGATGCCTTCCTGGTCTCTCCATGACGTTTGGCGGAAAAACGAGTGGCCATTCAAACTACCGTTCAGAGGCTTCTCTCCTTAAAAGCCATTTGTCCAGTCCCTCTGTTAGAAAGAGGGCTAGGCCCCGTTATTCCATCTATTTTGTGATGCCCAAGAAAGATGGCTCTTTTCATCCAATTTTGGACCTCAAAGGCGTAAATCGCAGCCTTCGAGTACCTCACTTCCAGATGGAGACCCTACGGTCAGTCATTCACTCAATACGCCTGGGAGAGTTTCTAGTATCCTTGGATCTTGCGGAAGCATATTTTCATATTCCCATTCGAGAAGATCACCAGCGTTTCCTGCATTTTTCAATCCTCTGCCAACTTTTTCAGTTTCAGGCAATGCCCTTTGGCCTATCCTCGGCACCTCGAACCATCTCAAAGGTGATGGTGGTTGTAGCGGCAGCCTTACGCAAGCGGGGAATCAGAGTGCACCCGTACTTGGACGATTGGCTCATTCGTGCAGACTCCCTTCCAGAAGCTCGCAAAACTGTTTCCACAGTAGTTGCCTTCCTACAGCAGCTCGGTTGGGTGTTCAACCGCACAAAATGTTGCCTCCATCTGTCTAAAGAGATCAAATTTCTCGGAGCACGCTTCAATACCTGTCAAGGGCATGTATTCCTGACTCAGGCACGTTTCCTAAAGCTGGCTTCTCAGCTCCGAAGTTTTTTGGCCCAAAAAGCCCCCCCGGACATGGGATTACCTCCAAGTCCTGGGATCACCTCCAAGTCCTGGGATCCATGGCCCCCACCATCGAGCTCATGCCTTCGGCAAAGGCTCACATGCGCTGTATACAGGCCGCTCTACTTTCCAGATGGTCCCCAGTGACAGAAGACTACCAGACTCGTCTCCCGTTACAGCTGCAGGTCCGCCACAGTCTACAGTGGTGGCTTGCATCTCACAATCTCAAGGGAGTACCGTTGGAAAACCCACGCTGGATCTTGCTGACAACCGATGCCAGTCTCTCCGGATGGGGAGCGCACTGTCGCACTCACTCATCACAAGGAACTTGGACGATGCACGATGGATGATCAACAGGCTCAAAGCGAGAGCAGCTCGATTCGCCTTACTGAAGTTTCAGTGGTTCCTACAGGGTCAAGCAGTTCGGATCCTATGCGACAATGCCACTGCAGTGTCCTACCTCAACAGCCAGGGCCGGCACCAAGTGCACAGGGGTATCGAAGGAGATGTCCCTTCTCTTCCCTTGGGCAGAAAGGAACCTTCAAGCTCTCTCAGCACAGCATATAGTGGGGACCAGCAACATGAAGGTGGATTTTCTAAGCCGACACAGTCTCAATCCCATCGAATGGGAACTGGCCCCACAAGCGTTCCAGACGATAGTTCAAAACTGGGGGCAGCCGAAAGTAGATTTCATGGCGTTAGCCACGAATGCGAAAGTTCTGATCTTCTTCAGTTGCTGGAGGGAACACATATCTCAAGGCATAGATGCCTTGGTGCAGCCATGGCTGAAACACCAGTTGCTCTATGTATTCCCACCTTGGCCAGTGATCTGAAGAGTCCTGCAACGGATCAGGGAACACCAGGGTCCAGTAATCTTAGTGGCCCTGGACTGGCCCCGAAGACGATGGTATGCCAGTCTCATAAGACTATCTCGAATCCCTCCTCTGCGACTACTAACTCCCTTCGGACTTCTCAGGCAAGAACCTATCTCGATGGAAGATCCAACTCCCTACTTGCTTACGGCTTGGCTCTTGAACGCCGTAGATTAGCCCTTAAGTGTTACTCTTCCACGGTAGTATCGGCTCTCCTCAACGCTCGCTGTTTGGCTACGTTATTGGCTTATGCTAGTGTGTGGCGAGTGTTTGAGTCCTGGTGTACTCAACATCATTTTTCTCCTTGGAGTACAGAAATTCCAGACATTCTTGCCTTTCCTCAGGAGGGCCTCGACTAAGGCTTAGCTCTTGGCACTCTACGGGTACAGATTTGAGTGCTGATGTGTTAGAGGACCGATTCATGGTCGTTCTCTTGCGTCCCACTCTGATGTATCATGTTTTCTTAAAGGAGTCAAGCTTCTACGCCTTCCGGTCCATCCACTTGTCCCTTCTTGGGACCTTGTTTTGCTACTACAGGCCTTGATGTCTCCACCCTTTGAGCCTCTAAAGGAAGTTTTCTTAGCGGATTTGACACTTAAGATTGTTTTCTTAGTGGCAATAACTTCGGCTTGTCGCATTTCAGAACTACAGACCCTCTCTTGCAGGGATCCGTACTTGTCATTCTCCGCAGAGGGAGTGTCCCTTCGCACTGTTCCCTCATTCTTGCCTGAGGTGATTACTTCCTTTTCATGTCAATCAGCCTCTTTTGTTGCCTGCCTTTTCAAAGGAATGATGTTCCGGACGTTCCAAGAATCTCCAGGCGGTTGATCTCAAAAAGATTCTCCTTCCCTATCTCAAAGTCACCAATTCTTTTCGCAAGACCGACCATCTTTTTGTGCTTTTTGCGGGTCTGCGCCGAGGTATGGCAGCTTCAAAATCTACTATCGCCAGATGGATACGCCGTACCATCGAATCATCCTATATTCTGCAAGGCAAGCCAGTGCCTGCCGGTCTTCGCGCACATTGGTCTCAAGCTCAAGCCACATCTTTGGCCGAGCGATCACACGTAGTCCTTCTTGATATTTGTTGAGTGGCAACCTGGTCTTCCTTGTCTACTTTTGTCCAGCATTATCGCCTGGACATTCATGCACCTGAGGACAGTCATTTTGGGGCTAGTGTGCTGTCAGCGGCTCTCTGCCCACCCTGGGGTTCATTAGCTTGGGTAGTTCCTTGTCTGGACTGGTCTAGCAGTATGAACTGGAAGGAGAAATTTCACTTACCGTTAATTTCCTTTCCTGGAATATTGCTAGACCAGTCTAGAACACACCCCATTGTCAGTGTCAAGACTTCTGGTGCAGAGGAGCCGACGTTCTTCTTACTTCAGACATAAACAATTACATATTCCGGAGAACGTCCACAACAGTGGATTCAGGTTTTTCCTCCAAGGAATGATGTTTGATCCTTCTCCACCCTTCATGGTTCGAGTTGAGGGTTTTAATTGAATTAGTTGTTACCTGTACATTGTTGAGTTGGTTAGTGAGGTTTTTCTCCTTATGTTGGTGCTTGTCAAAGGAATACCGACTAGGTCCTCTAGGGGCACTCCTATATCACCCAGAGCCCAACCAATCACAGCTCTGTAATGTTTTTTTCTCTGTCTCCAACATCTGCTGGCAGGAGGACATAACCCGCTTGTCTGGACTGGTCTAGCAGTATTCCAGGAAAGGAAATTAATGGTAAGTGAAATTTCTTTCTGCCCATTGTTAATATTGTTGAAGTGTTTACTAAAGTGCGAACGGCTTTTGCAGCTTAGCAAAAATATGCTTACCTGTTTGTCAATAACAGAAGCCCCCATCACTTTTACAGGGAATCAGTCCTCCAAAGTAAGAATACATTTGAATACATATGAAGCCTACTAGATTTAATTCAGTCTCTCTTGATTTGTTTCACAAAAATACTTTTTATTTTTTGTTTGAAAAAATGCAATGCGTACAGTTTATAAGATTTACTGCTCTGTTGATTGATTACATACTATTGCCTTTTGATTGTCTATTAAACTAATAGCTATCTAGTTTTTAATAGATAATAGCAAGTCTTATGAAAAGGAACTCTTCTGTTTTACATTTTAAGAAAAGTGCAAAGATTTTTAGTAGTATAGCTATTAGCAGTTTCAAATGTCACTCCAATGAGTTCCACTGAAAATATCTTTAAATTGCTTACATGCACAGCTTCTGGATGATTAGTTGTGTGTGTGATGCTCTTAAGTGTTTGATATCAGAGACAGAGAGAGCATCCTGAGTTTTACAGGAGACATCTTGTGGCTCTTTTTGGATATTGGTGGTGTCTTAAACCAGGATGTCTGAGTAGCTACACCCCAAAGACCAAATTGTTAGGCAACGATGTGTCACTACATTTTTAATTTAATTGAATGTCATTTAATATTCTCCAGGACCAAGCAGGAAGTCAGTCCTCACATATGGGTGACGTCGGCGCCGACGGAGCCCTCGCGGAGCAATTTTCCCCAGCTTTCAAAGAAAGCCTTTGGGAATTGCAGCGCGCATGCGCGGTCCTCTTCCCGCCCAAGGGTGCCATCTTGCTCAGTCTTCTTTTTTCCGCGGAGCCCTACAGACGTTGTTTGTAATTCCCCGCAGAAAAGTTGATTTTATTTCTTTTTTCTCGGTTTCGACGCCGGTTCTTTTCCCGCCCGGACCCGCGACGCCGGTTGCGAGTCCGTTTTTATTTTTCGTTTTTTTGTCCTTCGTGACAGATTTCGCGCCTTTTTTACTTTTTCACTGGCAGCCCGGGTCTTTTGATCTCGCAGGGGCCCTTTTTCCCCCGATGGCTGCCAGCGGGTTTAAGAAGTGTGATCTGTGTAAGAAACTCATGTCTCTTACCGACACACACGACTACTGCCTCCGCTGCCTCGGACCCGATCATTACCCGATGATCTGTGGTCCGTGTGGCAAAATGTCCTCAAAAGCGTTGAGTCGGCAGCATCAGCGGGAACGTATCTTCTCTGACTCCAGCCGGGCTCGGACCTCGTCAGAGGCTTCGACGTCTCGGGACTCTGGTCCTGAACATCGTCGAAGTTCCTCTGAAAGGGGGTCTCCTACCCGGGAACATCATCGGAAGAAGAAACCCGCGAGGGCGGGATCGGTGGACGCTCCTGGTTCCTCGAGGGCCAGGTCGCATAGCCCCGATTCCCGTCCCGGGTCCTCGGAGGTGGAGAGGCCTTCCAAACATCCTCGTCTCGAGATGGACTTGCCCGCTCACGTGAGTACTGTTGTCCTCGTGGACTCGCCTCCAAAGGAGCCGACGTCGGGGCCCAAGTCGGGGGCTGCTGGGTCTCCTGAGCTCGGACTCAGGTTGACGGCCTTGGAGAGCAGTCTGACTGCCTTCATGGACCAGCAGCTGGCATTGATTGCTGGCCTCGCCGGTGCTTCTGCCCTGACCGCCGGGACGTCGACCTCCAAGTCGACCCCGGAGACCGAGCCGATCCTCGAGTCCATGAGGGCTCGAGTCGATCCTCGGTCGCAGTCTCCTTCGGCCTCCCGTTCGGGACCGAGGTCGTCGGGGCGAATGGCATCGATGCCCGCCCGACCGGAGCCGCTCGACTCCTCCGAGGAGTCTGCCTGGGAATCCGAGGAAGAAGAGTCACCTGGTTCTTTTCGGACTCTGTGTGTCCCATCGGACTCCCCCGAGTCTGAACCTCGGAGACGGTCCCCCCCGGAGGATACCCGGTTCTCGGACTTCGTGCGGGATATGGCCAAAGCCTTGTCCTTCCCCGCGGATCCCGAGGAGGAGCCTCGAGTCGAAGAGCTCGATGCCCTCCAATATGACTCCTCCCCCGAAGGAGGCCTTTATTGTACCGGTTCCTCCGATGCTGGAACGACTTCTCTTCCGCATGTGGGAGAGCCCGGCGTCGTCGCCGGTGTTAAGCAAGTGGGTCAATTCCATTTATCGAGTCCGCAAGAGCCCCGGGTTCCAAAAGGCACAACTACCGCACCATTCCATGGTGGTGGAATCGGTCATGCATAGACTTAAGAGTCAAAAAATGCACTCCTCGGTGCCTCCCGGTCGGGAGGCTCGAAGCCTGGATGCCCTCGGTAGGAAGTGTTTCCAGGGCTCTATGCTTGCTTGTCGAGTCCAGACCTACCAGCTCTATATGGGCATGTATCTACGAGACCTGGCTAAAGAAATAGCCTGGTTCTCTGCTGGTCTCTCCGAGGAACCTTTGCAGAGGTTCCAAGCCTTGTCAACTGGTATTCGGGAGTGCTCGAAGTTTATCTCTCGAGCAGCCTACGGTGGCTTTGAGGCATCGGCTCGAGTAGCCACAGCCGGCATCGGTGGCCGCCGACAGGCTTGGCTTCAATCATACGACCTCAAGCCATGGGTGCAGGACAAGTTGGTCGATGTCCCCTGCAGAGGTGAAAACCTCTTTGGCAAGCCCATGGATGAGAAGGCTGCACAGATCGAGACCGAGACTCTCACCAGGACTCGTCTCTCAAGGAAGACCTCTGCCCCTTCTCAGAAGAAGAAGGGCTCGGGGAAAAAGCCCTTTTACCCGAGGAAGGCGGCTGCTTATCACCACTACCCTCATTATCAGGTCTCGTCAGCTCCCCAGCAGGGTAAGCAAGCCAAGGGACGGGGTAATGGATCACGTAGGCAGCAAGCCCCCAAGCCTGCACCACCGGCCCCTGCTCAGCAGGGTGGGGGTTTTTGACTTCATCAGCATAGCCTCTCCCCCTCAGCTGGTTTCTCTCAGCACGGGAGGCCGGCTGGTCCACTTTGCCCACAGGTGGACCAACATCACTACAGATACCTGGGTACTTCACATAGTCCAAGAGGGCTATCTTCTGCACTTCCACCAGGTACCTCCCTCCTACTTTCCGGGGGAGCCTCTCAGACTCCCTCTGCACAGGGACTTACTCCTTCAGGAGTTAGCAAGTCTTCTTCAGGAACAGGCTTTGGAACCGGTGCCCCACCACCTGAGAGGTCAAGGCTTTTACTCCAGGTACTTTCTGATACCAAAAAGAACAGGAGGCCTCAGACCCATCCTGGACTTGCGGAACCTCAACAAGTTCCTCGCAAAGGAAAAGTTCAAGATGCTTACCCTTGGAATCCTGCTGCCCTACCTCCAGCAGGGAGACTGGCTATGCTCCTTGGATCTAAAGGATGCCTACACTCACATCCTCATCCACCCCAGCCACAGACAATATCTCAGGTTTGTTGTGGGGGGCAATCATTACTAGTACAGAGTACTACCCTTTGGCCTATCCTTCGCACCAAGGGTGTTCACCAAATGTCTAGCAGTGGTGGCGGCTTATCTAAGACTTCAAGGCCTCTTTGTCTTTCCATACCTGGACGACTGGCTCATCAGAGCACAGTCTTCCCAAGAGGCCACTCACGCCACGCACCGCACTGTGACTCTGCTCCAGCACTTGGGCTTTGTCATAAACTTCGCAAAGTCCACTTTGCTCCCCTCTCAGGATCTCGAGTTCATCGGCGCAAGATTAAACACGCTTCAGGCGTGTGCCTTTCTGCCTCTCGACAGGGCAAACAGGCTCATGGATCTTGCCAGCCACTTTCACAGCAATTCCCTGGTCTCTGCCAGGCAATTTCTGAGACTTCTCGGCCATATGGCTTCCACAGTCCATGTGACCCCCAATGCCCGCCTGAACATGCGGACTGCTCAATGGTGCCTTCGCACACAATGGCATCAGGCCACGGGGAGCCTAGCGGACTCCGTACAGATCTCCGACCCGCTGGTCTCTTCTCTTCAATGGTGGCTTCATCTGCCGAACCTAGTGCTCGGAATGGCTTTTCAGTCTCCTCCGCCTTCTCAGGTCCTGACAACCGTTGCTTCTCTCCTGGGTTGGGGAGCACATTGCCAAGGGACATGTACTCAAGGCCTCTGGACTCCTTGGGAGTCTGCCCAGCAAATCAACTTCCTGGAACTCAGAGCTATCCGCCTAGCTCTGAGGGCCTTCTCCCACCTCACTTCTCACCAGTCTGTGCTGGTCCAGACGGACAATCAAGTTGCTTTGTTCTACGTGAACAAACAAGGGGGCACAGGCTCCTTACCTCTCTGTCGGGAAGCACAAAAGCTGTGCTCTTGGGCCATCAGCCGCGGCATCCTCCTCAAAGCTGTTTATCTCCCAGGTCAAGAAAATTGCCTGGCAGACAACTGAGCAGAATCCTCCAACCGCACGAGTGGAGATTGGATCCGTTGGTGCTTCAGCGGATCTTTCTCCAATGGGGTCTACCCACAATGGATCTCTTTGCCAGTCCTCTCAACCGGCAACTTCCCCAATTCTGCTCTCGACAACCGCATCCTCACAGGGTTGCGGCGGATGCTTTTCTTCTCTCCTGGTCCACAGGCCTTCTGTATGCCTTTCCTCCCATGCCACTGGTGTCTCGGACGCTCTTCAAGGTTCTCCGGGACAAAGCCTCAATGATCCTCGTGGCTCCTCGGTGGCCGAGGCAACCTTGGTTCCCGCTTCTAATGCAGCTGGCGGTGGACACTCCACTTCCTCTGGGGTTTCAGCCCGATCTCCTGACCCAGGATCACGGGACTCTCCTACACCCCAACCTCCGGTCCCTTCATCTGATGGCCTGGTTGCTGAAAGGGTAGTCCTGGCTCCCCTCCTGCTGCCTCCAGATGTGGAGGAAGTCGTCTTGGCCTCCAGGCAACCCTCCACCCGGAAGTCTTACGCTCTGAAGTGGCGTCGGTTCTCCGTCTGGTGTGCTCAGCGGTCTCATGATCCCTTCTCCTGTTCGATATCAGTAGTCTTGCAATACTTGCTTTGCCTCTCCGAACTGGGACTTAAGTCCAACTCGGTCAGGGTCCACCTCAGTGCTCTTTCTGCGCATCACATGCCGGTGGATGGCAGGCCTCTTTCCAGCCACCCTCTAGTGGCTCGTTTCCTCAGAGGCCTCCTTCTCCTTAAACCACCTTTGCGCCCACCAGCCCCTGACTGGGAACTGAATGTGTTTTTACAGCGGATTACCTGTCCGCCTTTTGAACCTATGGCTACCTGTCATCTTCGTTTTCTTTCTTGGAAAACCTTATTCTTGGTAGCCCTCACTTCTGCTAGACGCGTTAGTGAGCTACAGGCCCTAGTCTCTGATCCTCCTTACACTCGGTTCTACAAGAATAGGGTAGTCCTGCGGACTCACCCTAAGTTAATTCCTAAAGTGGTTTCCCCTTTTCACATCAACCAGGAGGTGGTACTTCCGACCTTCTTTCCCAGGCCACACTCCAGCCGAGCTGAGATGGTCCTGCATACCCTGGACTGTAGAAGGGCGTTAACCTTCTACCTTGACCGTACGCGGGAGCACCGAAAGGCTGTTCAGCTCTTCGTGTCTTATGACCCCAACAAGTTGGGGCTCCCTGTCTCCAAGCGTACTCTGTCCATCTGGATTGCTGACTGTATCGCTTGGGCTTATGAGGCAGCCGGCCTCTCGTTGGAAAGTCGAGTCACGGCTCATCGTGTTAGGGCGAAGGCTGCGTCAGTGGCTTACCTCCGCTCTGTTCCATTGGCAGACATCTGCCGGGCCGCTACTTGGTCTTCAAGCCAGACTTTTGCAGCCCATTACTGCCTGGAGAGGGAGTCCCGCAGGGACAGTGCTTTCGGACAGGCAGTCCTCCGTAATCTCTTTGAGGTATAGGCAACTCCTGCCCTCCGTCCCGGATGTTGGGCTACCGGTTGGAGGCGTACTCAGAGAAGATTCCTTCCTTCTGTGCTACTGAGCTTGAGGGAGCTCCTTTTTTGTGCTTAGGGTCTCCGGTAGCCTTAAGCTTGGGAGTCCCATATGTGAGGACTGACTTCCTGCTTGGTCCTGGAGAAAGAGTAGTTACTCACCTGTAACAGGTGTTCTCCAGGAGCAGCAGGAATCAGTCCTCACAACCCTCCCTCCTCCCCTTGGAGTTGCAGTTCTATGATTTCGTTTTTGCTAATTTTTTGCTGTCTTTTAGCTATGTCATCAGACTGAGCAAGATGGCACCCTTGGGCGGGAAGAGGACCGCGCATGTGCGCTGCAATTCCCAAAGGCTTTCTTTGAAAGCTGGGGAAAATTGCTCCGCGAGGGCTCTGTCGGCGCCGACGTCACCCATATGTTAGGACTGATTCCTGCTGCTCCTGGACAACACCTGTTACAGGTGAGTAACTACTCTATCCATTATGTCCTGCTAGACCAGTCCAGACAAGTGGGTTGTGTTCCCCTATCAGCAGATTGGTAGAGACAAAGACCAATGAAAAGCCCAGGTTTCAATGACGTTATTCCATGCCTCTATCAGCCTCAGCTACCAGAGGGGTCCCTTCAGTATTTCTTTGTCTCCAGCAGATGGTGGATGGATTTTCTCTTCTCTGTAGAAAATCTGAAGATTGAGATGAAAAGAGAACTGATTAAATGCTTGTGAATGACCACCTCAAGCCCTAAAGGGGTAGCTCTTTCACTTGAGCACAATGTGATAGGCTCCTCTAGACTGTTGTCTTTTTGGTAGCCATAGGAGGAGGGAAAATTGGTTCAGCTCCATGCTCTTACCCTGGATAAGTCTGTTGAGCAGCCACAAATTAGAAGGATTTGGAAGAATCTGGAAGAGTACAGCAGTCTCGCACAACTTCAGCGCCTGAACCTTCCCCCTCCCTGCCACTCTCTCCCAAAGACTCCAGAAGGCTCTCAGAGGGGATCTGTCTGCCAGCCACCTTTCACACAGTGCTGCTGAAATATAAACCCAACCAGTCAAGCAGTTTCAGGGGAGTAGAGTTGAGCCCGGCATGGACACTGTGATACCTGGGTAGAAACTATATCGTAATGATAGAGCTGATCAAATTGGTGGAGGGGTTGCTCTCTATGTTAGAGAGAGCATTGAGTCAGAAAGGATTAAAGTTTTGCAGGAAACAAAATCTGCTGTAGAATCTATATGGATTGAAATTCCATGTAAAAGGGGGAAAGCAATGGCAGTGGGGGTGTACTATCGAGCGCCTGGCCAGAATGACCAAATGGATGATGAAATGCTCAAAGAAATCAAGGAAGCTAACAAAAGTTACAGCACAGTAATAATGGGTGATTTCAACTACCCCGATATCAACTGGGTCAGTGTCACGGCAGGACATGCTAGGGAGATAAAGTTCCTAGATGAAATAAATGACTGCTTCTTGGAGCAGCTGGTTCATGAACCGACCAGAGGGGAAGCCATATTAGACCTAGTCCTTAGTGGAACACCAGATCTAGTGCAAGAGATAAGGTTGTTGGGGCCACTTGGCAATAGTGATCATAGCATGATCGCCTTTGATTTAATTAGTGGAGGAGGGATAGTAAGGAAATCCACAGTACTACCTTTTAACTTTCGAAAGGGAGACTATGATAAAATGAGGAAAACAGTTAAGAAAAAAACTAAAAGGAGCAGTTGCAAAGGTTAAAGACTTACATCAGGCTTGGCTGTTGTTGAAAAATACTATCTTGGAAGCCCAGACCAGCTGTATTCCACGCTTTAAGAAAAGTGGAAGGAAGTCAAAAAAAAAAAACTGCCAGCATGGTTTGAAGGTGAGTCAGAGAGGCTGTTGCCAAAAAAGCATCTTTCAGGAAATGGAAAAGAGAGCCAAACGACGAAACCTGGAAACAGCACAAGCACTGGCAAGTCAAAAGCAAGGCATTAATAAGGCAGGCAAAGGGAGAATTTGAGAAGAAGCTTGCTGCGGAAGCAAAAACGCAAAGTAAAGACCTTTTCAAGTACATTCGTAGCAAAAAACCTGTGAGAGAGTCAGTTGGTCCATTAGATGATAAAGGGGTTAAAGGAGCACTAAGAGGCAACAAGGCGATAGCGGAGAGGCTGAATGAATTCTTTGCTTCAGTCTTTACTGAGGAAGATGTAGGGATGTTACCCATGACTGAAGTGGTATTTAAAGGTGCGGAAGAATTGAAGGAAATATCGATACATCGGGAAGATGTATTACAACTATTAGATAAACTGAAGAGTAGCAAATCACCTGGGCCGGATGGTATACATCCAAGGGTGTTGAAAGAGTTGAAATATGAGATAGCAGACCTGCTATTAGTAATCTGTGAACTATCATTAAAATCATCTCTAATACCTGAAGATTGGAGGATCGCCAATGTAACACCAATTTTTAAAAAGGGTTCCAGGGGTGATCCAGGAAACTACAGACCGGTGAGCCTGGCGTCAGTACTGGGAAAAATGGTAGAAACCATCATAAAGAATAAAATTACTCAGCATGTAGATAGTCATGACCTAATGGGAGACAGCCAACATGGCTTTAGACAAGGAAGATCTTGTCTTACTAATCTGTTATGTTTTTTTGAAGGAGTGAATAATCAGGTGGACAAAGGTGAGTCGGTTGATATTGTGTATCTGGACTTTCAGAAAGCCTTTGACAAGGTCCCTCATGAGAGACTTTTGGCAAAACTAAAGAGTCATGGGATAGGAGGCAGTGTACTATTGTGGATCAGGAACTGGTTAAAAGATAGAAAGCAGAGGGTAGGGCTAAATGGCCAATTTTTCCAATGGAGAAAGGTGAATAGTGGTGTACCCCAGGGATCTGTGCTGGGTCCGCTGCTTTTTGACATATTCATAAATGACCTGGAAAGTGGAATAACGAGTGAGGTTATCAAATTTGCAGATGACACAAAACTATTTAAAGTTGTTAAAACTCAAGAGGATTGTGGAAAATTGCAAGAGGATCTTGATAAATTGGAAGACTGGGCATCAAAATGGCAGATGAAATTTAATGTGGACAAGTGCATGGTTATGCACCTAGGGAAGAACCCAAACTATGGTTACACGATGCAAGGTTCCACATTAGGAACCACCACCAAGATTTAGGCATCATTGTGGATACCATGTTAAAACCCTCGGCCCAGTGTGCCGCAGCGGCCAAGAGAGCAAATGGAATGCTAGGTATGATAAGGAAAGGAATGGAAAATAAAACAAAAAAATATTATAATGCCTCTATATCGTTCCATGGTGAGACCGCACCTCGAATATTGTGTGCAATTCTGGTCGCTGTATCTTAAAAAGGATATAGCGATTTTAGAAAAGGTTCAGAGAAGAGCCACCAAAATGGTAAAGGGGATGGAAGGATACTCCTATGAAGAAAGGCTAAAAAGGTTAGGGCTCTTTAACCTGGAAAAGAGATGGCTGAGGGGAGATATGATAGAAGTCTATAAATTAATGAACGGAGTGGAACGGGTAAACGTAGATCGATTGTTTACCTTATCAGAATATAGAAAGACTAGGGGACATGTAATGAAGCTACAGGGTAAACTATTTAAGACTAATATGAAAATATTTTTTCACTCAACGTGTAATCAAACTCTGGAATTTGTTACCGGAGGATGTAGTAAAGGCTGTTAGTGTAGCTGGGTTTAAAAAAAGGTTTGGACAAGTTCCTGGAGGAAAGGTCCATAAACTATTATTAAGAAGGGACCCAGGATATCAATGCTTTAACCAATACAAGCATTGTGGAACCTGTGTCCTTTGGGGAAACTGCTAGGTACTTATGAGCTAGATTGGCCACTGTTGGAAACAGAATACTTGGCTTGATGGACCTTGGTCTGACCCAGTATGGCATATCTTATGTTCTTATGTTCTTATCCTCTGCCAGGGCTCTCGGGGTGAGTACCAAGACTTGGCCTTGTCATTGTCCTTGTTGGGGGCTCCCAGTTCCGTCTCTGTGGGAGGCAATTCAGGGTGGACTGCTAGCAATTGTTGGCGCTGGGTGGGAGTTTCCCACTGTTTTCTGCATGTGATAATAACGTTTTTGCATATTGTGTGCCTGCGGATCGGGTGGTCCTAACGTGTGCTCCACCCAAGCGGCTCCAACATGCACTCCTTCCATAGCACCTTTAACACACGTTCTGTAAAAGCACAGTTAACACACACTTGCGGACCGATGCAGCCTTAACACGTTCTATGTGATACTTACCCTAACTCTGTCGTCTTCCAGGAAACATTGCTTGACTGTGGCAAGCGAAGAGTCTCATCCTTGGATTCTGGACTTTGCTTTTTCTGTATGGCAGCTTCTGAGTCGTATCTGGAGGGCATGTTTTCCCCTTCTCAGCCGGGGAACACAGTTAGTCTGCCCCTTCCTGCCTCAGGGCAGCAAGTGCAGGATGATGCTAAGGGTAAGGATGCTCAGCTGGCCAGAGGCTCCAGCAACCATGCTTTGAGCTGCTCTTCATCCACTAGGGGGTCTGTGGCATCTATGCCCCCTGGTGTTGAGGAACCTTTTCCGAGAGGAGAGCTTTTGGAGTCCAGATTGTCCTCCCTGGAATTCTTTTCCTTTTTGCAACAGGCCTGGTCCTTCTGACGTGGAAATTCAAACCCTACAGCTTCTGGGTGCCCCCAGACACAGTCTTGTACTGGGTAGGCTAGAAGAAGCAGCCCTGCTCAATTGCCTTTGGCTAAGCATCCTTGGCACGGGACACTCCCTCAAGATGAGGAACGCTTGGGAGCTGTCTAAGATATTGACTATGCCTCTGACCCTGATAATTCAGTATTGGGCTCGAATGTGGAGGAGGACCTTCTGTCACTTTCAGAAGACTATGAAGAGGCCAACATGATCCTCCTGTTCCAGAAGGAGGAGCTGACTGCATTGTTTCCAGAGTTTCATCTGCTTTGAACTTGACAGATGCTTCCTGCATGGAGCAGGAGCCGAAAGTCCACCCGCATCTTCAAAGGGTGTGGAAATCTACTCCTGTCTTCCTATTCCTGGAGGTAATATGATCCGGTCTTAGTGGGACTTGCCCAACTCCCTGTCTAAAAGGTTAAGGGTCTGTAAGATCTATATTCTCCTGGAGGAGGAGTGCAATGAGTGGCTTAACATTCCCAAGGTGATGCACAGGTCGCAGCAATTACTAGATGGACCACTAGTCCTGTGGAAGGTGGATCGGCCTTAAAAGGATGTCCTGGACTGCAGGTTTGATTCCTTGCTGAAGGGTCAGTTTGCCATATTGGTGGCTATTCTACAGCTGGGGGTATGCACCAGCATGACTTCTCGAGCCCTGCTCCAGTGGATTCAGTCTTTTCCGCCTGATGATACTATTACTCTCTTGGAGTCTGTTATGGCCTTCCTTACTGATGCCATATATGGCTTTGTGTGCCTGGTTGTCAGGAATGGTGCCTTGATTACTGTCACAGCACTGGATTTAGCTCAGTCACTGGGCGATGGACACATCCTCCAAAGCCTGGTTGGTTCAACTGGCCTTTAAGGGGATGCTCGTGTTTGGAACAGATTTGGAGAAACTGGTGAAGGACCTAAGTGAGACAAAATCTTAGCGCCTCCCAGAAGACAGGTCTGAGGGGACTATAAAATGGGAGAGTGCCCCTTTCTCTTCAGCCTCTGCCCGACTTCCAAGGGCATGTTGGCTGGATTTCTGGGGCTCTCAAGACAATCATCACTATCGACCTGGAAAGCCTTTCTTGCTCTCTGCTTCAGTGCCTTGGGCTCGTTCTTAGTCCTTTTGTGTAGCACGTGGACCCAGGGACCTGGCCCCCTCTGGAGGAGGACCTTCCCGGGCCACATAATGAAGGATTGGGGGCCCATTCTCTGGTACCTCTAGTAGGCGGTAGGCTTTGCCTTTTCATTCAGGAATGGACCTGGGTCACCAAGGATCACTGGGTGCTAGAACACCATTCAATTCGACTGTGCTCTGGAATGCAAGGAGCCAATTCCCAATGCCTTCATCTCCCCCTATGGATCTGCGATCAAAGATGCTGCGGTGCAGATCACCTTAGACAAGTTACTTCACCTGAAGTCGGTGGTGCCCATCCCCCCAGACAAGCGGGGCAAGGGCAGATATGCCATTCCTTCCAGCCCATCCTGGACCTCAAAGAGGGGGGGGGGGGTAAACAAGCACTTGCGCATCCTGTGCTTTCGGATGGAAACTTTGTATTCTGTGGTTCAAGCAGCGCCAAGGGAGTACTCTAGGCTTCTCTGGATCTGGCCGAGGCATATTTTCATATCCCAATCTGGGTGGATCAGCAGACGTTTCTGTATTTTGCTGTGCTTGGCTCTCACTATCGGTTTGCTGTCCTTCCTTTCTGGCTCTCCACCGCCCTAAGAATATTCTCCAAAGTCACGTTGGTGGCAGTGGCACTAAGGGATCTGTGTCCATCCTATCTAGACAACTGGCTCATCTGGGCCCGTTCTGTGTCAGAAGCGTCTCAGGGAACGTCCCAAATGGTGTCCTTGGAAAGCCTTGAGTGATCAATCAGGAAGAGAGTTAGTGTTTGCCTTCCCAGTCCTTGGAGTTTCTGGGAGCACGTTTCAACACTCCAGTGGGCTGAGTTTGACTGCCAGAGGACAAAGTCAAGACTGAATGCTCCTCGGATTGATGACAGTGACCATAGAGATGGTCTCATGGGCACGTGCTCACATGTGGCCGCTCCAACGATTCTTGTAGACTTGATGGTCCCCAAGTTCTCAGGAGTTAGAGCATAGGCTCCCGCTCCTGTTAGCAATTCAAAAATACATGTGTTTTGTTAAAATAATAATTTTTTGGTCTTTCCTATGGGAAAAAATTATGGGCTTCATCTACTAATGTGTTAATGTGATTAAATATACAGGCCCAATATTCAAAGGGATTAACACAGCAGACCGACTGTGTAAAATCCCCCTTGTCCAGGAAATTCGGTAACACAAACATGATTTGTGTCCATGAATATCCGTGGGTGCTACCACTGCACACACCAGCGCTAAGCGGTTAGCATCGGGTTGTTCCGAGGGTGGCAGCAGTGATATCAACCTGCTGCCTGGTTATCGGAATGCAATGAGTCAGTTGCAGCAAAAGCTGGCCTAATTTTCACCACTGAAGCTAACCAGGCTGCGGCTTAATGTTGCCGCTATCTGGTTTGCTTCATCATTATTTGGGCAACCCAGATATGGCCCCGGCATTGAATATCCAAGTTCTGATGCTTAGCAGTTGTGCTGGCTATCCGCTTTAGCAGTGCTTTCCATCATCGCTGTAAATTGGGCCCACGTTGTTTAATGCACACGCTATTCTTCATGGACAAGCTGGAATGAGTCCTCGCATATGGGTGACATCCTTGATGGAGTCCTTGTGCAGGGATGCTTCCCAGCTTCTATTGGAAGTTGATGAGAGGCTCTACCGTGCCTGTGTGCCTCCCTCCTCCCTGCTGCCGTGGCGCCATCTTAAACAAGTCTTTCCCTTTCCCAAACCCTCCCAACGGGACTCAAGTCCAACACCAACAACAGCATCAGGAGAAGCCTCAAAAAGCCCAGCTGGCTCCTCAGCCAAAACTTGGGACTTGGTTTTGACTGGTTCCTTTAGAGCATAGACACTCTTCCCATAACCCCTCATAACCTCAGACTCATGGGTTCTACAAATCCATCCAAAGCAGTTACAAACTACATGTATTGGAACTACCACCAGATTGCCCATGAGGGTGCATCATCTCAACCCTCTGCATCAGGAACTGCTTCAGAGAGAAATCACTGCCCTCTTGGCAGATCTTGCAGTCACACTTGTGCCATCAAAGCAAAGAGGTGGTGTGTTTTATTCCAAGTACTTCCTGATCCCCAAGAAAATGAGGAGGATACCATCCCATCCTAGACCTAAGAGATCTGAACATGTACTTTGGTAAGAGAAAAGTTCAGAATGATTTCTCTAGGCATCCTGCTTCCTTACCCCTCAAAAAGTAGATTGGCTATGCTTCCTGGATCTGAAGGATGAGTATATCCACATACAGATACATCCCATTCACAGGAGGTATCTTAGATTTCTCCTGAGGAGGGCAACACTTCCAGTACAATGTGTTGCCATTTGGCCTTTCCTCAGCATCTGGCGTCTTCACAAAATTCATTGTGGTGGTAGCTGCTTACCTCTGGTCACTGGGAGTGTTTGTCTTCCCCTGTCTGGACAATTGGCTGATCAAGAATACTACTCCAGAAGAAGTTCAAGAATCAACATGCTTGACCATTTGGGTGCTGGAACTACTAGGTTTAGTTATAAATTACCCAAGGTCCCACCTTCAACTACCCAACTGTTGGAATTCGTAGGCACCCTACTAGATACGACTCAGGTGAGAGCCTTTCTTCCGCACAACTGTCTGCACAGGCTGACAGCACTGGTGTGGGAGACTCAAATAAGTTATCAGGTGACAGCTTGCAAGATGTTAACAGTACTAGATCACTTGGCCTCTATGGTGCACGCCACACCCTTGCCATGCTTCGATTTGAGGCAGGCTCATTGGATTCTCAGGGCTCAGTGGACCCTAGTCCATGGGTCGTCTCAGGGATAGTTTGTATGTCACTGTCCCTCTCGTTCGGTCTTTGTACTGGTGGACAGTCCACAATTTGCTCAGAGGTCCGTCGTCCCCCCCCTTCCAAACTGTTCCATCCCAAAGAGTTCTGACAAACTCATCCAAACTGGGATGGGAAGCTCATTTTGATGGGTTGCACACCCAGGGGGATAGGTCCATCCAAGAAAGCCTCCAGCAGATCAACTTCTTGGAACTAAGAGCAGTGGCAAATGCTCTGAAAGCTTTCTGAGATCAACTGGCCAACCTAATTGTTCTGATCTGAACCGACAAGCAGATCAGCATGTTCTACATCAACAAGTAGGGAGGAAAGACTCATTCTCCAGGACCAAGCAGGAAGTCAGTCCTCACATATGGGTGACGTCGGCGCCGACGGAGCCCTCGCGGAGCAATTTTCCCCAGCTTTCAAAGAAAGCCTTTGGGAATTGCAGCGCTCATGCGCGGTCCCCTTCCCGCCCAAGGGTGCCATCTTAGCCAGTCTTCTTTTTTCCGCGGAGCCCTACAGACGTGGTCGTCTTGTCCCCGCTGAAAAAGTTGATTTTTCGTGATTTATTTCTCTTTTTTCTTCGGTTCGACGCCGGTCTCTTTCCTGCCCTGACTCGCGACGCCATTGCGAGTCCTTCTCTTATTTTTCAGTTTTTCTGATTTTCTGTCAGTTTCGTTTTCGGTTTTTCGCTGGCAGCCCGGTCCTTCGACCTTGCAGGGGCCCTTTTTCCCCCGATGGCTGCCAGTGGTTTCAAGAGGTGTGTTCAGTGTGACAGAAATATGTCACTCACTGACACACACGATAATTGCCTCCGCTGCCTTGGCCCGGATCACGAGGAACTGATCTGTGGGGCCTGCAGCAAAATGTCCTCCAAAGCGTTAAGGAGTCGGCGGCATCAGCGGGAACGAATCTTCGCTGATCCCACCCGTACCCGGACCTCGTCGGAGGCCTCGGCGTCCACAGGCTCCAGCTCTGACCGTCGCTGGAGTTCCTCAGACAGGGGTTCTCCCTCCGGGGACCATCATCGGAAGGTGAAACCCGCGAGGGCGGCGTCGGTGGATGCTCCTGGTTCCGCGAGGGCCAGGTCGCATTGCCCAGATAGCCGTCCCGGGTCTTTGGAGAAGGAACATCTCCCGAAGCGACCTCGTCTGGAATCGGAGTTGCCTGCTCGGGTAAGTCCTGTAGTCCTCCTGGACTCGCCTCCGAGGGGTCCGTCGTCGGGCCCGACGCCGTCGGGGCCCAAGTCGGGGGCTGCTGGGTCACCTGAGGTCGGACTCAGGTTGACGGCCTTGGAGAGCAGACTATCTGCCTTCATGGACCAGCAGCGGGCACTGATCGCTAGCCTCGCTGGCGCCTCGGCCCCGACCGCCAGGACGTCGACGTCTAAGTTGACCCCGGAGACCGAGCCGATCCTCGAGTCCATGCGGGCTCGAGTCGATCCTCAGTCGAGGTCACCCTCGGCCTCCCGTTCGGGACCGAGGTCGTCGGGGGCGGCCGACGCCTCCGCCCGGACCGACCCCACCGATTCCTCCTCGGAGTCGACCTGGGAGTCTGAAGAGGAAGAGTCACCTGATTCTTTTCGGACTCGGTGTGTCCCCTCGGACTCGCCTGAGTCGGAACCTCGGAAACAGTCCCCTCCGGAGGATGCCCGGTTCTCGGACTTCGTCAGGGATATGGCCAAGGCTTTGGCCTTCCCTGCGGATCCCGAGGAGGAGCCTCGAGCCGAAGAACTCGACGCCCTTCAGTACGACTCTCCCGCCAGGGAGCACTTTACTGTACCGGTTCCTCCCATGCTGGAACGACTACTCTTCCGCATGTGGGAGAGTCCGGCATCGTCGCCGGTATTAAGCAAGCGGGTCGATTCCATCTATCGAGTCCGCAAGAGCCCTGGCTTCCAAAAAGCACAGCTGCCGCACCATTCCATGGTGGTGGAATCGGCCATGCATAGGCTTAAGAGCCAGAAGATGCACTCCTCGGTGCCTCCTGGCAGGGAGGCCCGCAACCTGGATGGCCTCGGTAAGAAGTGTTTCCAGGGCTCTATGCTTGCTTGTCGGGTCCAGACCTACCAGCTCTACATGGGCATGTACCTTAGAGACCTGGCTAAAGAGCTAGCCGGATTCTCCGCTGGGCTGTCCGAGGAACCTTTGCGGAGGTTCCTAGCCTTGACAACTGGTATTCGGGAATGCTCCAAATTCATTTCTCGAGCAGCCTATGATGGCTTTGCAGCATCGGCTCGAGTGGCCGCAGCCGGCATCGGTGCCCGCCGACAGGCTTGGCTTCAGTCGTCTGACCTTGAACCCTGGGTACAGGACAAGTTGGTCGATGTCCCCTGCCGAGGTGAGAACCTCTTTGGCAAGCCCATGGCTGAGAAGGCTGCACAAATCGAGACGGAGACTCTCACCAGAACTAGGCTCTCTAGGAAGACCTCCGCCCCTTCCCAGAAGAAGAAGGGCTCGGGAAAGAAGTCCTTTTACCCGAGAAAGGCGGCTGCCTATAAACACTACCCTCATTATCAGGCCTCCGCAGCTCCCCAACAGGGTCAGCAGGCCAAGGGACGGGGTAACGGGTCCCGTAGGCAGCAAGCCCCCAAGCCTGCACCACCGGCCCCTGCTCAACAGGGTGGGGATTTTTGACTTCATCAGCATAGCCTCTCCCCCTCAGCTGGTTCCTCCCAGCACAGGAGGCCGGCTGGTTCACTTTGCCCACAGGTGATCCAACATCACCTCAGATGCCTGGGTGCTTCAGGTTGTGAGAGAAGGCTATCTTCTCCACTTCCACCAGGTCCCTCCCTCCTATTTCCCGGGAGAACCTCCACGACTCCCTCTGCACAGGGACTTACTCCTTCAGGAGTTAGCAAGTCTTCTTCAGGAACAGGCTGTGGAACCGGTGCCCCACCACCTGAGGGGTCAAGGCTTCTATTCCAGGTATTTCCTAATACCAAAAAGAACAGGAGGCCTCAGACCCATCCTGGACTTGCGCAACCTCAACAAATTCCTTGTCAGGGAGAAGTTCAAGATGCTTACCCTTGGAATCCTTCTGCCCTACCTCCAGCAGGGAGATTGGCTATGCTCCTTGGATCTAAAGGATGCCTACACGCACATCCTCATCCACCCAAGCCACCGCCAATACCTAAGGTTTGTGGTGGCAGGAAATCATTACCAGTACAGAGTACTGCCCTTTGGCCTATCCTCCGCACCACGAGTCTTCACAAAATGTCTCGCGGTGGTGGCGGCTTATCTCCGGCTTAACGGCCTCTGTCTTTCCGTACCTAGACGACTGGCTCATCAGAGCATCGTCCTCTCCGGAAGTCACAAAAGCCACACACCGCACTGTGACTCTTCTGCAGTACTTGGGCTTTGTCATAAACTTCGCAAAGTCCACTTTGCTCCCCTCGCAAGATCTCGAGTTCATCGGCGCAAGATTGCACACTCTTCAGGCACGAGCTTTCCTGCCTCTCGACAGGGCTCAACGGCTCATGGACCTAGCCGGCCGCTTTTGCAGCCAGTCCCTGGTCTCAGCCAGGCGCTTCCTGAGACTACTTGGCCATATGGCTTCCACCGTCCACGTGACCCCCAATGCCCGCCTGAATATGCGGCCTGCTCAGTGGTGCCTTCGCAAGCAGTGGCAACAGGCCACGGGCGGCCTAGCCGACTTAGTGCGCATCTCCGGCCCGCTGGCCTCTTCTCTACAGTGGTGGCTTCATCGGCCGAACCTGGTGCTCGGAATGCCTTTTCAGTCTCCTCCGCCGGCTCAAGTGCTGACGACCGATGCTTCTCTCCTAGGATGGGGAGCGCACTGCCAAGGGGCATGTACTCAAGGTCTCCGGACCACGTGGGAGTCTGCGCAGCAGATCAACTTCCTGGAGCTCAGAGCAATCCGTCTGGCTCTCAAGACTTTCTCCCACCTGACTTCTCACCAGTCCGTCCTTGTCCAGACGGACAATCAAGTTGCCATGTTCTACATGAACAAACAGGGAGGCACGGGCTCCTTCCTTCTCTGTCGAGAAGCACAGAGACTCTGCTCTTGGGCCGTCAGCCACGGCATTCTTCTCAAGGCAGTTTATCTCCCAGGCCAAGAAAATTGCCTGGCGGACAAACTCAGCAGGATCCTCCAGCCGCACGAGTGGCGCCTGGATCCCTTGGTAGTTCAGAAACTTTTTCTGAAGTGGGGCCTCCCCACGATGGATCTCTTTGCCAGTCCTCTCAACCGGCAACTTCCTTGCTTCTGCTCTCGGCAGCCGCATCCCCTTCGAGTAGCGGCGGATGCTTTTCTGCTCTCATGGTTGAAAAGCCTTCTGTATGCCTTTCCTCCCATACCGCTAGTCTCTCGAACTCTTTTCAAGGTTCTCCGAGACAAAGCTTCCATGATCCTGATAGCTCCTCGCTGGCCCAGACAGCCGTGGTTTCCACTCCTGCTGCAATTAGCGGTAGAGGATCCGTTCCCTCTGGGGTTTCAACCAGATCTCCTGACACAGGATCAGGGGTCCCTGCTACACCCCAACCTCAGATCTCTACATCTGATGGCCTGGCTGCTGAAAGGGTAGTCCTCGCTCCCCTTCTACTGCCGGCAGAGGTGGAAGAGGTCGTCCTAGCTTCCCGGCGACCTTCTACCCGCAAATGCTACGCCCTTAAATGGCGTCGCTTTTCCGCTTGGTGTGCCCAGCAGTCTCAGGATCCCTTCTCCTGCTCGGTGTCGGTGATCTTGCAGTACTTGCTCTACCTCTCTAATCTGGGACTTAAGTCCAACTCCGTCAAAGTTCACCTCAGTGCTCTTTCAGCACATCATGTGCCGGTGGACGGCAGACCTCTTTCCAGCGACCCTCTCGTAGCGAGGTTTCTCCGAGGTCTCCTTCTACTTAAACCACCTCTGCGCCCGCCAGCACCTGACTGGGATATGAATGTGGTTTTACAGCGGATCACCTGTCCGCCTTTTGAACCTATGGCTACCTGTTCTCTCCGTTTTCTTTCTTGGAAAACCTTATTCCTGATAGCCCTCACTTCCGCTAGACGCGTAAGTGAATTGCAGGCCCTCGTGTCTGATCCCCTTTACACTCGGTTTTACAAAAATAGGGTAGTCCTACGGACTCACCCTAAATTTCTTCCAAAAGTGGTCTCCCCTTTTCACATCAATCAGGAGGTGGTACTTCCGACCTTCTTTCCCAGGCCACACTCCAGCCGAGCTGAAATGGTCCTGCATACCCTGGACTGTAGAAGGGCGTTGAACTTCTACCTTGACTGTACGCGGGAGCACCGTAAAGCTGCTCAGCTTTTCGTGTCTTTTGACCCCAATAAATTGGGGCTCCCTGTCTCCAAGCGTACTCTGTCCATCTGGGTTGCTGACTGTATCGCTTGGGCTTATGGGGCAGCCGGACTCTCGCTAGATAGTCGGGTCACGGCTCATTGTGTTCGGGCGAAGGCTACGTCAGTGGCTTACCTCCGCTCTGTTCCATTGGCAGACATCTGCCGGGCCGCTACTTGGTCTTCGAGCCAGACTTTTGCGGTCCATTACTGCCTCGAGAGGGAGTCCCGCAGGGACAGTGCTTTCGGACAGGCAGTCCTCCGAAATCTCTTCGAGGTCTGAGCAACTCCTACCCTCCATCCCGGATGGGGGCTACCGGTGGGTAATGATTCAGTGAAGATTCCTTCCTTCTGTGCTGCTGAGCTAGAGGGAGCTCATTTTTGTGCTTAGGGTCTCCGGTAGCCTTAAGCTTGGGAGTCCCATATGTGAGGACTGACTTCCTGCTTGGTCCTGGAGAAAGCGTAGTTACTCACCTGTAACAGGTGTTCTCCAGGAGCAGCAGGAATCAGTCCTCACAACCCTCCCTCCTCCCCTTGGAGTTGCAATTATCTGCTTTAGTTTTTTTGCAAATTTTTATGCTGTCTTTTAGCTAAGTCATCTGACTGGCTAAGATGGCACCCTTGGGCGGGAAGGGGACCGCGCATGCGCGCTGCAATTCCCAAAGGCTTTCTTTGAAAGCTGGGGAAAATTGCTCCGCGAGGGCTCCGTCGGCGCCGACGTCACCCATATGTGAGGACTGATTCCTGCTGCTCCTGGAGAACACTTGTTACAGGTGAGTAACTACGCTAACCACCTATGGGTGAGAAGCAGTCAGGTTGTGGAAGTTTGCCATCAGATGGACTTGAGTCACGTACCTGCCAGGCGAGCTGAATACTCTGGCAGACGGAGCTGAGTCCTCCCAGCTACACGAGTGGACACTTGACAGGGAAGTTGCATCTCACCCCCTCGATAGATCTGTTCACGACCCCTCAGAATCCCCAGGTGGCTCAGTTTTGTTCCAGAGTAAGATCACTCAGCAGACTAGCATTGGATGCTTTCCTCCTGCACTGGGGGGGGGGGGGTCTTCTGTATGCATATCCTCTGATACCTCTCATTGCAGAGACCCTCCTAAAGCTCAAAACAGACAGCAGTACGGTGATTCTTATCGCTCCCTACTGGCAGAGACATTCTTGGCTTCCCCTCCTGCTGCAGCTCTCCAGTCAGGAGCCACTTCAGCTTGGCCATGCATCAGATCTGATATCCTTGGCCCTCACGGTGTGGATGTTAAGAGGCTAATGTCTGTCAGAAGTCTTTTTGGCCTCCAGGAGGGCTTCTGCACAGTTGATTGCCCTTGTTGGACTTCTCGGTGGCCTCCTCAGTTTTCAACAGCCTGTAGCGTAGTCATCCCATACGTGAGGTCTCATTCCTGCTTGTCCACAGAGAAAAGGTAGTTACCTGTAGCATATGTTCTCTGTGGATAGCAGGAATTAGTCTTCCCAACCCTCCCATCTCCCCGAGGAGTTGTTTTCTACTATAGATATGTTATCAGACTGATCTAAGATGGTGTCGTCGTGGCAGGTGGGAAGGAGGCACGCATGTGCAGTGGAGTCTCCCAAAGGCTTCCAGTAGAAGCTGGGGAGCGTTCCCACACAGGGGCTCTATTGGGACGTCATTCATATGTGAGGACTAATTCCTGCTGTCCATGGAAAACACCCACCTTTGTTGTCAGTGGGGGCCTATTTACTAAGAGGGTAATTTTATAAGGTGGTATATTAAGAAGAAAAAAAGCCATAACAGTATTCCTATTTGGGAGACCAAAAAAGGCTTCTATTTCAAGCCTATTTTATAAAGGCACATAAGCACCTGTGTATTTTTCTTAAATGTTAGCACAAATTGAGCAGAGATTTATCTAAAATGAAATCGGACATTTATGCCTGCTTGGGAGTAGGTGTAAATTCTTGTGTGTTGCAAGCCTATCTGTGCTCCATCAAGACTTCTCTCCTGAACATGTCTACCCTTGAGTCATAAAGGTATATATGTTTTTGTCATTGTGTGTTTTTTGCCTGGTATAATTTGAGACCTTTAGTGTATATACTGGTATATGCATGTGAAAGACTTTATAAAATTACCTCAATGGGTTTAACTCATATTGCACATTAATACAATCTCCAGGAACAAGCAGGAATGCAGTCTTCACATATTGGCGATGTCGTCTTCGATGGAGCCCATGTGGGAACGCTTCCCAGTGTCCACTACACCTGCATGCCTGACTTCCCAACTCTTCTCAGTTCTTCATTTTCCATGGAGTCAGCAGGTTATTCAATCCTGTCCCTGCCGCAAAATGTTTCCTTTTTTTGTGAAATACCATGCATCTACCTTCCCGTCTACTTCCCGTCTACTCCGGTTCTGTCAGCTCCAACACCAGTCTTGATAAATTTTTCTTTTTTAGTTATAAATTTTCTGTTTCTTTTTTATTTTCCTGCAGTTTTTACTGCTAACTAGGCCTTTAGGCCTCCATAACCTTATCTTCATACTTGAACACTTTGTGAAGCATGGAAAAAACAGCTAGTTTTAAGAAATGTACCAAGTGTGCCAATACCATGTCAGTCACTGATAAATAAACATAACTGCTGTCTAAATGTTTGGGCCCTGACCATCTACTGAATTCTTGTCCCTTGTGCCAGCAAATGACAGAGAGGCCTAAAGAACAGTATGGATTGCTGTTCACCCTGGACTCTATTTCAGTGGCTTCTACTTCATCAAGGACATGTTCTCTCATGGGTCTCGGGTCTCTTCAAAGTCCAAACATAAAAGTAAGTCTCTGGTTTCTACTATGTCATTGGCATGAAAGACCGATACCGAAACTAGAGAATAATCCCAGCGTAAGCTTCGAGACTCTGCCAGGGGTGTTTCCGATGCAGGCCGGCCAGCCAAACAGCCATAGTGGGAGGACCTATCTTCCAAAGCACAGGAGGGGCTCTGGGACACTCTTGAGGAATTGACCTCTGGAGAGCTACTGGTTCCATACTTTGGGACAGTGGCTCAAAGCCCCGTGGGTGATTCTACCTAGACATTGACCATCTTTCTTTACCAGCACATGATGGTTCTCGAGAGACGTTTGGCTGCACTCCTGGCAGCCTCTGTACCGATAGTATTGACAACTCCAGGAGTGCAGGTGTCAGCATCCATCCTACAGCCTAGTGTATCAGCCCCGATGCTGGCCCTCAAACAGACATCTGAATTCCCGAGGCTGATGCCTCAGTTGGAACCGATCGATGCCCCCAGTACCCAGTAGGCTGAAACTGTCATGGCTGCTGATTCTGATGCCTCCGAACATTGGTATCGGCATCGACCCTCGACATCCATAAAGCATCAAGGTCAAACACAAGACCGCCAATGCCAGACTGATTCCAGTTCTTCTGATTCTGACGAGGGATCACTGGATTCCCAGGAACTTCCAGACATCGCTTCAGATCCTTCACCTCCACAAGAACAGTGTAGGTCCCCATCAGAAGATGTCTTTCCAAGGCTTCATACGTGACATGGCAGCAGAACTGGCCATCACAGTAGCCTCAGAAGGAACCAAGGCCAGAGGAATTGGAGATACTCCAGTACCCTCCCACACCCAAAGAAGTGGCTACATTACTGGTGCATTGCATCTTACAAGACCTTATGCTCCGCATGTGGGAGGCTCCTCTCACGGTTCCACGTGAAAGCAAGAGGCTCCATACAATGTACAATGTGTCAGAGTGCCCAGGCTTCCAAAAATTTCAGCTCCCCCAACCACTTAATGGAGGTGGAATCAGCGATGCGCCAAATAATGAGTTCAAAAAACCACTCATCCAATCCTCCAGTTAGACTCGCACACTCAATGCCTTTGGGTGTCTATGCTTTCAGGCATGCATGTTGGCCTCCAGAATAAACTCCTACATGCTGTACATGGGCATGTTTCTAAAGGACTTTTGCCCCCATGCTTCCTGATGATAAATGAAGTGCATTCCAGACACTTGTCAAGCAAGGCCAAAGTACTTCTAAATTTATTACTAGGGCCTCTTTGATGCCTTTGAATCAACAAGCAGAGCTTCAGCAGTCTGCCTTGGGGTTCGCAGGATGGCCTGGCTATAGGCATCAGATCTTGAACAGTGGGTCCAGGGCAAATTGGCCACTATCCCATGTAGTGGAGAAAACCTCTCTGAAAAAGATTGGAGAGAAAATTGGGGGAGAGAGACAGATGACTCACCCTCAAACATCTTTCCAGAAAAATTGCTGACCCCTCCTAAAGGAAGGCTCTTTCCGAGAAACTTTTCTATTTTAAGAAAGAGATATTATCCTTCCTACCCACCTTAAGCTGCCTACCAGCCTCAGCATCCTCAACAGCAGCAGTAGAGCCCTCACCAGCCAAAGGCTCCTAAGCCTCAACCAGCTGCTCAGGCACATCCTGCACCTGGTTTTTGACTCCTTCCTAGAGAACATTGCCAGTCTGCCTCTGGAGGGTCCCCAGCCCCTCCGCATAGCAGACAGTCTCTGTTCCTATGCCCACAGGTGGCATCTTATAACTTTGGAACAGTGGACACTCAGTATTGTCCAAAGGTGGGGTATCTGCTTCGTCACAAAATAAGATACAAGCCATCAATCAGCTGGCAATTCCTGTATTCTCCTAAAGTTTTGGGATTGTGAATTGGCCTCATAAAGAGCCTGAAAAACTGGATGTGCAAACAAGTAAACTCCTCCATGCTCATGAAGTAATTTACAAGAATCAGTGTATGCCAAGATTGTACATCCCTAGAGCTGAAGGAGGGCTAGGAATTATAGAGATTGACTACACCTACAGAGCTACTATCGTAGGCCTCCAAGCCTATCTGACAGCATCATCTGATCCAAATACACAAAAAGTACTGAAATATGAAAGTAAACATCCAGAATTTGTCTCCATCAGACTTTGACAAGCATTCAGATGATTAGTAGGAATGAGCGAAAATCCACAGGCGTGGGAAGTAACAGAATGCAAAGCAAGAGAAAAAACTCTTCAAAGAACTAGATCAGCAGGCAAGGAAAAACAAGTGGCAAATGCACAGATACAGTGGAAAATACAGAATGTTACTCCAAGAACCTTTTGTTGATCAAGAACAGACCATGAATGGTTGAGGAGAGGTAGACTGAAACCGAAGGATGAAAGATTGATAGTTGCTGTCCAGGACAGCGGATTACAGACGAGATGGTTTAGGGCAAGTATTGAAAAAAACTGGCACAACAGACATATGCTGATTCTGTAAGAAAGAGCTGGAAATAGTGACTCGCTCAACAGCAGACTGTTAAGTTCTGATGGTGGAAAATTTCTGTACAGAAAGGCACAACAAGTAGCACGCCTTCTCCACTGGAAACTCTGTGAACACTATAACATCACTGTCCCTGAAAAGCACTGGAATCATGACCCTAAGAGTAACAGAGAATGAAGAGGTTATGATCATCTGGGACATTCCTATTCCGACGGATAAGAAATTGGATGCCAGGAAACCTGACACAGTGGTAAAGGAGAAGAACACCAGAATGGCATTGATGATAGAAGTGTCGGTACCGAGTGATTATTCTGTGAATCACGTGGAGAGGGAGAAGATCTTGAAGTATCAAGAAATGTAATCAGAGATCAAGAAAATGTGGTGGAAAGATACAGAAATATTTCCCATTGTAGTGGGAGCCACAGGCCTGATAAAAAAGAATTTCCAAGCACATCTTGACAAACTGCCCATATTTGTTACATCTTATGAACTCCAGCAGGAGGCTCTCTTTGGTATGATGCATGTATTACGCCAAGCATTAGCAGTAAATTTGAGAGATTAAGATCATATTCCACATACCCTGGCTTAGAAGTGAGGTTCATGACTGCCGTGGTATGCGCAAAACTAACCCATTTGGAGAAACTACCCCGGTGTACCTTTCGGGCGAACGCAATGTCCTTGCAGATAAGCTAAACAGTATCCTTTGTCCACACGAATTGACCTTGTATCGCGAGATAGCTGCTTGGATTGAACCAGAGGAACCCCACTCATAGATTTTTTTTTTTTGCACTCTGCAGAACACACAGCTTCCACTCTTCTGCTCCAGGCTTCCGTCGTTGCACCGACAAGCTCCGGACTCCTTTCTTCTCCACTGGGGAAAGGGTCTGCTTTATGCATTCCTTCCCATCCCCTTGATACCCAAAATGTTGTTCAAGCTACAGGCTGACAGGGGCTCAATGATTCTTGTGACTCTTGGCTTTGTCAACCGTGTGGTTTCCTCTGCTTTTTCGCTTTGCACAGACTCAGCCTCTCAGCCTGGTATGTGCGCCCGAACGCCTCTCAGGATCACGGGATGCTTCTCCATCCCTATCTTCACTCCCTAGGCCATACAGCATGGCTGCTGAAGAACTAATGCTCACTGACCTCGACCTGCCACAGGAGGTCAGATATCTTTCGTGCATCACACAAGGATTCCACCAGGCAATCTTATGCCTTCAAGTTGCATAGGTTTGCCCTCTGGTGCTCCCTAAGGGTACTGACCCTTTTTCTTGCCTGGTGGAGTCCCTTCTGCAATATTCCCTCCACTTATCCTTGGTCGATTTTAAAACTAACTTAGTGCGAGTTCACCTTAGTGCCATTGCAGCCTCTCACAAACCACTGGATGGACAGCCTATCTCCTCACACCCCTTAGAGCGCTTCACGTGCGGTCTCCTACAGTCCAAGCCACCCATTGTCACCTCCAGTGGCCTGGGACCTCATTGTGGTTCTTGCTCAACTAAAGCCTCCTTTCAAGCTTTTATCCACCACTTCATTGAAGTTTCTATCTTGGAAGGTAATTTTCCTCATTGCCGTCACATCAGCTTGCAGCATCAGTGAATTGCAAGCTCTGGTGGCGGATCTGCTTACACCTGGTTGCACCTTGATAAGGTGGCTCTCTGTACCCATCTGCATTTCCTTTCAAAAGTAGTCTAGTCCTTTCATCTGAACCAGTCTGTAATCCTCCCGATTTTCTTTTCTAGACCACATGCATCTCTGGCTGAATCAGCATGCACACCTTAGACTGTAAGCGAGGGCTGGTTTGCTACCTGAATTAGAACTAAGGATCACAGAAAATCCTCTCAATTATTCATTTCTTAGGAGTGGAGGAATAGCATAGTGGTTAGAGCAGCTGCCTAGTACCCAGAAGATCAAGAGTTCGATTCCCACTGGCATTCCTTGTGACTTTGGGCAAGTCACTTTACCCTCCATTGCCTCGGAAGAAAAGGCTGGCAATCTACCTCCGGTGATACATTGCCAAGAAAACCCAGAGGTAGCTGGGTCGCTATAAGTCAACACTGACTCGATGGCACTAAAAAAAAAAAAAAAAAAAGCAGATTGCATTTCATTTACCTACACACAAGCAGGACTCTTTTGAGGGTCATGTCGCTGCTCATAATGTGAGGGCTATGGCAACTTCCATAGCCAATCTCAGTTCAGTAGCCATTGACGAGATTTGTTGGGCAGCTACCTGGTCCATTCATACTTTTGCTGCACACTATTGTCTGGACAGGAACTCTTGCCGGGATGCTGTCTTTTGTCAAGCTATACTCCAGCACTTCTTTGGGACTTAAGTTCAACTCCTACCCCTCTGTCTCAGACTTTACAAGCACCCAGACTATCATTGGAGGTGGTATCGCCTTAGGGAATCGGGTCCAACAGGCCACATCTTTTCCACACTTTTTGGCTATAAGCTTTAGCTACAGGGATCACTGTTCTCCCCCAACCCCATGCCAGCCTAGTCCCATATGTGAAGACTACATTCCTGCTTGTTCCTGGAGATAGCATAGTTACTCACCTGTAACAGGTGATCTCGGAGAATAACAGGAATCAGTCTTCAACCCGCCCTCCTCCCCCAAGAGTTGTAGGGTTAATTTATTTTTCACTTCCTTTCAACTACAACAACGAGGTGAGGAGTTAGGAAGGTGGGAAGGCAGGCATGCAGGCACAGTGGAGTTCTCCCAAAGGCTTTCCTATTGGACGCTGAAGAGTGTTCTCGCACAGGCTCCATCTGTGCTGACACCATCCATATGTGAAGACTGATTCCTGCTGTTCCCGGAGATCATCCGTCACAGGTGAGTAACCACGCTTTACTGCACGTTAGTAAATCAATGCCTCCTTTAGGTATAAATTCAACATTTTATGAAAATAAAAGTTAAGTAGGCAAATTCAGCAATTCTACATGTGAAACTTAAAATATTAGATGACGTTGCTAACTCTGCTGTCTTCACATGTCATACTGGAAAAGAAAATTATTCTTTCTCTTTTTAGTTCCCAAATTATTTTTCAGTTGAAAATAAATTAAAGGAAGAAAAACATTCACTACACGTGCAGAAGTAGTTAAGGCTGTTAGAAGTTGTATGACTACTTAAGTGGTCCCTGAAAACAAATTAAGTGACTTCTTGAAAACTTCATCCTCAAACATTTCTTAAATGGGTCACCATTAGCCCCAAAACTTACTACAGTTGGCATTTTGGAAGAATGATTGCTGAATGCTCATATCATAGCCATTTCTTCTTCTGCAGTTAACACTGTCTCTTCTACTGAGTACTGAGAATATTGGCAGGAAAATGAGAGAGAATCCAATACTAGAATAGAATGTGCCCTAAATTAAGGTGTGGTCACTTACATCAGCCCTATAGCTGGTGTAAAATGAATACTCCTGCATTTTGCAAGCATGTGCATAAATTATCATATTCTGTAATTGTGTGCTTGCTTGCACTACCCATGCTCTCCCCAAACTCTACCCATGTGCATACCCACAGTTAAGGTATTTACCATCCAAACAACGCTTCGTACTTTATAAAAAGTCATTTTTGTGTGTGGCCACTTAACATACATAAATGACTAAAATGCCTACGTTTATGTGTACTGTTAGCACAAAAAAATAAGTGACCCCTTACTGAATTACTGCTAACATGTTCAGTGTTTCATTAGTCCATTGTTGAGAACTTTGGCTATGACAGTTCCATTTATTTCTTCACAATTTTGCTCACAAATTGACATAAAATTTGGCCAATTTTTGATATGGAAACATTGTGTCTCTTTGAGTCTGTCTAGATGGTATTTAATGTAACTACCACTGGTCATTCAAGGGAGGTCTTTGCAAAACTTTCAGACCTCAATATTACCTTCACCAGTTCCCTTTGTATACTCCCTGCCCACTCTTCTAAAGCACTGAGCTTCACGAACGGGAACAGCATAATGAGCTGCATCATGACAATATTTCCTGGGTAAAAAACCCTGCATATAAATACAAACCCAAAACAGATTGCTAACTTGCCACTGCACGTCTGAGTATCTGCAATGTCACTGAGCATAGATGTCCCTCTTGGAAAATTCCGACTGGGATGTCCAAGAAACAGTTTGTGGCCATCTATTTTGGGGACATCCATGTTTCTATTAACCCTGAGGATGTTTATATATCAGCCGGTTTCTCGGACGTTTTGGCCTGGACACCTTTTCTAAAATGCCATGTCACATTTGGGGGGAAAAAAGGCTATGATAAAATGAGGACATGGGTGGAGGGGGTAAAATACCAATGGTGTCAGATTGTGTTTTTTCCTAGGATTAACCCCCCTCCACATATAATAACTTAATATTTTGCCACTGGTGGGGAATATTCTTAGGGAACATGGCTTGCCATTTTTATATATATGCCCACAATATCCAAGGGTTTTTTTTGTCCCTCAGGAGCCTACCCAAGTTGAGTATGACAAAATTGCTAATAGCATGAAGGATGTCAGTGATTGGATGATAGTGAAAGATTGAAATTGAATCCATGTAAAACAGGATTGTTTGGGTAGGAGGGCAGGCGAAGTTCATACCCCTGTTATACCAATCATGAGTGACAAGACTCTGCCATTACATAACAGTGCAAATGCTTTGGGAGTCTTGGGTAATTACAATAATTTATGACTCCTGAGGCAAATAAGATCTTTTCTTAATTATTCTCATTTACATCACTCACATTGATTACTGTACTATCACTTACTTGGGCCTTCCCAAAAACAATTATTTTAAATGTAATTAGTTCAAAACATGGCAGGTAGGCATATTTTTGATAAGAAAAGGTAAGGCCATGTTTCCCCACTCTTAGTGACCTTGCATTCACTGCCAGTTCATAAATGTATCCTCCTTAAGCTTCTTACTCTGGACTTCCATGCACTGCAAGAAATTAGGTCCCCGGTATATCTCAGTTTACTTTAGGAGGTATGTCCCTGCCAGACTGAAATTTTATTAGGACTCCTGTCGACAAAGCTGGTTTTGATAACCACTGTGAGGAAGCAGTACTTTATTTTTGCCTTCCTGTCAACCGACTCGACTCCCCAATGATTCTGGTTCCCGGTTTTTGGGTGGGTTGTTTTTTCATTTTCCTCATATAATTTTTCTTCCTAGACTTTGTGGGGCCTATAAAGACTTGAAACTGTTCAGAGGAAGGCGACCAAAATGGTTTGGAGCTTGCGTCAGAAGCCTTATGAGAAGAGACTTGAAGACCTAAATATGTACACTCTGGAGAAGGGATAGGGGAGATATGATTCAGACCTTTAAATACTTAAAGAGAAATAATGAACAAACCTCCCAAAGATGGGGAAGCTGTAAAACTAGAGGGCATAATATGAAGCTGCAAAGGGGTAAATTGAAAGGCAATGTCAGGAAATACTTTTTCACTGAAAGGGTGATGAATGCTTGGAATGCCCTACCGACGGAAGTGGGGGGGAAAATACAGTGACAGAATTCAAAATGGCATGGGGCAGACACAGTGGATCCCTTTACAGCAACAGGATAAAATCAAAATAAACTTAACTATCTAATTTCTCAACAAACAGGGGTGTCCTACACAGAGCGGTGGGTTCACCCCTGAACAAAGACATGGGGAGGGTGGCCTGCACAGAGCGGCAGGTGCACCTACTCTTGCCATCTTACTGGGCAGACTAGATGGACCATACTGGTCTTTACCTGCTGTCATTTACGTTACTATGTAAAGCCCACTGGGGCACCATTGCCCAATTTGATTTTGCTTCCCTCCTTTTTCCAGAAATGGAGAAACCCCAGAGGTGTTTTAAAAATTGCTCTAAGTATCTGAGCACTATCTCCATCACTGATAAGCTTGACTAGTGCCTCGAGTGTTTAGGCCCAGACCACGATGTAGATTCTTGTCCCTCCTGTCGACATATGACCTCCAGAGGGAGGAAGAACCAGGACAAACAGAAGACTAAGCTGTTTCCAACAGACTCAACTCCTTCTGTGCACTCCTCAGGGGCGTCGACTCCTTCAAAGTCATCCCATGATTCCAAATCATGATCGTCATTTAAACAGAAAAGAAAGCATCGCTCGCAGTCCCCAGCGCGTAAGACCAAGAAATCATCAGCTTCGGCATTAAGGGTCTCTTTCGTCAGCCTCAAGGTCAGCGTTGGCATCGGACTTTGAGTGTCGGCATCGACACCAGCACTCATCCCACTGTGATGCGGAACATTCAACCAAACAGCCCAAGCGGGACGTCTTAACCTCTAAAGCCTTACAGAGGCTCAGGGATGCTCCCAAGGCTCAGTCCTCTGTGGAGCCCCCCAATACCATGCTTGGGAGTTGTATCCTAGACTATAGTGTCTGGAGCAACTCCTTCCCCTGCACAGACGCTTGATGATGGTCATCGCCATTGAGAAGAGCATCGTAGCAATCCTAGCTGTAGTGGCAAAGGCGTCCTCGTTTACCACAATCAGCATCGATGCCTCTGATCCTGTCGCGGGTCATCGAAGCTGTACCATCCTCAAGAACTACGCCACCTGCTTTGCAGCGTTCAACAGAACAGCCGGTACCATGGCCTTTGATAGCTCCTTGACTGGTACAATCTACTTAAAAAAAAAAAAAAGCACAGATCCTCTGAGCATCGCAGGTATGGTAGCCCTGACAGAGACTATTATGATTTCCTGCTAGACTCTGCTTCTGGCTCAGAGATCTCCAAACCAGAATCCATCATTTCCGATCCACACATGGGGTGTACCATTAGATCCATCACCTCCATATGAATGATGCTGATCACTGGCTAAGGACATGTCCTTCCAGGACTTTATTAAGGATATGGTGGCTGCTCTGGAGGTCTTGGTGGTGACTGAGATGGAACCTAAGGATGAAGAGCTGGATATTCTTCAGTATCCTTCGGCACCGAAAGAGGCCGCAACCTTCCCGGTGCACAATATCCTTAAGAATTGGATGACTCAGATGTGAAAGGCCCCATGTCAATTCCTGCTATCAGCAAACACCTGGACACCCGCAGCTTCCTCGCCATTCCATGGCGGTGGAGCCAGCAATGAGAAGAGTTTAAAAGCCAGAAAAAACATTCTTCGGGTCTTCCAGGAAGGGAAGCAAGGACCCTCAATGCCTTTGGGATAAAGGCCTTCCAGGCAACAATGCTAGCCTCTAGGATTGACTCCTACATGCTCTATATGGACATGTTCCTTAGAGATGTGTCTAGAGACCTGGCTGAGTTCACTTCCTTTCTACCTTCTGAGAAAAAGCCCCTCATCAGGTCCTTGTGTCTCATGCCCGGAATACATCCAAATTCATCATGAGCTTTGAAGGATAAGGCAGTATAGAAAACAGGATGGATGGATAAATAGCGGAGCAGCTGCAGCCTGCACTGGGGCTAGGAGGACAGCCTGGCTTCAGGCATCCAACCTGAAACAGTGGGTCCAAGATAAGTTTATCAGTATCCCTTGTAATGGGAAGAACCTCTTTGGCCAGAGGTGGAGAAAAAAGGCTGGAGAGATAAACAGATGACCTTACTATGAAGCGGCTATCAAGGAGGACAACAGATTTTTCCAAGAAGAAAATTGCTAGTAAGAAACCATTCTACCCTAAGAAAATAAAAGTTTCTATCCACCCTACCATTCGTATTCTGCCTACTCCAATCAACAGCAGCGACAGCAAGGGCCAAAGCAACTTCAGAAGCCCAAGGTCACTAAACCGCAACCTCTTCCTGCAACTCAACCCACTCAGAGTTCTTCACTCCTTCCAAAGGAGCATAGCCAATTGTCCCATATAATCCCCAATTCCTTTTCAAATCCCAGGGAGATTAGTACATGTCGCAAATTGAAGGACCATCATCACCTCAGAACTCTGGACCTTGCAGCTGGTCAGCAAGGGCATGCAGCCGCATTTCAAATAATACCACCCACTCATTTTGTGGGCCAACCCTACTTGGATTTCCATCACACCTCCTTACTAAAGCAGGAGATCCACCCTGCTTGCAGAGGGGGCGATCAAGGAGGTTCTTCCATCTCAGCAAGGCCTAGGGTTCTACTCCCAATACTTCCTTATCTCAAAGAAGGCTGGAGGCCACAGGCCTATCTTGGATCTTCGAAATCTCAACAAATTTCTTATTAAATTAAAGTTCAAAATGATTTCTTTGGGTACTCTTCTTCCATACCTCCAACTAAATGAGTGGCTTGTGCTCTCTGGATCTCAAGGATGCATATACACACATCCTGATCCACCCAAGCTACAGGATGATCCTCAGATTTGTGTTTCGGAGCCACCATTATCAATATTAAATCCCCCCCTTTGGACTGGCCTCTGCGCCAAGAGTCTTCACAAAGTGTCTAGCTGCTGTTGCAGCCTACCTCCGAACTTCAGGGATTTTTTTGTTGCCTTACTTAGACAGGCTGATAAGGGCAGATACCGTTCAGTCAGTCACCGTTGCCCTCCAGCGAACCATCCATGTCCTCCAAGATTTAGGGTTAGTCATAAATTATCCAAAGTCACACCCAGGATCCCACTCAGGATCTAGAGTTCATAGAAGCTTGGCTGGACACAGTTGAAGAACGAGCTTTCCTGCCAGACGACAGATGTCTTCGGCTAATCGCCCTGGCCACCCAGATCCAGGAGCAATTAACAGTAACTGCCAAGACTTTCCTTCCCTTACTAGACCACATGGCCTCGACATGCCATGTCGTACCCCATTCCCGACTCAGCATGCGGGTCAAGCAGTGGAACCTGTTGCAGCAGTGGACACAATCTACAGGTTGCCTTGCCAACCATATCACCATTTCTCCTCAGATGAAAACTTTCTTTCAATAGTGGTATACACCACAGAACCTCATTGTAGGACTACCTTTTCAAAGGTCTGTACCACAGTGTACTCTGACCACCATTGCATCCAAGCATGGTTGGGGGGCTCACCTCAATAACCTCACAATCCAAGGTCGGTGGTCTTCCCTGGAAAGCTCCCTACACATCAGTCTCCTGGAACTCAGAGTGATCTTCAGCACCATCCATGGTGGGCTGCTCGGTCCTCATTCAGACGGACAATCAAGTGACTATGTTCTATATCAACAAACAAGGAGGTAAGGGTCTCGACCCTTGTGCAGAGAGGTGGTACGCCTATGGAACTGGGCGATCTCTGAGAATTCACCTTCATGCAGTGTACCTTCCAGGAGAGGAGAAACAGCTGATGGGCTAAGTAGGTTTCTCCACCCACATGAGTGGATGCTGAAGCCTCAAGTGGCACAACACTTGTTCCAGCTATGGGGGACGCCGCTACTCGATCTCTTTGCTGCTTCCTTTAATGCCCTACTGCCTCGCTTTTGCTCGAGAATTCTGTTTCCTCAGAGAGAGCTCTGATGCTTTTCTCCTGCACTGGGGACTGCTTTGTTTTTTCCTCTCTCCAGCTCATTGAAAAGACACTTTTCAAACTCTGAGTCAATCGAGATTACAATGATCCTCATTGCCCCTTGCTGGCCCAGGCAACCTTGGTTTCCTCTTCTCCTTCAACTAGCTTATGCTCCTTCCCTCAGCCTAGGTTGTACACCCAGCTTCTTTTCCCAGGAGCAGGGAACTCTCCTGCATCCCTGCCTCAAGACTCTCCGCTGGATGGCCTGGCTGCTGAGTGCTTTGTCCTCAAACTTAGGACTTCAAAAGGATGTTTTGCATGTTGTACTGTCTTCCAGAAAAGACTTGACCAGGCGTTCTTACGCTTTTAAGTGGTGCAGGTTTTCTCCAGGAACAAGCAGGATGTCAGTCCTCACATATGGGTGACGTCGGCGCCGACGGAGCCCTCGTGCGGAGCAAATCCCCAGTTTTCAAAAAAAGCCTTTGGGATTGCATCGTGCATGCATGGTCCCCTTCCCTCCCAAGGGTGCCATCTTGCTCAGTCTCCTTTTTTTCACAGAGCCCAACGGACGTTGTCCTAGTGTCCCTGAGAAAAAAGTGTTTTAAAGTGAGAAATCACTTTTCTTTTTCTACTGGTTCGACATCGGTTCCCCTTCCCGCTGTCTGCTCGGTACACCGGTATCGAGTCTGGTCCAATTTTTTCGTCTTTTCTCCTTGATAACTAGCGTTCGCACTTTTTTCATTGTTCACTGGCAGCCCGGTCGTTCGACCTCGCAGGGGTCCTTTTCCCCCCTATGGCTGCCAGCGGGTTCAAGAAGTGTGATCGGTGTAAAAGTTAGTCTCTCACTGACACACACGACTGCTGTCTCCACTGCCTCTGGCACGACCATGACCCGAAGGTCTGTGGCCCATGTGGGAAGATGTCCTCCAAGGCACTTAGGAGTAGGCAGCAGCAGCGTGAAAGGATTTTCTCAGAGTCCGCATCCCTCCCGGGTCCGGACCTCTTCAGAAGCCTTGACATCTCCGGGAGCTGTCTGAGCCCAAGCGTCGGGTCTTCCTCGTGGGAACACCGGAGGAAGAAGAAACTCATGAGGGTGGCGTCGGATGCCTCTGATCGACCTGGGCCCTCAAGGACCAGGTCACCGAGTCTTGACCACCGCCCCGGGTCCTCTGAGTCGGAGCGGCCTGCAAAGCTGCCTCGCACGGAGCCGGAGACGCCAAGGAAGGTAACTGCTGTTGTCCTCGTAGACTGTTCTCCGGGAGAACCGGCCTCTGGCCTTATGGCATCTGGACCCAAGCCGAAGGCTGCGGAGCCTTCTGAGCTCGGTCTCAGGATGGTGGCCCTGGAGCGCAGCATATCTGCCTTCATGGTGGAGCAGCAGCAGGCGCTGATGGCTGGTCTCACCGGTCCATCCGCCCCGACCACTGGGACCTCAACGTCCAAGTCAACCCTGGAAGCGGAACTGATCCTCGAGACAATGAGGTCTCGAGTCGATCCTCGGCTGAGGTTTCCCCCGACCTCCCATTCGGGACCGAAGTCATTGACGCCGGTGCCCTTGGCGTCGGGGCAGTCGGGACCAAAGCCCTCACTGCCGGAGCTGCTCGATTCCTCCTCGGAGGAGTTGGCATGGGAGATGGAAGATGAGTCCCCCAGACACCCATCGGACCTGATATGTCCCTTCGGACTCACTGGGTTCCAAGCCTCGGAGAAGTCCCCTCCAGAGGATACCCGGTTCTTGGACTTCGTGAGGGACATGGCCAAGGCATTGGCATTCCCGGCAGACACCGAAGAGGACCCTCGAGCCAAGAAGCTTGAAGCCCTCCAGTATGACTTTCCTCCTTGGGAAGCCCTTACTGTTCCGGTTCCTCCGATGCTGGAACGACTGATGCTTCACATGTGGGAGTCACCGACCTCGATGCCAGTTCTCAGCAAGCGGGTCGATTCCATCTATCGAGTCTGCAAGAGCTCTGGGTTCCAAAAAGCACAGCTGCTGCACAACTCCATGGTTGTGGAATCGGCCATGCACAGGCTCAAGAGCCAAAAAATGCACTCCTTGGTGCCTCCTGGTCGGGAGGCCCGGAACCTGGACGCCCTCGGCAGAAAGTGCTTCCAGGGCTCGATGCAGTCATGCCGGGTCCAGACTTACCAGGAGATTGCCGGATTCTCAGCTGGCCTCTCCGAGGCACCTTTGCAGCGCTTCAAGGCCTTGTCCACCGGGATTCGGGAGTGCTCAAAGTTTGTCTCGAGCAGTCTATGACGGCTTCGTGGCTTCGACCCGAGTAGCCGCGGCCGGCATCAGTGCACGCCGCCAGGCCTGGCTAATGTCGTTGGATCTGGAGCCATGGGTTCAGGACAAGTTAGTCGATGTCCCTTGCCGAGGTGACAACCTCTTTGGCAAACCCATGACTGAGAAGGCTGCGGAGATAGAGTCCAAGTACTTGACCCAGACAAGGCTCTCCAAGAAGACTTCTGCCCCTTCTAAGAAGGGCTCGGGTAAAAAGCCCTTTTTCCCCAAGGAAGGGTGCTGCTTACCCGCAACTACCCCACTTACCAGGCCTCCCCAGCTGCCCACCGAGGGCAGCAGGCCAAGGGACAGGGGCAAGGCCCGCATAAGCAGAAGACCCCCCAAGAACCAGGCCCCAGCTCCGACCCAGCCGGAAGGGTTTTTTTTTACTCCAAACGCATAGTCTCTTTCCCACCAGTGGTGAGGCCTTGCACAGGAGGAAGGCTGACCCTGTATGCCCACAGGTGGCCAGCTATCACCACAGATACCTGGGTCCTGCAAATAGTCCAGAGATGCTATTTGCTTCACTTCAGCCAGGTACCCCCCCCCCCTCCTTTCCAGGAGAGCCTCTCAGAACCCCTCTTCACAGGGACCTCCTCTTGCAGGAGTTAGCAGGTCTTCTAGAGGATCAGGCAGTGGAACCGGTGCCCCACCACCTGCAGGGAAAGGGCTTCTACTCCAGGTATTTTCTGATACCAAAGAGAACTGGAGGCCTAAGGCCTATCCTCAACTTGCAAAACTTAAACAAGTTCCTGGTGAGGGAAACATTCAAGATGCTTTCCCTTGGAATATTGCTGCCATACCTCCACCAGGGAGATTGACTATGCTCCTTAGACCTGAAGGATGCCTATAGGCACATCCTCATACATCCAGACCACAGACAATATCTGAGATTTGTAGTGTGAGGAAACCATTTTCAGTACAGAGTACTCCCCTTTGTCCTAGCCTCTGCTCCCAGAGTGTTTTCCAAATGCCTGGCCGTGGTGGTGGCCTTCCTCAGAAACGAAGGAATTTTTGCCTTCCCTTACCTGGACGACTGGCTCATCATGGGCCAGTCGCCTCAGGAGGCCCAACAGGCTACTTCTCGCACCATCAACATGCTACAACATCTAGGCTTTGTCATAAACCACGCAAAGTCCACTTTGCTCCCCACTCAAAACTTGGAGTTCATAGGAGCAAGACTAAACACCCTTCAGGCGAAGGCTTATCTGCCGGAAGACAGGGCGCAGAGGCTGCTGGCGCTGGTACACCAGGTCAGACACAAGTCTCAGGTCTCAGCCTGACATTTCCTACGCCTCCACAGTACATGTGACCCCAAATGCCTGTCTCCACATGAGAACAGCTCAGTGGTGCCTCAGAGATCAATGGACACAAGCCTCCACAATGGACACGAGGGAGGAATGGGGACAAGCAACCTCAGGCCGGAGGGACTGGGGTCTCTAGTCCCATGGCCACTCCTTGTGGCCTTGTGCAAGCCACTTAACCCTCCATTGCCTCAGGTACACTTAGAATTTACCTGAGGCAATGGAGGGTTAAGTGGCTTGCACAAGGCCACTAGGGGACAAAGGAATAAAAAGTACGTGTTGGATATACATGTAAACCGCACTGATTCTAAAGAGCGCGGTATAAAAAAATAAAGCCACCGGCAGCCTCCGAGACAGGGTAACAGTGTCCAAACGACTGGTGAAGTCGATACTGTGGTGGCTTCACCCACCCAACCTGCTCGAGGGAGTGCCTTTTCAGACTCTCTCGCACACAAGAGTGCTAACGACAGATGCCTCCTTGCTGGGCTGGGGAGCCCATTGCCACGGATCATGCACTCAGGGGCTGTGGTCTCCTCAGGAGACTACTTCCCAAATCAACCTCTTGGAGCTCCGGGTGATTCTCCTTGCTCATCAAGCCTTCGGTCATATTCTCTCACATCAGTCTGTCTTGGTGCAGACAACCAGGTAGCAGTGTTTTATGTAAACAAGCAGGGAGGCACAGGGTCTCGTATCCTATGTCAGGAGATGCTGGACCTCTGCTCCTTTGCAGGGTATGTCTCTCAAAGCAGTTTACCTGCCTGGTCAGGAGAACTTTCTAGCAGACAAACTAAGCAGGATTCTCCAACCTCACGAATGGCAACTGAATCCGGAAGTGGCCCTGCAGGTTTTCCACCGCTGGGGACATCCATCCACAGATCTCTTTGCCAGTCTGCAGAATCACCAGTTGCCCAAGTTTTGCTCCAGACAGCCACATCCTCTGAGGGTGGCTGCAGATGCTTTTCTGATCTCCTGGTCAGTGGGCCTCCTGTATGCGTTTCCTCCCACGCCCCTGGTGGCCCAAACTCTTTTCAAACTCCTTCGGGACAAGGCCTCGGTCATTCTAGTAACCCCCAGATGGCCGAGGCAGCCTTGGTTTCCGCTTCTCCTTCAGCTGGAAGTGGAAGCCCCACTCCCTCTAGGGACGCAGCCCGACCTCCTATCTCAGGAGCAGGGCTCTCTCTTGCACCCCAACCTCAGGTCCCTCAACCTGATGGCATGGATGCTGAAAGGTTAGTTCTGGCTCCTCTCCTCCTACCTAGAAATGTAGAAGAAGTGTTACTGGCCTCAAGGAGGCAGTCCACTAGGAAATCCTATGCCTTCAAGTGGCGTAGGTTTGAGATGTGGTGTACCCAGCACAACAAAAACCCTTTCTCTTGCCATGTACCAGTGGTGTTGCAGTACTTGCTTCATCTCTCAGAACTTGGTCTCAAGTCTAACTCTGTCAGAGTCCACCTGAGTGCTTTGTCAACACACCACTCTGCAGTAGGACAACCTCTTTCGGCTCACTTTTTGGTATCCAGATTTCTCAGAGGTCTACTTCTACTAAAACCCCCAGTTCGTCCTCCGGCAACTAAGTGGGAGTTGAATGTGGTCTTGGAGCAGCTTACTTGCCCACCATTTGAGCTGATGTCCACTTGCCATCTGTGCTTCCTCTCCTGGAAGGTGCTCTTCCTGGTGGCACTCACATCTGCCAGATGTGTGAGTGAGCTGCAGGCTCTCGTTTCTGATAAGACTGTACACACGGTTTTTTAGGAACAGGGTGGTCCTTCGCACCCACCCCAAGTTCCTTCCGAAAGTGGTCTCTTCATTCCACCTCAATCAAGAGGTGGTTCTTCCAACCTTCTTTCCCAGGCCGCATGCCAGCCGGGCAGAGGCGGTCCTGCATACCCTGGATTGTAAAAGGGCGTTGGCCTTCTATCTGGAGCGTATGCAGGGGATATCGAAGGGCTACTCAGTTCTTCGTTTCTTATGATCCCAGTAAGATGGGTCTACCTGTCTCCAAGCACGCGTTGTCCACCTGGGTGGCAGACTGCATCGCCTGGGCGTACAGGGCAGCTGACCTCCCATTGCAGGGTCAAGTCATGGCCCTCCGTGTCAGGACTAAGGCCGCACCAGTGGCTCACTTCCACTCTGTTCTGCTGGCAGACATCTGCCAGGCCACCACCTGGTCTTCAAGCCAGACTTTTGCAGCCCATTTCTGTTTGGATAGGGAGTCTCGACGGGACAGTGTTTTCGCTCAGGCGGTACTCCGTAACCTATTTGAAGTTTAAGCAACTCCTACCCTTCGACCCTTTGGTGTCAGGCTACCAGGGGGTGTTGCGTTCTCGGCGGAATTCCTATTACAGCTGCTGCGGCTCTTCTAGAGGGAGCCATTTTTCAGCTATGGGTTCTCGGTAGCCTATAGCTAGGGAGTCCCATATGTGAGGACTGACTTCCTGCTTGTTCCTGGAGAAAGCGTAGTTACTCACCTGTAACAGGTGTTCTCCAGGGACAGCAGGAATCAGTTCTCACGACCCTCCCTCCTCCCCTGGAGTTGCAGTCCTGTTATATTTTCTTCATTTTGCCGTCTTTTTTAGCTATGTCACTTGACTGAGCAAGATGGCACCCTTGGGCGGGAAGAGGACCGCGCATGCGTGATGCGGTCCCAAAGGCTTTCTTTGAAACCTGGGGATTTGCTCCGCACGAGGGCTCCATCGGTGCCGATGTCACCCATATGTGAGGACTGATTCCCGCTGTCCCTGGAGAACACCTGTTACAGGTGAGTAACTGCGCTTTCTCTGGTGTTCACAGAAAACCTTAGATCCCTTTACATGTCCTGTTCCAGATCTTCTACAGTACCTGCTCCACTTGTCCTCATCAAGACTTAAGACAAGTTTGGAACGAGTGTACTTATGTGCCACAGCTGCTTCTCACCGTACCTTGGAGAATCGCCCCCTCTCGGCGCATCCATTAGTGATCAGATTTATGCGGGGTCTTCTCTTGACCAAGCTGCCTCTCTGCCCACTACCCATAGCATGGGATTTGAATGTTCTTGTGCGACTCATGCGGTGCTCTTTTGAGCCTTTGACATCTGCACCTTTAAAATTCCTAACATAGAATGGCCTGTTTCTTGTAGCATTGACTTCAGCACGAAGGGTTGGTGGACTGTGCTCCATATACCAGATTCCACCATGGTAAGGTTGTCCTCTGGACACATCCTAAGTGTTTTTACCAAAAGATGTCACTTCCTTCCATTTGAAACCAGTCCCTTTCACTCCCAACTCTCTTTCCCAAGCCTCACAGCTCCAGTGCTGAGACAAAGCTGCATACTCTTGATTGTAAGAGAGCGCTGGCTTTCTACCTAAACTGCACCAAAGGTCCTTGTCAAAGCTCTCAGCTTTTTGTCTCCTTTGATCCAAGGTTTGCCGGTTTCAAGAGGACTCTCTCAAACTGGATTGCAGATTGCATATCCTTTGCTTATTCGCAAGCTGGGCTATCTCTACAGGATCATGTCACAGCCCATAATCTCCGAGCCATGGCCACTATGGTGGCCAATCTCCGTTCAGTCTCCATTTCGGAAATCTACCAAGCAGCCACATGGTCTTCGCTGTATACCTTTGTGGCTCACTATTACCCGGACATGGACTCCAGAAGTGATGCTCAATTCAAATAATCTGTTCTACATAACCTCTTTCAAACCTAGACAACTAGCCCACTGCCCATGCAACTACTTCGCGAGGAATGCTCCAAACGTGCTGAGTCTGTTGGATCCCTGCTGCAGTCTCTGGCTGCACTGGGAATCTTCTCTCACTAGGTTATGTGCTAGGGAGTCCCATATGTGTAGACTAACTTCCTGCTTGTACCTGGAGACAGCATAGTTACTCACCTGTAACAAGTGACCTCCAGGAACTACAGGAATCAGTCTTCACACCCTGCCCACCTCCCCTTCAAGTTGTCCTGTATTCTTTGATTTTTTTTTCTCTGCTATTCATCTGACTGAGGAGACCAGGAGGGAAGGCAGACACGCATGGGTGGAGCAACGCTCCCAAAAGCATTCCTATTGGATGTTGGGGAGTGTTCCCGCACCGGACTCCATCTGTGCCGACATCACTCATATGTGAAGACTGATTCCTGCTCTTCTCGGAGATCACCTGTTACAAGTGAGTAACTACGCTTTGTTGTGCTGTGATAATGATATTTGATTATCTGCCTTGAACTGATCTGTTGACAAAGTGGAGCATAAAAGCAACATAAAATTGTTTCCAGGGTCTAAAGTTTGCATGAGGCATGGACATTATTTAATAATAGGAAACTGATATAATATATTCTGTGTATTAAAAAGGTTGAAAGAAGACCAAACAACTTCCAGTGTGGTTTAATTTTTAGTTGAAAGACACTAAAAGCTGTATTTCAAAATATGTAAAGCAGATCCTAGTGAGGAAAATAAGGATGTGAATAATGAGCACTGAAAAGTTAAGTGTAAAATAGTAATAAAGCAGTCCAAGAGAGACTTGAAAAGAAGCTCGTCATAGAGGTAAAAACTTTACATTACATTAAAAGATTTTTCAAGTACCCTTAAAAGAAAAAGCCCATAAAGGGAGTGGGTTGGACCTCTAGATGACAGAGGGGTAAAAGGGATGCTGGAGGAGGAAAAATTAATTCTTTGCCTCAGTCTTTAGTGTCGCACCCATACTAGAAATCGTATGATTTGGAACAACTAAAGCTAATCACTGAAAATCTGGAATATGTAATGGAGAAAACTGACAAGAGTAACAAATTATGAAGATGATGGTATTCACCACAGATTTCTGAAACAGCTCAAACCATGAAATTGCTAACCTATTACTAGTAATCTGCCAATGTAGGAAGGCGTTTTGCCAATGTAATGCCAATTTTTGAAAGGGCTCCTGAGGTGAAAACTATAGACTTGAGCTTGATGTCTCTGCCTGGCAAGATTATTAAGTTTTGAAGCAGCAGAGAACTGTGGAAGGATCTTGTGAGATTAGGAGCATAGACATCTAAATGGCAGATGAAATTCAACATGGACAAGTGCAAAATAATGCGCATAGGGAAAAAATAATCCCAGTACCAATATACTGGCTATCAAATTAGGAAACACCACCCAAGAAAAAGATATTGAAATCATTATGAACAGTATGTTGAAAATTTCAGCCTATTGTGCTGCAGCCAAAAGGCAAATAGAATGTTAAGAATTATTTAAATAGGGATGGAGAACACAACTGAGAATATTATTCCTCTATGTAGGTCAATGATATGCAGTTCTAGTTGCCTCATCTCAAAAGGGGTATAACGGAACTAGAAAAGGATCAGAGAAGAGGATTAAACACCTCTCTTATGATAGACTAAACACATTAGAGATCATTAGCTTGGAAAAGAGATGCACGAGCAGGGGATATGATGATAATTTATAAAATCATGAGTGGTGTAGGTGAACCTAAAATACTATTAGAATTACTTCAAACCTGCATCTTTTCTCCTTTTGGCAGGTGGAATGTACAAAGGTCATGTGGATATTTTGGCACCCACTGTACAAGAGTTGGCTGCCCTTGAAAAGGAGGCTCAGACATCTTTTCTACATCTTGGCTATCTTCCCAATCAGCTGTTCAGAACATTCTGATTCCTGCACCACTACCAACCAGAAATCCAGCTACTTAGAAGTTCCATATGAAATGTAAAGAAATGGTGTATTGCTCATGAATAGTAGTGTTTTTAGTTATATTAGCATTTACTTTCTACTCCATTCTAGCATGTTAAACATTCAGCAATAAGAGAACTGTGATGAGCTAGCTGTCTTTGGAAGCTGAATTGTTAAATAAAATGAAGCAGCTTTAAGCGATCCTGTTTTTTCCATGCTGTCTCCCTTTTTTCTATCTCATGTGAATCTGCTTTACAGATATTTTTCTCTCAAAGCCTCTGAAACATTTTGGAAAAGCATTCTATGTAGAACTACTAAATCCTTCTTTGACATTGATTTCAGGTATAATTTCTGACTGTAACTGTAAAATTGAGATTTCTTAGAACTTTGTAATGCAGTGAACATTTTATCCCATGTTTGGTAACTTTTGATGTCCCAGTCAAGGAAGATATTTTGTCACTGTATTAAGACAAAAGGGAAAGCAGCTCTTGCTAAACAGAAGAATGGAGATATAAGTGATTTTGATGAAACTACAGTTACAGATTTCAGAAACTAGTGAAACTAATTTGCAAACCTGAGTTCAATTTGTTTAATTACCTCATTTTAATACTTGTGACAACCAGAAAGGTGCCAATACTAAACTGGCACATTCCATTCAGCCTGTTGGTATCTTTGAATATTTTGTATTTCTCCAGGAACAAGCATATGGGAGCCCACGCGGAGAATTTCCCCAGCTTTCAAAGAAAGCCTTTGGGACATGCTACCACATATGTGTAGTCTCCTTCCTGCCCAAGTGTGCCATCCTGCTCAGTCTCCTTTTTTCAGCGAAGTCCAACGGACGCCTGTCCTGTTTCCCCAGAAAAAAATTTCCAAAATATCCTTAAGTGTTTTTTTTCCCAGTTGCATACCGATTCTTCTTCCTGCCTCGAGCTGACGCCGGTCCCAGCACTGTTTTCAGCTCCTTCCCTTTAGTTGATAGAGGCTTGCCTCAACAGGCTTTCGTGCCTTTTTTCGCCCGGGTGTTGACCCCAGCCGGGTGTCCTCAACCATGTCCCCTGGTGGGTTCAAAAAATGTGACCGCTGCATCAAACCATGTCTATTCCAGACACTTACAACTGCTGCGTGGGCCTGGACCATGTCAGTACCACCTACGACCTGTGCCAGGTCATGACTCTGAAAACCAACAAGAAAAGGTCTGAGTTGCAGGAGAGAATGTTCCTGGGTTCCGATTCAGCATCGGCTTCAACGCCAAGCTCCAAGCCCAGCACTTCCTGTGAGACCCAGGCATCCTCTGAGTCCCTTTGGTGGCAGCTCCGCCGAGAAGACCCTGGACTCTGAGAGAAAAAAGAAAAAATCTTCAAAGTCTGAGGTTCCACCGGTGAAACCCGGAAAAGTCCCACAGCGGGACTTGGGCAACTCTGAACAGCGCCCCACTAAGGTCTCTAAGAAGGCATCCTCGGCCAGCAGAGGCTCTGCAAGGCTACCTGAGGCCGTGGTCCACATTGAGGATGCACTCGCCGCGTCTGGCCCGAGGTCCTCAGTGCCCACGCCGAAAGCTGCGGGGCCTTTTGGCCTTGAAAGCAGCATGTTAGCCTTGGAACAGAATATTTCTATTATCCTGGCCCTGCAGCAGGAAATGATGGTTGGTTCATCCACATCTGTTCTGACAACTGGGCCCCTGATGGCAGGGGAGTCCCCGTGCGTCAAGCCAGTCTGAGTGCCACCAGCCTCGGGTGAGTCCTTGGCACCGGTCGAGGTCCCAGTCCATTCTTCGGGTATCCGGTCCTCTCCGGCCAGTTTCCGGGAATTGGACCCAAGATCTGCTGGAGGATCCCAGCCTCGAGGCACGAGACTGCAGAACCTCTGAATCGTTGACACCCTCCGACTCAGAGTGGGAGACTGACGTCGCAGCCTCCCCAGAAACCTGTCAGCACCGGGATGTCCCCTCAGAGCCATCTCCCCCGGCACCTCGGCACCATTCTCCCCTGGAGGACTTCATCCAGGATATGGCCCGAGCCCTGTCCTGACAGAGTGCACCAAAGAACTGTAGATCCTCCAGTATGAGTCCCCCACCCAAAGAGACTCTCATGGTGCCAGTACAACCGATCCTCAGGGTGTAGGAGACCCTGGCCTTGGTGCCGGTGGTCAGCCGATGCCTCATCGCCATCTATCAAGAAGGGCCCTGGGTTCCACAAGCCTCAGCTCCCACATAATTCAGTGGTGGTAGAGTCAACCATGCAGAAGCTAAAGAGCCAGAAAAACTATTCTTCTATCCCAGGGCAACTTGGGTCGGCGACGCCCTAGGGCATGAATGTTATGAGGGCTCCACACTCGGGTGCCGGATTCAGGTCTATGAACTGTAGATAGGCATGTTCACCAAGGCTCTGATCCAGGAGCGCGCTCAACCTTTTTGGCCGGCCTCACTGGGGAAACCCCTCCAGCGGTTCCAATCCCTGGCAGCCGGGATCAGGGACTGTAAGTTTTTCCCAAGCTGCATACGACAGCTTTGAGTGAGCAGCCTGAGTGGCAGTGGCCAGCATCTGCACCAGGCTTGGCTACAGACTTAGGACCTCGAGCAATGGGTCCAAAAAAAATGTACCGGGGAAAACTTATTTGGCAAACCCATGGCCAATAAGGTGGCTGAGATAGAGGCAGAGGCTCTCTAAGACGACCTTGGCCCTCCCCCGCAAGAAACCATTGGGGAAAAGAGACACTTTTTCTTGAGAAAAAAGGAGCCCATCCACCAGTCACTACCAGCCCTTCTCAGACCATCAGCAACAAGGCCCTCAGCCTAAGAGTCAGGGCCACGGCCCCAGGAAGCCAAAAACCCAAACGGCCCCAACTCATTGGGAGCTTTTGACCCCCAGGGCAGGGCCTCGTCTCCCCCAGGAGACCCATCTCAGCCCACATGGGGATTGCCTGGCTCTCTTCGCCCACAGGTGGGCCGGGGTCACCTCCGACCAGTGGGTTCTGCAGGTGGTAAAGGAGGGGTACCTTCTCTGCCTATAGTAGCTGCCCCCAAGATTCTTCCCAGGAGAGCTTATGCGACCTCTCCTTCACCAAACCTTGCTACTCTGAGCTCGCAGGACTACTCAGACAAGGCAGTGGAACCTGTTCCCAAGCACCTGTGGGGGAAAGGCTTTTACTCTAGGTACTTCCTTGTCCGCAAAAGAACTGGAAGCCTCAGGCCCATTGTGGTGCTGGGAGACTTGAACAGGGTCCTGGGAGACTTGAACAGGGTCCTGGTGAGGGAAAAATGTTCAAGATGTTCTCACTTGGAACACTGTTACCTTACCTCCACCAGGCAGATTGGCTGTGCTCCTTGGACCTAAAGGATGCATACACACATCCTGATCCACCCCTCCCACAGGCAATACCTAAATTTTGTGGTGGGAGGAGGGCACTACTAATACAGGGTGCTACCCTTTGGCCTGGCCTCCTTGCCAAGGGTCTTCGCCAAGGGTCTTCACCAAGTGCTTGGTGGTGGTAGCTGCCCACCTGCGCCTACAAGGAGCTTTTGTCTTCCCCTCCCTGGACGACTGGTTCATCAGAGGCGGTACAGCCTCAGAGGTCAGGTAGGCTGCAGAGCATACAACCCTCCTACTGCAGCACCTGGAGTTCATCATCAACTACCCCAAATCCCATTTCACCCCAACCTGAAGTCTGGAGTTCATAGAAGCTCAGTTGGACACATTACAGGTCAAAGCCGTCCTTTTCAAAAGAAAGGGCAGAATGCCTCAGGCAATTAGCAGGAGAGGTACAATGCCGCTGGTTGGTACCAGCTCACCACCTGCTCTGCCTGTTGGGCCACATGACCTCAACGGTCCATGTCATGCCTTTAGCCCGCCTCCACATGTGGCAGTCCAATGGTGCCTCTGTTCACAGTGGACTCAAGCCACCAGCGGACTGCGGTACAGGGTCAGGATTACCCGCCAGCTGGCAGAGTCCCCCATCTGGTGGCAAAGCTTGCGCCACTTTCAAGCAGAAATGCAATTGCAGGCATCCGCATCTCAGAAGACTCTGATAACAGATGCCTTCCTGCTGGGCTGGGGGGTGCATTGCAGGGACCACCGCCCACAAGGCAGCAGGTTCTAAGGGGAATCGCTCTTGCAAATCAACCTCCTGGAACTCAGGACAATCTTCCTAGCCCTACGAGTGTTCTGCTACCACCTGTGGCACCAACCTGGGCTGATCCAGATGGACAACCAGGTGGCAATGTTTTACATCAACAAGCATGGCAGCACGGGCACGTACTCCCTCTGCCAGGAAGCGGTAGCCCTCCTCTCCTTCGCAGTGTGAAACATGCTCCTGCGAGCAGCATGTCTGCCAGGCCAGGACGACAACTTAGACAGGCTTAGCAGGGTCCTTCACTCAAACGAGTGGCTCTTGAATCCCAGGGTAACACAGCAACTCTTTCACCACTAGGATAGGCCCATGATAGACCTATTCGTCTCCCCGAGCAAAGCACAGCTGCCTTGCTTCTGCTTGCGTCAGCTGCACCTGGGGAGAGTGGCAGCCGATGCCTACTGTTTCCACCGCCCCACCTCCTGATAGCCAAGACCCTCTTCATGGTCTAGAGCGAGGGGGCCTCAGTGATACTTACCACACCCAGATGGCTCAGGCAACCCTGGTTCCCCTTGTTTATTTATTTATTTATTTTTATTTATTTAACATTTTTATATACCGCGCTATTTATTATCAGCGCGGTTTACATAGAACTACAAAACATCAGATAAGATACATATATCTGTTTTTACATGGAACAGGAAGAAAAACTTGTTGCTTTCCCTGTCGGTGGTGCTCCTAGTCCCACTGGGCTGGACCCTGGATCGTCTGTCCCAGGAGGGAGGACTCCCTTCTACACACCAACCTGGGGGCCTGGCTGCTGAAAGGGTAGCGTTGGCCCCTTTCAGCCTTCCAGGGGACATCAAGGAGGTCCTATTGGCCTCCCGAAAACCCTCCTGTCATGTGCAACTGGTTCTCCAGTACCTTCTACATTTGTCACACGCTAGGCTGAAATCCAACTCTGAGGGTGCATCTAAGCGCCATAGCCGCGTACCACCTCCCTATAGAGGGGAAACACCTCTCGAATCTGCCCCTGATCTCCAGGTTCCTCTGGGGCCTTCTGCTGTCAAAGCCCCCTCTCCGCCCTCTGGTGGTGGAGTGGGACCTCAATGTGGTGCTCTCCTAGCTCACTAAGCTGCCCTTCGAGCCTCTAGTCACTTGCTACCTGAGATACTTGTCTTAGAAAGTGGTTTTCCTGGTGGTCCTCACATCCACTTGAAGAGTGAGCGAACTTCAGGCCCTGGTGGTGGATCCACCATATGCAAGGTTCTATAAGAACAGGGTGGTGCTCCGCACACACTCCAAATTCCTCCCAAAGGTGGTATCTCCTTTCCACCTCAACCAAGAGGTGGTTGTCGCCACCACCTTCCCGCTGCTTCACGCCGGCAGGGAGGAACTAATACTTCATACACTAGATTGCAAGCGGGCCCTGTCGTCCTACCTGCAGCGGATGCAGGCCCATCACAAAGCTCCTCAGCTATTTGTGTCTTATGATCCCAGTAGACTAGGGCTCCCCATAGCTAAGCAAACTCTGTCCGTTTGGGTGGCAGACTGCATTGCTCTCACCTACGAGCAATCCGGTCTCTCCCTTGCGCACCGGATCACAGTGCATTGCATGGGGGGCGATGACCATGTCGGTGGCCAACCTCCGCTCAGTGCCGATGGAAATCTGCAAGGCTGCCACATGGTCTTCCATTCATATGTTCACAGTTCAATACTAAAAAACCTTTTAAAAGGTCTCTTATCCAAGTGAATCAAATTGAATATCAAAAAACTGCACAAATTCACTCACTAACGACTTAAATATAATCTATAAATTAGTTTATAACAACTAGTCACCGGTCTCAGATAAACGTTTTTCACTTTGACACTTAAATATGGGTAATGAACTTATCCCAACGAGTGTCCGTTTACATCAATGACCATGGACTAGTGTGGCTTTAATTTTCTTTTTCATCTTCAATTTTCTATTTTTTCATAAAAAGGAATAAATGCCATTCCAACTTATCTTAATGGTGGATGGCTTTTAAATAAAGCCCCTTTGCGTTTGCATACAGGGAGACCCCGACGCCTCAATCTTCTAAGCGCTCCGGCGTTTCTCCTTCTGGGTTTCTCAAGGGGGGACAATGCAATGCGTCACTTCGGGACCTTTAAATTACTCGTCTTTCAATTTCTTCGAATATTAACTAAAACAATGCAGACAGCCACAGTGTTATCTTAACAATCTTTGAAACAGAACTTTAATTAATCATAACACGTCACTATTATTCATGATGATATTTACCGAGAAGAGTTATTCAGGTATCAAACTTCCTCTGTAGTGCAACTGCCGAAATGATTCTCTCATTCAGGAAAACGCTGTACATGCGCAGTGAAACCAGTTAAATACTGACTGGGGAGTGAAAATCAGGAACACTCATTTACATACCAGCCAATCAACGCAGACATTGAGACCATCGGGCTTGACTGTTCCGAGCCGGTGAATCCACCATTGTTCTCGGTAAAGAAGTTGTTGATTTTGTGATCGCCCTTGAGAACCATGCAATACTGATTCAATACACCAGCATTGCAGAGTTTCAAAAGCATGTCCTAAGTCCAAACAATGTTGTACAATTGGAGCTTCCAACCGCCGGCATCGCAATCTACTCTGATGTTCTTTTAGGCGGACTCTCAATGCTCGTATCGTTTTCCCTATATAAATATAGACAGGGACATCTGATCGCATATACAACTGATTTGGACTCACAATCTGTAAAGGATCATAAACGATATACTACACCTCGATGGGTAAATTCTGATGTTTCATATGTAATGTCACAGATGCTGCACTCGCCACACTTTGAATGTTTCCCAACTTTTGTATGTTTGAAAGACCAATTGACAGGTCGTAAAGTGGTAGGAGACAAATATTCTTTAAGACTACGATTTCTCTTCCATACACAGCGAAGTTCTTTGTCTTGCAAGCCTGGTACTATCTCTAGAATTGGCTTATGTTTCTTTAAAATTTTTTGAATTGTCGAGCTTAATGGCGAGTACGTAGTGACCAAATTAATCTGCCGATTCTCTTCATCTCCGTTGTTGCGATTTGTTGGAGCTAACAAGAGATCTCTGTTATTAAAAAGAGCTTGATTATAAGCTTGATGGACCACACGTGGTGGATAGCCTCGCTCCAAAAAACTTCGCTTGAGATATTTAGAAGCTTGTTTGTAGGTTGCTGTAGTAGAGCAATTTCTACGATAACGCAAAAACTGCGATATGGGGAGACTATCTTTCAAACTAGGAGGATGGGCACTCGTGTAATGCAAAAAATATTCTTTTGTGTAGGTTTTCGAAACACTGTAGTCTGCCATTCATTAGAAGCTCGAACCACCAGGACATCTAAATAGGTAATTTCCATCATATGACTGTCAAAAGTAAATTTTATGTTTACATCTCAAGTATTTAGCCAATTCACAAAAAGAGGAATATCTTCCTGAGTTCCCTGCCACAACATAAAAACATCGATGTATCGATGCCAGGACCGGATATTCAACTCAAAAGGAGAAGACGTGGTCAAAAAACGTTTCTCAAAAACGCTCATGTAGAAATTGGCGATGGAGGGGGCAACTGTAGCCCCCATTGCCACGCCTGCTATCTGATGATAAATACATTCTTCGAATGTAAAAAAATTCTCAAACAAGGTAAGTGCCGAAATTTGCTGTAAAAAATGACTGTGATCTTGAGACAAGTCACCACGAGCTGCCAATATTTCCTTAACTATCTCATATGCCGAGCATTGAGGTATGCTCGTATATAAAGATTGGACATCTAATGTCACCAAAACAATATCCTGTTGTGATGCTAAAGGGTTAAGATCCTGTAATATATTCAAAAAGTGGGTCGTGTCTCTTATGAAGGAAGGAATCTTCTCAAGGGCGATCACAAAATCAACAACTTCTTTACCGAGAACAATGGTGGATTCACCGGCTCGGAACAGTCAAGCCCGATGGTCTCAATGTCTGCGTTGATTGGCTGGTATGTAAATGAGTGTTCCTGATTTTCACTCCCCAGTCAGTATTTAACTGGTTTCACTGCGCATGTACAGCGTTTTCCTGAATGAGAGAATCATTTCGGCAGTTGCACTACAGAGGAAGTTTGATACCTGAATAACTCTTCTCGGTAAATATCATGAATAATAGTGACGTGTTATGATTAATTAAAGTTCTGTTTCAAAGATTGTTAAGATAACACTGTGGCTGTCTGCATTGTTTTAGTTAATATTCGAAGAAATTGAAAGACGAGTAATTTAAAGGTCCCGAAGTGACGCATTGCATTGTCCCCCTTGAGAAACCCAGAAGGAGAAACGCCGGAGCGCTTAGAAGATTGAGGCGTCGGGGTCTCCCTGTATGCAAACGCAAAGGGGCTTTATTTAAAAGCCATCCACCATTAAGATAAGTTGGAATGGCATTTATTCCTTTTTATGAAAAAATAGAAAATTGAAGATGAAAAAGAAAATTAAAGCCACACTAGTCCATGGTCATTGATGTAAACGGACACTCGTTGGGATAAGTTCATTACCCATATTTAAATGTCAAAGTGAAAAACGTTTATCTGAGACCGGTGACTAGTTATAAACTAATTTATAGATTATATTTAAGTCGTTAGTGAGTGAATTTGTGCAGTTTTTTGATACACAGTTCAATACTGCCTGGAGAGCGAGTCCCGCAGGGACAGTGCCTTTGGCCAGGCAGTACTCTGTAATGTTCTCAGAGTGTAGGCAACTCCTGCCCTCCGACCCTTCTGTGTTCAGGCTACTGGAGTGATAGTGCCACTGGAAGCCAGGGTCTGCAGAGTCCGTGGGGACTCACCTCCTGCAACTCACTGCTATTCCATTGGTTGCGGTTGGTGCTGTCATTGTTCAGTGCTCGGCAGCCTGGAGTTAGGGAGTCCCATATGTGAGGATGGACTTCCTGTTTGTTCCTGGAGAAAGCGTAGTTACTCATTTGTAGCAGGTGTTCTCCAGGAATAGCAAGAATCAGTCCTCACAACCCTCCCTCCTCCCCTGGAAGTTGCTTCCCTACCTTGTTTTATTTTTACTACCATCCTAGCTATGTCATCTGACTGAGCAAGATAGCACCCTTGGGTGGGAAGGGGACAACGCATGCATGGTTAGCATGTCCCAAAGGCTTTCTTCGAAAGCTGGAGAAATGCTCTGCGTGGGCTGTCAGTGCCGGTGTCGCCCATATGTGAGGATTGATTCCTGCTGTCCCTGGAGAACACCTCTTTCAGTTGAGTAACTTTGCTTTATATGAAGTGTAGCTATTGGGTCAACCTGGTAGCACACTGGCAACGAGGGCATAAATATTGTTTAAAAAGTTAGGTTTAAATGACTTATATCAGGAAGAGATTTTTTCAAACTCACTCCCATTAGCCCTTCTTTCACCCTGACTTTGTCCTTATGTTGCCTGTGTTACAAATAATGGCCCCCACTGCTCCACCATAAAGGGAGCTGCACATACTACTGAGAATAAAGAACTCTGTTATGAGTTGTAGACCAACTTCAGTGCCTGGCTGGTGCCAGCAAATATTAGACATTTTAATTGTCGTCTAAACAGTGATTCCTTCCTTATTTAAGTGTTCAGTATTTTAAGACAGTGTTTCTTAAGCCAGTTCTGGCATCCTCCCCAGCCAGTTTGATTTTCAGGGTACTCACAATGCATATGCGTGAGAGATTGCAATATATAGTCTCTATTGCATACAAATCTGTTAAATGCATATTCATTGTGGGTATCTTAAAACCAGACTGGCAAAGGGGGTACATCAAGAGTGGCTTGAGAAACACTGTTTTAAGGCCATAAACAGCAACGCCATGTATTGCTATGTCCTGGGTGAGAGTGCTCTGAAGCTGTGTTCTCAGGCCCTCTGGGATGAAGAGTATAGTTGCCACCCAATTGCAACCACTAGTACTGAGATGTAGGGCACATGACTGCATGGCTTCAGCAAGAGCCCTGATACATGCCAAAATTCAAATTTCAAAACTCCTGCCTTTTTTCAACAAACTTTCCTTCCAGAATCAAATTAAAATTTCCTGCTCAACAAACCTTTCTGCCAAAATTCAAATTCTCTGCTAAGAACCTACCAATACGGTTTGAGAACAATGTATATAAGAATAAACATTCACTGCATAACCAATTTACCCTGAAGAAAGCCACAGCATGATGGTTGAAGCATCAGTTCCACTTAAAAGATGCAGCATGACCTGGAAAACCGCCGTGGAAGCCTAAGAGAGCATTTGACTAATAATAGCTCTGCCATTTCATTTTTGAGTTCCTTCAGCACCCTGGGATGTATACTATCTGGTCCAAGTGATTTGCTATTCTTTAGTTTGTCAAATTGTCCTATTATATCTTCCAGATTCTCCAAGATGTTTAAATTTCTCCGGTTCATCACTTTTAAATATAATTTCTGGCATGGGTATCTCCCCTGTATCATCAGTAAAGACCGAAGCAAAGAATTCATTTAATTTCTCTGCTATGGCCTTGTTCTCCCTCATGTTCTTTTTACCTCCACCCCCCACCTTGGTCATCTAATGACCCAACTGAGACTCTCACAGAAAAGGTTTGTATTATGAATTTTTGCTTCCACAGCAAGCTTCTTCTCAAATTCTCTTTGCCTGCTTTAGCAATGCTTTGTATCTAACTTCCCAGTGCTTATGTTGTTTCCTGTTTTTTTTTCATCGGCTCCTGTATCCATCTTCTGAAAGTTTTATTTTTGGCTACAACAGTCTCTTACCTCACCTTACCCTTAAACCATGCTGGCAGTTGTTTGGCATGCATTCCACCTTTTTTAAAGCCTTGAATACTGTCATCAACACCCCCACCCCCCCCCCCCCCCGGGTGGCCAGTGGCTGCAAGGGCAGGTTGAGCATATTTATTTGTGGAGGTAAAAGACTTTTGGAGGCCAGGTGCACCCTGGTCTTGGTAGTCCTCCTCCTTATAGGAATAAGTTGTGTAGACCAGAATGGAGGGTAAATAAGGCTTTTATTTCCCCTTTCAAGCACTGAGGTTCGCTAGGTAACAGAAAATAAGGTGTTCTCCTTTGTCAGGGTTTTTTACCAAAGCATAGTTAAACAAGTGAACTGTTACATACTTCACAGCTTCTTGCAAAACAACACAGGATTTTCCAAACTTTGGAGCAAAGTAAAATTAGTGAGCTTTTTCTCTTTCGCTCAACATGAACAAAAACAATATCAGAGCTTGTCTAAATAAGTTACAGCTCGGGGAGTGACTCATAACTCCCTGATACACAAACCGAGCAGTCCATTACCTCTTCCTGGGACAATGTCACTGAGTCTACATGCTCCAGCTGCATGGGCTCTGTTTCATTTGTGCCTTCCTCTTTACTTGAGCTTTCCCTGGCTGCTGTGGTTTGAAAGTCAGTACTTTTTCTCCCTAGCTTCCAGCTAGGCTGTTCTAGGGCTTTCAGGTAAATAGCAGGGTTTGTCCCTATGCCCCTACTTGATGGCTTAAAAGACTCCTGCCGGCTTCCTTTTCTCTTAGGCTGATTATCTGGTTTTAAAGACGTTCTAGGAGCTGGGCCTTTCCTTGAGAAAAAATAGTCACCGTACGTTGGCTTCGTGAAGTCAGGGCGTCTGTTACTTGCCCACTCAGGCACCTCTCTCTGGCCATGGTCTCCTTTGCAGACTCCCTCTGGAAGCCTCCTGGGTACTGTCTGTCCTCTCTGTAGCTTGGGAAGACCCTGTAAAGATTCCTGGCTTCTTAGTATAAGTAAATCTCCTGTCAGGACTTTTTCTTCCAGTACCTTTTAATCCTGTTTCAGACCCTCCTGGTGAGCAGAGGCCTCTCTCCCAGCTGGGCTCTCTCCTTCTGAGCTCTCTGCCTTTGGGATTTCTTTCAAGCAGATCTCTTTCCAGTCTCTCTCTCACTCCGGCTCTTTTGGGTCTGCTCCTTTCTCTCTCTCTTTCTGAGCTCCCTTCCGAGGTTCCTTCCTCTCTTCTGAGTTGGCTCTCTGCTTATAAAGGCCTTTTACTTTTGAGTTTCCCAGGCTACCCCTCAGGTGGAGCTGATTAGCTCCTGCACAATCAGTACGTGGGTGTGTTAGCTCAGCCTCTGTAGGTTCATGCCTGCTCCCTCTAGCTGCTCTGCAAGGGAACTGCATCTTCTGCACGTTAGCTGCTTTGTAAGGAACAGCATTTTTTTCTAAGTTTTTGCTTTCAGTGGCTTCAGCCCTATCACAATACATCTGGTGTGACTCCCAAGTTGGTATTTTTAAATGTTTAGACCTGATGTAAAGTAGGAAGGATTATTTTATTGAATATTATACCCTCAATAGCCCAAATTGCCCGACACAGGCCATGTTTCGACTTCACTTCACTAGCTTTAGACGTGCTACATACATAAACATAAATATCATAAAACACAAACATCATTAAAAATATAAATTAACACTCAAACAATTACCTAATAAATAATTAAAAAATTAAAAAACATGTAATAGTAAGTTGAACCATTATAAAATTTCAGGCTATATACCCTCATATCTCATCATAATTACATCTAAAAACACATAAATTAATATGATCATGCTGGAAGTATAAATTATAAGAAATAAAAACTTATAACTAAATAAATAATAACAAATAACTCATAAATAATTAAAATAAAATAAAGCTGTTGATTCGTGAAAGGGTGTCCATCCATGTAAATTTCATAAATATACCTTAATTGTTTGACAAGTTCAGCGCAATAGCTGTGTATACTAAATGGAGGAAAGAAAGAAATATATTCTCACATGGTCTTAAAAACCAGGAGCAAGAATATGTGTAAACCCTCCATTTTTGTAGATATGTTATACTAATATTCTTAACCCTAACGTAAGAGCAGGAGTGAGTAAGAATACTACATCTCTCAATTTCAAAAAATCCCCACCATTTCTCATCCATAGAACTTTCACATATAAAATGTAAATTTTAAAGAACATTAGTTTCCTTTAATACTATTTCACAAGAAGACTAACACGAAGCACATCAGTACTACAATCTAATCGTTACATAACACCCTATATATATAAACGTTCGTGGGATAAAAAATTACTTGTTCCTCAATTGTGCATCTAAAGACACCTACATTTTTCTAAGCGTTTACAACCTGCGGGGGCTGCACTCATACCCTTGATATCCTTCACTATAAAAATTTCTTTAAAAAAACCTTTTACACACTGCAAAGCATTACCCCTTCAAAAAATGTACCTTATCGTGTTGAATAACTTGTTAGGTAAGCTTCAGACGTTGCTGTACCTCAGCCGTATGTCTGATATTTCAGCCTTCACTTCTATCATTAAAAACGCCCGCATCTGCGCTATAGTTAAAGGTGGGAAACCTGACGTCATTCTTCACGAGTCATTAGTTGCTAGGTAGAATTCCAGACTCCCTTACAGTCCGAAAACAAATCATGCCAAATAACCATCGATTTAATTTTAAATTCAAATAAAATTATTAAATTAAAAGTCACTATTCTTCAAAACCTATCTCATTCTCCAACTTGCAGCACGGAACTTCTGTATCTCTACTAATGTAGCCAGAGAGACAAAACTATCGCTATCAGTATTTTTAGATGAACTCAATCCATTCGTATATTTATAAACGTACCCATCACACACACTCATTCAATGAGGCGCTTTTAGATATCCATCACTTCTCTAGGGGATTAGGTATAGATTTAAAAACCTCTTGTGGCCCATTGGCAAGAGATGGCGCACCAAATTAGTGATATAAAATTTTTTGTAATAAAAAGAGTAAAGCTCAACTGGAGAGGAGGGGACATTAATAGAACAACAATGAGGCTAGAACAAAAATATATATTTAAGTTAAATTCCTTATCTCCTAATGGATTGAATTTAGATACAGATCTATCAGTGTTTCTTTAGCTTCATAAATTGAGAATTTGTTTGTAAGAACATTCGTAGTTGAAGTTATACGGTGGGGAAGTGTAGTACAATTGGAAGGGGGATGGTAACATGAGTAGGAGTTGCTCATAATTTTTAAATTTATACCTGTTGTCATATACTATGTTACTAGGTTAGTCTTATTTCCAACTCTTTTTTATTATTTTTCATACATAATTACAATCATTTATATCACGACATTCGGGGTCCACTCACCCCCTCAACAATACAATGGCATAGGTATCTCCATACTCTGACTTCTCGCTGCTCTCAGGTACCTCTGACGCAGCTCTACAGCAACATTTTTGACATGTCTACTAGGCCCTGATTTAGGGAGTACATGGTGCACACTTCAACATTAGCATGACACTATCACCGATCCCTAATAGGTCAGAGTATATAATGTAAGCAAATGCTGTAAACATATGATATAAACACACACGCAAACAAACTTCAATTCGAACACCCACGCCCAATATCCAAGAAACAACCCCTTATACTTCCCCCCTCCCCAACCCTCCCTTCCCATCCATTGCTATTTCCCCAGGGAGTACTAATCTCATACGACAACCCATTATCAGACTTTTAACATTGGGCTTCGCTCTTTCATAGATAGGGTGTTCATAACAGGCAACCATAACTCCACAAAAGCTTCCCAACACTTCCCTCCTAGTTGCCTGGCTGTTAACTTCTCCATTTGCATTAAATCCATCATTGACAGCTCCCAAAATCCCACATTCGGGGGAGGGCTTTCAATCCACTTACTGAGTAGCACCTTCTTGACCACAAGGAAACCTTGTTCCAAACGTTGCCCTATGCTGAGCCCCAAGTCTTTGGCTTATCTTCTCCCAACTATGCAACAAACAAACTTCCATCTGAAGGACAGTCTGTATCCCCAGCCATCCCGCCATCCTGGTGCATGCTTGAAGCCACAGATTCTGCACCTCGGGACATTCCCAAAATTTGTGCATTAAAGGTCCCCACCATCATCTCACACCACCTACATTTCTCATCTGCCCGCAACCCGGCCTTGAACGCCCACTTTTCGTTTGTATATGCTCTCCATAGAAATTTATATTGGAGTTCTTGCAAATAAATCCACTTCACTCCTGAGGGAATGTTTCCAAATGCACTTTGCAAGAGCTCCATTGTGGCCCCCTCCATACCATCCCTAAGCCAATGTTATGCCAACAACGATAGATATTTCTGGTCACCTATTGGGCGTATTAGATTCCTACACTCTTCCCTGCATGGGTCTTTCTCCACCATTCCCCCCATAGCAAACCTCTGGCCCCTGGAACTCAGTAGCATGGGAGTTTTCCTCAACAGCTCACTAACATAATGCCGAGCTTGAAAATAACCATACAACTCATGCTTATGCAGATGGTATTGGGTACACAATTTCTGGAAGCTTTCAATACTCTCACCTTCCTCCTTGCATATATCTCCAATGCAAACTATCCCCTTTTGGGCCCACCTATGAAATAGTGTGTACGATGTGAAGTCCGGATTCCCCACCAGTGGAAGCAACAGGGAGCACCTCCAATTCCATCTGCAGTGGGCACACAAGGCTCGCCATGCGGCACGTAAAGTCCCCATATACATCCCTCCCCCTCTGCGAGCTGATAGCATTTGTTTATCTGAATGCAATATGTATAAACTATGATATGGGGAGCACATCCAGTTTAGCTGGGGCACACCCTCCCTCCTCCATCACCAATCCCAGAATGTGTCTTACCATGTACCGGAGATTGTAATTACGAATTGAAAGGAGCTCTAAGCCCCCCTCCACCCTCCATCTAATCAGGGCCCTCAAGGGAATACGGGCTTGCCTGCCTCTCCACAGAAAGCCATTAAGACTTTTTTCGAAGCTCCTCCAATCTCCAGCTAACACCCAGATAGGTAGCAGCCAAAGTACATATAACCACCTCGGGAGTTCCACCATCGTGAACAGAGCTATCCACCCCCTCAGGGGCTAGGGGAGCGCCACCCACCTACTAAAGGTTGCCCTGGTTCTCTCCACTATCCCCGGTATATTTGACTTATACAGCCTCTCTGGGCTGTCCGGTAGCTCTATGCCCAAGTATTGAATCAAATCTTGCGCCCATGTCAGCAGAAATGCCCCAATCCATCCCTGCCTCACTCTCCCCCCTACATCTAGGGCCATTGACTTAGCTGTGTTAATTTTGAGCCCGGAGAAGCTGCCGACGCGCTTTATCAGTTGAAGTGTCTGTGTGAGAGACCCCTGTGGCTCAGTTAAACACAGGAGCATATCATCCGCAAATGCGCTTAACTTCATCTCCTCCCCCTTCCCATCTTTACACCCACTATCTGTGCCTCGTTTTGTATTGCCCTTAGAAGGGGTTCCAATCCAAGTACAAACAGGAGAGGGGACTAGGGATAGCCCTGCCGCGTGCCTCTTTCTAAAATGAAGAGGTCTGAAAACACTCCATTCACCCCCCTACCTTTGTCATGTACAGAAGTTGGACCCACTGCACATAGGTGCCCTGAAATCCAAAACTCTGCAGTGCGTCCCACAGGTACTTCCAGGCCACCCTGTCAAACGCTATCTCCAGGAACAAGCAGGAATGAGTCTTCACATATGGGTATCGTCGGTACCGACGGAGCCTGCGCGGGAACGCTCCCCAGCGTCCAAAAGGAAAGCTTTTGGGAGCATCCCACAGCGCCTGCGCGCTGCCTTCCTGCCTTTCCTAACTGCCTCTCTCCAGTTCTTCTTTTCTGTGGAGCCAGCAGGTCGTGTTTCCTGTCACCGCTGAAGAATTTCTTATTTTTCTTTATTTCTTTAGTCGCGTGTCTGCCTTCTTGTCTCCGGACCGGTACCGCCGTTTTTTTCGTTCGTTCTTTTAAAAAAAAAAAAACCCCTACTATTTTTTCTCACTTCGGTGCTTTTTTTTCTGTGGCCTTAGGCCTACACAAATTTTTCCTCATGGAAAAGCCCGCCTCCGGGTTTAAAAAGTGCATGAAGTGCAGCGGCACTATTTCTGTCACCGACACCCATGACTGGTGTCTCAAATGTTTAGGTCCTGATCATTCCATGACGGACTGTGAGTCCTGTTCCATGATGTCTAAAAGAGGTCTACAGAATCGAGCAGCCAAGCTCCAGTACCCTGTTTCCCTCTGATGCAGCTTCGGTGGCATCGACGTCTTCCAGGGCTTCCTCTTCCTCCCATGGATCTCAGGTAACCAAACTTAAGTCCAGCCGGTCCTCGAAGAGTAGATCTCTCTCTAAGTATCGAGATGCCTCCGGGCTTGCTCTCGAGGAATCCGCACCGGCAAAATTACCCCGGTGGGAGGCTCCGGCTTCAAAAGCTTTATCTATGGGGTCACAGGTTGACATCGATGGCTCGGCCTCGACCGATCACCTGTTACATTGTTCTGGGGTACCGGTGGTTTCCACTGGTACCGACATCCAGACATTGGTGGCATCGATGGATCAGAATATTCTGACCATGCAGCGTGCCATCACGGCATTCATACAAGCTGCGATGCCTTCGGTACCGCAACAAACTTCGTTGTCGGTACCGATTCCGGTATCGGACCCGATATCGGTTCCGATGCCGGTACCAATTGCATCGACATCCACGTCGACGGCAGTGGTACACTGTTCTGTGATGCCCATCGGTACCAAATCGGTACCGATTACTCCCGATGTCGATACCCCCTGGTACGCTTATCGGGCTCTGCAAGAGCATCCAGACAGGCGATACTTCGATTCCTCTGAAGACTCTGATGAATCAGAGGCCTCTATCGAAGCATCGGGGATCCTTCCTCAGGAACCCTCTTCTCCAAAAAGGAGAATGTCTCCTCCAGAAGACTTGTCTTTTCAAGACTTCATCAGAGAGGTGGCCAGGGGCCTTTCCATCTCAGTGGCCTCTGAGACTGAGCCTAGAGACAAAAAAATTAGATATTTTGCAATATCCTAAGGCTCCTAAAGAGGCAGCCACTTTACCAATACTTGAGATTCTTTATGATCACATGTTGGGCATATGGGAGACTCCTCTTACCACATCCCCTCATTCTCGTAAATTGGACACCATGTATCGTGTTCCTCCTTGTCCTGGTTTTCATAACTCAGCTTCCTCATCACTCCATTGTGGTGGAGTCTGCTATGAAAAAGATCAAGAGTGCAAAAAGGCACTCTTCTACTCCTCCAGGAAGAGAATGCAGAACCTTAGATGCCTTTGGCAGGAGAATCTTTCAGGCCAGTATGCTTGTGGCCAGAATCAACTCCTATAGTCTCTATATGGGGATGTTTCTAAAGGAAGTTACAGATCATCTGCAAACCTTATCCCCTTTTAATTCAGAAAATAAAAGGGAAGAGTTTCTCACCTGGCTTAAACAAGCCCGGGATATTTCCAAGTTTTCCAACCGTGCAGCCTTTGACTCTTTTGAAGGTGCCAGCAGAGCCTCGGCTATTGCCATAGGTGCACGCAGAGTTGCTTGGTTACAAGCTTCTGATTTGGAACCTTGGGTTCAGGATGGACTAGGTAACTTTCCTTGTACAGGTGAAAACCTTTTTGGAAAAGATTGGCAAGCAAAGGCCAACCAGATGGATGCTGAAAACTCTGCTTTAGATAGTCTTTCCAAGTCTACTTCTGCTCCTTTTAGAAAGAGGTTGTTCAAAAAAGGATTTTTCCCAAAAAAAGGGAAATATTCTTCTGCTTATGGTCAGGCCTCTTCTGCAGGTCGTTTTGCTACAAAGAGACAGCAACAACCAAAACAGGCCAAGCCTAAGGCTGCCAGGACTGCTACGGCCCAACAGCCTCAGCCTCCTCAGGGCCTTTGACTTACAACTAGAGAACTTAGCCTTTCTGGCTCTAGAACATCCAGAGCCTCTCACCATTCCAGGAAGGTTAGCTCATTTTGCTCCCAGATGGGAACAAATCACAGCAGAGCAATGGACCCTCTCCATCATAAGAGAAAGGGTACAAGCTTCATTTCTTAAACCTTCCACCTCACACCATGGTGAAACAGTTCAATTCTCCAACATCTCTCCTCGATCTTCTGGGTCAGGAGATTACTACCCTTCTTGCCCAAGGGGCAATAGAAGAAGTACCCCTTCTTCAACAGGGTTCAGGGTTCTACTCCCCCTATTTTCTCATTCCAAAGAAAACAGGGGGCTATAGACCCATCTTAGATCTCAGAGAATTGAACAAGTTTCTATGCAAGGAGAAATTCAAGATGACTTCTCTCGGAACTCTCCTTCCATACCTCCAGAGTCAGGAATGGCTTTGTTCTCTAGATCTCAAGGATGCGTACACCTGTGTGTTGGATGGATGAGGACATGGAAGGTTCCTTCGGTTCCTTTACCAAGGAAAGCACTACCAATACAAAGTGCTTCCTTTCGGTCTGGCCTCTGCACCAAGAGTGTTCACAAAATGCATGGCAGTAGTAGCTGCATTTCTACGCACTCTAGGGATATTCGTATTCCCATATCTGGACGACTGGCTCATCCGAGCTCCATCCCAGTCAGAGGCCCAGACTTCCCTGGCCTGCACAAGGCGTGTTCTTCAATATCTGGGACTTGTTATAAACATTCCAAAATCCCATCTCACCCCTACTCAATCTCTAGAGTTCATAGGGGCCTTACTGGATACCACAACTGCAAGGGCCTATCTTCCCCAGGCCCGTTGCCTATGCTTGGTGCAGTTAGCCTCACAGATTCAGTTAAAATCCCATTTAACTGCTCGAGAGATGTTACAACTGTTAGGCCACATGGCATCCACCGTGCATGTGGTTCCTTATGCTCGCCTTCACATGAGAGCAGCTCAATGGACTTTGTCCACCCAATGGACCCAGGCATCAGGGTGCCTGTCAGACAAAATAGCGACCTCCAGTCGCCTCTCTTGCTCTCTCCATTGGTGGAAGTCCACTCAAAATCTGTTGCTGGGGTCCCCCTTTCAACAGGTGTTACCCCAAGCAACCCTTACCACAGATACCTCTCCAAGGGGTTGGGGAGCTCATCTACAAGATCTCTCCACCCAAGGCATCTGGTCTCCACAGGAGACATCTCTACATATCAACCTCTTAGAGCTCAGAGCAATCTTTCTGGCTCTGAGTCTTCCACACCCTGCTCAGCTACAAGACAGTCCTCATCCACACGGACAACCAAGTAGCCATGTTCTACGTGAACAATCGGGGAGACTGGCTCTCTGTCGCTTTGCAATGAAGCTCTGAGATTGTGGGCCTTCGCCAGAGAGCATCACATCCATCTCATGGCAGTGTATCTTCCAGGGGTTCAAAACTCTTGGGCAGACAGACTCAGTCGAGTTATGCTTTCACACAAATGGTCCCTCCATGGGGACCAGATAGCCAGGATCTTTCGAATTTGGGGAATCCCAGACATAGACCTGTTTGCAAGTCCGTGGAATGCCAAACTTCCCCGGTTCTGTTCCAGGATTCCGTGTCAGGGAGTTCAGGCCAGGGATGCCTTCCTCCTTCATTGGGGGCAAGATTTCCTCTATGCCTTTCTTCCTATTCCCCTCATTCCCAAGACACTGTTCAAGCTTCAGAGAGACAAGGGGTCTATGATCCTCATAGCACCACGTTGGCCACGCCAAGTGTGGTACCCTCTACTTCTGCATCTCTCTCAAGCTCCCTCCCTGGACTTGGGGTCTGCTCCAGATATCCTCTCCCAGGAGGAGGGAACGTTGTGGCACCCAAATCCCCAGTCTCTTCATCTCAGGGCCTGGTTGCTGAAGGCCTAGAACTTCAAGATTTATCTCTTTCTCAGCAGGTGAAGGATATCCTTCATGCTTCCAGAAAGTCTTCCACCAGACGTTCCTATGCTTTTAAATGGAAGAGGTTTACCATTTGGTGTGCAGAGAAGGGTCTTAACCCTCTTGCAATACCTCTGAATTCTTTACTAGAGTATTTGCTGCATTTATCCCATGCAGGCCTTAAGACAAATTCAATCTCCATTTGAGTGCTATTGCAGCATCCCTTAAACCCCTCAATGGACAGCCTATTTCCTCGCATCCTCTTATAGCAAGGTTCATGAGAGGCCGCCTTTTGACTAAACCTCCCATTAGACCACCTCCAGTGGCATGGGACTTGAATCTGGTTCTTGGCCAGCTCATGAAGCCACCCTTCGAACCCTTAGCCACTACCTCCTTGAAATTCCTTTCCTGGAAGGTTATTTTTCTCATTGCAGTCACCTCAGCTCGCCTTATCAGTGAGTTGCAAGCCTTAGTGGCTAATCCTCCTTATACAAGGTTCCATCATGACAAGGTAGTCCTCAGAACTAATCCACACTTTATGCCTAAAGTGGTCTCACCTTTTCATCTGAACCAGGAGGTGTATTTACCTGTCTTTTTTCCAGGACCTCATGCATCAAGTGCAGAGAGGAATCTTCATACCCTGGATTGTAAAAGAGCACTTGCTTTCTACTTACAAAGGACACAGCAACATAGAAAGTCCTCTCAACTTTTTGTTGCTTTTGATCCCTCTCATTTAGGACTTCCAGTCTCTAAAAGAACTCTGTGAAGTTGGATTGCTCAGTGTATTTCCTTCGCCTACCAGAGTAAGAACCTTTCTCTGGAGGACCATGTCACAGCTCACAATGTGAGGGCCATGGCAGCTTCTATGGCTCATCTAAACTGTGTCCATCAACCAAATCTGTCGAGCGGCCACCTGGGCCTCGGTTCATACCTTTACAGCCCATTACTGCTTGGACAAGGACTCCCTCCGGGATGCCTTGTTTGGTCAGGCTGTTCTCAAACACCTGTTCCATACCTAATCAACTCCTACCCTCCATCCCTGACTGGATGCCTGAGATTCATGGGTGGAGGTAGAGCCCTTTCCAGGGACTCACAACCTGGGTGATCTCCCAGGCATCTCTAGCTGGGGAGTCCCCATATGTGAAGACTCATTCCTGCTTGTTCCTGGAGATAGCACAGTTACTTACCTGTAACAGGTTATCTCTGGGAACAGCAGGAATAAGTCTTCACAACCCACCCACCTCCCCTAGGAGTTGTATCTCTCTATCTTTCCTTTCCTCTCTCTCTCTTTGTCTCAGCTTTAAAACTTGAACTGAAGAGAGGCAGTTAGGAAAGGCGGGAAGGCAGCGCGCAGGCGCTGTGGGATGCTCCCAAAAGCTTTCCTTTTGGACGCTGGGGAGCGTTCCCGCGCAGGCTGCGTCGGTACCGACGATACCCATATGTGAAGACTTATTCCTGCTGTTCCCAGAGATCACCTGTTACAGGTAAGTAACTGTGCTTTCTCAGCGTCGAGGCTTACCAGAAGTAATGCAGTTTCCTCTCTCACACAATGTTCCATTCCCAGAATCAATTTTGCAATGTTCTTGGAGGCATCCCGTCCCTGGACAAATCCCACCTGCCTAGTGTCAATCAACCGGGGTAGTATGGGATTTAATCTCCCCGCTAAGATTGATGCTAGTATCTTTTTGTCAAAGTTTGAGTGATATGGGCCTATATGAGGCTAGATCTTGCAGGTCCTTCCCTTTTTTCGGGATCACTGTGATGTTTGCACATCTCATGTCCCTGGGGAAGCATCCATCCTGGAGAACCTTTTCATACATAGCCATCATCGTGGGTGTTAGATTACGTTCAAGTACTTTGCGCCAAATCCATCTGGCCCAGGAGCCTTGTGGATTTTCCCACTCCTAATCACTTTTTGGATTCCCCCCCCCCCCCTTGTTAGCGGAGCATTTAACCGTTGTAGGTCTTCCTCCTGTAATTTGGGGAACACCAGTGCATTCAAAAATTCCCTGCCCTGCTCATATTCTCTCTCCTCCTCTGTGTACAATTGGGAATAAAATTTCCGGAGAATATCTATCTGATGCGGCTGGTGTTGTAGAACCCCTCCCTCCCCCCTAAGATCGGGGACAAAGCGTGCAGCCCCTGGATCTCTAACCAACTTAGCTAGCAGCCTTCCCGTCCTATTGCCATATTTATAGAGCTGGTGCTTGTAATATTGTAAGGACATTGTAGCCTGTCTCTGGAGTAGTTCATTAAGTGCCGCTTGGGACCTGGTATATTCCTGTTTTATGGATCTATCCCTTGTCCTGTTAAGTTTCCTATGTAGGTCCTGCACGGTTCGTTGTAGGACTAACAAACTGCGATCCAGATGTCTACGTCTCTATGGTATAAGTTATGATAGCCTTTATCACTGCTTTACTAGCCTCCCAGAACAAAAGGGGTGAACATTGGGGGGGTATCGTTGAACAAGGTGTACTCATCACACTGCTCTTCTAGGAACTTTCGAAAATCTTTATCTTACCACAGATATACAGGAAGCCTCCACCCCGTTGTTGGTGGGCTCTGGCTATCCCAGGTCACCCATACCATCCCATGGTCCGACACCACCACTGGTTCAATGCCTGCCTGCACAATCTGTGAAAGGCCCCCTTCACTCACCAAGATATAGTTAATTCTTGACCAAGTCTGATGGACTCTTGACTAGTGTGTGTATTCACGCCTTCCAGGATGCAAGGTATGCCACACATCCACCATGACCCCAATCTACAAAGGAAACCCACCCCTTTTTTGGACCACGCTCCTTTCCTACTATTCCCTGATTTATCCTGTTTTGGGTCATGAGGGCAGTTAAAATCTCCTTCCTGCTTTCTTAATAAACCCCAGCAGGGATTTAAAGAACTCATGATCGTATACATTCAGGGCACACACATTCCCTATCCAAATTTCCTCATTGTATAACTTGGCATGCAGCAAAATGTATCTCCCCTGGGGGGTCAACCTCACACTTGCTCACATTCAGTGTCAAGCTGCTTTTTGCCAGAACTACTACTCCCGCCCTCTTGGCGCCTGATGTTGCCCCGCATGTGCTCGCTACCCAATCTCTGTCAAGTTTCTCATGCTCGACAGCACTCAGATGGGTCTCCTGCAGCAGCGCTATTTGTGCCCCTTTCCTTTTAAGAGCTTGGAGGATTTTGGTGCGTTTAACTTGTGATCCAGTCCTTCCCACATTCCATGAAATTATCTTTGCATTATGTAGCCTTCCTGTTTAACGCATCCACAACTCGCATATGTGGCATCTCTTTTTGCTCCAGAAGTCGCCCAGCCCCGACTTAAGAGCAACGCTTCAACACCCCATGCGCACAATATTCCCTCTGGGATTGCCCTATTTCCTTCTTTGACATAACCTTTTTCCCAACCTTTTTCCCCACCGTTTCCTTCCTTCCCCCCCCCCCCATTAATCCTGTCAAAACTCACACATCTAACCAGAAACCTCACACTTATCACCACATTCACACACACCCACATTCCCCTCAACACTCCCCCTCATCCCCCTCCCTCCCCTTTCTTATTATCAGTCTGTCTTGCCATAGCAAGAGCCCCCAAACACTGGGGTTAGATCACTGTCCATACCTCCAGGCCGCCCCGCCTCCAAGACTCTGGCATGCCTATGGAAGGGCAGTCGTCCCTTTTTCCCTGTGGCGGGTCTCTTGTTCATCATAACATAACTTCACCCACGGTGTTCCTGTTTTCCACTGTCCAGAGAGCCGTAGCCTTATTTAAGTCTCCAAAGTGCTAAACCAACAACACATATGTCCAGGCTATACTCTATCAGGTGTCTTTTCCAATTGCAATGTGGCTGCAAATTTCCTCGCCACCGCCGCCTGCTCAAAAGCATGTGTCGCTCCCTTGTGGTATATTCTCAAAGTGGCTGGTAGCTCAGAGCAAAGCATATGCCTCCACGTGCCAGCTCGCTACAAATCATAGAAAATTCTTTCCTTTTTGCAGTAAGCGCCACCGAGTAGTCCTGGAATTTAAGTATAGGTTTGTTCAACTTTAGGTTGCATTGCTTCTGGTAGGCCTGTAATAGAAGGGCCTTGTGCTGGAAGTTTAGAATCCTCGTCAGCACCGGCCTTGGTCTCTCTCTACCTTCCATCCTTTGACCCAGCCAATGCACACTTTCCACTTTTATCTTGCCTTGTATGGTCTCTAGGCCCAGCTCCTTCGGCAGCCACACCTCAAACAATTCTGCCAGTTGCTGTTCTGACCAGCTCTCCAGCACTCCCACAAGGCGCAAGTTGTTTCTCCTAGATCTGTTCTCAAGATCATCTACTTTTAGCATCAGCGCTTCAATCTGCTTCTGATGTTTTTGGGTGTCTCGCTCCAGTGTTAGCTCAGTATCTTCCAATGCCGTTACTCGCTGTTCTACCTCCTCCACTCTACATGTTATCTCAGCAAAGGTCTCACCCATTTGTTCCAACTTCTTCATCACATTGTCAAACTTAGGCTCAAGCATTTTGACTACTTCCTGTATTGTTTCCTCCGGGCTCGATTCTACACTCTCCTTCCCCAGAGAATCCAGCACGCTACCATTTCTCGTCGCAGTCGCCATCTTGGTTTCACGTGCAGTCGCGGTTTTCTCCTTTTTCGCCACCGACTGCATTATGTCTGCAAGCCCGTGCCACTCAGACACTTTCCACTACTGAGCCTTCTCTTGATTGCTTCCGCCACCCACTCTTCCAGCTTGCGGCCTTTTCCGTCTGATTTTTACTTTAGATTCAGCAGGGCGGCCCGGGAGCACAGCAAGGAACTCCTCATATGCTCACATGATCTCCTACTATGTTAGTCTTAAGTGGTTTACACTATAGCTTCATTGCATGTCCCTTAGTCTTTCTATATTTTGATGGCATAAACAATCGATCTACGTTTACCCGTTCCACTCCATTCATTAATTTATAGGCGTCTATCGTATCTCCCTTCAGCCGTCTCTTTTCCAGGTTGAAGAGCCCTAACCTTTTTAGCCTCTCTTCATACATTACCATTTTGGTGGCTCTTCTCTGTACCTTTTTCTAATAAAGCTATATCCTCCTTAAGATACGGCGACCAGAATTGCACATGATATTCAAGGTGCCATCGCAGCATGTAAAGATAGAGGCATAATATCCTTTGTTTTATTCTCCATCCTTTCCTTATGATTCCTAGCATTCTCTAGGACCAAGCAGGAAGTCAGTCCTCACATATGGGTGTCATCGGCGCTGATGAAGCCCCAGCGGAGCATTTCCCCAGCTTTCTATGAAAGCCTTTGGGAATGCAGGCACGCATGCGCGGTTCCTCTCCCGCCTAAAGGTTCCATCTTACCTCAGTCTCTTTTTTTCCGTGAAGCTCACCAGACGTGTGTCCAGTTTTCCTGGTTAAAATTAGATTTTTCAGCGATTTTTTGCTCTTTTTCTTCCGGTTCGACGCCGGTTCCCCTCCTGCCAGGTTCGGTACACCGGTATCGAGCCCGATTTTTCTTTTTCGGTTTTTGCCCTTCGTGGCTGGCGTTCGCGCCCTTTTTTCTCTTTTTACCTGGAAGGCCGGTCTTTTGACCTTGCGGGGACTCTTTTTTTTTTTTTTTTCCCCCGATGGCTTCCAGTGGTTTTAAGAAGTGTGATCGGTGTAAGACACTAATGTCTCTCACTGACACACGACTGCTGCCTTTGGTGCCGCGGCCCCGACCACGATCCTAAGTCGTGCGGGGCCTGTGGAAAAATGTCTTCCAAGGCACTACGAAGTCGCCAGCAGCAAAAGGAAAGGCTTTTCTCGGACTCAGCCTCCGGCCGGGCCCGGACCTCGTCTGAGGCCGCGACATCTCGGGATTCCGATCCCGAGCACCGTCGAAGCTCCACGGACAGGGGGTCCCCCGACCGGCAACGCAAGAGGAAGAAACGGCTCGCGAGGGCGTCGTCGGAAGAGGTCCCTGGCTCCTCGAGGGCCAGGTCTAAGACCCCCGACCGTCGCCCCGGGCCTGTGGAACCGGAGAAGCCTGCCAAAGTTCCTTGTGTGGAGCTGGAGTCTGCTGGACACGTAAGCCCCGTAGTCCTCGTGGACTCTCCTCCCAGGGAGCCAACGTAGGGCCCGGCGCTGCCGGTGCCCGAGTCGGTGGCTGCTGCGTCTCCTGAGCTGAGTCTCAGGATGACAGCCTTGGAGAGCAGAATGTCTGCCTTCATGGAGCAGCAGCGGGCACTGATGGCCAGCCTGTCTGGCGCATCTGCCCCGACCACAGGGACATCGACGTCAAAGTCGACCCCAGAGACAGAGCCGATACGCGAGTCCATTGTGGCTCGGAGTCGACCTCGGTTGCGATCCCCCTCGACCTCCCGCTCGGGACCGAGGGCGTCGATGCCGGTGCTTCCGGCGTCAGGACGGGTGCTCCAGGGCCCCGCGGGGTTGGACCCCAACTCTTCCTCGAATGAGTCGGCTTGGGAGACGGAGGACGAGGAGTCTCCTGACACCTTTAAGACTCGGTGCGTCCCTTCGGACACACCGCAGTCTGAGCCCCAGAGTAGGTCCCCCCCGGAGGACACCCGGTTCTCGGAGTTCGTCCGGGATATGGCCACTGCCTTGGCTATTCCGGCGGATCCCGAGGAAGAGCCGAAGAGCTCAAGGTGCTACAGTATGACTCTCCTCCGAAGGAGGCCTTTACTGTCCCGGTTCTTGCGATGCTGGAATGGCTCCTCTTCCATATGTGGGAGGCACTGGCCTCGGCGCCGGTTCTTAGCAAGCGGGTCGATTCGATCTATCGGATCTGTAAGAGCCCTGGTTTTCAGAAAGCACAGCTACCACACCATTCCATGGTTGTGGAATCGGCCATGCATCGTCTGAAGAATCAGAAGATGCACTCCGCGGTGCCTCCTGGCAGGGAGGCCCGAAACCTAGATGGCATCGGTAGAAAGTGTTTTCAGGGCTCGATGCTTGCTTGCCGTGTCCAGTCTTACCAGCTGTACATGGGCATGTACTTGCGGGATCTGGCCAAGACGTTGGCCGGATTCTCTGCTGGTCTCTCCGGGGAACCCTTGCAGAGATTTAAGTCCTTGTCCTCGGGGATTCGGGACTGCTCGAAGTTCATGTCCTGCGCCGCCTACGATGGCTTCGAGGCTTCGGCCCGAGTTGCGGCAGCCGGCATCGCGGCTCGACGCCAGGCATGCCTGCAGTCATTGGACCTCGAGCCATGGTTTCAGGACAAGTTGGTCGATGTCCCATGCCAAGGTGAAAACCTGTTTGGCAAGCCCATGACCGAGAAGGCCGCTCAGTTCGAGACCGAGCACCTCACCCGGATAAGGCTGTCGAGGAAGACCTCTGCCCCTTCTCATAAAAAGAAGGGCTCGGGTAAGAAGCCCTTTTACCCGAGGAAGGGCACTGTCAACAAACAGTACCCACAATATCAGGCTGCCCAAGCTGCCCCCCAGGGTCAGCAAGCCAAGGGCCAGGGTAATGGGCCCCGTAGGCAGAGGACCCCCAAGCCTCCGGCCCCTGCTACCACTCAGCAGGGTGGGGGCTTTTGACTCCTTGAGCATAGCCTCTCCTCCACTGCTCTCCCAACCATGCACAGGAGGTCGTCTCGCCCTCTTTGCTCACCAGTGGCCTCTTATCACCGGGGACAGTTGGGTGCTGGACATCATCCACAGGGGATATGCCCTCCATTTCCACCAACTACCACCCCCATATTTTCCAGGGGAGTCTCCAAGGCCTCCTCTGCACACAGACCTTCTCCATCAGGAGCTTCAGGGTCTGTTGGTGGACAGGGCAGTGGAGCCTGTGCCTCCCCACTTGCAAGGTCACGGATTCTACTCCAGGTATTTCCTAGTGCCCAAAAGAACCGGTGGCCTTCGTCCCATTCTGGACCTCAGGAACCTCAACAAGTTCCTAGTGAAGGAAAAGTTCAAGATGCTTACTCTTGGAACCCTTCTGCCCTACCTCCAGCAGGGAGATTGGCTATGCTCCTTAGATCTAAAGGATGCGTACACTCACATCCTCATTCATCCAGACCACAGAAAGTACCTCAGGTTCATTGTGGGAGGAAACCATTATCAGTACAGAGTGCTGCCTTTCGGCCTCACCTCCGCTCCCAGGGTCTTTACCAAATGCCTGGCAGTGGTGGCGGCCTACCTGAGAAATCAGGGCATCTTTGTCTTTCCCTATCTGGACGACTGGCTCATCAGGGGTCAGACAGGTCAGGAGACCAATCAAGCCACCCTCAGGACCATTGCTCTTCTACAACTCCTGGGGTTTGTCATAAACTTCGCAAAGTCCACTTTGCTCCCTTCCCAGAACTTGGAGTTCATAGGGGCAAGGTTGGACTCTCTCCTGGCAAAGGCATTCTTGCCAGAAAACAGAGCCCGAAGGTTGATGGCCTTGGCAAGTCAGTTTCTCAGCAGGTCCCTGGTCTCCGCCAGACTCTGCCTGCGGCTTCTAGGCCACATGGCTTCGACAGTACATGTGACCCCCAATGCCAGGCTCCATATGAGGCCTGCACAGTGGTGCCTTCGGACTCAGTGGTCACAGGCCACAGGCAGCCTCAGAGACAGGATAAGGGTGTCCAGACCATTTCTGCACTCCCTCAACTGGTGGCTACACCCACCCAATCTGCTGAAAGTGGTGCCCTTTCAGATTCCAGGTTACACAGTGATACTAACCACAGATTGCCTCCCTGCAAGGCTGGGGAGCGCATTGTCTGGGCAAGTGCACCCAGGGCCTGTGGTCTCCCTGGGAAGCTGCACAGCAGATCAATCTCCTCAAACTCAGAGCTATTCGATTAGCACTCAAAGCTGTCACTCCTGCCCTGGCTCAACAGTCTGTCCTGATTCAGACTGACAACCAGGTTGCCATGTTTTATGTGAACAAACAGGGCGGAACTGGGTCCAGGATCCTTTGTCGGGAAGCTCAGAACCTTTGTTCTTTTGCCCTCAAGCACAACATGCTCCTCAGAGCTGTCTACCTTCCAGGCCAGGACCAACAAAAAAACAGCAGCAGCCACACTCAGCAGAGATGTAACCAAAAAGACAAAAAGAGTGGCAGGTTCACACACAACACCTGTAACACGCCTTTGAGGCGGTGCCGGTTGGCGGTTTTTATGACCCAGGTATCATTATCAGTTCTTCTGTTTATACGTTCCCTGATTTCTTTGTATATAAATTGCACTTGACACTCTTCAAATAAAATTTAGCATCTACTGTTCATTTGTATTAGCGCTTTTATGCCTATCAGCCAGTTTTTAACCCCTTTTTTTACGGGTCTCTGAATTCTTGTACACTTTAAAACGGCACTGTTTACTACGTTTTCTTTTAAACATCCTCCTTGGAGCATTAAGAAAAGTCATGTTCATTTTGGAGATGGCTCCCCTTCTATTTTATTTGAATGGTTGCAATATGGGCATGTTATTAGAAGTGTCTCCTCCATATGCCTTTTCATTTTTTAATGTACAAGTTTTTAGACTGTATTTTTCAATTTTATGGCATTAGGTTTTTCTCACGGTTTTAAATGTAAGCCCTTGCTCTGGTTTGATTCTTACGTGTTCGTTTTAATATGCCATGGCATGTTTACTTTTTGGAATGTCACACTCTCTTGTAGTTTGTACTTTTTCAATGGCAGTACCATGGGCAATTCCCATTAGAAGTGACTACTTTGCATCTTCTTTTCTTTTTAATTTGAACAAGTGTTGCCATGTTTATGCTTCAGTTCATTATTATTTTTTACTCTATTTTTTGGATATCCCTCCGTGGTTGTTCAAATTGGTCTATTCATAGATTCCCCCTTTTAGAGTGTTCATGTGATATGGTATTTTATTTATTCACCGTATTGGATGTTTTGCCTAACATGTTTTTTTACTACTCTGTTTTTCCAGAGGCACTTTCAGCCCTTGTAATAGGGGCTCCAATTACAATTTAAGTGTGTACTGTGAAATTTATTGCCACCACACACCGATAAGGTAACATCCCTGACTCACTCCTGCTTCTTATTTGCCCTTCTAAATTTAATGTGTCCATATGTATCCTTTTACGTTGCATATGTTGACTATTTGTCCTCCTCATTCCTTTATTTTCTTTTCTTTGGTTCTTATTGGGATCAATAGGTTGATTTTATGCTTTTGTGTTCCTTTTAAATGTATTTCAGTGTATTTTAATACATGCATATTTATTCTTTTATGTGTCCTCCTTTTGATTAATCTTGTTTTATGGTATAGTGTATTGATGTATTTTTAATGTACTTTATTTTTATAATATGTTATGATGCTGTTGTCTTTTTTATATGATGTTTTATACATAATTTTTATTTATTTATGATTTTAAATGTTTTTTAGTGTGCCCTCATAACCCCTGACGAAGTACAACACGAAACATGGTCCTGTGTTGGGTTTTTGGCCACCTAATGATTGTTTAATAAAGGTGTTGTGTGTGAACCTGCCACTCTTTTTGTATTTTTGGTTACCTTCCAGGCCAGGACAACTACCTGACAGACAGGTTAAGCAGGATACTGTAGCCCCACGAGTGGCAGCTGCATCCTTCAGTGGTTCAGGAGATCTTCCTGAAGTGGGGTCTCCCTTTGGATCTCTTTGCCAGCCCCATGAACAAGCAACTGCCAAAGTTCTGCTCCAGACAACCACATTCTCTGCGGATAGCAGCGGATGCTTTTCTGATATCTTGGTCTCAGGGCCTCCTCTATGTGTTTCCTCCCACGCCCTTGGTGGCCCAAACCCTATTCAAGATTCTCCAGGACAAGGCCTCGGTCCTGTTGATAGCTCCCAGGTGGCCGAGACAGCCTTGGTTTCCTCTTCTGCTTCAATTGGCGGTAGATCCTCCACTGCCTCTGGGGTTGCAACCCGACCTTCTCACACAGCACCAGGGTTCCCTTCTTCACCCCAATCTCAAATATCTCAATTTGATGGCCTGGAGGCTGCAAAGGTAGTTTTGGCTCCCTGGGGCCTCCCTCAGGAAGTTGAGGAGGTTGTCCTAGCCTCTAGGAAACAGTCTACTAGGAAAACCTATGCTCTCAAGTGGAGGAGGTTTTCTGTGTGGTGTCACGTACGGAGGATCCCTTTCTCCTGTACTGTGCCAGTAGTTCTTCAGTACTTACTGCACTTATCCAATCAGGGACTTAAGTCCAATTCTGTTCGGGTCCACCTCTCAGCTCTAGCAGCTCACCACTCATTGGTAGAGGGGCAATGTCTATCTGGTCACCCCTTGGTGTCCCGCTTTCTCAGGGGCTTGCTTTTACTCAAGCCTCCCATCCGTCCTCCTGCCCCTGAGTGGGAGCTGAATGTGGTCTTGCAGCAACTGACTCGCCCACCTTTTGAGCCGATGGCTACTTGTCCACTACGCTTCCTCTCCTGGAAGACACTCTTCCTGATAGCCCTTACCTCGGCTAGGCGAGTAAGTGAGCTTCAGGCCCTGGTCTGTGACAGTCCTTACACCAGGATTTATAGGAACAGGGTAGTCCTCAGGACTCATCCAAAGTTCCTCCCTAAGATTGTCTCCTCTTTCCACCTCAATCAGGAGGTGGTTCTTCCAACATTCTTCCCTAGGCCTCATGCTAGCCAGGTTGAAGCAGTCCTGCATACCCTGGACTGTAGGAGGGCCTTATCCTTCTACCTTGACCGTACGCAGGGGCATAGAAGGGCTACTCAGCTCTTCGTATCCTTTGACCACAATAAGTTGGGGTTGGCTGTGTCCAAGCGTACCTTGTCCATCTGGGTGGCTGACTGTATCACCTGGGCTTACAAGGCGGCTGACCTTCCTTTGCAGGGTAGGGTCACGGCCCATCGTGTCAGGGCAATGGCTGCCTCAGTGGCTTATCTCCGCTCTGTGCCCTTGATAGACATCTGCAGGGCTACAACTTGGTCTTCAAGACAGACTTTTGCGGCCCATTGCTGCCTGGAGAGGGAGTCCCGTAGGGACAGTGCTTTTGGCCAAGCAGTACTCCGGAATCTCTTTGAGGTTTAGGCAACTCCTGCCCTCTGTTGGGCTACCGGTGGAGGTTGTGTCCTTGAAAAGCCTTTCTTTGCTGCTGAGACTAGAGGGAGTTCTCTTGTTCAGCCTGGGTTCCTCGGTAGCCCAGAGCTAGGGAGTCTCCCATATGTGAGGACTGACTTCCTGCTTGGTCCTGCAGAAAGAGTAGTTACTCACCTGTAACAGGTGTTCGGGAGCAGCAGGAATCAGTCCTCACAACCCTCCCTCCTCCCCTGGGAGTTGCAGTTGTACATAGTTTATTTTTACATTTTTGTGTGCTGTTCTTAGCTATGTCATTTGACTGAGGTAAGATGGCACCTTTAGGCGGGAAGGGAACCGTGCATGCATGCCTGCATTCCCAAAGGCTTTCATAGAAAGCTGGGGAAATGCTCAGCTGGGGCTTCATCGGCGCCGATGACACCCATATGTGAGGACTGATTCCTGCTGCTCCTGGAGAACACCTGTTACAGGTGAGTAACTACACTTTCTGTTTGCTTTCTTGGCTGCTGCTGCACACTGGGCAGAGGTTTTCAACATGTTATCCACAATGATGCCTAAATCCTTTTCCTGGGTGGTGGTTCCTAATGTGAACCTTGCATCATGTAGCTATAGTTCTGTTTGTTCTTTCCTAGGTGCATAACTTTGTACTTTTCCAAATTAAATTTCATCTGCGATTTGGGTGCCCAGTCTTCCAATTTATCAAGGTCCTCTTGCAATTTTTCACAATCCTCTTGAGTTTTAACAACTTTGAATAATTTTGTCTCATCTGTGAGTTTGATTACCTCACTCGTTATTTCCATTTCTAGGTCATTTATGAATATGTTAAAAAGCAGCGGGCCCAGCACAGATCCCTAGGGTACTCCACTATTCACCTTTCTCCACTGGGATAATTGGCCATTTAGCTCTACCCTCTGCTTTTCTCTTTTAACCAGTTCCTGATCCAAACTAGTACTCTGTCTCCTATCCCATGACTTTTTAATTTCACCTGTCAACGGCTTTCTGAAAATCCAGATACACTATATCAACCGATTCACCTTTCTCTACCTGTTTATTCACACCTTCAAAAAAAACATAACTTTAGTAAGACAAGACCTTCCTTGGCTAAAGCCATGTTGGCTGTCTCCCATTAAACCATCCAAAACGGTCTTGTATCAGAGCGTTCTAACTATCTTAGAATCGAATGTGCTCCTGCGCTCTATCACGTTAATTATAAATCACAATCCTACGGCACTAGGTTCAATAAGGAACTTTTTGCGGGTCTCAGACTTATAATAGCGTAAGTTTTCTGGGTTAATTTTATCCAGTAACACGCTTATTTGCATCAACGACTCCTTTTTTTGTCCTCTTCATATGACTAGCAACAAAATATTGTTTAACCCACATTGCTAGATACTGCAAGGGAATTCTTTAAAACAAGATGTACTTGAAACCCTAACACAGTGGATTTCCTTGCCATCCTTCCTGCATTTATTAAATCAAATACGATCATGCTATGATCACTTCCAGTTCCTTGTGGCCCTGGGCAAATCGCTTAATCCTCTATTTCCTTAGATACAATCTTAAATTGTAAGCCCTCTAGGGGTAGGGAAATATCTACAGTACCTGGATGTAATTCACCTTGATCTACTACTGGAAAGGTGTGAGCTAAATACTAAAAAATAAATCTCTTTATGGAGATGGTGACAGTGCCCATACACTTCATCCTTCAGAGGCTGCAGATGAGAATGTGGGAGACCCCTCCCCCCTCTGTGTCTCCAGGCCATAAAAAGGTGTAGACTCTGTGTATAGGGTCCAGATGGGTTCTAGATTTTGAGAGATTCAGCTGCTGTACCATTCCATGGTTGGTCAAATCTTTTCTCAAAAGAACTAAAAGTTCCAAGTCTCACACTTCTGCTCCCATAGAGTGAGTTTCTAGGGCTTTGGATTCTTAATAGTTTTCAAAATATTATTCTAACATTCCATGTAGCATCCTACTAACTTTTCTTGGGCATGCACAAGTGAAACAACATGCGCTGTCTGGACCAGTTTGGACTTTATTTTTCCAGAAACAGCTGTGGTATACTAATCCCTAGTGAGCCAAGGGAAGGAATGTGGCAAATACTTGTCAAAGTGTGATACATGATATTTTTGATATGCCATAGAGAGCCTCCTTCATGAGTATTGGTACCCGAAGACTCTCATGGCTCTGGGCCTCAGACTTGCAGCCCATTGTCCAGTAGTACTATTGTGTTTGGATCAGCACAGATTGTTCAGAGATATGACGGGCCAATTGTGGAATTCTGCTGGGTCCCCACTGTCCCTAATTTTTTAATGTCGATTTCTTCAGGGGTTTTTTTTTAGCCAGGCGGACTTTAAAGTTTATTCTTATGTGGATGACATCTCTATTACTTTTTCTGCACAGGCTGCTAATTATTATGTGGTTTTAGATAATATCTTAGTTGTTGGGAAGCTGGGCAGAACTGTACATTTACAAATGAATGTGGCTAAAATTAAGATTCTTTGCCTTAATAGTAAACTGTGCCCTATTTTACTGATAGAAGCACTGCAACAGCTGAATCTTTGTTGAGACAGTTCTTCAGATATTGGGATTTTGGTAGATGAAAATCTATCTTTTTGAAACCCTTGTAAGTTCAGTGGTTTCTAAGTCATTTTTTTGCATGTGTCAATTGTTCAAACTTAATCCCAGCTTTTCTCTTAATCATTTTTAGCTCTTAGTGCAAAGCTCTGTTCTTGCATACTTAGATTATGGTAATATATTATTCATAAATTGTTCAAAACAGATGCAGTGGTAAAAATTTTCAGAACACAGCTGCCTGACTTATTTTTGGAGTCTCTAGGTATACAGCAGTGACAACTTTACTTCATAAACTGCACTGGTTCAAGGTTCCCAAACAGGTTTGTTTTAAGGGTTTTGGGGCCACTTGGCAATAGTGATCATAGCATGATCACATTTGATTTAATAAATGGAAGGACAATGGCAAGGTAATCCACAGTGTTAACTTTCAGAAGGGGAGACTCTGAGAAAAAGAGTTAAGAAAAATAACTAAAAATAGCAGCTGCAAAGGTTAAAGATTTACATTAAGTGCAGGCGTTGTTTAAAAGTACTATCTTGGAAACCCAGAACAGATACATTCCATGCTTTTAGAAAAGTGGAAGGAAGGCCAAAAAAACTGCCAGCATGGTTTAAAGGTGAGGTCAGACAGGCTGCTGTTGCCAAAAAAAAAAAGCATCTTTCAGGAAATGGAAAAAGGGGCCAAATGATGAAAACCAGTAACAAGCATTGGCAAGTTAGATGCAAGATATTGATAGGGCAGGCAAAGAGAGAATTTGTGAACAAGCTTGCTGTGGAAGTAAAAATGCATAATAAAACCTTTTTCAAGTACAGTACAGTCATAGCAAAAAAAATGCCTATGAGAGTCAGTTGGACCATTGGATGATAGAGGGGTAAAAGAGGCGCTTCATAGCGGAGAGACTGAATGAATTTTTTGCTTCAGTCTTTACTGAAGATGATGTAGAGAAGTTACCTGTGCCTGAAGATGTGAAGAAACAGACAAAGGTGCGCCAGTTGATATAGTGTTTCTGGATTTTCAGAAAGCCTTTGACAAAGTCCCTCATGAGACTCTTGGCGTAATTAAAAAGTCATGGGATTAGAGGCAGTGTAGTTTTGTGGATCAGGAACTGATTAAAAGTTAGAAAGCAGAGAGTTAGGGCTAAATGGCCAATTTTCTCAATGGAGAAAAGTGAATAGTGGGAACACCTTAGGGATCTGCTGGGCCTGCTGCTTTTTAACATATTCATAAATAACTTGGGAATAACTAGTGAAGTGATCAAATTTGCAGAAAGAAAATTATTCAAAGTTGTTAAAACCCAAGAGGATTGTGAAAAATTGCAAAAGGATCTTGATAAATTGGAAGCCTGGATGTCCAAATGGCAGATGAAATTTAATGTGGACAAGTGCAAAGTTGTGCATCTAGGAAAAAACAATCCAAACTTTACTTACGCAATGCACCTGGTTGGTGGTTGCACCTTAGAAACCAGCAACCAGGAAAAATATTTAGACGACGACATGGATAATATATTGAAACATTCCCCCACTGTGTAGCGGCAGCTAAGAAAGCAAACAGAATGCTAGGAATCATAAGGAAAGGAATGGAGAACTACAACAAGGATATAATCCCTTTGTATCATTCCATGGTGTGACCACTCCTTGAATATTGTGTATATTTCTGGTTGCCATATTTTAAAAAGGATATTGCAGAATTAGAAAAGTACAGAGAAGAGCAGCAACAAAAATGTTGAAGGGGATGGAAGGATACATCTGTGGAGAGTCTTAAAAGGTTAGGGCTCTTCAACGTGGAAAAGAGGCAGCTGAGGGGGTATATGATAAAGGTTTATAAATTAATGAATGGAGTGGAATGAGTAAATGTATGTCGGTTGTTTGCACCATTGAAAAGTAGAAAAACTAGTAGACTTGCTATGACACTACAGTGTAACCCATTTAAGGCTTATAGAAAATATTATTTTTATTTAACGTGTAATCAAACTTTAATTCATTACCGGAGGATGTAGTAAAAGCTGTTAGTGTAGCTGGGTTTAAAAAAGGGTTAGACAAGTTCCTGAAGGAAAAGTCCATAAACCATTATTAGAGAGAAGACTTTAGAGTCCTGGTTATTTGATTCTTAATTTTTTATTTTTTTGCTTTTATACCTTTTGGTGGTAATCTTTTTGTAATTCTCAATTTTGTTATAAACCAAATGTAGTGGTATGAAAGACTATGTTAGCATTAGCTTGTTGACATGCCATGCCTTCCCTTGGGGAAAATCTCTTTATAGATAAGGTGCCAGAGGCTGCGACCATGACAGAGCAACAAACTGTCACCCTTAAAACCCTCTTCAGGCCCACTTCTGACCCAGCTTCCACGTCGTCATCTCAGAGGTTTCACAGTGGAGGGCAAGAGATTCTACTGCTCTCACAGACATAGGTATCATCTTTCCTCTCACTCTACCCAAAGCAGTCTGTCTTTTCACTCCATTCCATGGCAGTAGAAGAATTTGCAGACTCAGCCAGTATCTTATCCAAAATGGGGGGGGGGGGGGGGATGGAGTTTTGACTGGCTCCTAGAAATAGCTCTGCATGGTTTCCAGGTGAGAGGCCCACTGTCTTTGCAATTCATTGGCCCCTTATAACCTCAAACCCTTGGGTCCTAAAAAGTCTGTGATGGAAACAAAATTCACCCATTCAAAATCTCTCAAAAATTGCCCACAGAGTGCATTCCATAAACTTGCAGCACTAGGATATGCTTCTTTAGGAACAACTTTGCCCTTCTGGCCACAAATGCTGTCATGCCCATTCCACTAGAGCAGGAAGGGCTGGGATTTTACTTTAGGTATCTTCACATGCCCAAAAACTCAGAGATACGATTTCATTTTGGACCTAAGGGATTTTGAACACTTCTCTAATTTGCGAGAAATTCAGAATGGTTTTCTTAGGTACCCAGGTACCCTGCTTTCTTTTCTTCAGAAAGAAAGATTCTATATTCTCTGGACCCAAAGGGATGCCTACACCCATATTCAGATACTTTCATGTCATGGGAAGTATCTGTGATTCCTAAGCATCCCTCCAGTCAAGTCCCTTTCCTCTGGGTTGTGCTCCCCTTTCCAGCAGCTTGGAACATAAGAACATAAGATATGCCATACTGGGTCAGACCAAGGTCCATCAAGCCCAGTATTCTGTTTCCAACAGTGGCCAATCTAGGTCATATGTACCTAGCAGTTTCCCCAAGGGACACAGGTTCCACAATGCTTGTATTGGTTCAAGCATTGATATCCTGGGTCCCTTTTTAATAATGGCTTATGGACCTTTCCTCCAGGAACTTGTCCAAACCTTTTTTAAACCCAGCTACACTAACAGCCTTTACTACATCCTCCGGTAACAAATTCCAGAGTTTGATTACACGTTGAGTGAAAAAATATTTTCTTTTATTAGTCTTAAATAGTTTACCCTGTAGCTTCATTGCATGTCCCCTAGTCTTTCTATATTCTGATAAGGTAAACAATCGTTCTACGTTTACCCGTTCCACTCCGCTCATTAATTTATAGACTTCTATCATATCTCCCCTCAGCCGTCTCTTTTCCAGGTTAAAGAGCCCTAACCTTTTTAGCCTTTCTTCATAGGAGTATCCTTCCATCCCCTTTACCATTTTGGTGGCTCTTCTCTGAACCTTTTCTAATAACTCTATATCCTTTTTAAGATACGGCGACCAGAATTGCACACAATATTCAAGGTGCGGTCTCACCATGGAACGATATAGAGGCATTAAAATATCCTTTGTTTTATTTTCCATTCCTTTCCTTGTCATACCTAGCATTCTATTTGCTCTCTTGGCCGCCGCTGCACACTGGGCCGAGGGTTTTAACATGGTATCCACAATGACGCCTAAATCTTTTTCCTGGGTGGTGGTTCCTAATGTGGAACCTTGCATCGTGTAACCATAGTTTGGGTTGTTCTTCCCTAGGTGCATAACCTTGCACTTGTCCACATTAAATTTCATCTGCCATTTTGATGCCCAGTCTTCCAATTTATCAAGATCCTCTTGCAATTTTCCACAATCCTCTTGGGTTTTAACAACTTTAAATAGTTTTGTGTCATCTGCAAATTTGATAACCTCACTCGTTATTCCACTTTCCAGGTCATTTATGAATATGTCAAAAAGCAGCGGACCCAGCACAGATCCCTGGGGTACACCACTATTCACCTTTCTCCATTGGGAAAATTGGCCATTTAGCCCTACCCTCTGCTTTCTATCTTTTAACCAGTTCCTGATCCACAATAGTACACTGCCCCCTATCCCATGACTCTTTAGTTTTGCCAAAAGTCTCTGATGAGGGACCTTGTCAAAGGCTTTCTGAAAGTCCAGATGCACAATATCAACCGACTCACCTTTGTCCACCTGATTACACAGGTACACTACCAAAAAACTGCCTCCAGTTTTGCAACTGATTCCTATAGATTTTGGGGTGCTGAATCCAGGAAAAATAGCCAAAATGTTCCATCACGTCACGTTTTCTTGCAAAATTAGATTTCTTACCCATATAAGGAATGTTCACATAATTTCTTTTTAGCCGACTGCAGTTTATTTTCTTGGCCCAAAATAGAGGTTGTAATGGTTAACTAACTAGAAACACTCCCTCATGATATTTTAGAGTGTTTTGTATTCATTTTATACATTAACAGGACAATTGGGAGGCGGGGGACTAAATCCAGTACTCGCGCTGGCGCATGTTCTTTCCTGTTTGCCTCGCCTCGTTCGCTCGCTCGCTCGCTCAAACACGGTGGTTGCGACATGAACGTTCCTGTCAAATTTCAGTTTCTTGCAAGTTCATTATTACCTTTTGTTTGCTCAGTCGTAATCCAGCTTTATTCCGAAGTGGTTCACTACAGTTGTAGTTTGCAGTGCTGTGTATTTGTGATGGCTCACAGAGCCAGAGGTTGCGTCAACTCTCCGGACAGTTTTTGTTTTATTTGTGGGGAATATACCGTGAAAAAACGGCAGAGGAACATTTCTGCATTTATTAAAAAAGTATATTTCGCCTATTTCGGTTTGAAGTTAGGCGATCAAGACAAACCGTGGGCTCCTCACAAAGTGTGCAAGACATGTGAGGAAGATCTACGCTTATGGATGAAAGGTAAAAACAAGCATTTCGTTTCGGAATGAGACCACAGCAGTGACTGCTATTTTTGCTCTTGCATTGTGAAGGGATACAACTTAAAAAATAAGAACGTAATAAGTTACCCCAACCTTCCCTCAGCAATTAGGCCTATGCCTCATAGCAACGAAGTACCTGTGCCTGAACCACCAAAATCTTTGGATCATATTTGTGTGGACGGTTCTGATCATGATGAGACTCATCAGATGGCTTTTCCCGATGAGTCCAGTACTTCCGAGTTTGAAACTGAACCAGATCCGAAAACTGAACTTTTCTCTCAAGCTGAATTGAATGATTTAGTCCGGGATTTAGGACTCCCAAAAGATGCTGCCCAACTGCTTGGTTCTCGGCTTAAACAGAAAAATCTATTGTCACCAGGAACAACTTTTTATTGGTACCGCAACCGCGAGACACAATTTTTGAAGTATTTCAGCAAAGAGGAAGATTTGGTATTTTGCAACGATATATACGGAGTGATGGAAAAGTTTAAACTCAAGTATGATCCTGCTGAATGGCGGCTGTTCATTGATTCGTCAAAAGACAGCATAAAAGGTGTTCTTCATAATGGCAACACATTCGCTTCAGTTCCTATTGCTCACTCTGTTATTCTCCAAGAAAAATACGAGAATTTGGCCCTGATTCTTCAGAAGATTCGTTATGATGAGCATAAGTGGATGATTTGTGGAGACTTTAAAATTCTATCCATGCTATTAGGGCAGCAATCCAGTTTCACCAAATATCCCTGCTTCCTTTGCTTGTGGGATAGCCGGGCCTGCGACCTACACTGGGGGGAAAAAAGACTGGCCAATTCGGGAATATTTGAGACCCGGTGAGAAAAATGTTCTTCATGAGAGCTTGGTACCTCGTGATAAAATTCTATTACCACCTCTCCACATTAAGTTGGGTCTCATTAAGCAATTCATCAAGTCCCTTCCAAAAGATGGTGAGTGCTTTCAGTACCTTTGCTCAAAGTTCCCCCGACTTTCTGAAGCAAAGCTAAAGGAAGGAGTGTTTGTTGGCCCTGATATAAGGAAACTCATTTCAGATGGAGCATTCGCTGAAACGATGTCTGAGAAGGAAAAAGAAGCCTGGGATTCCTTCAAGGATGTTGTTCTCAAATTCTTGGGGAACAGGCGGGATGAGAACTATAAGGATATTGTTGCCAGGATGCTCAATGCCTTCAAAGAACAAGGCTGTAACATGAGCCTGAAAGTCCATTTCTTGCACTCCCATGTGAACTACTTTCCCGAAAACTTGGGGGCGTACAGTGAAGAACAAGGTGAAAGGTTTCACCAGGACATCAAGGACGCAGAGAGAAGGTACCAAGGAAGATGGAACACCACTATGATGGCTGATTTCTGCTGGTTGCTGCTGCGGGAAACCCCAGATGAAAAATACGCCAAGCAGCGCACCAAGAGAAGCATTCGGGGGAAGAAGAAACGGGCCCACCAGGAGATTGACCCAAGAATGACTTTAAAATCTAAACTGTGTTGACAAATATCGTGTTTTTACTAAACTTTGAAATAAAAATCTGCTAGTTATTACCACAGTGTCGGATCTCATTTATTAGAATTTTATTTTCACACCATCGGGTGTTTGTCTTCATGTATTGCAATGGTGCGGTTTGCGTTTTCTATTCTTACATACATACCTGTACAACATTTTTTGCACATTTCTTTGCTTTGCTTTGTGTCTAACCTCGCTCTTATATGCTCAATGTTTGTGCACATGTATGTGGCTGTTTTAAGTGCAGACAATTTTGCTACCATCACAGTGTGTTTTGTTGACATTACTCTATTCTTATGTGCTGCCTTGTTACAATTTTCTTTATTCTTATTTGAATAACTACTAAACAATTAGTATAAAGAATTCATCCAAGAAACTTTTATCTCGATCGCACTCAATCTGAAACGTTCACCTCAAACTGCTAACCCAATGTAGCAAAAAATCTGTACGTGATGGAGCAAATTAGTTACCAGATTTGGATTCAGCGCACCAAAAAACGTAAAAATCAATCGAAACATTAGAGGCAGTTTAAGAAAAAAATTTTTTAGTGTACCTGTGTTATTCACTCCTTCAAAAAAAATAACAGATTAGTAAGACAAGATCTTCCTTGTCTAAAGCCATGTTGGCTGTCTCTCATTAGTTCATGACTATCTACATGCTGAGTAATTTTATTCTTTATGATGGTTTCTATCATTTTTCCCGGTATTGACGTCAGGCTCACCGGTCTGTAGTTTCCCGGATCACCCCTGGAACACTTTTTAAAAATTGGTGTTACATTGGCGATCCTCCAATCTTCAGGTATTAGAGATGATTTTAATGATAGTTCACAGATTACTAATATCAGGTCTGCAATCTCATATATCAGTTCTTTCAATACCCTTGGATGTATACCATCCGGCCCAGGTGATTTGCTACTCTTCAGCTTATCTAATAGTTGTAATACATCTTCTCGATGTATCGATATTTCCTTCAATTCTTCTGCACCTTTAAATACCACTTCAGTCATGGGTAACATCCCTACATCTTCCTCAGTAAAGACTGAAGCAAAGAATTCGTTCAGTCTCTCCGCTATCGCCTTGTCTCCTCTTAGTGCTCCTTTAACCCCTTTATCATCTAATGGACCAGCTGACTCTCACAGGTTTTTTGCTACGAATGTACTTGAAAAGGTCTTTACTTCGCGTTTTTGCTTCTGCAGCAAGCTTCTTCTCAAATTCTCCCTTTGGCTGCCTTATCAATGCCTTGCATTTGACTTGCCAGTGCTTGTGCTGTTTCCAGGTTTCGTCGTTTGGCTCTTTTTTCCATTTCCTGAAAGATGCTTTTTTGGCAACAACAGCCTCTCTGACCTCAACTTTAAACCATGCTGGCAGTTTTTTGGACTTCTTTCCACTTTTCTTAAAGCGTGGAATACAGCTGGTCTGGGCTTCCAAGATATTATTTTTCAGCAACAGCCAAGCCTGATGTACGTCTTTAACCTTTGCAACTGCTCCTTTTAGTTTTTTCTTGACTGTTTTCATCATTTTATCATAGTCTCCCTTTCGAAAGTTAAAAGGTAGTACTGTGGATTTCCTTACTATCCCTCCTCCACTAATTAAATCAAAGGCGATCATGCTATGATCACTATTGCCAAGTGGCCCCAACAACCTTATCTCTTGCACTAGATCTGGTGTTCCACTAAGGATTAGGTCTAATATGGCTTCCCCTCTGGTCGGTTCATGAACCAGCTGCTCCAAGAAGCAGTCATTTATTTCATCTAGGAACTTTATCTCCCTAGCATGTCCTGACGTGACACTGACCCAGTCGATACCGGGGTAGTTGAAATCACCCATTATTATTACTGCGCTGTAACTTTTGTTAGCTTCCTTGATTTCTTTGAGCATTTCATCATCCATTTGGTCATTCTGGCCAGGCGCTCGATAGTACACCCCCACTGCCATTGCCTTCCCCCTTTTACATGGAATTTCAATCCATATAGATTCTACAGCAGATTTTGTTTCCTGCAAAACTTTAATCCTTTCTGACTCAATGCCCTCTCTAACATAGAGAGCAACCCCTCCACCAGTTTGATCAGCTCTATCATTACGATATAGTTTGTACCCAGGTATCACAGTGTCCCACTGGTTGTCATCCTTCCACCATGTCTCTGATATTCCAATCATATCTAACCTTTCATCTAGTGCTATATATTCTAACTCTCCCATCTTATTTTTTAGACTTCTAGCATTTGCATACAAGCATTTTAGAGAATGTATTTTATCCATATTAATTTGTCTGTTAGACATGAGTAATTTGGGATCTTTAAGCTCTGTCTGCTCCATACGTGAGGGCATTTGGGCTACTTTACTCTTTTGTGGAACCTCTCTGCTTTTGGTAGTATCCTTCAAAGATACATTCTTCCGAACCATCTGCTCTTGGGCGACTGTCGGCTTTCCCCTAATATCTAGTTTAAAAGCTGCTCTATCTCCTTTTTAAAGGTTAATGCCAGCAGCCTGGTTCCATCCCGGTTAAGGTGAAGCCCATCCCTTCGGAAGAGCCCCTCCTTTCCCCAGAATGTTCCCCAGTTCCTAACAAATCCAAACCCCTCATAAAAACATAGAAACATGACGACAGAAAAAGACCACAAGGCCCATCTAGTCTGTCCTTCCATAACAACAACTACAACAGTCCACTTTTTATCTTTAGAGATCCTCTGTGTTGGTCCCATGCTTTTTTGAATTCAGTTACTGTCCTCATCTCCACCACCTCCACTGGGAGACTATTCCACGGATCCACTACTCTTTCCATGAAGAAATATTTCCGCATATCACTCCTGAATCTATCTCCCTTCACCCTCATCCCATGTCCCCTCGTAGCAGAACTTGCTTTCAATTGAAAGAGGCTCTCTCCCTGAACATTTATGCCACGGAGGTATTTAAACATCTCAATCATATCACCTCTATCCCGCCTTTCCTCTAAGGTGTACATATTAAGATCCTTAAGTCTGTCCTCATATGCTTTATAATGAAACCCATTAATCATTTTAGTAGCAACCCTCTGCACCGACTCCATCCTGTTCACATCCTTTTGAAGGTGCGGTCTCCAGAATTGCACACCATACTCCAAATGAGGTTGCACCAAAGACTTATACAGAGGCATTATCACCTCCTTTTTTCTGCTAGCCATTCCTCTCCGTATGCACCCAAGCATCCTTCTAGCTTTTGCCGTCGCCTTTTCTACCTGTTTAGCTACTTTAAGATCATCAGACACAACCACGCCTAGGTCCCGCTCTTCTTTAGTGGACAAAAGTACTTCACCTCTTATACTGTATTGCTCCCTTGGATTGCTGCAGCCCAAATGCATGACCTTACATTTTTTAACATTAAATCCCAGCTGCCAAATTCTAGACCATTCTTCAAGCTTAGCTAGATCCCTCCATGTTATCTACACCTTCCTGGGTGTCTACTCTATTGCAGATTTTGGTATCATCCGCAAAGAGGCAAACCTTACCCGACAGCCCTTCCGCTATATCACTAACAAAGATGTTAAAAAGAATCGGACCAAGGACAGATCCCTGGGGCACACCACTGGTAACATCCTTCTCCTCAGACTGAGCTCCATTTACTTGTACTCTTTGTCGCCTCCCACCCAACCAATTTCTAACCCAAGCAGTAACTTTAGGGTCCATCCCTAGGGTGCTCAGTTTGTTTATAAGTCGCCTGTGAGGAACCGTGTCAAAGGCTTTACTGAAATCTAAATACACCACATCTAGAGCTCTCCCTCGGTCCAACTCCCTGGTCACCCAGTCAAAGAAATCAATCAGATTTGTCTGACAAGACCTGCCTCTGGTGAATCCATGCTGCCTCGGATCCTGTAATCCGCCGGACTCCAGAAACCTCACTATTTTCTCTTTCAGCAGCGTTTCCAATAATTTACTCACCACTGAAGTTAAACTAACCGGCCTGTAGTTTTCAACCACATCATTACTTCCGCTTTTGTGTAAAGGCACCACATGAGCCTCTCTCCAGTCCTTTGGCACCACTCCCGACTCCAACGAGGCATTGAAAAGGTCAGTCAGTGGAGTTGCTAGAACGTCCCCAAGTTCCCTCAGTATTCTAGGGTGTATCCCATCCGGTCCCATCGCTTTGTCTACTTTAAGTTGAACTAGTTTCTCACGAACACAGTCTTTTGAAAATTGTTCAAGATGTCCCTCGCTTCTGTTCCTATTTGTGGGTGTTTTCTGAGGTCCTGCTCCTGGTTCTTCATCTGTGAACACAGAACAAAAATATTTGTTAAGCAATTTCGCTTTATCCTTATCAGCTTCTACATATTCCCCCCCTGCACCCTTGAGTCTGACAATACCACTTTTGCCCTTCCTCTTCTCACTAATATATCTGAAAAATGTCTTATCCCCCCATTTTATTGCATTGGCTATTTCCTCCTCCTTTTGAATCTTTGCTTTCTTGACTACTTTGCTAGCTTCTCTAAGTTTTTCCAAATACAGATGCCTGTCTTCCTCTCTCTGTGATCTCTTGTATTTCATGAAGGCCTCCCTCTTTTTCTTCACTTTTTCAGCTACTTCCTTCGAAAACCATAGCGGTCTCCTGTTCCTTTTGCCTTTATTTACCATTTTAACAAAAAGGTTGGTTGCCTTTAAAATACCCCCTTTCAGTTTTGCCCACTGTTTTTCTACATCCCCCATCTCTGCACCATTGTCTCATCCACGCATTGAGACTCCGGAGCTCTGTCTGCCTTTTGGGTCCTGCGCGTGGAACAGGAAGCATTTCGGAGAATGCTACCCTGGAAGTTCTGGATTTCAACTTCCTACCTAAAAGCCTAAATTTAGCCTCCAGAACCTCCCTACCACATTTTCCTATGTCATTGGTACCAACATGTACCAAGACAGCAGACTCCTCCCCAGCACTATCTAAGACCTTATCTAGGTGGCGCGTGAGGTCTGCTACCTTCGCACCAGGCAGGCATGTTACCAGGCGATCCTCACGTCCACCAGCCACCCAGCTATCTACATGCCTAATGATCGAATCACCAACTATAACGGCTGTCCTAACCCTTCCCTCAAGGGCACATGGCCCTGGAGAAACTTCCTCTGTGCAAGAGGGTTTTACATCACCTGGAGGACAGGTCCTAGTTACAGGATCACTTCCTGCCACACCAGGGTGATGCTCTCCTGTCATGTGACCTCTCTCCTCCATGGCAACAGGGATGCTGCCAGACTGGAGGTGGGACTTCAGGACTATATCCCTGTAGGTCTCGTCTATGTACCTCTCTCTCTGTCTTATGCTTTCCAAGTCTGCTACTTTAGCCTCTAGAGAACGGACTCGTTCCCTGAGAGCAAAGAGCTCCTTGCACCTAGTGCACACGTAAGACCTCTCACCAACTGGGAGAAAATCATACATGTGACACTCAATGCAAAAGACTGGAAAGCCCCCATCCCGCTGCTGGACTGCTGTCTGCATCTTAGTTTTAAGTTTGTGTTTAGATCTAAGTTTTTTACTTACTAAGGGTTGCTATGGATATTTATACTAATAAAACTGAACCTAATACGTGTAATATACCTTGTTCCTGAAGCTTAACTAATCTCAGGTCCTTAGTGTATGACTGATTTGGGTAATGAGCTTCACCTGAGAGCACCTCCTGTCTTTTAAGATGTGTAAGTACCTATAAAGCTACGATTATCCCAGGGGTGGGTGGGTGTGGGGAGGGTGGGAGGGAATTAACACTTATTAAAAGAGGGCTGCTACACAGTACCCTGTCTTGTGCTGCTGAGGTAAGCTATATTCTGATTTGATTTAAATTATAGCTCTTAGCTGCTGCTAGGCTCTAACTTCTTATGAAATTTAAAGTACAAGCTCTCTGCTGGGTTCTAAATTTAACCAGAAAGCTCTTTTCTGTGTTGTAAATTTAAGCTAAAAGAACTTTGCTGTTACTAGGCCCTGAGTGACTATTAAATTTAAAGTACAAGCTCTCTGCTGGGCATGAAATGTAACCAGAGAGTTCTCTGTGTTTTAAATGTAAACTTAAACTGCTGCTACTAGGCCCTGACTGAGCACATCATCTTTTTTTTATGACATCTAGGATATAAATACCACTGGCACCTCCCACCAGCTCCAGTATGCTGTCTCCAAGCAGCTGGAGGGTGACTGTAAGCCAGGGGATAGGCTTACTGGAGAGACACTCTGGAGATAGTGGGGGTTTTACTTTTATTTAATCTAATTTTTTGTTTTTTCCTGGCTCCTTGCAAAGACAGGCTGTCCTTTGTGGCTGGAGAGAGTTCTTCCCCCCCCCCCCCCTCCACATCCTACAACTCCGGGGCACAGGAGGAGGCTTCTGAAGACAGCACCAAAAAAGAGAAAGGAAACACGGTTCCCGAGCCCATCAAGGGCGAGGAGCTGCCGCTGCACGCACTTTTGGCGGGGCCTGCCATTTCCTGTCTGTCCCGCCTCCCTGCCGAAGCCCTCAAGGCAGCTGAGCACAAGGGTGGGAAGATGCAGTCAGACGGGTGAAGAGGGGGAGAGAAGTTCTCAGCGGTGTTGGACTCCGAGCATGGTGGTGAGCGCATGGTGCGGTGAGTCACCACGCGGTCACCAGCCATGCGTTGCATTAAGGCCTGCCGCCTCTGGAGAGTGGGGCTGTATGGTGGAGGCAGGCTGGTTCTTTTTGCTTGCCTTTTGCGCATCTTTGATAATGCAGGACTGAGGGAGCAGTTAGGGGAGGTTTCCTGGGAGTTGGCTTTTCTTTATTTAAGCTTTGTTTAAAAAAAATAAACTATTACTGTAGTATATCTGTAGGATATATAGGTAAATAGATATGTAGATATATATATTATAGATTTTGTATATCTAGATATTTAGTTATATATAACGCGGAAAGTGGATTAGGAACAGAGGTGTCCTGGCACCATGCCGGCGAGACCGCAATGTTTGGTCTGCAGGACCTGGCAGGGAGTGGTGTCGGAGGCTGGCGTATGCAGTGGCTGCATAGTGGAGGCCACCACCATGGAACAGGGAATCCAGGCCAGCATAACCCAGGATCCTCTATCTTCCCTCTCCCAGGAGGCAGGGGAGCCTCTGGAAGCATTGCTCGCATCTGGGTCTCCTCTGCCCTCAGTGTTAGAACATCTGGCCCTTCCTCAGCCCAGGCCCTCCACTTTTTCGGGAGTGCAGGAGGGGGGAGGCTGGGAGGGCTTCTCCCCAGAATTTATATTATTGCTGCATAGGGCATTCTGTCTACATCAAGGAGCGCACGGTCAGATAGCAGCGCAGGGGCACGCGGCTACCTGGGCTGCAGAGGCCAAGGGGCCGGAGGATGCAGAGGTACTGCCTAAGCAGGCTAGACTGGCAAATGAAGAATATCTCCACTCCCCTCTGTCGGAGGCTCTGGAAGGGGGAGTCCTCGGACCGGGAGTTGGGGGAAGACAGGGAGGAGCTCAAAAAGGGTGAGATCCCTGAGGAGGAGCAGACCAGGATTGTTCGGGTCTTACGCCGAGAGGCGTTGCCGCCTTTGGTGAGTCCTTGAAAGTCCTCAATATCACCGCAGGCGCTACAGTGGAGGAGGAGGTATTAGAGGACCGTTGATTCAGGCAGTCAGGAAGTCACAGAAGGTCTTTCCGTTCTACCTGATGGTTCGGCAGATGATCCAATTAGAGTGGGATCAGCCGGAGTCCAGTTTAAGGGGTGTCCAGTCTGACAGGGTTGTACCCCTTGCTGGAGCTGAAGAAGGAGTTGCTTCGGTCACCCAGAGTGGATGCGGCCGTGTCAGCAGTTACCAAGAAGACAACCATACCAGGGCAGCGCAGCTCTTAAGGATGCTCAGGACAGGAAGCTGGATACATTATTAAAACAAGCCTTTGACATCAATGCCCTGGCTCTCTAGGCGTCTGTGTGTGGGGCTTGGGTAGCCCGTGCTTGCCTGCGGTGGTCTCAGCAGCTCCAGCTGCCGGGCGACTAGCCAGGTGGCTCGGTGATTGATGCGGCAAGAATTGAGTCCAGAGCGGCCTACCTTGCAGATAACCAATATGATCTCATCAGGAGCTTGGCGAAGAGCATGGGTTCTGTGGTAGAGGCTTGTCGTTACCTTTGGCTCTGCAACTGGGCGGCAGATGGTTCTTCGAAGGCCCACCTCAGCAGGCTCCCCTTTAAGGGAAAGCTGCTTTTCAGGGAAGAGCTGGACAAATTGGTGAAGGAGCTGGGGAAGTCTAAGGGAGGCAAGCTCCCGGAGGACAGGCCGAAACAATCACAACCCTACTCCTGCACAGTCTCAGCCGCAGGAGTCCCGTAAATTTCGAGCGGCTCGGTCGGCGCCTTTTCAGAGAAGATACTTCCACTCTAGGGGGGCAGGGATTTCACAGGCAGGAAGGGGATTTGGTGCCGCCTCTTCCGCCTCTGGCCCTAGGAAGCCCAATGAAGCAAAGGGGGCCCAGGCGGGAGTTCTGCCAATGGGAGGACATCTGCTGTAGTTCTTCTCTGCCTGGGCCTGTGTCACGTCCGATAATGGGTTCTGGAGGTGGTTTGAGAAGGGTATTCACTCAAACTTGCAAGACCAGTCCTCCCATTGTTTGTGCAGTCTCCTTGCGGATCTCCGGCCAAGGCCGCAGTGGTGGAGGAGACGCTGGCACGGCTTCTGTTGTTGGGGGACAGTCATGCCGGTGCCCAAAGACCAGTGCGGCTGCAGTCGGTACTCCATCTATTTTGTGGTACCAAAAAAGGAGGGCTCCTTTCGCCCCATCCTCGACCTGAAGCGAGTCAATTGCTGCCTCCGAGTTCCTCATTTTTGCATGGAAACTCTGAGGTCTGTGATAGTTGTGGTTCGACAGAGAGAGTTTCTAACGTCTCTCGACCTCACAGAGGTGTACTTGCATGCTCCCATTCGCGAGTCGCATCAGCAGTTTCTGCGGTTTGCGGTACCAAGGGGATACTTCCAGTTTCAAGCATTGCCGTTCGGCCTGGCGACCCTGGCGCTACGCATGGAAAGGATTTTGGTCCACCCGTACCTTGACAACTGGTTGATCTAGGTCAAGTCCAAAGAGGAGAGTCTAAAGCAGGGGTTCTCAACCCTGTCCTCGGGACCCACCTAACCAGTCGGGTTTTCAGGATAACCACAGTGAATATGCATGGAGAGATTTGCATATAATGGAGGCAGTGTATGCAAATCTCTCTCATACTTATTCATTGTGGTTATCCTGAAAACCCGACTGGCTAGGTGGGTCCCGAGGACAGGGTTGAGAACCCCTGGTCTAAAGGCATCGGCCAAGGTAGTCGATTTCCTAAGGAATCTAGGGTGGATGATCAATCTGACAAAGAGCAGATTGGTTCCCTCTCAGGAGTTCAAGTATCTTGGGGCAAGGTTTGACACCGGTAGGGGCAGGGGTGTTCTTGCCGGCTCAGAGAGCAAGAGAGCTACAGCATCTGGTGCACCAGTTCCTAGCCATGAAGGTGCCCTCCGCTTGGCATTATCTTCAAGTGCTGGGGACAATGGCGGCGACGATTGAGTTGGTGCCGTGGGCCAGGGTCCACATGTTTATGTTATGTTTATGTTTATTGGTTTTTGATAAAATCGCCTTTCTTCAGAAAATCAAAGCGATGTACAACATAAAAACAATTGTCTAAAAGAGGCCAAAGCCTAGAAAAGAAAGGAAATACAATGTCTTGTTCAAAATAAAATAGAGGTTCTGTTTAAAAGCATAGACAAGAGACAAGGAATGGGTAAGGAAGGAAACAACAAGGGGAGGTTAGGGGCGGGAAAAGGGGATCACACAAAAGGAGAGGGCACATCGAAAGCTAAAGAGAAAAGGTGTGTTTTAGGTTTTGATTACCGGTGGAGAAGAGCGGTTCGAGACGGAGGGAGGAGGGTAGCGAGTTCCAGAGGGCGGGGCCAATAAAAAAAAGGCAGAGGAGCGGGTGGTTTGTAGATGAGCGCGGGCGGGGGAGGGAAGGGCTAAACGGTGAAGATGAAAGGAACGGGGAGTATACCGGGGGGTATGAATAGAAAGTAGATCAGCAAGGTATTGGGGGGAGCCAGTGTGAAGTGCTACAGCGGTCTCTTCTCTGTTGTTGGTCCCATCAGCATCAGCCCTTGTCCACAGCACTGCCCTGTCCCCTAGCGACCAGGGTGCTTTGCAGTGGTGGCTCCATCCAAAGAATCTGGAGCAAGGCATGCCCCTCGAGACCTCGCGGTGGCTGCAGTTGACGGACACCAGTCTGGTCGGTTGGGGGGCTCACTGTGAAGGACACTGCCCAGGGTCGCTGGAGTGCCCTGGAAGCCCAGTGGTCCAACAGACTGGAAATGCGGGCGGTGGCTCTAGCTCTCAGAGCATTCAAGCGCTGGGTCCGCCAGAGGGCTGTCCTGGTGCTATTGGACAGTGTGACCACAGTGGCCTATATCAACCGTCAGGGTGGCACGAGCAGTCCTCTTTTGGAGGAGGCGGCAGAGAGCCTGCTGGAGTGGGCCGAAGCCCGTCTGCAGGCTTTGTCGGCGGCACATGTAGCTGGAGTAGAAAATGTCATAGTGGACTATCTGAGCAGGTTCAAGGTGGATCACAGCGAATGGGAGCTCTGTCAGGAGGTGTACGAGCAGGTGGTGCGCCGATGGGAGCCTCCCATCATGGATCTCATGGCACGATGGGAGTCGGCCAAAGTGAGACGCTTCTTCAGCAGAAGAAAGGATGTCAGAGTGCCTGGATGCTCTGGTTCAGAGGTGGCCCACGGAGGGGCTTCTGTATGTGTTTCTCCGTGGGCTCTCATAGGCAGGATCCTCCAGCGAGTAGAGGCCCACCGAGGGTGGGTAATAGTGATAGCCCCGGACTGGCCACAGCATCCGTGTATGCCGACCTCATACGGCTGCTGGCCGATCGGCCATGGTGGCTTCCGTGAGAGGTGACCTCCTGGCGGATGTCTCAGGTGGATCAGTTCTCACTTATGGCCTGGCTATTGAAATGGTAAGGCTGTGTAAGCGAGGATATTCTGGGGCAGTGATCACGACATTGCTGAACGCTTGCTAGCGTTCGACCTGCCTCTTCTATGTGAGAGTCTGGTGCATTTTTGAGAGCTGGTGTGCAGCCCAGGAGAAGAGGCCTATGGCGGTTTCAGTTCCAGAGGTGTTGGATATTTTACAGGCAGGTTTCAAGAAAGCCTTCGCTGCAAGCTCCTTGTGGGTGCTGGTGTCAGCTATTTCCTGCTACAGGGGCAAGATTCAAGGTAAGGCGTTATTTAAACATCCAGACATAAGTTGGTTCCTGAGGACAGTGGAACACCTGTGGCCTCAGAGGTTGTCTGTTCCTCCCGGGGACCTTAATCTCGTGCTGGATACTCTAGCTGGGGAACCATACGAGCCAGTGGAGCGAACCTCCTTGAAGGATTTGACTCTCAAGGCAGTTCTTCTGGTTGCTATATGTTGGACGTATATCGGAGCTTCTGGCTCTTTTGTGTTGTCTGCCGTTCCTCTCCTCCTTCAAGGAAAAAGTGGTCTTGCGGACAAGTACCTTCCTTTTTGCCTAAGATGGTCTCGCCTTTTCATGTAAATCAGCAGGTGTCACTTCCTTCTCCAAGGTGGGGCAGGGGTCTGACTATGCTCAGCTGCGCCGTCTGTACATGTGCAGGGTCCTGAAGCGTTACCTGAGGCACACAGCAGCATTCCGCAAATTGGAATGGTGGCTTGTTTTGTTCAGGGGACCATGTAGAGGAGAGGTGGTGGTCAAGGCTTCCATTTCCAGATGGATCAGGGAGGCCATTGCTTTGGCATACATCCAGAAGGGAAAGCTGGTTCCGGTGGGGTTCTGGGCACATTCTACCTGAGCCCAAGCAGCTTCATTCCGCCGCTGGATATTTGTAGAACGGCTACTTAGTCTTCTGTGCATACTTTCACCAAGCATTATCGTTTGGATGTGCAGGCAGTGGGAGATGCCAGGTTTGGAGGAGCGGTACTTCGGTCCAGTCTTGCAGGGCCCCTCTCATGCTTGAACTGCTCTGTTACATCCCAGAGGACAGGGACTGGACTGGAGGGACGCTTAGAAAAGTGTAATTAGTCCTTACCTTCTAATCAGTGTTCCTGAAGGAATTCCAGTCCATTTCCTGATCCTGCCCAGAGTTAGGTGGCAAGGTGGATGAGGCGTTGCCGGTCTGAAACTTTAAGTAAACAAGAGCAGAGGAAGGTTTCTGAAGGCTCCTTGCTGAGGGTTTCCAGTGACGTGGCGGTATGGCCAGGGTAAGTGCCCTGGTGACTGAGTGAGTAAGGGCAAGTGCTGTATCAGGTAAGCCGCTGCCTCTTTGGAGGGTGGGAAGTCCCTTCCGGGGGAGTCAGGAGGTGGTATACTACAGTTTTTCAATTTAGCTATAGTTTGTTGATTTATTGATTTACTTAATTGTCTCTCCATTAAGTCTGCTTTGTGAATAGGATACTGGAGCTGGTGGGAGGTGCCAGTGGTATTTATATCTTAGATGTCATAAAAAAAAAACGATTAGAAAGAACCCAGAAAAAAACCTCATGCCAGGTCAACAAGAACAATAATACACCATAGCCCAGCCAAACGAAATCAACCTCTTAGTAGAAAATATTTTTTGTTGGAATGACCAGCTCAGTGAAGAGGAAGTTTTCCACTCAATGCTGTGGCCCGTCCTTTTTAATTATTTATTTTTTCAAAAAACGCTCTGCTTTTTAAAAAAAAACACACGCTATAACTTAGCTGTATAATCCAGGCTGTCAGCGCTACCGCAAACAGTAGTTTTCAAAACAACGACGTGTCACGTTTCGGGGTAACTCTAATAATCCCTCTGCTTCAGGTCAAAACCCTGTTCAGTGACAATTTGGATTATACAGCTAAGTTATAGCATTATTTTTTAAAAAGCAGAGCGTTTTTTGAAAAATAAATAATTAAAAAGGACGGGCCACAGCGGTGAGTGGAAAACTTCCTCTTCACTGAGCTGGTCATTCCAACAAAAAATATTATCTACTAAGAGGTTGATTTCATTTGGCTGGGCTATGGTGTATTATAAAAAAAAAAAAAAGATGACATGCTCAGTCTCCAAGCTGCTGGAAGGGGAGCACAACCCAGAGGAAAGGGACTGGACTGAAGTTCCTTCAGGAATGCTAATTAGCAGTTAAGGACTAATTACTCTTTTGTCATAGGACTCCACGTACTGCCCTTTGGCTTTGTGTCCACTCCTCGTGTATTTACAAAATGACTCAGTAGTCGCAGCATTTCTCTGTGGATAAACAGGAAGTAAGTCCTCACATATGAGTGACATCACCGATGGAGCCCCGTGCAGGAATGCTCCCCAGCTTCTGTTGGAAGCTTTTGGGAGGCTCCACCATGCCAATTATCTGTCTTCCCGCTTGCATGGTGCTATCCTCAGTCTTTGTTTTCGGTATCTGCTGGCAAACTTGCCTTCCTTTTTCCTCTCTGGGGGTTGTTTTGCTTGGTTTTCTTTATTCCTGTCATTGGCAGCATCTGCTCCAGTTCTGATGCTCTTTTGGTTGATTTTTTTTTGTTTTGTTTTCTTTTTTATATTTTGTCTTCCCACGGCTGGCACTATTGAGCTGTTTGACCTTGCCAAGGCTGTTTTTCCAGAATTGTCCCAAAAGCCAACCAGCACTTTCAAGAAGTGCACCAAATACGCCAGGTCATGGACAAACACGATTGGTTCCTTCAGTGTTTGGATCGCAACCCCCAGCCCTCTTGTAATCTATGCCTGCAGATGACAAGGAGGAGCCTGAATGGTCGGGAAAAGCAAAGATAGTCCATCTTTGGGCACTCTGATTCAGCATCTTCGGCCCCAGTATCAGTCCCAGTGGCCCAGTTAGGAACTTGGAGGCATAAACATCAAGGGTGCTCAAATGCACTCTGAACCAAGGAGCCACTGTGGCCCAGAGTGGCGGCTCTTAATAGTCCATCAGGAATCGGGAAGGAGGTTCTTTTGGACTCTCAGAGGGCTTTAATGAGAAGATCTTATGCTTCTCAATGGAAGAGGTTTGCATCCTGGTGCACTGACCAGATCCTGGATCCCTTCTCTTGCTCCTCAGTTGAGTCTGAAGTCTAATTCTGTCTGGGTTCACCTTGGCGTGATTGGGGCCTACCATCGCTGCTTAGATAGAAAGTCCATCGGCTCAACCTTTGGTCTGCTTTATGTGGGGCTTGCTCGTCTCTAAGCCTCCTTTTAGGCCCTCAGTGGTGGCTTGGGACCTCAATGTGATTCTGGTGCAGCTCATGTCGGCTTCTTTTGAGCTGCTCGCTTCCTGCCCTCTGATGTTCCTGACCTGGAAGTTCTTGTTTCTGGTGGTAGTCTCTTCGGCACGCCATATCAGTGAGCTCCAGGCCCTGATGGTTCACATGCTGTATGCCAGGTTACACCATAAAAGAGTGATCTTACACACTCATCTGCATTTCCTCCTTAAGGTGATGTCTCCTTTCCATCTTAATCAGTCAGTCATGCTGCCTAAGTTTTTCCCAGGCCTTATGCCCACAAGGGAGGAGAGGCAGTGCTGCACATGCTGGAATGCAAACGAGCTTTGGCTGCCTACCTTGAGCAGATGAAGGCCCACTGGAGGTCCACCCAGCTGTTTGTCTCTTTTGACCCCAGTAAGCTGGAAAAGGTGCAGAGAAGTGCCACCAAAGTGGTGGAGGGGATGGGGGGATGCCCCTCTGGGAAAGGGCTTTGGAGGTTGGGGTTTTTCAACTTGGAGGAGAGAAAGCTGAAGGGAGATATGATAAAAGGTCTATGAATTAATGAAACGGGTAGACATCTGTTTATGCCATCGAAAAGTAGAAAGACTAGGGGACACATAATGAAGCTACAATGTCACCCATTCAAAACTAATATAAGAGAAAATATTTTTTCACTCAACGTGTACTCAAACTCTGGAATTCATTGCCCAAGGATGTTGTGAAGTCTGCTAGTGTAGCTGGGTTTAAAAAAGGTTTGGACAAGTTCCTGGAGGAAAGGTCCATAAACCGTTATTAAAGAGGACCCAGGAAATCTACTGCTTTCCCTGGGACAAGCATTGTGGAACCTGTGTGCCTTTTTGGAAGCCTGCCAGGTACTTGTGTCCTGGATTGACCACTGTTGGAAACAGGATATTGGGCTTGATGGACCTTGGTCTGACCCAGTATGGTGTTTCTTTTGTTCTTGTGTACCCTACTTAGATGAATGAGTGGTCAAGAGCACCACTCAAGGAATTCCAGAATCTCTGTTCATCCATCTGGATGTTGGAGCTTCTAGGGTTTGTCTTCAATTACCCCAAATCAAGCTTAAGCCCATCAAACCAACTGGAATTCATTGGAGCTCTACTAACCTGCTTTATAATGATCATGAAAGAAGTTCAACAGTTAGTGAGGACCATGTTGAAAAGTTGAGCCACATAACCTCAATGGCTCATGTTACTCCTTTGGCAATTCTCAGTAGGCTCTGGGTACAAGCCATAGCCATTCTCAACATATCTGTCATTCCTCTTGTCTGGTACTCCCTGTCCTGGTGGACGAATCATTCCAACCTGATCAGAAGTCTACCCTTTCAAATTCTTCCCTTCCACAAGTTGCTCACCAACAGATGCATCCAAACTGGTCAGGGGAGAACATGTAAATGAGTTTCACGCTCAAGGGATTTGGTCCACCCAGGAAAGCCTCTATTAGATCAGTTTCCTGGAGCTGAGAGCCATATTGATTGCTCTAAAGGCTTTCAGAGATTGGTCAACCAAATTTTTATGATTCAGATGGACAATCGGGAAGCAGTGTCCTACATCAGCAAGCAGGGAGGAATGGGGTCATACATTACATATTGACTATGAGAGACTTGGCTACTTGGAGCAGATTTAAGCCCATGGAGAGTCCACCCAACTTTCTTTCAAGTTTAGTAAATTGGGGGCTGTCATCAATAAGTGCAATCTGCCCTTCCTGAGCTATGTCTCTGGGATGCAAAAGATATCACAGAAATGATCAGAAATTAAATGGTGAATCAAGGTGTGCATATTTTTGAGGGAGATATTAAAATCTATTTTAAATTGAAAATATGGTTTACTTTGGCATACCACTTCCAAATTGGGAGAGTTTAGGCAGGCAGATTGTAAGCCATTTTACCTGAGTAGATAGATGAGGCTTTGGAAAAACAACACGTCTGTAGCTCAAGACCACTGGAATGTTAGCAGACAAGATCACCATAGGAGAACTCATTTTTAAAAAAGTGCAAAGGCTCATTCAGACTTACAGACAAAACCTGCCACAAAAGAAAAACTACTATGGTAGCCTAATGGATAGCCACCTAATCTATTTCAATTTAAAAGAAAGCAAAAAAATGGTCTGATTAACTTACTGGACACACTTGCATGTTAGCAATGAGTCAGTCATTGCATATTGATATGTGAGACAACTAGATCCAGAATTTCTCTTTTCATGAGTAGTTATTATCCACTAATTAAAAGCTAATCCAGGCTTATAAAAAAAACCCTGCCAATCTGCCCTCTTCTGTATGTAAAATAAAATCACCAAAACAAATCACCTTAAGAGTATCTCATCCCAAGGTCCATTTCCAGCAAGAATAAAAGTAGAATTTTGAAAACCTAGAAACATGACGGCAGAAAAAGACCACATGGTATATCTAGTCTGCCCTTCCATATCAATTACAGTACTGCCTTTTTTTTCCTTTAGAGATGTTCTGTGTTTGTCCCATGCTTTTTTGAATTCAGATATTGTCCTCATTTCTACTACTTCCAGTGGGAGACTATTCCATGCATCTACCACACTTTCCATAAAGGAATATTTCTGCTTATTACTCCTGAGTCTGTCTCCCTTCACCCTCTTAAGAACATAAGAAATGCCATTCTTAGTCAAACCAAGGTCAACAAGCCCAGTATCCTGTTTCCAACAGTGGCCAATCCAGGTCACAAGTACCTGGCACAGGCAACCCAAAGTCCACAGCTTCCACAATGCTTGTCCAGGGGTAAGCAGTGGATTTCCCGGGTCCTCTTTTTGGTTTATGGATCTTTCCTCCAGGAACTTGTCCAAATCTTTTTTAAACCCAGCTACGCTAACAGCTTTTACTACATCCTCAGGTAACAAATTCCAGAGTTTGATTATGCGTTGGGGGAAGGAGGGGCTCTTTCGAAGGGATGGGCTTCACCTTAACCGGGATGGAACTAGGCTGCTGGCATTAACCTTTAAAAAGGAGTTCTCCAGGACCAAGCAGGAAGTCAGTCCTCACATATGGGTGACATCGGCGCCGACGGAGCCCCCATGCGGAGCATTTCCCCAGCTTTCAAAGAAAGCCTTTGGGAATGCAGCGTGCATGCGCAGTCCCCTTCCTGCCCAAGGGTGCCATCTTGCTCAGTCTTCTTTTTTCCATGGAGCCCAGTGGACGTGTATCATGGTCACCCGTGAAAAAGTTGATTTTTCGGTGTGGATCCGTGTAATTACTCGGTTCGACACCGGTTCCCTTTCCCGCCTAGGCCCGGTACACCGGTATCGAGCCCGGACTTCATTTTTCGGTTATTGTCCTTAGAGACTAGCGTTCGTGCCATTTTTTCATTTTTCCCTGGCAGCCCAGTCTTTTGACCTTGCAGGGGCTCTTTTCCCCCGATGGCTGCCAGCGGGTTTAAGAAGTGTGATCGGTGTAAGAAACTGATGTCTCTCACCGACACACACGACTGCTGCCTCCAGTGCCTTGGGCCCAACCATGTGTCCCATGTGGCAAAATGTCCTCTAAGGCCTTGAGGAGCTGGCAGCATCAACGCAAAAGGATCTCTGATTCTACGTCAGGCCAAGCCCGGACTTCATCAGAGGCCTCAATGTCTTGGGAGTCTGACCCCGAGCATCGTCGGGGCTCCTCTGAGAGGGGGTCTCCTTCGCAGAAGCGCCGTAGGAAGAAGAAACCCGCGAGGGCGGCGTCGGTGGATGCTCTTGGCTGCTCGAGGGCCAGGTTGCATAGCCCCGACTGCCGTCCCGGGTCTTCGAAGTCTGAGAGGCCTGCTAAACAACCTCGTGTAGAGACGGAGGCCCCGGGTCACGTGAGTACTGTAGTCTTTGTGGACTCTCCTCCAGGGGAGCTGATGTCGGGCCCGACGCCATCGGGGCCCGAGTCGGAGACTGCTGGGTCTCCGAGCTCGGACTCAGGTTGACGGCTTTGGAGAGCAGCTTGGCTGCCTTCATGGAACAGCAGCGGGTACTGATCGCTGGTCTCACCGGTGCATCTGCCCCAACCACCGGGACCTCGACATCCAAGTCGACCCTGGAGGCCGAGCCATTCCTCGAGTCCATGAGATCTCGAGTCGATCCTTGGCCAAGGTCACCCTCGATCTCCCATGCAGGACCAAGGTCGTCGACGCCGGTACCCTCGGCGGCAGGGCAGATGGCATCAGTGCCTGCCCAACCGGAGCCGCTCGACTCATCCTCGGAGGGGTCAGGATGGGTAATGGAGGACGAGGAGTCCCCGGACACTTTTCGGACCCGGTGCGTCCCTTCAGACTCACCGGAGTCTGAATCTCTGAGAAGGTCCCCCCCGGAAGATACCTGGTTTTCGGACTTCGTGAAGGACATGGCCAAGGCCTTGGCCTTCCCCGTGGACCCCGATGAGGAGCCTTGAGCCGAGGAGCTCGAGGCCCTGCAGTATGACTCTCCCCCCAAGGAGGCCTTTACTGTACCGGTTCCTCTGCTGGAACGGTTGCTCTTCCGCATGTGGGAGGCGCCGGCCTCGATGCCGGTTCTTAGCAAGCAGGTCGATTCCATTTATAGAGTCCGCAAGAGCCCTGGGTTCCAGAAGGCACAGCTGCCGCACCACTCCATGGTTGTGGAATCGGCCATGCATCGTCTGAAGAGTCAGAAGGTGCACTCCTCGGTGCCTCCGGGCAGGGAGGCCCGGAACCTGGATGCCCTCGGTAGAAAGTGCTTCCAGGGCTCTATGCTTGCTTGCCGGGTCCAGACTTGCCAGCTGTACATGGGCATGTACCTACGAGACCTGGCAAAGGAGATTGCCGGTTCTCTGCTGGTCTCTCTGAGGAACCTTTGCAGAGGTTCAAAGCCTTGTCATCTGGGATCCGGGAGTGCTCGAAGTTTATATCTCGAGCAGCCTATGATGGCTTCGGCCCGAGTAGCCGCAGCTGGCATCGGTGCAAGCCGTCAGGCCTGGCTAGAGTCATCGGACCTCGGGCCATGGGTGCAGGACAAGTTGGTCGATGTCCCTTGCCGAGGTGAAAACCTCTTTGGCAAGCCCATGACTGAAAAGGCTGCTGAACTTGAGTCTGAGACTCTCACCAGGACAAGGCTGTTCAGAAAGACCTCTGCCCCTTCTCAAAAGAAGAAGGGCTCAGGGAAAAAGTCCTTTTACCCGAGGAAGTCCTCTGCCTACAAATCTTACCCTCAATAATACCAGGCCTCCACAGCTCCCCAACAGGGTCAGCAGGCCAAGGGGCAGGGACATGAGCCCCGTAGGCAGAAAACCCCCAAGCCACCAGCTCCGGCCCCTGCACAGCAGGGAGCGGGGTTTTGACTCCAGTGGTATAGCCTCTCCTCAGCTGGCCCCTCTCAGCACAGGAGGCCAGCTGACCCTGTACGCCCACAGGTGGTCAGCCATAACAGGGGATACCTGGGTGCTCAGCATAATCCAGAAGAGCTATTTGCTCCACTTCAACCAGTTACCCCCCTCCTACTTTCCAGGGGAGCCTCCAAAACTCCCTCTGCACAGGAACTTACTCCTTCAGGAGTTGACAAGTCTTCTAAAGCAGCAGGCGGTGGAACCGGTGCCCCACCACCTGAGAGGGCAAGGCTTCTATTCCAGGTACTTTCTGGTACCAAAAAGGACAGGAGGCCTCAGGCCCATCCTCAACTTGTGAAATCTCAACAATTTCCTGGTAAGGGAAAAGTTCAAGATGCTTACCCTTGGAATACTGCTGCCCTGCCTCCAGCAGGGAGATTGGCTATGCTCCTTAGACCTAAAGGATGCTTATACTGACATCCTCATTCATCCAGACCACAGACAATATCTCAGATTTGTAGTGGGGAGAACATAATTTTCAGTACAGAGTACTTCCATTTGGCCTAACCTCTGCATCCAGGGTTTTCACCAAATGCCTGGCGGTGGTAGCGGCCTATCTCAGAGTCCAGGGCATATTTGTCTTTCCATACCTGGACGACTGGCTCATCAGGGGTCAGTCTCCACAGGAAACCAGACAGGCGACCCTCTGCACTGTCGGCCTTCTACAGCATCTGGGGTTTGTCATAAACTTTGCAAAGTCCACTTTGCACCCTTCACAGAACACAGAGTTCATAGGAGCAAGACTGGATACCCTTCAGGCAAAGGCTTATCTGCTTGTAGACAGGGCTCACAGACTGATGGACTTGGCCAGACAGTTCCACAGCAATTCTCTGGTTTCCGCCAGGCAATTCCTGAGACTATTAGGCCACATGGCATCCACGGTCCATGTTACTCCAAATTTATTTATTTATTTTATTTATTTACATTCTCTTATATACCGTGCTATTCTGCATCAGTGCGGTTTACATTGAACAATCTGAAATTACATTGAACAGGGCATTATAACTTGGAGATAACAATTTTACAGGGAACATGAGCTATGGAGGGTTAAGTGGCTTTCCCAAGACCACAAGGAGCACCCGTGGGACTAGAAACCCCAGTCCTTCCGGCCCAAGGTTGCTGTCCTCTAGTGGGATTTGAACCCCCGGCCTGAAGTACCTTGCCCTAACCACTAGGCCACTCCTCCACTCGTCTGCACATGCCCGTCTGCACATGAGGCCTGCTCAGTGGGGCCTCAGAACTCAGTGGCTGCAAGCCACAGGACACTTGAGAGACAAAGTAAGGGTGTCCAAACTGCTGACGGCCTCCCTGCAATGGTGACTGCATCTCCCGAATCTAGTGCGAGGAGTGCCTTTTCAGCCACCGCCACAAACACAAGTGCTGACAACAGATGCTTCTCTTCAGGGCTGGGGTGCACATTGCCAGGGGGCATGCACCCAAGGCCTCACAGCAGATCCACCTCTTGGAGCTGAGAGCTATCCGCTTGGCTCTCCAAACTTTCTCTCATGCCCTCTCTCACCAGTCTGTTCTGGTTCAGACAGACAATCAAGTTGCCATGTTCTATGTGAACAAACAAGGAGGCACAGGATCCTGACTTCTGTGTCAGGAGGCTCAAGCCCTGTGCTCATGGGCAGTCAAACAGGGCATGCTTCAAACAGGGCATGCTTCTCAAGGCAGTTTATCTGCCCGGCCAAGAGTATTACCTGGCAGACAGGTTGAGCAGGATTCTGCAGCCACACGAATGGCAGTTGAATCCTCTGGTGGTCCACCGGATCTTCCTAAGGTGGGGTCTTCCAACCATCGATCTCTTTGCCAGTCCACTTAACCGTCAACTACCCAGGTTCTGCTCCAGACAACCGTATCCTCTGAGAATAGCAGCAGATGCGTTTCTAATCTCTTGTTCTACGGGCCTACTGTATGCGTTTCCTTCCACGCCTCTAGTGGCCCGGACCCTTTTCAAGGTGCTTCAGTACAAGGCCTCAGTGATCCTGGTAGCCCCCAGATGGCCGAGGCAACCATGGTTTCCACTCCTTCTGCAGTTGGCTGTGGACACTCCACTCCCTCTGGGGGTGTAACCCGATCTCCTATCTCAGGATCAGGGATCTCTCTTGCACCCCAACCTCCAGTCCCTCAATTTGATGGCTGGGTCTAGCTTCCTTACTGCTACCTAGGGAGGTGGAGGAGGTGGTCTTGGCCTCTAGGAGGCACTCCACTAGAAAATCTTATGCCCTCAAGTGGTGTAGGTTCTCCACTTGGTGTGCTCAGAACAAGGAGGATCCTTTTTTGTGCCTGGTGCCAGTGGTGCTGCAATATTTGCTTCACCTGTCCGACCTGGGCCTTAACTGCAACTCTGTTCAGGTCCACCTCAGTGCTCTGTCAGCACATCACTCAGCGGTGGAAGGTCAGTCTCTGTCAGGCCACCCTTTAGTGGCCTGCTTCCTCAGAGGCCTCCTTTTGCTCAAGCCTCCGATTCATCCACCTGCACCTGAGTGGGATTTGAATGTGGTCTTGCAACAACTTACTTGCCCACCATTTGAGCCTATGGCTACTTGTCCTTTACACTTTCTTTCCTGGAAGGCGTTGTTTTTGGTAGCTCTTACCTCAGCCAGGTGAGTCAGTGAGCTACAAGCTCTGGTCTCAGAGGCACCATAGACAAGGTTCTATAGGAACAGGGTGGTCTTACGGACTCACCCAAAGTTCCTTCCAAAGGTTGTCTCCTCCTTCCATCTCAATCAGGAGGTGGTTCTTCCGACTTTCTTTCCCAGGCCGCATGCCAGCCGGGCTGAAATGGTCTTGCATACCCTGGACTGTAGGAGGGTGTTGTCCTCCTACCTTGACCGTACGCAGGGACACCGAAGGGCTGTTCAGCTCTTTGTATCTTTTGACCCTAGTAAGCTGGGGTTACCTGTCTCCAAGCGTACCTTGTCCATCTGGGTGGCAGACTGTATCGCCTTGGTGTACAGGGCAGCCGGCCTCTCCTTGCAGGGTCGAGTCACGGCCCACCATGTCAGGGTGAAAGCCGCATCAGTAGTTCATCTCTGCTCTGTTCCGCTGGCAGACATCTGCTGGGCCGCTACTTGGTCTTCAAGCCAGACTTTTGCGGCCCACTACTGCCTCGAGAGAAAGTCACGCAGGGACAGTGCTTTCGGACAGGCGGTACTCCGTAATCTCTTTGAGGTATAGGCAACTCCTACCCTCCGGCCCTGGTATTGGGCTACTGTACGGGGGTGTTCTCAGAGAAGATTCTTTCACGCATGCTGGGGCTCTAGAGGGAGCTCATTGTTCAGCTTTGGGTCCCCGGTAGCCTGAATCTGGGGAGTCCCATATGTGAGGACTGACTTCCTGCTTGGTCCTGGAGAAAGAGTAGTTACTCACCTGTAACAAGTGTTCTCCAGGAGCAGCAGGAATTGGTCCTCACAACCCTCCCTCCTCCCCTGGGAGTTGCAGTCATATAATTCATTTTGGGGGGTTTTTCTTTTGCTGTCTTTTAGCTATGTCGTCAGACTGAGCAAGATGGCACCCTTGGGCGGGAAGGGGACCGCGCATGTGCACTGCATTCCCAAAGGCTTTCTTTGAAAGCTGGGGAAATGCTCCGTATGGGGGCTCCATCGGTGCCGACGTCACCCATATGTGAGGACTGATTCCTGCTGCTCCTGGAGAACACCTGTTACAGGTGAGTAACTACTCTATAGAGCAGCTTTTAAACTAGATAATAGGGGAAAGCCGACAGTCGCCCAAGAGCGCATGGTTCGGAACAATGTATCCTTGAAGGATACTACCAAAAACAGAGAGGTTCCAAAAAAGAGTAAAGTAGCCCAAATTCCCTTGAGTATGGAGCAGACAGAGATTAAAGCTAACAAATTACCCATGCCTACCAATAGCCAGATTAATATGAATAAATTACAGTCTCTAAAATGCTTGTATGCAAGTGCTAGAAGTCTAAAAACTAAGATGGGAGAGTTAGAATATATAGCACTAAATGAGAGGTTAGATATGATTGGAATCTCAGAGACATGGTGGAAGGATTACAACCAGTGGGACACTGTGACACCTGGGTACAAACTATATCGTAATGATAGAGCTGATTAAATTGGTGGAGGGGTTGTGCTCTATGTTAAAGAGGGTATTAAGTCAGAAAGGATTAAAGTTTTGCAGGAAACAAAATTTGCTGTAGAATCTATGGATTGAAATTCTATGCAAAAAGGGGAAGGCGGTGGGGGTGTACTATGGACCGCCTGGCCAGAATGAACAAATGGATGATGAAATGCTCAAAGAAATCAAGGAAGCTAACAAAAGTTATAGCACAGTAATAATGAGTGATTTCAATTACCCTGGTATTGACTGGGTCAGTGTCACGGCAGGACATGCTAGGGAGATAAAGTTTCTAGATGAAATAAATGACTGCTTCTTGGAGCAGCTGGTTCATGAACTGACCAGAGGGGAAGATCAAGTCAAACACAAGGAGGAGCAGAACCGCTCTTGCTAGGACATTCAAGGTAACACAGAAAGCATGAGACGTGTAGTGGTCTCTGGATACTTTATTTAGGTACCCCAACGCGTTTCGGCGAACGCCTTCCTCAGGGGGTATGCAGCTTACATGAATAAAACAAGACAGTACAAATAAAAATCAACACAATTATGTTAATACCGTGTGCAAATTAAAGGTTAAAAATATAGTTTAAAACATTTTAAAAAAACAAATTATAAAACAAAAGGTGATGATTAATGTCAAACCATATAATTATGATGCATATAATGTATTGTAAATCAACATGAAAGAATAGAATACATGTACAGTTATAGTGTGTTATGAATAAAAATGATAATCACAATAAATGTAGGCAATGCAGACATTTAAAAACATTTTTAAAAAACATGTTAACATATATCCAATTACCATCGAAATGCAGGGCTGTGTGGGACAGGAACACAAAGAGGCTATTTACTGTATACTATTATGGTGAATTAATAAATAATGGAAAATATACATGAAAAAATATTCCAATATAGGGCCTTAGAACTGTACTCACTAAATTACAGTGTGGTGTCCTTAGCATATGTATTAATCCTGTGATGAATAAATATGAACTAAAAAAGTAACAGAAACAAAATAAGAACTTTGGTGATAAAATTTAGTGAAACATATTAAAAGACGTCTAAAATCAGAGTGGTGTGTCGTCATGTTGTATTATGCATTTAAAATGAAGTAAAGACATTCTTATAAACTGTTAAAAACTGGAGCCAACAGGTGAGTCGTGTTGTATAAGATGTTCAAAAGAGGTAATAAAATAACTTAAAAGAAATACATGTCTTATTATATGTGTCTTTTCTATATAACTTTTTTGTATTATGTACCTTTTAATATACAAACTCATTCCTTATTGAAATGAAACTGAAGAACAAGATTATATTCAAAAGGTTGTGGTCTTTTAAAAGAGCACAATCAATACTCACTTGGAAATTGTAGCTATAATCTTTATTTATTTATTTTATTTAGCTGTATTTATATACCGCTTTTCACTGGGTCAAAGCGGTGTTACATGGGGGTGGGGGAATTAAGTACAAGGGTGGGGCCATCACCAGGGAGGCAACATTGATGTTCTCCAGGACCAAGCAGGAAGTCAGTCCTCACATATGGGTGCCGACGGAGCCCTCGCGGAGCAATTTCCCCAGCTTTCAAAGAAAGCCTTTGGGAATTGCAGCGCGCATGCGCGGTCCCCTTCCCGCCCAAGGGTGCCATCTTGCTCAGTCTTCTTTTTTCCGCGGAGCCCTACAGACGCTGTTTGTGATCACCGCTGAAAAAGTTGATTTTCTCTCTTATTTTTTATTCTTTTTCGGTTCGCCGGATCCTTTTTCCCGCCCGGACCCGCTACGCCGGTATCGGGTCCGTTTCTTTATTTTTTGGGTTTTTGTCCTTTGTGACAAGCGTTCGCGCCATTTTTTTCCTTTTCACTGGCAGCCCTGTCTTTTGACCTCGCAGGGGCCCTTTTTCCCTCGATGGCTGCCAGCGGGTTTAAGAAGTGTGATCGCTGTAAGAAACTCATGTCTCTTACCAACACACACGACTGCTGCCTCCGCTGCCTCGGATCCGATCATGACCCGATGATCTGTGGTCCGTGTGGCAAGATGTCCTCAAAAGCGTTGAGTCGGCAGCATCAACGAGAACGAATCTTCTCTGACTCCGCGTCCGGCCGGGCCCGGACCTTGTCAGAGGCTTCGACGTCCCGGGGCTCCGGTCCTGAGCATCGTCGGAGTTCCTCTGAGCGGGGGTCTCCTACCCGGGAACATCATAGGAAGAAAAAACCCGCGAGGGCGGCGTCGGTGGACGCTCCTGGTTCCTCGAGTGCCAGGTCGCATAGCCCCGACAGCCGTCCCGGGTCCTCGGAGTCGGAGAGGCCTTCGAAACATCCTCGTCTCGAAATGGAGTCGCCTGGACACGTGAGTACTGTGGTCCTCGTGGACTCGCTTCCGAAGGAGCTGACGTCGGGCCCCGAGTCAGGGGCTGCTGGGTCTCCTGAGCTTGGACTCAGGTTGACGGCCTTGGAGAGCAGTTTGGCTGCCTTCATGGACCAGCAGCGGGCATTGATCGCTGGCCTTGCCAATGCGTCTGCCCCGGCCACCGGGACGTCGACGTCCAAGTCGACCCCGGAGACCGAGCCGATCCTCGAATCCATCCGAGCTCGAGTCGATCCTCGGTCGCGGTCTCCCTCGGCCTCCCGTTTGGGACTGAGGTCGTCGACGCCGACTGCTTCGGCGTCGGGGCGGAGGACATCGATGCCCGCCCGACCGGAGCCACTCGAATCCTCCTCCGAGGAGTCCGACTGGGAATCGGAAGACGAAGAGTCCCCTGGTAGTTTTCGAACTCGGTGTGTCCCATCGGACACACCCGAGTCCGAACCTCGGAGACGGTCCCCCCCAGAGGACACCCGGTTCTCGGACTTTGTGCGGGATATGGCCAAGGCCTTGGCATTCCCCGCGGATCCCGAGGAGGAGCCTCGAGCCAAGGAGCTCAATGCCCTCCAGTATGATTCTCCCCTGAAGGAGGCCTTTACTGTACCGGTTCCTCCGATGCTGGAACGACTTCTCTTCCGCATGTGGGAGAACTCGGCGCCGGTGTTAAGCAAGCAGGTCGATTCCATTTATCGAGTCCGCAAGAGCCCCGGCTTCCAAAAGGCACAACTACCGCACCATTCCATGGTGGTGGAATCGGCCATGCATAGACTTAAGAGTCAAAAAATGCACTCCTTGGTGCCTCCCGGCAGGGAGGCCCGGAGCCTGGATGCCCTCGGTAGAAAGTGTTTCCAGGGCTCTATGCTTGCTTGTCGAGTCCAGACCTACAAGCTCTATATGAGCATGTATCTCCGAGATCTGGCAAAGGAAATTGCCGGGTTCTCGGCTGGTCTCTCCGAGGAACCTTTGCAGAGGTTCCAAGCCTTGTCCACTGGGATTCGAGAGTGCTCGAAGTTTATCTCTCGAGCAGCCTACGATGGCTTCGAAGCATCGGCTCGAGTAGCCGGAGCTGGCATCGGTGCCTGCCGACAGGCTTGGCTTCAGTCATCCGACCTCGAGCCATGGGTCCAGGACAAGTTGGTCGATGTCCCCTGCAAAGGTGAAAACCTCTTTGGCAAACCCATGGCTGAAAAGGCTGCACAAATCGAGACCGAGACTCTGACCAGAACTGGGCTGTCCAGAAAAACCTCTGCCCCTTCTCAGAAGAAGAAGGGCTCGGGGAAAAAGCCCTTTTACCCGAGGAAGGCGGCTGCCTATAAATACTACCCTCAGTATCAGGCCTCAGCAGCTCCCCAAAAGGGTCAGCAGGCCAAGGGACGGGGTAATGGGTCCCGTAGGCAGCAGGCCCCCAAGCCCACTACGCCGGCCCCTGCTCTGCAGGGTGGGGGTTTTTGACTCCATCAGCATAGCCTCTTTCCTCTCAGCACAGGAGGCCGGCTGGTCCACTTTGCCCACAGGTGGTCAGCCATCACATCAGATACCTGGGTACTTCATATAGTTCAGAAAGGCTATCTTCTACACTTTCACCAGGTACCTCCCTCCTACTTTCCAGGGGAGCCTCCAAGACTCCCTCTGCACAGGGACTTACTCCTTCAGGAGTTGGCAAGTCTTCTTCAGGAACAGGCTGTGGAACCGGTGCCCCACCACCTGAGAGGTCACGGCTTTTATTCCAGGTACTTTCTGATACCAAAAAGAACAGGAGGCCTCAGACCCATCCTGGACTTGCGAAACCTCAACAAGTTCCTGGCAAGGGAAAAGTTCAAGATGCTTTCCCTTGGAATCCTGCTGCCCTACCTCCAGCAGGGAGACTGGCTATGCTCCTTAGATCTAAAGGATGCCTATACTCACATCCTCATTCATCCAGACCACAGACAATATCTCAGATTTGTTGTGGGAGGAAATCATTACCAGTACAGGGTCCTGCCCTTTGGCCTATCCTCCGCCCCCCGGGTTTTCACCAAATGCCTGGCAGTGGTGGCGGCCTATCTCAGACTTCAAGGCCTTTTTGTGTTTCCATACCTGGACGACTGGCTCATCCGGGCCCAGTCTTCCCAAGAGGCCACTCAAGCCACTCATCGCACTGTGTCTCTGCTCCAGCACTTGGGCTTTGTCATAAACTTCGCAAAGTCCACTTTGCTCCCCTCTCAAGATCTCGAATTCATCGGCGCAAGGTTAAGCACACTTCAGGCGCGGGACTTCCTGCCTCTGGACAGAGCCCACAGGCTCATGAATCTCGCCAGCCACTTTCGCAGCAATTCCCTGGTCTCTGCCAGGCAATTTCTGAGACTGCTCGGCCATATGGCTTCCACGGTCCATGTGACCCCCCAAACCCCGCCTGAACATGCGACCTGCCCAGTGGTGCCTTCGCACGCAATGGCATCAGGCCACGGGGAGCCTGATGGACTCAGTACAAGTCTCGGACCTGCTGGTCTCTTCTCTGCGGTGGTGGCTTCATCTGCCAAACCTAGTACTGGGAGTGAATTTTCAATCTCCTCCTCCTTCTCAGGTACTAACAACCGATGCTTCTCTCCTGGGATGGGGAGCACATTGCCAAGGGACATGTACTCAAGGCCTCTGGACTCCTTGGGAGTCTGCGCAGCAGATAAACTTCCTGGAGCTCAGAGCCATCCGCCTAGCTCTGAGAGCCTTCTCCCACCTCACTTCTCACCAGTCTGTACTGGTCCAGACAGACAATCAAGTAGCAATGTTCTACGTGAACAAGCAAGGAGGCACAGGCTCCTTCCTTCTCTGTCAGGAGGCACGACGGCTGTGCTCTTGGGCAGTCGGCCACGGCATACTCCTCAAAGCAGTCTATCTCCCAGGTCAAGAAAATTACCTGGCAGACAAACTAAGCAGGATCCTCCAACCACACGAGTGGAGATTGGATCCATTAGTGGTTCAGCAGATCTTTCTCAAGTGGGGACTCCCCACCTTGGATCTGTTTGCCAGTCCTCTGAACCGGCAACTACCCAGATTCTGCTCTCAACAACCGCATCCTCTCAGAGTAGCGCCGGATGCTTTTCTGATTCCATGGTCCACAGGCCTCTTGTATGCCTTTCCTCCCATGCCGCTGGTGTCTCGAACGCTCTTCAAAGTTCTCCGAGACAAAGCCTCGCTGATCCTAGTGGCTCCCCGGTGGCCGAGGCAACCTTGGTTCCCGCTTCTAATGCAGCTGGCGGTGGACACTCCTCTTCCTCTGGGGTTTCAACCCGATCTCCTGACACAAGACCACGGGTCTCTCCTACACCCCAACCTCCGGTCCCTTCATCTGATGGCCTGGCTGCTGAAAGGGTAGTCCTTGCTCCCCTCCTGCTGCCTTGGGAGGTGGAAGAGGTCGTCTTGGCCTCCAGGCGGCCCTCCACCCAGAAGTCCTACGCTCTTAAGTGGCGTCGCTTCTCCGTGTGGTGTGCTCATCAGTCTGAGAATCCCTTCTCCTGCTTGGTGGCAGTGGTCTTGCAATATTTGCTTTACCTCTCCAATCTGGGCCTTAAGTCCAACTCTGTCAGAGTCCACCTCAGTGCTCTCTCTGCACATCACGCACCGGTAGATGGCAGGCCTCTGTCCAACCACCCTTTGGTGGCTCGTTTTCTCCGAGGCCTCCTTCTGCTTAAGCCTCCTTTGCGTCCACCAGCCCCTGAATGCTCTACCCCATGAAATCCGTGCTATCAAAAACCTAATCCTATTCAGAAAAGCATTGAAATTCCACCTGTTCACAAAATGCTACCCAGAAGTCAACCTAGACACTAACAAATCTACCACCTCAATACAACCTGAAAAGGGCTAGTTGGTCAACCTTTTCTCTAGTCTTATTAATGAACCACATTGTAACATCCAATCGAGCTTGATGTTATTGTATATTCCATTAAAGTTAATCTGTACATAGTTCCCCCGGTTGTCCCATTGTTGAAGTTCCCTGTTCAATGTAAAACTCAATGTTGCCTATATGCATTGTAGTATGTTATTGTTCTATGTACACCGCACTGATTTTAATAGCGCGGTATAAAAGAATTGTTAAATAAATAAATAAATAAATCTGAATGTGGTCTTGCAGCGGATTACCTGTCCGCCCTTTGAACCTATGGCTACCTGCCCTCTTCGTTTTCTTTCTTGGAAAACCTTGTTCTTGGTAGCCCTTACCTCTGCTAGGCGTGTTAGCGAACTGCAGGCTCTAGTGTCTGATCCTCCTTACACTAGGTTCTACAGGAATAGGGTGGTCTTAGGGACTCACCCTAGTTTCTTCCAAAAGTGGTTTCTCCTTTTCATCTCAACCAGGAGGTGGTTCTTCCGACCTTCTTTCCCAGGCCGCACTCCAGCCGGGCTGAAATGGTCCTGCATACCCTGGATTGTAGGAGGGCCTTGTCCTTCTACCTTGACCGTACGCGGGAGCATAGGAGGGCTGTTCAGCTCTTCGTTTCTTTTGACCCCAATAACTTGGGGCTACCTGTCTCCAAGCGTACCTTGTCCATCTGGGTAGCTGACTGTATTGCCTGGGCTTATGGGGCAGCCGGCCTCTCGTTGGAGGGTCGAGTCACGGCTCATCGTGTTAGGGCGAAGGCTGCGTCAGTGGCACACCTCCGCTCTGTTCCGTTGGCAGACATCTGCCGGGCCGCTACTTGGTCTTCAAGCCAGACCTTTGCGGCACATTACTGCCTGGAGAGGGAGTCCCACAGTGCTTTCGGTCAGGCAGTCCTCCATAATCTCTTTGAGGTTTAGGCAACTCCTACCCTCCGGCCCTGGTGTTGGGCTACCGGTCGGGGGCGTTTTCAGAGAAGATTCCTTCCTTCTATACTGCTGAGCTAGAGGGAGCTCATTTTTGTGCTTGAGGTCTCCGGTAGCCTTAAGCTTGGGAGTCCCATATGTGAGGACTGACTTCCTGCTTGGTCCTGGAGAAAGAGTAGTTACTCACCTGTAACAGGTGTTCTCCAGGAGCAGCAGGAATCAGTCCTCACAACCCTCCCTCCTCCCCTTGGCGTTGCAGTCCTATCATTTCGTTTTTGCTAATTTTTTTGCTGTCTTTTAGCTATGTCATCGGACTGAGCAAGATGGCACCCTTGGGCGGGAAGGGGACCGCGCATGCGCGCTGCAATTCCCAAAGGCTTTCTTTGAAAGCTGGGGAAATTGCTCCGCGAGGGCTCCGTCGGCGCCGACGTCACCCATATGTGAGGACTGATTCCTGCTGCTCCTGGAGAACACCTGTTACAGGTGAGTAACTACTCTATTTTAACATAGGAAAGACTTTAGACATAGGACAAACATTGGACAAAGACAGGTTAGAGTAGCTTTGAGTTAGAGATTCATTGTGGGTGAGATCGGGGATTTGTGGGTTTTTCGGTGGGGTTCGAGTTGAAGTATTCCTGAAAAAGGACGGTTTTTAGCTGTTTTCTGAAAGATAGTAGGTCGGTATTGTTTCTGAGATAGCTCGGTAGAGAGTTCCATAAGGACGGAGCATAAAGTTCGAAGGCTCGATTGCAGGTCCACTGTGAGCATTTGGTTCTTTTGTGAGGGACGGTGAGGAAAATGCTGGAGGTTTGTCTAGTAGATCTGCCGTGGGCTGGGCGAGCCAGTAGGGTGCGAAGCTGGGTGTCTTGTATTTGATGGAGAGCTTTGTGGGTGAGGAGGATGGCTTTGTATTTTGTCCGTGCTTCGAGGGGGAGAATGTGCAGTTCTTTCAGAATTGGGGTGATATGGTCGGTTTTCTTTGCCCTCTGAATGATTCTCGCGGTGGTGTTTAATGCAGTTAGGAGGGGGTTGGTGTGGGTGGCTGGAAGGCCATGGTAGATTATGTTGCAGTAGTCCAGATGTGGGAGTGTCATGGCTTGCATCACTGTTCGGAAGTCTTGATGTTCCAGGAGGGGTCTGAGACGTTGCACTGTTCGTGCCTTGTGGAATATAGTTCCGGAGGTTTTAATGATCTGTTGCTTTAAGGTGAGGGCTTGGTCAATAATAATGCCCAGGTATCTTATCTGTGGTTGTATTCGGATGCTTGTAGTTCCAATGATGAGGTGTGTGGGTGGTGTGAAATCAGGGTCCTTTGTCACTATGAGGGCTTCAGTTTTCTTTATGTTGATGGATAGGTTGTTTGTAACCAGTCAGAGACTGCGGTGAAGCATGCTGATAGGTGGTTGTTTGTAGGGTTTGTGGTTGTAATGGGGGCGTAGAGCATGATATCGTCAGCGTAGATGTGGAAGCTGACGTGGGTGCGTATGATGGTGCAGAGTGGCTGATAGTGTGGATCCTTGGGGTACTCCCTGGTGTTGCTGGAATGGGGGGGAAGTTGAGGTGCTGGTGCGGATGAGTTGTTGTCTGTTTGTCAGGTAGGATTGGAACCACTTCAGCACGGTGTCCTTGATCCCAATAGTTTGTAGTCGGTGTATGAGGATGTTGTGGGAGATGGTGTCAAAGGCTGCAGATATATCAAGGAAGATCATGGCGTATCCAGATTGTCTCCCTTGAGTTCCTGTGAGGAGGGTGTTCATCAGCGTGGTCATGAGGGTCTCGACCCCATGTAGTGGTCGGAAGCCATGTTGTTGAGGGTCCAGTATGTTGTTAGCATCCAGGTGTTCCTGAAGCTGCTGCTGGACGATCTTTTCGATTATTTTGGCTGTGAAAGATAGACTTGCTATGGGTCTGTAGGATGCAGGGTCAAGAGGGTCCAGGTTTTGCTTTTTCAAGGAAGGTCGGATGATCGCGGTTTTAAGTGCGTCTGGCATGTGTCCTCTGGAGAAGGATTCTTTGACGATATGGGTTAGTGGTGTGCTCAGTTCGTTTTTCGATTTCTTTATCCAGTCAGTGGGGCATGGGTCCAGCGGTGAGGTGGTGGTGTGGAGGCATGAGATAGTGGCTGAAATTTCTTCTGTTGATGTTTCTTTGAAGGTTGTCCAGTCACTGCAGGTTGGGGTGGAGGTTCTCCGTAGTTGGCTGTGCGGGTTTTGTGGTTGTTGCAGCTGTTTATATTGACGGGCCAGTAGTTCTGGTGGGATCTGCGGTAATTGGTCAAAGCTGTGTGGTGTTTTTGTCAGCTTTTTGATTATCTGAAAGAGCTCTCGAGGTTTGTTTATGGAGGTATTGATGATTTTCATGTGGTAGATTTTCTTCGCTTTGTCAGTCTCATAGTGATACGCGTTGAGTTCATAAAGGTATTTTATTTTGTCATTTTCGTTGTTGGTTTTTCTCCATTTTCTCTCAGTTTTCCTGAGTTTTGTTTTTAGCTTTCGGAGACTGGGAGTATACCATCTCGCCCTTTTATTTATTTATTTATTTATTTATAGTCTCTTATATACCGCACTATTCAGCATCAGCGCGGTTTACATGTAACAAAAATGCTCAGTACAGTTGAAAGCGTATGAGTTTTACAGGTAACAGGGCACAAAAACTTGGATAACAGGGGAAAACTATTTACAAAATTTATTACATGGAGTCATAATTCAGTAGGTTTTGGAAGGGGGTCTGGTGCTGGTTAAGTTTGTTGAAGCTTCAGACGCTGTGGAGATCGTAGTATTCCAGTTGTCTATGAGGTCATTGATGTCGTTGGAGTTAGTTTGTAGTTTGGGTAGAATTTGTTCTATGAAGTCCTTTTTGTTGAATGGTTTAAATCATCTTATGTGGTGTCTATCATCCTTATTGGTTTTATGTTGGTATGTGTAGGATAAGGTGATGAGGTGGTGGTCAGACCAAGGTACTGGCGAGATCCGTAGGTTCTTTGCTGAGTCGGTGGTGGTGGAGTTGAGAAAGATGAGGTCAAGTGTGTTGCCTTTTTCGTGGGTGGGTTCTTGTACGATCTGTGCTAGATCCATTGCAGTCATAGCGGTGTGGAAGGTTGCTGTGTGTTCTTCTTGAAGTGATGGGAGGTTGAAGTCTCCTAGGATGATATGTTCTTTAGTCGAGCTGGTGCTTTCAGATATGTGTTGTAGTAATCTTGGTAGGTCAGTGGTTGCGGTGGGTGCACGGTAGATTAGACATATTGAGAGGTGTTTGTTGGTGAGGGTGAGGAGATCAGCTTCAGTGGTGGTTTCCGAGGAATGGATCCTGAAGTGAAGGTCGGTTCTTGCTATGATGGCGACACCCCCTCCTTTGGCGTGCTCCCGGGAGCAGTGATGGAGGGTGTATTCTTCTGGGGCTAGTTGGTTCATTAGTACTGTGTCGGTGTCGGTCAGCCAGGTTTCTGTTATACATAGGATGTCTACGTGCTCAGTTGTGATTAGGTCACAGAGCATGTGGTATTTATTTCTAACAGAGCGTGCATTGATTAAGGAGATGGTGATGTGTAGATGGGGTGGGGGGTTGGTGGTGTGAGTGGATGTGTGCTGAGCCTGTGAGTGAGTGTGATTCGGTTTGTGTGTTAGTGTGGGTTGAGTGGATTGAATGGGCCAGGGTGGGTTGTTGAGTGCATTGGGGGGGGGAGGGTAGAGGTTTAAGAGGGGGGTGAGAAGGTAGATGGGGGCTAGGAAAGGTGGCATAATCAGCGAGGGTACCTGGTGTTTGGGGGCCAGGCTGGGCTGTGGTGGTGTTTGTACGAAGCAGTGAGGTCGTTGGTAGCCGTTGCTGTGTCTTCGGTGCTGTAGGGAATTGCTGCTGTTGTGGGATGCCGCATGGAGGAAAATAGTCTCCTATGAAGGAAGAACAGATATGCTTAATGTTTATGTACATATATCAAAATAATGAATATAAGGAGTGTTTATGTGCAATAGCGAACGTGTTAGAGCGCTGAAATAGCGTGAGTGAGGTGAATCACGGTACTGTGTTGGAGAATATATAACATGCAGGTTATGGAGAGGTTTGTTACAGAATCTCAAACGCACGCTCAGAACAGTATACGAAATTACTAGAGATTAAGAATTCCAATGTGTACCAAATTGAGTCTGTACTTTGTGTGAATGTATTTATATAAAAATGTGAATATATGACTGAAAATTAAAACTATGTGGGATAAGTAATCTGTGAATGGAAAGTGCAACTGTGCTCTGCATTGTATTTACAAACATTGAGCTATGCGTAACTGTTACTCTGCTCACCAAGCCAGAAAGAATCATCTGAACCTTTTTTACATAAACGTAAACCTTACAAGTAAAATCGCTACAACATGAAGCAAGTCTGAAATTGAGTAAAATTGGCAGTAAAGATCCTTTGTGTGAGAGGGGATGAAACTGCAAAGGATGTATTGAATCAAGAAAAAGATGTTAAACGGCTGTGCTATATTTGCAATAAAAAGAACGATACAACACCGCAAAGGTTTTAAAACGGGAGTAGCAAAGGGGATGAAACGATGTTTTGTTTAAGAAACTTTACATGAAAGCAATGGGTATACTTTGTATAACATACCTTGAAAATGGTCAAAAGGTCTGTGCTATAAAGAAACAGACTATTCGAAAGATTCACGTATCTGCGATCACCAGTGACTGCACTCTGTCTACTGGTAAGAAGCCGACTGAGTATCTCGAACGTTTTTTATAGGCGCTGAAAATAATTGTGGTGGGCGTGGTTTAAAACCGTGCATGGGGAAGACAAAACTTATTAAACTTTTTGTAATGTGGGCTTTAAAGAAATGTTGAAAAGTGGCTAATTATAAGACACATGATCAAATGAAAAATTTAAAAACTTACCAAAAAAGCTTGTAGACTACAGGGGGCATAGGTCATTATGCAGATCCTACTAAGGCCGTGTTATCTAATGTAGAAACATGTATTAAAACTATATACTTAGAAGAGATGGTGTATAATTTGTATCTAAACCTATTAATTAAAATGAATTCTAAAAATGCTCCTAAATATACAAAATAAGAAATGAAGACTCGTAATCTACGTGAACAGTAAGTTATGCCTGTTAGGTTCACTATCTTGAAATGATAGATTGTACATAATTATAGTATTGATAACTGCACTCAGTTAAGAAATACCGATGCCAGGGAGAAACCCCAGAAGTTGTGTGTCCCTGAACCCAGGGCTCCACTTCCCCCCCATGGATCTCTGGCATCCAACAGGGATGACGGGTAGGAGTTGATTAGGTATGGAACAGGTGTTGAACAGCCTGACCAAACAAGGCATCCCGGCGGGAGTCCTTGTCCAAGCAGCAATGGGCTGTGAAGGTATGAACCGAGGCCCAGGTGGCTGCTCGGCAGATGTCGTTGATAGACACAGAGTACAGATGAGCCATTGACGCTGCCATGGCTCTCACATTGTGAGCTGTGACATGGTCCTCCAGAGGAAGATTCTTACTCTGATAGGCAAACAAAATACACTGAGCAATCCAGTTAGATAGTGTTCTTTTGGAGACTGCAAGTCCCAAATGAGAAGGATCAACAACAAAGAGTTGAGAGGACTTTCTATGTTGCTGTGTTCTTTGTAAGTAAAAAGCTAAAGCTCTTTTACAGTCCAAAGTATGAAGGTTCCTTTCTGCATTTGATGCATGAGGCCTTGGAAAGAACACAGGTAGGTAAACCGCTTGGTTTAGATGAAAAGACAAAACCACCTTTGGCATAAAGTGTGGATGAGTCCTAAGGACTACCTTGTCATGATGGAACCTTGTATAAGGTGGATCAGCTACTAGTGCTTGCAACCCACTGATGCGATGTGCTGATGTGATTGCAATGAGAGAGAGAACTTTCCAAGAAAGGAATTTCAAGGAGGTAATAGCTAAAGGTTCAAAAGGTGGCTTCATGAGCTGCCCAAGGACCAGGTTTAAGTCCTATGCCACCGGTTTTGGCCTAATGGGATTCTTAGTTAGAAGGCCTCTCATAAATCTTGCTATAAGGGGATAAGAGGAAATAGGCTGTCCATTTAGAGGCTTAAAGGAAGCTGCAATAGCACTCAAATGGACTCTTACTGAGTTAGTCTTAAGTCCTGCATTGGATAAATGAAGGAGATACTCCAGCAATGATTCCAGAGGTATCGCAAGAGGGTTAAGACCCTTCTGCGAACACCATATGGTAAACATGTTCCACTTGAAAGCATAAGAGCGTCTTGTGGAAGGTTTCCTGGAAGCAAAAAGAATATCTTTTACTTGTTAAGGGAGGTTAAGATCATGGAGATCTAGGCCTTCAGCAACCAAGCCCTGAGATGCAGAGACTGGGGATTGGGATACCATAACATTCCGTCCTCCTGAGATAGGAGATCTGGAGCAGACCCTAACTCCAGGGAGGGAGCTTGAGAGAGATGTAGAAGCAGAGGGTACCACACCTGCCGTGGCCAATGTGGAGCTATGAGAATCATATGGCCTTTGTCTCTCTGAAGCTTGAACAGGGTTTTGGGAATTAGGGGAATGGGTGGAAAGGCATACAAGAAGTCTTGACCCCAGTAAAGGAGGAAAGCATCCCTGGCCTGAGCCGGAATTCTGGAACAGAACCGGGGAAGTTTGGCATTCCACGGACTTGCAAAGAGGTCTATGTCCGGGGTTCCCCAAATTTGAAAAATCTTGTCCACCTGGTCTGCATGCAGAGACCACTCGTGTGGAAGCAGAACTCGACTGAGTCTGTCTGCCCAAGAGTTTTGTATGCCTGGAAGATACACTGCCAGGAGATGAATCTGATGCTCTCTGGCGAGGGCCCATAGTCGCAAAGCTTCGTTTCAAAGCGACAGAGAGCTTGTTCCCCGCTGCTTGTTCACGTAGAACATGGCTACTTGATTGTCTGTATGAATGAGGACTGTCTTGTAGCTGAGCAGGGTGTGGAACACTCGAAGAACAAGGAAGATTGCTCTGAGCTCCAAGAGGTTGATATGTAGATGAGTCTCCTGTGGAGACCAGGTGCCTTGGGTGGAGAGGTCTTGCAGATGAGCTCCCCAACCCATAGGAGAAGCATCTGTTGAGAGTTGCTTGGGGTAAGGGTTGTTGAAACAGGGACCCCAGCAACAGGTTTTGAGTGGACTTCCACCACTGGAGGGACAAAATAAGGCGACTTGTGTTTTCTATTTTGTCTGACAGGCATCCTGATGCCTGGGTCCGTTGATTGGATAAAGTCCACTGCCCTCATATTGAGGCGGGCATAGGGAACCACATGCACAGTAGATGCCATGTGGCCTAGTAGTTGTAGCATTTCTCGGGCAGTGAGACGAGGCTTTAGCACTGCTTGAGAAGCTAAGTGCACCATGCGAAGGCAGCGGGCTTGGGGGAGATAGCAAAGCTCCTATGAACTCTAAAAACTGAGTGGGAGTTAGACTGGATTTTGGGATGTTTATTACCAGACCCAAATACTGAAGGATATGCATTGTGCAGGATAGAGAAGTCCTGGCCTCTGACTCTGTTGGGGCTCGAATGAGCCAGTCTAAGTAGGGGAAGATGAATATCCCTAGAGTGCAGAGAAATGCTGCTACCACAGCCATGCATTTCGTGAACACTCTTGGTGCTGAGGCCAGGGCAAAAGGAAGCACCCTGTATTGGTAGTGCTTTCCTTGAAAAAGGAACCGAAGGAACCTTCTGTGAGTTGGATGGATGATAACATGGGTTACGCATCCTTGAGATCTAGAGAACAAAGCCAATCCTGACTGAAGGTATGGCAGCAGAGTTCCGAGAGAAATCATCTTGAATTTCTCTTTGACCAGGAATTTGTTCAATTCTCTGAGGTCCAAAATATGTCTGTATCCCCCTGTTTTCTTTGGGATAAGGAAATAGGGGGAGTAAAACCCTGTACCCTGCTGATGGATGGGTACTTTTTCTATTGCCCCTTTTCTATTGCTCCTGACCTAACAGGTTGATAAGAGAGGTCAGAGAATTGAATTGCCTTATCGTGGGAGGGGGCATGCTTGAAAAATGAAGCTTGTACCCCTCTTTTATGATGGAGAGTGTCCAATGCTCTGCTGTTATCTGCCCCCATCTGGGGGCAAAATGACACAACCTTCCTGGAATGGCAGAAGGCTCTGGTCCAATGAGAGCCAGGAAGGCTAAGTTCTCTAGCTGAAAGTCAAAGGCCTTGTGGAGGCTGAGACTGCTGGGACGGCTGAGGCTTAGCAGCCTTTGCTTTTCTTTGTTTGGGTGGTTGCTGACCTTTCCTGACAAGCTGATCTGCAGAACGTCCCTGCTGAGAATAAGCAGGATAATATCTTTTTCTTTTTAGAAAAGAATGGTTTCTTAAAAGATTTCTTCCTTGCAGGATCAGCTGTGGACTTGGACAATCTATCCAAGGTGGAGTTGTCAGCATCCAACTCATTGGCCTTTTCCTAACAATCTTTACCAAACAGGTTCTCACCAGTACAAGGAATATTTCCCAGTTTGTCTTGTACCCAGAGCTCCAGATCAGATGCCTGGGGCCAAGAAATTCTACGTGCACCTATGGCAATGGCAGAGGTTCTGCTTATGCACTCAAAACAGTCAAAAGCTGCACGGTTGACAAATTTAGAAACATCTTGGGCATGTTTGACCAATGTGAGAAAATTCTGTCTTCTATACTCAGGAAGAAGAGGACTCAAAGCCTCTAAATCACCTGTGACTTCCTTCAGGAACATTCCCATATATAGACTAGAGGAACTGATCCTGGCAGAAAGCATGAAAGCTTGGAAGACTCGATGTCCAAAAGCATCCAAAGTTCTGCACTCACGTCCTGGAGGATTAGAGGCATGCCTCTTTGCACTCTTGATCCTTCTCATAGCTGATTCCACTACAATAGAGTGGTGAGGAAGCTGATGTTTTTGGAACCCAGGATAAGGAGGGATTCTACAGAGTATCCAGTCTACGAGAATGAGGAGAGGTGGTAAGAGGTGTCTCCCACATTCTTAACATGAGATCATGCAAGATCTCATGGATGGACAGGGTAGCTGCCTCCTTAGGAGTTTTAGGATATTGTAAAATTTCCAACTCCTTTGCTCTGGGCTCTGTTTCAGGTGCCACAGTAATAGACAGACCTCGAGCCACCTCCCTGATGAAATCCTGAAAGGAAATGTCCTCTGGAGGAGACATCCTGCGTTTAGGGGAGGAAGGCTCCTCTGGGAGAAGTATTCCCACATCGACAGAACTGTCAGAATCCTCAGATTCCTCTGAGGACTCGAAGTACCTTCTGTCAGGATGTTCTTGAAGAGCCCGATATCCGTACCGACCGAAGTCAGTACCAAGGGGAAACGGTACCGGAAGGCATCGCATGACTGGGTACCGGCAAAGTGGACGTCGATGCTGATGCTGTTGGTACCGGTACCGATACCAGTGCTGGAGTTGGTGCCGGTACCGGTTGAACTGTGATGCGGTTCCGAGGGTGTCGATGCCGCAAGGAGAGCAGCCAGACTGCATTCACTAGCCAGAACCCTCTCGTCTATCGATGCTGCCGATGCCTGGATGTTGGTACCGGAGAAGACTGCCGGTACCCCAGAGCATGGCACCAGTAGTTCTGCTGAGGTCGAGGCCTCGAACATCCTGGAGCCCCGATAATGCTTTGGAAGCCGAAGCCTCCCGCCGGGGCAATTTTGCCGGTGCAGAATCCTCAAGGGCAACGCCAGAGGCATCTCGATGCTTAGAAGGAGATCTACCCTTTGAGGACCGGCTAGACTTATGTTTAGTTACCTGAGATCCATGGGAGGAAGACGAAGCCCTGGAAGACGTCGATGCATCAGAGGGAAGCAGGGTTCTGAGCTTGGCGGCTTGGTTCTGTCGACCTCTCTTGGACATCATAGCACAGGCCATACACTCCGAGATGGAATGGTCAGGACCTAAACATTTCAGGCACCACTCCCCAGCATCCAATTAGAAAGTTTTTGGGAGCATCCCACAGCGCCTGCGTGCTGCCTTCCCGCCTTTCCCAACTGCGTCTCTCCAGTTCCTTGTTTTCCGCGGAGCCAGAAGGACCTGTTCCTGTCGCCGCAGAAAATTTTCCTTCTTTTTTGTGGTCGCGTCTGCCTTCCTCGACGCTTTACAGGTACTGCCGTTTTTTCTTTCTTTCTTTCTTTTCTTTAAAAAAAAAAAATTCTTAGTACTTTTTCCATTTTTTCCAGGTGCACGTGCCATTTTGGGCCTTAGGCCCAAGATTTTTTCCATAATGGAAAAACCCTCCTCGGGTTTTAAAAAGTGCACAAAGTGTGCGGTACCATCTCTGTCACCGACACCTGTGAGTGGTGTCTGAAATTGCATCGACGCTGCCGATGCCTGGATGTTGGTACCAGAGAAGACTGCCGGTACCCCCAGAGCATGGCACCAGTAGTTCTGCCGAGGTCGAGGCTTAATGAAGCTATCGTACCTTAAGTAAATCCCAATGTTAACACAATTTGTTTACTCTTTAATCTTTCACACTGTGGAAAGGAGTATAAACACACAGGCACCTTTCTCTTGGTGTCCTATAGTGTCCTTGTGCATTTCTACTCTTAGCCAAATAATTAATGTAACCACTTTCCATCTCTTCCCCCATTTCTGTTTTATATTTTTCAAATCAAAAAGTATAGCAATATCATACAACCCAATAGCACTCTCCATTAAGGTATCTATTTCCAGAGGAGTTTTCAACCCCGTCCTCGTAGCACAACTAGCCACTCTGATTTTTAGGCTATCTACATAAGAACATAAGATATGCCATACTGGGTCAGACCAAGGTCCATCAAGCCCAGTATCCTGTTTCCAACAGTGGCCAATCTAGGTCATATGTACCTAGCAGTATCCAAAAAAGAGACACAGGTTCCACAATGCTTGTATTGGGTCAAGCATTGATATCCTGGGTCCCTTTTTAATAATGGTTTATGGACCTTTCCTTCAGGAACTTGTCCAAACCTTTTTTAAACCCAGCTACACTAACAGCTCTTACTACATTCTCCGGTAACAAATTCTAGAGTTTGATTACACGTTGAGTGAAAAAATATTTTCTCATTTGTTTTAAATAGTTTACCCTGTAGCTTCATTACATGTCCCCTAGTCTTTCTATATTCTGATAGCGTAAACAATCAATCTACGTTTACCCGTTCCACTCCATTAATTTATAGACCTCTATCATATCTCCTCTCAGCCGTCTCTTTTCCAAGTTGAAGAGCCCTAACCTTTGTAGCCTCCCTTCATAGGAGTAGCCTTCCATCCCCTTTACCATTTTGGTGGCTCTTCTCTGTACCTTTTCTAATAACGCTATATCCTTTTTAAGATACGGCGACCAGAATTGCACACAATTTTCAAGGTGCGGTCGTACCATGGAACGATATAGAGGCATTATAATATCCTTTGTTTTATTTTCCATTCCTTTCCTTATGATACCTAGCATTCTATTTGCTTTCTTGGCCTCCGCTGCACACTGGACGGAGGGTTTTAACATGTTATCCACAATGACTCCTAAATCTTTTTCCTGGGTGGTGGTTCCCAATGTGGAACCTTGCATCGTGTAACCATAGTGTGGGTTGTTCTTTCCTAGGTGCATAACTTTGCACTTGTCCACATTAAATTTCATCTGCCATTTGGATTCCCAGTCTTCCAATTTATCCAGATCCTCCTGCAGTTTTCCACAGTCCTCTTGGGTTTTAACAACTTTAAACAGTTTTGTGTCGTCTGCAAATTTGATAACCTCACTAGTTATTCCCTTTTCCAGGTCATTTATGAATATGTCAAAAAGTTCGATTGTTGCTTACCACCATGATGTACAAAATAGATTCATCTCTCTATAACCTTTAGTAGTTTGTGTCATATAGGCTTGCTTCTTTTGAAGTTTTCACACAAGCCTCCCACTGTGTCTTAAGCCCTCAATGTGGTTTTAACTCAGCAGGTGAAAGCTCCTTTTGAGCCAGTGGATTGACATACCTGACCTAGAAGGTCTTGTTTTTGATGGCGGTAATGTCAGCATGCAAAGTAAGTGAGCTCCAGGCTCTAGTAAGTGATCCACACTACACCAGGTTTTACAACAAGGTGGTGATTTTGCATACTCATCCTATGTTCCTTCCTAAGGTTTTGATGGAATTGTCCTGCCAACATTTTTCTAAGACCTCATGCTCACAATGGGAAAAGGTGTACTGCACACAGATTGCAAGAGAGCTTTGGCTGGAGAGAGGACTAAAGCCGTCAGAAAGGCCATCCAAATTTTGGATTTTTTTTAATTCCAGTAATTTGGGGTCTGTTGTTGGCAAACATACTCTATCCAAGTGGCTTGCAGACTGCATCTCCTTTACGTCTGCTCAGGTTGACTTGGCTCTTGAGGGTCATGTCATAGCTCATGATGTCGGAATTATGGCTGTGTCAATAGCTCACCTGAGGTCAGCTTCCATGGAGGAGGTTTGCAAAGGCCATGACATGGACTTCTGTTCACACATTCACATCTCACTACTATTTGAAAAGGGACTCCCCCGATGCGACAGTAGATTCGGTCAATCTGTTCAGGGAAAAAGAATCCAGCTGTTCCCCACCACCCAGGCTCATTTCTTTCTGTTCAGGTTACCTAGATTTAAAAAAAAAAAAAAAAAAGTTATATTCTATTAAGGCCTGTTTCCAACAAAAACATCTGTTAATTGCATGTCTGCAATTCTCCAGGACCAAGCAGGAAGTCCGTCTTCACTTATGGGTAACATCAGCGCCGATGGAGCCCCCGTGCGGAGCATTTCCCCAGCTTTCTATGAAAGCCTTTGGGAATACTACACGCATGCGCGATCCACTTCCCGCCTAAAGGTGCCATCTTGCTCAGTCTCTCTTTTTCCGTGGAGCCTTTCGGACGTTCATCCTAGTCACCCGGAAAAAGTTGATTTTTTTCTTGAAAATTTCTTCGCTTTTTCTTCAAGTTCGACGCCGGTTCCCCTTCCCACCGGGTTCGGTACACCGGTATCGAGTTTGTTCTCTATTTTTCGGTTTTTGCTCTTCGTGGCTGGCGTTTGTGCCCTTTTTTCTGTTTTTCCCTGGAAGGCCGGTCTTTTGACCTCACGGGGGGCCCTTTTTTCCCCGATGGCTTCCAGTGGTTTCAAGAAGTGTGATCGGTGCAAGAAACTAATGTCTCACCGACACCCACGACTGCTGTCTTTGGTGTCTTGGCCCAGATTATGACCCCATGATCTGTGGCCCGTGTGGTAAAATGTCCACCAAGGCACTTCGAAGCCGTCAGCACCAGAAGGAAAGGATTTTTTCGGACTCCGCCTCTGGCCGGGCCCGGACCTCGTCTGAGGCCTCGATGTCTCGGGAGTCTGATACCAAGCACCGCCGAGGTTCTTCGGACAGGAGGTCCCCCGACCGGAAACGCAAGAGGAAGAAACGGCTCACGAGGGCGGCATCAGAGGAGGTCCTCGAGGGCCAGATCTAAGACCCCTGACTGCCGTCCCGGGCCTTTGGAGCAGGAGAAGCCGTCCAAAGTACCTCGCGTAGAGCCGGAGACCGTCGGACAGAAGTCCTGTAGTCCTCGTAGACTCTCCTCCGAGGGAGCTGACGTTGGGCCCAGCACCGCCGGGGCCCGAGTCGGTGGCTGCTGAGTCTCCTGAGCGTGGACTCAGGCTGACAGCCTTGGAGTGCAGATTATCTGCCTTCATGGAGCAGCAGCGGGTACTGATGGCCAGCCTCGCTGGTGCATCTGCCCCGACCACCGGGACTTCGATGTCGAAGTCGACCCGGAGACCGAGCTGATACTCGAGGCCATGAAGGCTCGAGATCGTCCTCGGTCAAGGTCTCCCTCGACCTCCCGCTCGGAACTGAGGGCGTCGACGCAGGTGCCACCTCGACCTGCGCTGTCGGACCCCCTCGACTCCTCGTCCGATGAGTCAGCCTGGGAGACGGAGGATGAGGAGTCCCCCGATACCTTCCGGACTCGGTGCGTCCCATCGGACTCACCGCAGTCCGAGCCCCGGAGTAGGTTCCCTCCGGAGGACACCCGGTTCTCAGCATTCGTACGGGACATGGCCAAGGCCCTGGCAATTCCCGCCGACCCCGAGGAGGAGCCCCGAGCCGAGGAGCTCGAGGCCCTCCAGTATGACTCTCCTCCGAAGGAGGCCTTTATTGTGCCGGTTCTTCCGATGCTGGAACGGCTCCTCTTCCGGATGTGGGAGGTGCCGGCCTCGTTGCTGGTCTTGAGCAAGCGGATCGGTTCCATTTATCGACTCCGTAAGAGCCCTGGCTTCCAAAAGGTGCAGCTGCTGCACCATTCCATGGTGGTGGAATTGGTCATGCATCGACTGAAGAGCCAGAAGATGCATTCTGCGGTACCCCCCGGTAGGGAGGCCCGCAACCTGAATGCTTTCGGAAGAAAGTGCTTCCAGGGCTCGATGCTTGCTTGCCGTGTCCAGTCATACCAGCTATACATGGGCATGTTTCTCCGAGACCTGGCAAAGGAGCTTGCCGGGTTCTCTGCTGGTCTCTCCGGGGAACCTTTGCAGAGGTTCCAGTCTTTGTCTTCAGGTATCCGGGACTGTTCCAAATTCATGTCCGGAGCGGCCTACGATGGCTTCGAGGCTTCGGCTCGTGTGGCGGCCGCCGGCATCGTGGCCTGACGCCAGGCATGGCTGCAGTCATCGGACCTCGAGCCTTGGGTTCAGGACAAGTTGGTCGATGTCCCTTGCCGAGGTGAGAACCTTTTTGGCAAACCCATGGCCGAGAAGGCTGCTGAGCTCGAGACCGAGCACCTGACCAGGACTAGGCTGTCCAGAAAGACCTCTGCCCCTTCTCACAAAAAGAAGGGCTCGGGTAAAAAGTCCTTCTACCCGAGAAAGGTGTCTGCCTACAAACCTTTCCCTCAATACCAGGCCTCCCCAGCTCCCCCTCAGGGGCAGCAGGCCAAGGGGCAGGGACATGGGCCCCGTAGGCAGAAGACCCCCAAGCCTCCGGCTCCTGCTCCTACCCAGCAGGGAGGGGGTTTTTGACTCCCAAGGCATAGCCTCTCTGTCCCTGCTGTCCCATCCCTGTACAGGAGGTCGCTTAGCCCTGTTTGCCCACCGGTGGCCACCCATTACAGGGGATGCTTGGGTCTTAAGCATCATTCACCAAGGCTATATGCTTCCTTTCCAACAGCTACCTCCTGTCTATTTTCCAGGAGAACCTCTGAGGCCTCTCCTGCACACCACCCTCCTCCTCCAAGAACTTCAGGGCCTGCTTCTGGACAAGGCGGTGGAGCCGGTACCTCCTCGCCTACAAGGGCACGGGTTCTACTCCAGGTATTTCCTGGTGCCAAAGAGAACAGGAGGCCTAAGGCCTATCCTAGACCTCCGAAACCTCAACAAGTTCTTGGAGAAAGAGAAGTTCAAGATGCTTACTCTTGGAACACTTCTGCCCTACCTCCAGCAGGGAGATTGGCTATGCTCCTTAGATCTAAAGGATGCGTACTCTCACATCCTCATTCATCCAGACCACAGAAAGTACCTCAGGTTCGTGGTGGGAGGAAACCATTACCAGTACAGAGTGCTGCCTTTTGGCCTAACTTCCGCCCCACGGGTCTTTACAAAGTGCCTAGCTGTGGTGGCGGCCTACTTGAGGACTCGAGGGATATTTGTTTTCCCCTATCTGGACGACTGGCTCATCCGGGGTCAGACCTACCAGGAGGCCAGGCAGGCCACCTTCAGGACTGTCACACTCCTTCAAGACCTAGGCTTTGTCATAAACTTCGCAAAGTCCACTTTGCTCCCCTCCCAGAACCTCGAGTTCATAGGAGCACGGCTGGATTCTCTGCAAGCAAAGGCTTACTTGCCAGAGGACAGAGCTCAAAGGCTCATGGAGTTGGCATCCTGGTTTCTCAGTCTGCCGAGGGTTCCTGCCAGGCTCTGTCTGCAGCTCCTGGGACACATGGCATCGACTGTGCATGTGACCCCCAATGCCCGCCTCCACATGAGGCCTGCACAGTGGTGCCTCAGAACTCAGTGGAAGCAGGCCACAGGGAGCCTAGCAGACAAAGTAAGGGTGTCCAAGCCTTTCCTGGATTCTCTTCACTGGTGGCTACACCCCCCCCAACTTGCTGCAGGGGGTGCCTTTTCAGGTAGCTGCCCCCACAGTGGGGTTGACAACCGATGCCTCCTTGCAGGGCTGGGGTGCACACTGTCAAGGGAGCTTCACCCAAGGCCTCTGGTCCCCATGGGAAGCCCTGCAACAGATCAACCTATTGGAACTGCGGGCTATTCGCTTAGCCCTCAAGGCTTTTTCTTACTCCTTGGCCCACCAGTCTGTTCTAGTTCAGACGGACAACCAAGTGGCCATGTTCTATGTGAACAAACAGGGCGGTACTGGCTCCAGGCCCCTATGCCTGGAAGCACAGGCCCTTTGCTCTTGTGCCCTCAGGCACCAGATGTTGCTGAGGGCTGTGTATCTTCTTGGCCAGGAGAACTTTCTGGCAGACTGCTTAAGCAGAATTCTGCAGCCCCACGAGTGGAAGCTGCACTCTTTGCTGATTCAACAGATTTTCCTAAAATGGGGACTTCCATCCATGGATCTCTTTGCCAGTCCCCTGAATCACCAACTGCCCAGGTTTTGTTCCAGGCAGCCGCATCCCCTAAGGGTAGTGGCGGATGCCTTCCTGATTTCTTGGTCCCAGGGCCTGCTCTATGCGTTTCCTCCCACGCCTCTGGTGGCCCGAATCTTGTTCAGGATTCTCAGGGACAAGGCCTCAGTACTTCTGGTTGCGCCCAAGTGGCTGAGGCAGCCCTGGTTCCCCCTGCTACTTCAACTGGCAATGGAGGCACCCATGCCTCTGGGATTCCAACCCGACCTTCTATCTCAGGATCGGGGTTCCCTTCTGCATCCCAATCTCAAATCTCTCCATCTGATGGCATGGAGGCTGCAAGGGTAGTCTTGGCTCCCTGGGGCCTCCCTCAGGAAGTGGAGGAGGTGGTCTTGGCTTCTAGTAAGCAATCCACCAGGAAAACATATGCCCTAAAGTGGAGAAGGTTCTCCTTGTGGTGTCAGCAATGCAAGGAAGATCCTTTCACCTGCACTGTGCCAGTAGTGCTCCAGTACCTACTGCACTTGTCCAATCAGGGCCTTAAGTCCAATTCTGTTCGGGTCCACCTCTCTGCTCTGGCAGCTCATCACTCTCTGGTGGAGGGACACTCTTTGTCAGTTCACTCCTTGGTGTCCAGATTTCTCAGAGGCTTACTATTGCTCAAGCCTCCTCTCCGTCCACCGGCCCCTGAGTGGGAGTTGAATGTGGTCTTGCAGCAACTTACTCGCCCACCTTTTGAACCAATGGCTACATGTCCTTTACGCTTCCTATCCTGGAAGACTCTCTTCCTAGTGGCCTTGACCTCGGCCAGGCAGGTGAGTGAACTTCAAGCCCTGGTCTGTGACAGGCCATACACTCGCTTCTATAGGAACAGGGTAGTCCTTAGGACTCATCCTAAGTTCCTCCCCAAGGTTGTCTCCTCTTTCCATCTCAACCAGGAGGTGGTTCTTCCAACATTCTTCCCTAGGCCCCATGCCAGCCAGGCTGAGACAGTCCTGCATACCCTGGACTCTAGGGAGGGCCTTATCCTTCTACCTTGAACGTACGCAGGGGCATAGGAGGGCTACTCAGCTCTTCGTATCTTTTGACCCCAATAATTTGGGGGTACCTGTGTCCAAGCGTACCCTGTCCATCTGGGTGGCTGACTGTATCACCTGGGCTTACAGGGCAGCTGACCTTCCTTTGCAGGGTCGGGTAACGGCCCACCGTGTCACGGCAATGGCTGCCTCAGTAGCTCATCTCCGCTCTGTACCGTTGGCAGACATCTGCAGGGCTGCAACTTGGTCCTCAAACCAGACTTTTGCGGCCCATTACTGCCTGGAGAGGGAGTCCCGCAGGGACAGTGCTTTCGGTCAGGCAGTGCTCTGGAATCTCTTTGAGGTTTAGGCAACTCCTACCCTCCAGCCCTCTGGTTGGGCTACCGGTGGATGTATGTTTCAGTGAAATCCTTTCTCTGATGTTGAGGCTAGAGAGAGCTCATTTTTTCAGCTCTGGGTCCCCGGTAGCCTGAAACTGGGGAGTCCCATAAGTGAGGACTGACTTCCTGCTTGGTCCTGGAGAAAGAGTAGTTACTCACCTGTAACAGGTGTTCTGCAGAAGCAGCAGGAATCAGTCCTCACAACCCTCCTTCCTCCCCTGGGAGTTGCACATAGTTAATTTTTTCATTTTTGTGTGCTGTTTTTTAGCTATGTCATTTGACTGAGCAAGATGGCACCTTTAGGCGGGAAGGGGACCGCGCATGCGTGTAGTATTCCCAAAGGCTTTCATAGAAAGCTGGGGAAATGCTCCGCATGGGGGCTCCATCGGCGCCGATGTCACCCATAAGTGAAGACTGATTCCTGCTGCTCCTGAAGAACACCTGTTACAGGTGAGTAACTACTCTTTGTGCCACCGTATTCTCCCCTTTTTCTTTGTAGGCAGCCTGTAGTTAGGGATTCCCCATATGTGAAGACATTATCCTGCTTTGTCCATGGAGAAAGCAGAGTTATTCACATATAGCGGGTGTTCTCTGTGGACATCAGGGTAAGTCCTTATAATCTTCTGATCTCCCCTTCTATTCAGCTTCTAACTAGACTGAAGGGATCTTGTGTGGTGGTAGCCTGCAGGAAGAGTCATACATGAGTGCAAGGCTGACTTTAAAAGTTTCTAGAAGAAGCTGGGAAGTAGTTCCTGCACAGGGCTCCATCGGTGACATTACCCATATGTGAGAACCTATCCTGCTGGCGACGGAGAACACCTGCTACAGATGAGTAACTGTTTTATTGCTATTGTCTTATTTTGAATTCAGATTATTTTTTTATTTTGTGAAACTTACAACAGAAAATTAAAAAAACACAATTTCTGACAAAAATTCCATACAGGTTTGAACATATACTGGTATTGAAGAAAATCAAACATCAGGTGATAAGAGAATTCAGGAATAATGATGAACACAAATTTCCAATAGAGATCACATTTTTTGAAATTAAGGCAAAAGACCTTGGGTTATTTTTGCTCACATGTTATTTTGGAATTTGATTATGACTGTATTTATCATGGATTCTGTATTTTCCATGTTTTTTTCCCATGGCTGTCTTTACTCTTTGATTTTTATTTGATTGATTTTAATTTATTTGGCTTTATATCCCGTCTTTAGCAAAACTAAGTGTATAAAAGCAAATTACAACCGATAATAAAAAACAATTTAAATACAAAACAATAGCCTGTTTAAGGTTTTGGATGATGGTTTTAACTGTTGTTCACTTTCGCATCTCAGAAGGGCGGAATAGGAAAGTGCTAAATAAATGAATTAAAATGCTGTTTAGAGGCATTACTTTTTTGGAATAAGTTTTAGAGGGTGACTTTGCTTTTCTTTCAATAAAGCTTTTCTCCTTCATCAGCCATCTCCTAGAAACAGTAGCATCATGGTGGAGTTAATGATTCACTAATACTCAAGGGAGCAGTTTTATGCTTGACCTCTTAGTAGCAGCTATGCATTTGCTTGCTTTTTAATTTTTTCTTTGCAATCCTAAATTGAAATTGACTGATTTTTAATTTTATACAACAGTACAGTATTACAGCTTTGATGCTAGAGCCACATTAATGAATGCTGTAACAAAATTAAGAAAACTAATTTTACAAAGCCAATGTTTAGTGACCTGTTTATTTCCAATTGAGTTGCATCAACAGAGGTACGATCGGTTACCCATAGTTTTGTACAGCACATATAAACAAGGCCCATGGCGTTCTATATTGGTTTAAACTTTAAAGGTAGATGTTGCAACTGAGGTATGTGGATTCTACAAACCAGCATTTAAAAATTCTGTAGCACAAAATATCTTACCACCTAGATAATGAAAAATGACAGCAATTGGGAGTAAAATATTCCTTTCACAAATTACATATTGAAAACCATGTTCTCAAAGCTGCTTACAGACTTGCAGGTGAGGTAGAAATCCAGGCAGGGCTGAGAGCTGGAAGGGTTAAGTGAAAAGGATACACCCCTCTTGGTGAATTCATACCCTGGTACATGCTTGTCCTGCCCCTATTCCTTTGTCCTGCTGCTCGCTCTGCTTGCTAGAGATAACTACTCTCCCTCTGCTTCGCTATAGAGAAGAGTACAGTAGACTTTCTCCAATCGGGACTATACTGTAATAAAGTGACCAATCACGAAGAAATGCTGTAATAATCTGATATGAGGTCTATATAAGCTCTCTGAGCCCTCTGGTGGGGGCCCAGAATTTGCAAAAACTATTTTCTTTGGGCCTGTGCACATTAAACCGTTGTTTCCTTCTAAGACTCCTTGGGTGTTTTTCTTCACTCATTTATCTGCTACATTTGGTTCCCTGACCGGCTGAGACAGTGAGATAAGAAAGAAAAGGTTATCTTGCTACCTCTAGGTTCAATCGGTTTGAGCCACGCTGGTGGCGATCGCAGCGATGAATACAAGGCGCCACCAGACCAGTTGTTCTGGAAAGTATTCCTTCCTGATTCGCCTCTGCCACTGGTTTTATTCGAAGGACACCTAAGAACCCGCTCTGAGGCCTAAGAAAAACAACCCTTTTCTACTCCGGAGTACATCTGAGCAGGGTAAGTGATAACGGGGGCTCTGTTTCTGTCTGCAGTTCCGAAAAAATTGGTCCTTCCTACCGGGAAGAAGTAGAGATTGATCACCTCTCGAAGGAATTGCCCTAGTACCCTGAGCTGAGCTGGGGGAAACCGCATTCCTACTGTTTAAACTGTTTTCTACGAATTGTTGGTCTGTGCTTGATTTATGTGTTTGTCACAAGCCGAGCCGTGTGCAGTGAGCATAGACTCCTGATTAGTGTAGTTCCCCTGAGCTGAGCTGAGCTGCGGGCAACCGCCGTTCCTACTGTTTCAACTGTTTTCTACGAGTTGTTGGTCTGTGCTTGATTTATGTGTTTGGCACAAGCAGAGGCTTGTGCAGTGAGCATAGACTCCTGATTAGTGCAGTTCCTGGCCAGGCGACCGTGCCCAGGTCAGAAAAAAATGGCGACAGCACCATTTTGTTAGGCTGTGGTAAAAGTGCCATCTTGTTAGTTACCCTTTTTGAAACTAGAGCAGACGGATTCCTAGCTGTCTGCATTCCTTTCCCTCTGTGTTTTCAAAGCCTGGAAGACAGATATGGGGGAATCAGAGACGAAAGGCAGCCCTTTAGAGTGTATGGTAAAGCATTTCAGGAAGGGATTCTCTGCAGATTATGGAGTTAGTATGACTCCATCCTTGTTAAAGAAATATTGTGAGCATGATGTGGTAGCTAAACATCCTGATCAATTCCCTTATATTGATTCCTGGCTAGATGTTTGTCGTCAGAGACCTAAATGGCTCAGGAGATGTCATGAGGAAAACTGCCGCTTACTTTTGTCTCGTAGCCCACAGAAAATGCAGCCTAAAAAAAAAAATCACAACTGCCCGTTTTCACACAGGAACCAGAGCCTGAAGAGTTTCCCCCTCTCCCTCCTCCCAGGCAGATTTCTGTGGCTTCAGCTAGGTCGGCGATCTCAGCAGGGAATTCCATTAGCCTAGCCCTCCCCTCTCCACAGCTGCTAGATTCTCTGACAGTCAGCAGAGCAGTGAGGGAAGCATATCAATGCAAGTTTCAGATACAGACCTGCCCAGCACTTCAGAAAGTTCCCTGAGTCCCAGATCTGAAGAGGGTCAGTTCCACGTTCGTACACCCTCCCCGCCCGTATTAGAGCACTACGACTCCAGGAGAGATCACCGCACAATACGTGCTAGTAAACGGACTCCAGAAGTTAGTCTCCACCTACCCCTTTGAAAGGCTCATGGACCAGCTGCCTTTAATGCCCAGGGAGAACTTGTGGAAGGCCCCCCCCCCCCCCACACACTTTTGTGTATGTACCTTTTTCTACAACCGACTTGTTGAACTGGGAAAACTCATTATCCGTCCTATACTGATAAACCTCAAGCTATGATAGATTTGTTTTCATCTATTATTCGGACCCACGCCTCCAACATGGGCAGACTGCTGTCAGCTCCTTTTAACCTTACTCAATACAGAAGAGAGATACCAGGTGACTCGGTCAGCCATGAAATGGTTAGAAGAGAACCCTCCAGGTGAACAGGATCCCCAGCAAGCAGCACTGAGAGACTTTCCTGACCTAGAACCCCACTGGGCTGCCAACAGTGATACAGGACGCCTTGCCCTGGATTGCTATCATTGGGCTCTCCTGGAAGGCTTTAAAGGGGGGGCCAGAAAGCGATGAATGTAGGGAAAATATCTGAGGTACTGCAAACCCCTGAGGAGAGTCCTGGCCAGTTTTATGAAAGACACTGAATTCTTCCGTGCTTACACTCCATTTGACCCTGAAGCACTTGAAAACCAGCGGATGGTGAATACAGCGTTTGTGGGAGAATCACAGGGGGACATTCGAAGAAAACTTCAGAAGCTTGAAGGTTTTGCTGGAATAAATATAACCCAGCTGATGGAAGTTGCTATGAAAGTATTTGTGAACAGAGATCAGGAGATGAAGCGTGAGCGTGAACGAAAGATGAAAAAGAAAGCGGATATGTTAGCAGCGGCGCTAGTTGAGAAAGGACAAGGAAAGTCGACATGGGAACCGAGGGGCTGAGGCCGGGGCAGAGGAACCCAGTGCGAATTGATGGAGCGAAGACCATTGGAACGAGATCAATGTGCTTATAGTAGAGAAATGGGCCACTGGAAAAATGATTCTCCCAACAAAGGTGGCTGAAATGATGCCGGAAGAGGAAACCGTGGTCGACCAGCATTCCGAGGGCGAGTTGAAGGAGGAAGATATACTTGGAGACCGGCTGAGGATGCCGGCGAGGAGCGTGAGGATCTAGCAGGATTCATTGGATTGACTGCTATGGACCAGAACCAGGATGATCATGAATAGGACAGACCGGGCTGGCAGATTCTTCTCAGTCCCCATGAGCCCATCGTCACAATCAAAATCGGGGACCAGCAAATACCATTTATGGTTGATACTGGGGCAGAGCATTCCGTTGTGTCCCAACTGCTAGCAAGTCCTTCTGAAAAAGCTGTCACAGTGGTGGGGGCAACCAGAAACCGGGCAGTCCGGCCCTTTCTCCATATCCGAGTCTGCGAAGTAGGCGGGACAGCAAATCGCCCATCAATTTCTGTACATACCTGAGTGTCCGGTACCACTTCTGGGCCGGGATCTCCTATCAAAGCTACATGCCCGGATCTCCTTTACCCCCACAGGAGAGACTAAAATGGTTTTGGGGCCTCCAGTATCAGGATTATTTTCTCTACAGATTCCAAGGGAAGAAGAGTGGCGGCTGTACTCCCAAGCTGATCGGCAACAACCCCTCCCATCAGAACTGCAAAACTACCCTGGGGTATGGGCATAAGGTAATCCTCCCGGCCTTGCCCGGAATATCCCGCCTATTATAGTGGAACTAAAGCCAAACGCCTGTCCCATCTGTGTTAAGCAATACTCCCTGCCCCAAAGAGTTGTTGAGGGCATTCATAAACATCTCCAGAGATTACTCGAATTTGGACTCCTGAAACCATGCCAGTCACCTTGGAATACCCCTTTGCTGCCTGTTCAAAAACCAGGTACTAATGATTACCGACCTGTACAGGACCTACGGAAGGTCAATGAAGCTGTTACCAACCATCCTGTTGTGCCAAACCCTTACAATTTACTGAGTTTGATTCCTGCACAAGCAACCTGCTTCACTGTTCTAGACTTAAAGGATGCCTTTTTCTGCTTGAGATTGGCCATTCCTAGCCAGCCACTGTTTGCATTTGAATGGGAAGACCCTATTACTGGCAGTAAGGGTCAGTTGACATGGACACGGTTACTCTAAGGATTCAAAAACTCCCCCATGCTGTTTGGGGATGCACTTAGTCAAGATTTGCGTCAGTTCCAGTCTTGCCCTTCTCAACACGTGTTGCTACAATATGTGGATGATTTACTCATTGCGGCTGTTTCCCGGGAAGAATGTCTAGCCGCTACTTCAGAACTTCTACACCTACTTTGGATGTCTGGCTATCGGGTGTCCTGAAGTAAGGTCATTTGTGCCAGACTGAAGTCAGATACTTGGGATTCCATGTTGCCCAAGGGCTTCGAAGATTGGGCTCTGAGTGGAGGGAGGCTGTTTGTTCTATTCCTGAGCCACAAAATCGCAGGTAGTTAAGAGGCTTCATAGAGGCTGCCGGTTTTTGTTGAATCTGGATACCCAACTATGCAGTGTTGGCAAAGCCCCTGTATGCAGCTACAACGGGGAGAACGAGATCCTTTTGACTGGGGCCTGGACCAAAAGGAAGTCTTTCAGAATATGAAGAAGACTTTGCTATCAGCCCCTAGTCTAGGACTGCCCGACGTGGAAAAACCATTCCATCTGTACGTCCATGAAGACAGGGGGATGGCAGTTGGTGTCCTCACTCAGAGCCTAGGTTCTTGGCAACGACCGGTGGCTTATCTGTCCAAACAGCTGGATCCAGTGGCAAGAGGGTGGCCGCCTTGTCTCTGTGCAGTAGCAGCAACAGCTCTCTTGGCAACGAAAGCTGATAAATTGTCCCTTGGGCAAGAACTGTATGTTAAAGTGCCACATGTAGTACTGACACTGATGAAGTATAAAGGCAATTATTGGTTTACCAATGAGCGGATGACAAAATACCAGAGCATGCTGTGTGCGAATCCTCGGGTTCACTTGGAGATAGTGAATACACTCAATCCTGCGACTCTACTCCCTGTAGCACCTGGGCTACCTGAACATGATTGTATCCAGGTTATGGATGAAGTGTACTCCAGCCGTACGGATTTGAAGGATGTACCGTTAGCCTCTCCTGATGTTCAATACTTTACCGATGGCAGCAGTTTCATGGAAGATGGACAGTGGAAGGCCGGATATGCTGTGGTCACTCCTGGGGTGGTTGTGGAGGCTGAGCCCTTACCCTTAGGGACTTCTGCCCAGAAAGCTGAATTCATTGCCCTTACTCGAGCCCTCCAGTTAGCTGCAGGTCTGAAGGCAAACATTTTCACTTATTCTAAGTATGCATTCACTACACTCCATGCCCATAGGGCCCTCTATAGAGAGAAGGGACTCATAAATTCAAGCGGGAAATCTATAAAGTATGGGAGGGAGATTTTGGAGTTACTAGAGTCTGTGTGGGCACCAGAAGCGGTGGCGGCTGTTCACTGCAAGGCACACCAACGAGGAGACACTCTGGTCATCCAGGGTAACCGCAAGGCAGATAAGGAGGCCAAGTTAGCAGCCCAGCAAGGAACAGTCCCAGTAAGTGTTCAAGCCCCCCTGTTTCCAATTCCTATGTCAGTGAGACCCACGTTATACCAGGAAAGAGATGGATTTCTTCACTCAGGAAGGGGCTACACTCACTACTGCTGGGTGGTTGCGGTTACTGGGAGATCCACCCCGATATGTTATCCCTGAGAGTCTAGCACCTGCTTTTGTCTGACAATTTCATGAGACCACCCACTTAGGCAAGACCTCCATGCACACCATTCTACAGTCTTATTTCTATGTACCACATCTGTCTGCCTTAACTGCAGCTGCAGCATGTCGCTGTCTCCAATGTGCCAGGAATAACCCCCACCAAGGGCCTCTACCCCCAGTTTCCATACAGGCGGTTAGGGCTGCCCCTATGGAGAATATTGTAATTGATTTCACTGAGTTACCCTGAGTAAGAGGTTATCGATATCTGCTGGTGATAGTATGTACATTTTCAGGATGGGTTGAGGCCTACCTTTGTAGAACAGAGCCAGCCCGTGAGGTTACCAGGGCCCTGCTGAAAGAGATCATTCCCAGGTTTGGCCTACCTCTTACTATAGGGTCAGATAATGGCCTTGCATTTGTTGCTAAGTGCCTTCAAGACCTTTCTAAGGCCCTCCAGATTACCTGGAAACTTCACACTGCTTACTGCCCACAGAGTTTGGGAAAGGATGAACCGAACTCTGAAGCTCAAGTTGTCTAAACTCTGTCAGGAAGCTCATCTTAAGTGGGATCAAGCTTTGCCGATAGCCCTTCTCCGAGTCAGGTCCTCCCCAACTCGGACCTTGGGAATATACCCTTATGAAGTACTGTATGGTCGACCACCACCCACTGTTCAGGGCCTTAAGGGAGACCTAGAGCAGATAGGTAATGAACTTACGAGACAACACCTACTGGCATTGGGATCTGTTTTTCAGTCTTTGAACAGGTGGATACAAGAGCGACTGCCTATCTCTTTGTCAGAGCTGCTCCATCCCCACCAGCCGGGAGATCATGTGTGGATTAAGGAATGGAAACGTGAACCACTGTGCCCTACCTGGAGAGGTCCTTACACAGTTCTCCTAGCCATACCGACTGCAGTCAAGGTCGCAGAGGTTACCCCGTGGATTCATCATACTCGTCTTAAGAAAGCTGCTCCTGACTTGTATGATAAGTGGACAGCGCACGAACATTCTCAGGATCCCTTACGCCTCACACTGCGGAGAACCAGGGAATCGGCAGACGACGGAGCCCTGCGCTAGCCGCATACCGGAAGCCGGCTAGTCTACGCATGGCAGAAGCTTGAGGAGTCGTCTTCAGATACTGTTAGTGGGACATAAGCTCCATGGTCGGTATGCACCGGCTTATGCTGACTTTTGTTCTGGCATTCATGTGAGGCCTTCCCTTGTTGGCCTCAGGGACTATAAATGTAGTAACACTACTTACCGTGACTGCTTTGAATACTTTGGACTTGTGTACGCAGCTCAATGCAGCCTGGAGTTGTTTTTTTTATCATCATGCCTTATTGCTGTACCCACTACTTTGTGTGAAATGCAAACGTTTACTGTAATGCATAATCTGAACTGCAAACAGCCAAAGCTAACCTTTTCTACATTTTTCTAATTCATTGGTGTTACTTGTCCTACCTCAGCCTATTTTAACAAGGCCTCTTTCTCCTTGCAGGTTGTCTCCACGCTTAAAGCTACAGATTGCTTTATTTTTGTAAATGCCACTAAAGGGTTTTTTAATGTGTCTAACGCCGTATTATCATGCAAGTCTATTACGAAGGTATCTCATGCTTACTCAGAAATGTATCTTCCCTTAGGATGGTTTTTGTTATGTGGTAAAACTGCTTATACTTATGTTCCCATAAACGCTACTGGAGGTCCTTGCACTTTTGGCAGACTTACTACTGCTGCTTTCTCTCATACTCCTAGTAAGGTTAGTTCCCACTTGCGCTATCCTCGATCAAAACCTATGCCTCCTAACTGTAACTCTAATGTGGAACCTTATAGTGATCAGACGGCTCGAGGATGGGCAATATCCATTGTAGGAGCACCTGGATTAGCTTTGCACAATGCTATGGAAGTAAGCCGTATTGCTTGTTCCTTGGCCAAATCCATTAATCTTACCTCAACCATCCTAGCCACTATGAATCATGAGATGTCCGGTCTACGGATGGCGATTCTGCAGAATAGGATGACCATTGCTTTTCTGCTCCTACGGTTAAATCATGGCTGTGAGGAATTTGAGGGTATGTGTTGTTTTAATCTCACTGATGAGTGTTTCCATTGAACGCTCTGTTCCAGACCTACGTGATCTAGCTAATCATATCACCGCCCTTTCTATAGGTGCTCGGTGGTTTGCGGAATGGTTCAATTGGTTAGGTGGACTTAAAACCCTAGTGGTAGGGGTTCTCCTTATTCTCCTGCTATGTATTATCCTGCCATGCTGTATCCCTATCCTTATCCGATTTATTACCTCCACCATGAGACCATGGTGGAGCGGAACACTGCTGCCCATGTGATGGCAGTATGCAAAAACAAATCCCTTCCACAGTCAGATCAACTGTTATGAGGAAAATTGGCCTCCTTCACTACAAGGCAAATTTTTCCCTTAAAAAGTGGGGAATGAGGTAGAAATCCAGGCAGGGCTGAGAGCTGGAAGGGTTAAGTGAAAAGGATACACCCCTCTTGGTGAAGTCATACCCTGGTACATACTTGTCCCACCCCTATTCCTTTGTCCTGCTGCTCTCTCTGCTTGCTAGAGATAACTGCTCTCCCTCTGCTTCGCTAGAGATAAGAGTACACTTTCTCCAATTGGGACTATACTGTAATAAAGTGACCAATGTCACGCCCATAGCCCCTTACAGCAGTGTGGAGGTGCGTGCTTGTTATAGCAGTTTCCACCACTTCAGCAAGGTGCCTGACTGACTGACTTTGAAGTGCACCATGGGAAAGGTAGTCCAGTTAGGTTACACTTGACTTTTAGGCAGAAAAACACTCTTTTGTAGTTGGTCGAGAGTTAAGGCATTGACAGAATTTATGAGGTAAACGCAAATAAGGTTCACAAATTGTCACCTATTGGATTTCTTCTCTGGGATTATATTTAGTACAACAGGATATAACTGAACTTAAGCACAAACAGCTTGTAATGTCTTGCAATGCAAAGCAGAAAGTCCTTTCCACAGCCACTGCTAGCAAACGTGCCTAGCAGTGCTGTTTAAAACAAAACCAAAAATATCAGCTTCACATAAACAGCTCTTTTCTGTTCCAAAAGAAACTTCTTAAATCCACCGTGAGAACGGCATAAGCTCTGCACTGCACTGACTTCAGCTGGTCAATGAGCAAACAATTAAGCAGCTGCAGACATTCTCAGCACAAGTATTTTCCTTTTCAAAGAACGTTTTCACTTCACATACAGGCTCTCTATGGTACTGGACTCTGGAAGGTTCCCTTATGATATATTCCCTCTCAGGACTTCTTTGTGCTTGGCAGTTTGGCATAAAGAACAGTCCATGTAAGAATCATCCTCTTCCAGAACTAATTCCTGTTCTCCTAGCTGCATGGGTTCTACTTCTGGCTCAGAGGGCTTAGCTGACTGCCTCCCATCAGGACAAGCGCTGTCTCCAGCAAATCTGTAATGCCCCCCATCACACAGGCTTCCAAAACTCATACCTGGGTCAAGGTTTGGTTCAGTGGTTCCTCCCTCATATTCTGGCCAGCATATATCTGAGCTTCCCTGTCTTGTCCTCGAGCATGGGCTCTTGGTTCTCAGGGCTTCAGCTCCATTTCTCCTCCAGTAGGCATTCCTACTCCTTTTCCTCTCTCCTCCTGAATATTCTGTCCTAGCTTTAAACCTCTCAGGCTCTTACCCTGCCCTTTCTCCTCTCAGGTGTTGTAAATCAGTCTGCCTCTTGGCAGCTGAGTAATTTGGAAAGTCAGTGACGTAAGGGTTCCTTACTCTGAGCTTGCTTTCCCCCTCTTTCTCACCACTAGAGACACTCTGCAACCTATTGCAGCCTGGTACAATCTGGTTTCTAGGTACAACTGAGGTTTTGTATCTCTGACCTGGCTATACAGGTCCTTTGATAAGGGTAAATTCCCCCTCTTTATCCTTGTTTCTTGGGCCCTGATAAGCTTCCTTATCACATACACCCCTGCTTAAGTTATTACGGGCTGGCGGAGGTTGCGAAGGTCCCTCCAAGCAGTCCATAATTCGTGAGAGGGCATCAGCGTTCTGGTGCAGTTTCCCTGCTCGGTGTTCCACTTTAAAGTCAAATGCCTGCAAGGCCATTACCAACGGGTTAACCGTGCGTTATTATTTTTCATTTGTTGAAGCCATTTTAACGGGGCATGGTCTGTAACTAACAGGAACTTCCTTCCCGTAAGGTAAAACCGCAATGCTTCTATAGCCCATTTTATTGCAAGGCATTCTTTTTCTATGGTGGAATACTTTTGCTCAGCGGGAGACAATTTCCTGCTGAGATACATCACTGGGTGTTCATTCCCTTCATGTTTTTGGGATAGAACAGCTCCCAGGCCTACGTCCGATGCATCTGTTTGCACAAGGAAGAGCTTCCTGAAATCCACGCCGCGCAACACTGGACTGGTGCATAGCCTTCCTTTTAAGAGCGTAAATGCTTTCTCGGCCTCGGGTGTCCACCGTAGCTGGTTTGGACAATTCTTCTTTAGCATGTCTGTAAACACTGCACTCTCTTCTGCAAAGCGTGGTATAAACCTGCGGTAATATCCAATGAGCCCCAGAAAACTTCTGAGGTGCTTCTTGGTGGTTGGTTGGGGAAAGTCCCTGATACTGGCTACCTTGTTGATTAACGGTTTAATCTTTCCCTCTCCCACCATACGTCCTAAATATTTCACCTCTCTTTTTGCAAAGGCACATTTCTTGGGATTTAAGGTAATACCAGCTTGTCTCATGGAGCGTAGTATAGCTCCGATTCTCACCAGATGCTCGGACCAACTGTTACTATGAATGATGACATCATCCATGTAAGCAAAGGCATACTCCTAGTGCGGTCGGAGAACCTGGTCCACTAACCGCTGGCAGGTAGCTGCCGCTCCATGTAGTCCAAAAGGCATTCTCCTGAATTGAAATAATCCCATTGGGGTGCTAAATGCAGTTTTTGGCCTAGACTCCTTTGTTAATGGGATTTGCCAATATCCTTTGGTCATATCCAGGGTAGTCAAATATTGAGCTTGCCCCAATTGGTCTAACAGCTCTTCAATCCTTGGCATCGGGTAAGCATCAAAACAGATATGGCGTTCACTTGCCAGAAATCTATACAAAATCTTAGTGCCGTCCGGTTTTGGTACCAGGACTATGGGACTATTCCAAGGATTCTTTGACTCCTCTATGATGCCCATGTCCAACATTTCATGGACTTGTGCCGCTACCTCCTGTTTTTTTGCTTCAGGCAACCGATAGGGCATCTGCCTAACTATCCTCCCTGGTGGCGTTATAATTTTGTGCGCCACTAGGTGAGTTTCTCCAGGAACTGGAGTTAACACCTCTGGGAACTTTGCCAACAACTTTGCTAATTCCTCACACTGTACCATCGACAGGTCTTCACCTATTCGCGGCTCTGAACTTTCCTTGCACTCTGTGACTTGAGGTTCCAGGTCTTCCTCTTCGTGTACTTCCTTTTTTCCCTCGCAATTGGCAGCAAGGCTTTTCATCCTCACCGCCTCAGTTGAGCCGAATCCCCTGGTTTCCTGTTCGGTGTCAGACAAGGTTCTAACTTCCTCCAACGGGGGAAAACCCACTCTTTCACAGATCAGCTGGGCGATCCGATCCCCTGCTTTTACGGGAAAATCTTCCGGTCCAAAATTAAATAACAGCACTTTTACATTTCCCTTATAATCGGGATCAATAACTCCAGCTCCAACATCTAAGAAATGTTTAAGAGCTAACTCCGATCGAGGGGCTATTCAGCCGTAGCAGCCTATTGGTATCTCCACTTGGAGTCCAGTGTCAACGAGGGCTTTTCCTCGGCTAGGTACTGTCACACACTCCACACTACATAAATCAAACCCTGCAGCTTGAGGGGTTGCTCGCTTGGGGGTTTGGGCCTTCTTCGTGACCCTGCGGAACTTTAAGGTGAAAACCTGCTTACCAAGAGGTTTGGCTTCCGGGGGTTTCTTTTCTACTTTCTCAACGGGCTTCTGAAGATTCTCAAAAAGGGGCCCGGGAACCACTACTGCCTGTCTCCCATCTTCCCGGGTATTGGCTCTTTTCTGTGATGGGGTTGATACAAGGCTACTCTTCTGTTCTAGTCCTTCTGCTAAACCCTGTTTAAACTGAGGCCAGTCCCTACCCAAAATCAAATCATATGGGAGTTTTGGCACTACTGCTATTGGAATTTCTTTCTGGACTCCCAAACCCTTAACCGTTAGCTTATAGGTGGGATAAAATGAGGCAGCCCCATGAATGCATCTAATGCGTACATTACTTAAATGCTTTCTAGGCACAAAATTATCTTGGGCCTCTATTTTTTTCCAAAGTCTTTTGGATAACATACTTTGGTCTGCTCCGGAATCCAAAAGAGCACTGGTAGTAATTCCCTGTATCTCAATCATCAAAAGGAAACCACCTCCGGTCCGCTTTAAACTGGTACCCATTAAATTAGTGCGAGACTTGCAACCTTTTTGCAAACGTCCCCACTTTACACACTGGAAACATTTTTTTCTAGCCCACTTCATATCTTGTGTAGGCACAGCATCACTTCCAAACACAGTATCTTTTCCATCCTTCTTTTCTGATACAGCAAAGCTTACCTCAGCACCTGTTTTCAGAGAGCTACCCGTTTTCTGATAAGCCAACTCGGCTTCCATAAAGTGTTCAGATAACAGGGTTGCCTCTCCCATGCTTTGGCAATTCTGCTTGATGAGAAAAGATTGTAAATCTTTTGGCACAGCTGACATAAATTGTTCTAGCATAATAGTGTCCAAAATCATCTCAACAGATTTTCCCTCAGGAGTTAGCCATTTTAGAGCTAGTCCTCTAATCCTCTGACTCAGAGCTTTTGGCGTTTCGCCCACTCTCAATACTGTGGCCCTAAACATGCGCCTATATACAGTATGAGTTAGCCCTAACTGGTCCTTAATTGCACATTTAACAGCTTTATAGTTTAGAGCTTGGGACGCTGGCATGTCTCTATAGGCGGCAAGCGCCTCCCCAGTTAATGCTGTAGCCAGCCTTACTGCCCACTGTGCCTCCGGCCAACCTAGAGCCAGTGCCACTCTCTCAAACGACTCGAGAAAATCGTCTGCGTTATCTTCAGGGGTGAGTTTCCCAAAACTAAAAGCCCCAACACCCTGAAACTGTTCCACATTGTCCATATGTGGATTAACCAGTATTGGTGCAGCTGATGCAACTCCTCCTCCTTGGCTCCGAAGTGCAATCAAGGCTTCGACCAAGTCAATAACTGGTTTCTGCTGTTCTCACAAGGCGGTGATTGCAGCTTCCTGGGCCTGCTGCGCCATCTTCAGCTGACGTGCGAATTGGGCCGCCATCCAGCTTACCAGCTCCTTAGAATCCATAATAACACCTGCAAGAGATAAAAAGAAGAAAACCACAAAGGGCGGCACCCCACAAACAGCCTCCTTTTTTCTTTTTTTTTTCTTTTTTTTATGCCTCTGCACAAACGTTTTCTATCCAGCACTGGTCATGACTAAGTACTTTTTGCCTTATACCAGTGTGGCCTCTCGCTTATACAGCATCCTTTCATCAGGAACCTGCTCCTGGATCACCCCTTCTGCTCATCCGTCAGGGAAAATTCCACTTTCACCTTGCTTGGCTTGAAAATCTTGTGGCTGTGTCTTTATTGAACTTTCCTGGTATCTTTCAGTGCACAAGTATCCAACAACTACGCCACTGTCACGCCCATAGCCCCTTACAACAGTGTGTAGGGGCGTGCTTGTTATAGCAGTTTCCACCACTTCAGCAAGGTGCCTGACTGACTGACTTTGAAGTGGACCATGGGAAAGGTAGTCCAGTCAGGTTACACTTGACTTTTAGGCAGAAAAACACTCTTTTGTAGTTGGTCGAGAGTTAAGGCATTGACAGAATTTATGTATGAGGTAAACGCAAATAAGGTTCACAAATTGTCACCTATTGGATTTCTTCTCCAGGATTATATTTAGTACAACAGAATATAACTGAATTTAAGCACAAACAGCTTGTAATGTCTTTCAATGCAAAGCAGAAAGTCCTTTCCACAGCCACTGCTAGCAAACGTGCCTAGCAGTGCTGTTTAAAACAAAACCAAAAATATCAGCTTCACATAAACAGCTCTCTTTTCTGTTCCAAAAGAAATTTCTTAAATCCACTGTGAGTACGGCATAAGCTCTGCACTGCACTGACTTCAACTGGTCAATGAGCAAACAATTAAGCAGCTGCAGACATTCTCAGCACAAGTATTTTCCTTTTCAAAGAACGTTTTCACTTCACATACATGCTTTCTAGGGTACTGGACTCTGGAAGGTTCCCTTATGATATATTCCCTCTCAGGACTTCTTTGTGCTTGGCAGTTTGGCATAAGGAACAGTCCATGTAAGAATCATCCTCTTCCAGAACTAATTCCTGTTCTAGCTGCATGGGTTCTACTTCTGGCTCAGAGGGCTTAGCTGACTGCCTCCCATCAGGACAAGCGCTGTCTCCAGCAAATTTGTAATGCTCCCCATCACACAGGCTTCCAAAACTCATACCTGGGTCAAGGTTTGGTTCAGTGGTTCCTCCCTCATATTCTGGCCAGCATGTATCTGAGCTTCCCTGTCTTGTCCTCCAGCATGGGCTCTTGGTTCTCAGGGCTTCAGCTCCATTTCTCCTCCAGTAGGCATTCCTACTCCTTCTCTCTCCTCCTGAATATTCTGTCCTAGCTTTAAACCTCCCAGGCTCTAACCCTGCCCTTTCTCCTCTCAGGTGTTGTAAATCAGTCTGCCTCTTGGCAGCTGAGTAATTTGGAAAGTCAGTGACGTAAGGGTTCCTTACTCTGAGCTTGCTTTCCCCCACCTTCTCATCACTAGGGACACTCTGCAACCTATTGCAGCCTGGTACAATCTGGTTTCTAGATACAACTGAGGTTTTGTATCTCTGACCTGACAATACAGGTCCTTTGATAAGGGTAAATTCCCCCTCTTTATCCTTGTTTCCTGGGCCCTGATATGCTTCCTTATCACACCAATCATGAAGAAGTGCTGTAATAATCTGATATGAGGTCTATATAAGCTCTCGGAGCCCTCTGGTGGGGGCCCAGAATTTTCAAAAACTATTTTCTCTGGGCCCGTGCACATTAAACCGTTGTTTCCTTCTAAGACTCCTTGGGTGTGTGTTTCTTCACTCATTTATCTGCTACACAGGTAACATAATCTAACCTCATTAGCTCTTCTTTAAATGTCATCACTTTAAGATGGCCAGAGGAGCTGGAGCATGTGGCTTGCCGTACTATTCATATGCAAATACCTCTTCAGAGCAGGCTGTCTTGACCTGGTCACATTTATTCAGTGTTAAAAGTTCAGTACTCAAGCTGAATACACACAATGCTTAATTAGCCATCACATAACTTGCTAGATAAAATGCATACTGCTAAATTGTAATATAATTAAAAATTTGTAACTTTACTTTTTGTATAAATTCATAGAGCTTGTATTGACCATTTTTTGCATTACTAATATGTATGTGTTTTTATATCTGTGTGTGTGTTTAGTTAATGTTGACTCCTGGCAACCAAGCCCCTTGGTTTTCTTGGCAAGGTGTTGCTGGATGTAGATTGCCAGGCCTTTCTTCTGGCCAATTGCTGTATGTGGGCAAGACTAATCGCCCTTTTCATGTTCGCATGAAAGAACATCGCAGTAGACTGAAATGTAGGAAAATCGAAGCTCCTATCGTAGATCACTGTCTCAAATTAAAACACGGTTTTGCAAACCTCCGGTGTTTTTGCATTGATCAGGTTCTTACTGGATTTGGAGGTAAATCCAAAGACCAAATGTTATTCTGAGAACAACGCTGGATTTTAAATTTACAATCAGTGATTCCGACCGGTTTGAATGCGCAAATAGACTGGAGTGTCTGCATGTAGCTTTGAAGGAGAAGCAAGGTATTTCCTTGGAAAAACACTATACACATTCAAAGTTGTAGCTTTGAAAGTTATACTTTCTATTCAGGCAACACGATGTAAAGCCCACAGGTGTATACCTACGTACAATCAAGGTCTTTTAAATCCAGCCGGATGAGTAATCCGCATGCGCGGCATCTAAATAACCGAAGAAGGTAGATGGCCGAGCCCGACAGAATGGTGAGTGAGGTCTCATTATATTCTTGACCACCTTTGTTGATGTTAATAATAAGTATTAGAAGTGAGACCGAGATATAAATAGCAACTAGATTCCTGTGTTTTATTATTCTTCATAGGTCTGGTTTGCATAACGGCATGTACTGTGGCAGGTGCAGGCCTGTGACCCACGGTGTCTGACATAGGCAGGCCAGCATGGCTAGCTTGACCTGTAAATGAGGCCTGTGGAGAGGCATATAGGATTGCACATCCCCCAATATGCTGCTATTGTAAGAAAGAACTCAGTAGAAATATTGAATTAGCTTAGATAAGCAGAACTGCAGAATTAAGAAATGGAAAAATACAGAAAAGATGTGTTTAAAAGTTACTGATAAGAAAAAGTACATTTGCAGAGAAATATTGAGGAGTGCTGACAGATGAGTTACAGAACCTTGCTCATCTGCACGCACAAATGGTCCCATAACCTTGAAAGTGTGAAAGTAACAAGTTGATGAACTGACCATTGTAATTGGGACTAGAAGGGGGGCAGGCAGGTGTCATGCCCACAGAAGCCCACAGAAGGAACATAATTGGAGAAACTTATCAGTACCGGGACCAATAGAAGGGCTACGGGAGGTACGGGAGAGTACCGGGACCAATGAAATGTTTTTCTATACCTAGAATGGAACAGAAGTCTATAAAAGTTGTTGTAATGCTTGAAAACTTTGCTCAGCCATTTTGAAATTGCCTTGCTTGAGACTTGTGCACAAATAAATGATTTGGACCTTCTGAACAGACTCCTGGTATCATTGGTTTGTCTGCGCTTTGCTGCTACATATTCCTTGGTGCGTTGGCCGGGAAGTTGTGGAATCAAAGTGTATATAGGGCAATATACCACGACTTTCCGCCTCTATAGGCTTGGTCCTGCCGGGATCGCGCCCTTCCGACGAGGGCCGCTCCCTGGCGCCACCGGTCCCTTGTATCGGAGGGAGCTGGTCGGACCTCGGCGGGTGCCGGGCCCGGTCGGAGCCAACGCCTCGAACCCGAGTGAGGGGAGTCCGAGGTCCAACTCATGCGCCTGCTTGGGAAGTTTGAGGACCGGATCCGGTGAGTATAGTTTTGATTTTGGGTCTAGACAGAAATAGAAAGAGCAGTACTGCCATTGGAACTTGGAATTTGGAATTTGTAATCTCGAGATATTGGGAATTGGTAAGAGAGCATGATCAACTCTCAAGGAAGAGCCGAGTAGCCTGGCATGGGAATTTGCTAGGTGAAACCCTCATCCTTTTTGTAATTGGGAAAAAGACTAGTCAGAACAGATAGAAACGAATGCATTCTGGGAATACGTTGCTAGCATGATTGAGTGAACGAAGTGTGAATGAGAGGTCTGGCAGCACGGACCAAGTGAAGGCGGACCCCTGATTAGCGCATTTCCTGACCGGGCGACCGCGTTCAGGTCGCGAAAAGGGGGAAGCGATTGTCGTCTTGTCTTGTTATTTGTATTCCCTATACGTTTCCAGGGCCGTGAGGACCCCTTACCCACGGTCCGCCCTCCTTTTCCCTTCTGTCTGTTGTTGCGCGCACACATCGAAATGGGAGGGGCGGGGTCTACTAGAAACACTCCATTAGAATGTATGATCGCACATTTTAAAGAGGGATATTCAGGAGATTATGGTATTAAAATGACAGCAGCCCGTTTGCAGATTTTGTGTACTAGGGAGTGGCCCGATCTAGACCCCATCTGGCCCCGAGAGGGAACGTTCACCGTAGAGATTATCCAGTCAATACATCGTAGAGTGCGGGTAGCGCACCCAGATCAGTACCCCTATATAGATTCCTGGTTAAGTATTTGTGAAGATCCGCCCTCCTGGGCGCAGCGCTGTTATGAGGAACAGTGCAGAATAATGTTAGCTAAAACAGATTCTAGACAGAAAAAGGAACAGCCTAGAATGAAAGAGCAGGATAAGAAAGCCACGAAGAAACCCATCCTGGCAGATCCTGATTCCCCAGAAGTAGTCCTCAGGCAGCCCCGAACCCCAGGTCCAGTAAGAATAGCCCGGCGGCGTCCTGCCCCAGAACCCCAGAGACCGCCGGAGCCGAGGCGAGACCCAACCCCTGACCCCCCTCCTCCTGGAGGAGAGAAAGAGAAAGAATTAGTGGAAGGAGAAGCGGAGGATGTAAAAAGTGAGTCAGAAACGGAGCTAGAAGAAGGAGGAGGGAATTCCCCAGAAGAAGAAGAAGAGGACAGTGTACAAATAATTGAGAAAGCCAGCGCTAGCGCTAGCAAGCCAGTGAAAGAAAAACCCAAAGCAAAACCAGTTGAGAAAAAGAAAGCGACTCCTGCAAAGACAACGACAATAACCCTTAGATCCCAGACCCAAATGACGCCTGGGACAGCCAAACTGTTTCCCTTAAGGCAAGTCCCGGGAGTGCCCGTAAAGAATGATAATGATGAAGTGGTAGCGGGACCCTTAACTTATGTGTATATCCCTTTCTCTACAACTGATTTATTAAATTGGAGGTCGCACTATGCCTCCTATACTAGCAAGCCCCAGGAGCTGACAGAATTAGTAACTAGTATTATGGAAACTCACCAACCCACTTGGCCAGATTGCCGTCAGCTCCTGACCACCCTATTCACTACAGAAGAACGAGCGAGAATTAGAAAAGCAGCTATTGAATGGATGGCAGAAAACCCTGCAGCTCCGGCGCAGGGGCAGAATATAATAGATCGTAGAGAAGCAGCTCAGAGAGAATTCCCGAATGAAGACCCCCAATGGGATCCAAATACAGATGAAGGATCCACAGCCCTAGCCCGCTTTCGCCAAGGCTTTTTACAAGGCCTGAGAAGAGGAGGCCAAAAAGCTATGAACCTTTCCAAAGTAGCAGGAGTTATCCAAGGAATAGATGAGAGCCCAGCAGATTATTATGAAAGATTAACTGAAGCTTATAGAATGTATACTCCCTATGATCCCGAGGCACCAGGAAGTTTATGCATGGTGAATTCTGCTTTTGTAAACCAGTCTCAACCAGACATTAGACGTAAATTACAGAAATTAGAAGGGTTTGCGGGCATGAATGCAACACAGTTATTGGAAGTCGCTCATAAAGTGTATGTGAATCGTGATACTGAAAGACAGAGAGAATGTGATAGAAAGATGAAGAAGAAAGCTGATTTTTTGGCTGCGGCCATAGTTGAAAAGAAAAGGGGAGGTGTCCCTAATCGAAGGAGCAGAGGAAGAGGGCGGGGTCAAGGCGGAGGCCGGACCCAGAGACTAGGCGTGAACCAATGCGCCTATTGCAAAGAGGAAGGACATTGGAGAGATACGTGCCCGCAACTCGAAGACGCCCAGCAAGATGACGACAACGATCATCAGTGGCGAGAAGAAAGACGAGGCCGTCCCCGAGGCCGAGGAGGAGCCAATCGAGAACAATTCCAGAGAGAGAGGGGAGGAGGAGCCATCCAAGCATTGGCCACACAAGCCCATGATGAGGATGACGTGGATTAGGACAGACCGGGCTCCAAGTTTGCTTTAGGTCTCCAGGAGCCTATGGTCGAAATACAAATAGGAGACCAATTTATGAACTTTATGGTTGATACTGGAGCAGAACATTCAGTAATAGATAAAAAGATAGCCCCATTCACCAAAAAAGCAGTCACCATTATAGGAGCAACTGGTGCCAAAGCCACAAAGTCTTTTCTTCAAAACCGGATATGCAGTCTAGGAGGACAGCAAGTAACTCATCAATTCCTTTACATGCCCGAATGTCCAGTACCCCTACTGGGACGAGATATGCTAGCCAAGCTTCAAGCACAAATATCTTTCTCTGAACAAGGAGAAATGCAAATGACAGTAAATTCCCAAGCCAAGCCAGCAGGAGTAATGCTGCTGACAGTACCCCGAGAAGAAGAATGGAGGTACTACGTTGATGACTCCATCCAAGATACCTATTTTGAACAAACTTTAAAGAACATTCATGCACCACTTGAAGTATGGGCAGAAGGCAGTCCCCCAGGCCTAGCCAAGCATATAGCTCCAGTGATTGTAACCCTCAAGCCTAGTGCTACCCCAGTGCACGTCAAACAGTACCCTCTCCCAAGAGCCGCAATTGAAGGCATTCATCGCCACCTACAGAGATTGCTCGAATATGGCCTACTAAAAGTATGTCAATCCCCATGGAACACCCCACTTTTGCCAGTAAAGAAACCTGGGACAGATGATTATCGCCCAGTGCAAGATTTGAGAAGAGTAAATGATGCAGTTGAAACTATACATCCAGTTGTACCCAATCCTTACACTCTTCTAGGACTGATACCTGCTGAAGCTACCCATTTCACTGTACTGGATTTGAAAGACGCATTCTTTTGCATAAGATTAGCCCCTGTAAGCCAAATATTGTTTGCATTTGAATGGCAGGACCCCATCTCTGGAAGAGGGGGCCAACTCACCTGGACAAGATTACCCCAAGGATTCAAGAATTCACCTACCATCTTTAGTGCTGCACTAAATCAAGACCTTTCAAGCTATCCAGTAGCCCCGGGGAAGAGAGTACTTCTCCAGTACGTGGATGATCTGTTGATAGCTGCCGTATCCGAAAGAGAATGTATCTTAGCCACCCAAGATCTCTTGCAGTTACTAAATGAAGCTGGATATAAAGTTTCCAGAGCCAAAGCACAACTATGCCAAACAGAAGTGAAATACTTGGGTTTTCGTATTACCCAAGGAAGCAGAAGATTAGGCAGAGAAAGAAAAGAAGCAGTATGTAGAATTCCAACTCCAACAACCAGAAAGCAGGTCAGAGCCTTTCTGGGAGCGGCAGGATATTGCCGAATCTGGATACCCAACTTTGCCCAAATTGCCAAACCACTGTATGAAGCCACAAAAGGAGAAGAAAAGTCACCACTGGAGTGGGGACTTGAGCAGGACACAGCCTTCCAGAAGTTAAAAGAAGAATTGATGTCATCACCAGCACTTGGACTACCAGATGTCCACAAACCTTTCCACTTGTTTGTACATGAAGCACAGGGAAATGCCTTAGGCATGTTGACTCAGAAATTAGGAAATTGGGAACGACCTGTAGCCTACCTATCGAAACAATTGGACCCTGTGGCCAAAGGATGGCCACCCTGCTTGAGAGCAGTTGCAGCTACAGCGCTACTAGTGAGTGAGGCAGACAAACTCACACTAGGACAGAACATACGAGTCACTGTGCCACATGCAGTCCTTGCCCTTATGGAACAGAAAGCAAACTATTGGCTCACCAATTCCCGAATGTTGAAGTACCAGAGCATGTTATGTGAAAACCCACAGATACAACTCGAAGTGAGCCATGCCCTGAATCCAGCTACCTTGATACCCATCAGTGAAGAACTCCCAGAACATGACTGTATCGAAGTCATGGAGACTGTGTTCTCCAGTCGACCCGACTTAACAGATGTGCCCATAGACAATCCCGACCAGATCTATTATGTTGATGGGAGCAGTCTCATCCTTGATGGACGACGCTGTGCTGGATATGCAGTCGTCACTCAACATGAAGTAGTTGAATCATCAGCTTTAGCCTCAGGCACATCAGCCCAGAAAGCCGAATTGATAGCACTCACCAGAGCTTTGTTGTTAGGAGAAAAACTTGTGCTGAATGTATATACAGATTCCAAATATGCCTTCACTACCTTGCATGCCCATGGAGCTCTCTACAAAGAAAGAGGACTCATCACATCCGGAGGAAAATCAGTCAAGTATGGTCCCGAGATATTGATGTTACTTGATGCAGTCTGGGCCCCAACACGTGTAGCTGTCATGCATTGTAGAGGACATCAAGCAGGAAAAGGAGAAGTTGCTCGAGGAAATAGATTTGCAGATGCCTCAGCACGACAAGCAGCTATGACAGGACAAATTGCCCCACAAGCTATGCCAATGCAAGCAGCATTGTTTCCAGTACCTTTGAATTTATGGACCCCACGATATACCACCAAAGAATTGGATTACTATTGTGACAAAGAAAATGGAGTATTGAAAGATGGATGGATTGAGCTGCCACCAGAAGAGGGCAGTCAACCTCCGGGACGAATAGTAATTCCTGAACTATTAGGACCATCCTTTGTCAAAGCTTTCCACGAAGCTACCCACTATGGGAAGAGTGCTATGGAGAAAGCACTCAGACCACATTTCTACATCCCTCTGATGACAACCATATCAGCCTCAGTAGCACGACAATGTCAAACTTGTGCCAAGAATAATGCCAAGCAAGGCCTTATTACAGCACCCCGAGTTCAGTCAAGAGGTGTGACCCCCATGCACAACCTCCAAGTTGATTTCACCGAAATGCCAAAAGCCAATGGATACCATTACCTACTAGTATTAGTTTGTACTTTCTCTGGGTGGGTAGAAGCATTCCCAACCAGAACTGAGAAAGCCCGAGAAGTTACCAAAGCCTTAATGAGAGAGATTGTCCCCAGATTTGGAATCCCAGCAGTAATAGGGTCAGACAATGGACCCTCATTTGTCTCCCAAGTTACTCAGCAGTTAGCAAAAGCTTTGCAGATACAGTGGAAGCTCCACACTGCATACAGACCCCAGAGTTCAGGGAAAGTTGAGCGAATGAATCGTACCTTGAAAGCCCAAATGTCTAAGCTTTGTCAGGAGACACACTTGAAATGGCCTCAAGTGCTCCCCATAGCTTTACTCAGAATACGCTCAGCCCCTGTAAAGTCAACAGGATTTTCCCCTTTTGAAGTTTTGTATGGTAAACCCCCACCAATAGTGCAGGGAGTCAAAGGAAGTTTAGCCCAGATTGGTTCAGAAGTAACCAGACAAGAACTCCTAGCTCTTAGTTTTGTTCTGCAGACTCTCCATACGTGGATCCAAGACCAGTTGCCTATCAACTTGACGGAACCCTTGCATCCCTATCAGCCTGGAACTTCGGTGTGGATCAAAGATTGGAAGAAGATACCGTTGGAACCCCATTGGAAGGGACCGTACACCGTCATCCTGTCTACCCCAACTGCAGTAAAGGTAGCCGAGATCGACGCCTGGATCCACCACAGCAGAGTTAAGCCCGCTGCCGATCCTGAACCAGAGCGGTGGACAGCAGAGCAGCACCCTGATGTACCCTTGCGAGTTACTTTGAGACGGCAACCAGCAGCGTAGACACTTCATCACAAGTGCTTCGCAGTAGCCAAGTCTTTCGAAGAGGATTGCTGTTTTTCCATGCAGCAACAGTTTTGTTTCAACGAACCCGATTTGTGTGTGATTTGACACACTACTTCGAGACTACATTGACTAAGCCAGACTTCACAAGCCAACTGAATTGCTAAGTTGGTTAATGTGTGCTGGACATCTTGAGGATCTTCAATCAACACTCAGCACCCGTTAAATTGCTTCATTAGCAAACGGGACGAAGAATAATAGACCGTCGTGATCAAGATCAGCAAGCTGAGGATTCAGAAGAACTCCAATCAACATCAACATGTATCTTTGTTTCTGCTTTGCCTTGGTTGCCTTCTTTGGAGGTTTTGAACAGACTTATGCTCTACCTCCATGCACCGCTTGCATTACCTCTACTAGAACTGGACTGAAAGTAACTCAGACTTTGCTTTACCATTCTTACTATACCTGCAAGGGAACAATAACTCGGTGTATCTATAACACCACTGAACTAAATGTTTGCACTCATGGCAAAATCAAAGCATGCTATAATCCGCATCAAAATCCATCCTATTACACGTTGGAAATAAGATGGAAGGATGCAGATGGACCTATATTAGCTGCTACACCACCACTTAAGGACATTACTAAACCTGCTGTTTTGAATTTTGATGCATGTAATGCTATTAATAGAGATAGTCAGTCCACCTGTGGTACATGGGAGAAAGCGTATCGAAATGACCATAAGTATATGTGTCCAGAAGGTGCCACAAACTGGTGGAAGTGTACAGGTAAAACAGGATCAGGGTATAGTACTGCTACAGCGGCAGATTACTATTGTCCATATTGGGAATGTGTTTTCTATGCTACCTGGAACACTGGTATAACTGATGAGAAAATAGATAAACGAATGGCTACTCTAACCAAGCCAACCACAAATGATAAATGTCAGAAAGATGCTTGCAACCCCTTACATTTGCGTGTACATAACCCCCATGCATGGAAACAAGGATATAAGTTTGGTTTACGTATTGCTGGAGGGGGAACAGATCCAGGGACCATTGTGTATATTAGATTGAATACTCAAGCCCACAAGTCATCTAAATATCATATTCATAATACCTTTTATGAAGCTATGCATGTAAATAAGTTTGAGATCCCTCACCCTTCACAGAATTTGTTTCTAGAATTAGCCGGAGCAGTAGTATCTAGTCTTAAGATCACAGATTGTTATTTCTGTGGCGGAACCCAAATGGGAGATCAATGGCCCTGGGAAGCCCAAGAATTGAATTATTCCATGATTTACAATCAGACTGAATTACACAAGACAACCAGTGAATGGGTGTTAGCGCACTCAATCGTTGGACGTCTTTGCTTTGCCAGAACTGGACCCCAGTTCACCCAAAAGGTAGGACAGCTGGTCTGTCTTAGCCAGAAATACTACAATGCCACGACTAAAAAGACAGCATGGTGGTCAGGAATCAGACATCCTGAACCTCCTAACCCATTAGCTAGATTTCCTGAACTTGCAGGTCTATGGACTAACCTTGCCAAAGTCCAAGCCTGGCAAGCCCCACCTGGCCTATATTGGATCTGTGGAAACCGAGCATATGCGCAACTCCCACCACAATGGGGAGGAGCATGTGTCTTAGGAACCATCAGACCTTCTTTCTTCCTGTTAAACACTGAACATGGAGAACAGTTAGGATACCCTGTATACACTACCCACAAACACAAAGGAGCATCTAGACAGAAAAGAGAGGCCTTACAGATAGGCAAGTGGGAGAAGTGGCGAGGTGATGATTGGCCACCAGAAAGAATTATTGAGTATTATGGACCTGCCACTTGGAATGATGATGGTATGTATGGTTATCGTACCCCAATTTATATGATCAATCGTATTATTCGCTTACAAGCAGTAGTTGAAATAATAACCAATGAAACTAGTCATGCTCTCACGCTCTTAGCTAGACAAAGTACACAGATGCGCACTGCCATATATCAGAATCGCTTAGCACTTGATTATTTGCTAGCAGCTTAAGGAGGAGTATGTGGTAAACTGAATTTAACTAATTGCTGTTTGAAAATAGATGATAAAGGTCAAGTAGTTGAAGAAATTGCTAAAGATATGCAAAGACATGCTTATGTGCCAGTACAGACTTGGCACGCCTTGAAATTCCCTAATTGGTTTGCTAACCTTTTCTCTTGGCTGGGAGGATTTAAGACTTTCGTTATCTTAGTACTAATCCTTGTTGCTGTTGTCCTCTGCTTACCATGTTTAATCCCATGTTGTATGCGTTCCCTTCATAGTGCTATTGATAGTACAGTAGAGCGGAAGACCGCAACTAGAATAATGGCTTTATACAAAGCTAGCCCTAATGGAACTAGTAAGAATCCTCTAATTAGGATGTGAATCTTCTAGAAAGTGATTTAATTCTCACACCTTATTAAGTAATAGGGTGAGATTAATCAAAGGGGGGAATGTGGCAGGTGCAGGCCTGTGACCCACGGTGTCTGACATAGGCAGGCCAGCATGGCTAGCTTGACCTGTAAATGAGGCCTGTGGAGAGGCATATAGGATTGCACATCCCCCAATATGCTGCTATTGTAAGAAAGAACTCAGTAGAAATATTGAATTAGCTTAGATAAGCAGAACTGCAGAATTAAGAAATGGAAAAATACAGAAAAGATGTGTTTAAAAGTTACTGATAAGAAAAAGTACATTTGCAGAGAAATATTGAGGAGTGCTGACAGATGAGTTACAGAACCTTGCTCATCTGCACGCACAAATGGTCCCATAACCTTGAAAGTGTGAAAGTAACAAGTTGATGAACTGACCATTGTAATTGGGACTAGAAGGGGGGCAGGCAGGTGTCATGCCCACAGAAGCCCACAGAAGGAACATAATTGGAGAAACTTATCAGTACCGGGACCAATAGAAGGGCTACGGGAGGTACGGGAGAGTACCGGGACCAATGAAATGTTTTTCTATACCTAGAATGGAACAGAAGTCTATAAAAGTTGTTGTAATGCTTGGAAACTTTGCTCAGCCATTTTGAAATTGCCTTGCTTGAGACTTGTGCACAAATAAATGATTTGGACCTTCTGAACAGACTCCTGGTATCATTGGTTTGTCTGCGCTTTGCTGCTACAGTACGAGAAGGTGCATGCATCAAATATCCCCTGATGAAACGCTTAATCAGTGAAACGCGACGGCACTGAAATTTGGTGTTTGGATGATCGGAAAAATTGACACATTTAAAGGTAAGCACCGTTTTTCAATTCTTCTAACATATATTTTAAAAACAATTTTGGATGTAAAAAATTGTAAGGAACAATTAAGGTCATTGATGCGAATGTAAGCATAAAGTCTGAAAACACTTGAAATTTAGACGACTGCTTTACCTCAGTCTGAGACCTTGTTGCTTTAATAATAAATATTAAATCTAATAGGAACAACTAAGCTATAATCTCGTAGTTAAGGAGTAGAGCTGAAGAACTTTGAGTTACTTTATAGTAAATGAAGCTCTGAAAAGTGACTGCTCAATTGATTTTGTCAAGGCCTTTCTTCTGCACAGTAAGTCTATATCACCTAGTATTCCAAGTATTAGCCAAGCTCAAACATGCTTAGCTTCTGAGATCACCTGAGATCAGGCTCCTTCAGCGTGATCCACTAGGGCCTTGTAGGCCCAATGTTAGACATGTTGGGCCTAGGGCAGAAATTTGGGAAGAGGTCCTAAAGCCCAGTGACAGACTGTGCCTCCTTCAGCCTTGAGCAGGTTTGGAGTCCTTTGGTAATTGCCCTGGTTGCACCCAGGGCTGGTGCAAGAATTGGAGGCACCTTAGGTGGGCCTGTCCATCCTACCTGCCTCCCGCTCCCATTGCCCCTGCTCCCACCTCTCTCTGAGTCTAGTAGTGAGGGCAATGGCAAAGGAATCACAGTGCAGCCCTTACCAAAGGCTCCAGCATTTTGCTGTGGTTTCTGGCTGCTTTTGGTGTCCACTTCTATCCTCCTCCAGTATAGACTTCTGGTTTATGTAAATCCTGCTTGCGCCACTAACAACCTGGCTAAATCACTTCACCCTCCATTGCATCAGGTACAACATAGACTGTAAGTCCCCTAGGGCAGGTAAATAGCTTTATACCTGAACTGTAAGTTATCTTGAACTCAGATTTGGAAATGTCCAGTAACAAACTCCTAATCCTAGTTTAGGTTGGGCAGGAAGGGGGGTAGAGAGAATGGCCCCAGGTGAAGAACAGAGAACCAAACCTAGAGGATAGGGCAAGAGGGTGTAGGGTCAGCTCTAGGGAGAGTGGTGCCCTAGTTGAGTGTTGGTCTACCCCAGGAGAGAGAGAGGGAATATCAATGGTGCCTCCCTTATGAAGGCATGTTTTGTGCCATGTGCTTCTGGATTGCATATCCTTGGGACAGATTGGTTGGTGGGAGTTTGCATACTTGTAACAGGTTAGATCTATGGGGAGCCTTGGTAGTGCTGCTGGGGGGGTGCACGCATGGGAGCTACTGATGACACTCCTTACTATAGAGCACCCCAGGCAACTGCCCTGCTTCACCCTACCTTAAGGCCAGCATAAGAGGGAAATCGAGACAAGGAGTATAGTTTCATATCACATTAACCAGCTTTGAAAAAAATGCCCCAGAAAGATATTTTCTTACTGCCTCATGCTGCTCCTCAGTTTTGACTTTGGGTGCTAAAATCCCCCCTTCCTCGAGACCCAAGTAGCAGCAGCAGCAGCAAATAAAAATATGCCATAGGACCTGCCATTTCCTGCCTTTTGCAAGGATTTCCTAACTAACAGAAAGCTTATGGGTGGGGGGAGGAGTAAGGGCCACAGCAGGAACTATAAATGTGCACTGTATAGGATAGTGGGGTCCATGAGGCCATTAAAAGATTTGCAGAATACAAAGGAGAAAAACAGATAATACCCAAATCCATGAGAGCTAAACTAAAAATACAAAGTCAATGGAGTTGGGAAATGCAAAAACAATGCTAGAGATTTGTTTTTATTGGCCAAGACTGTTTATTGCCACTGAAGAGATGGTGCTTGAGTGTCCAATCCATTTATGGCATTGTTTTTCTTATCCCAAAGAACCAATGATTCCACATGAATTGCTGTGACTATGGTAAAATAGTGTCAGATATTTTTGTTTTTGACAATTTAAACTACATTGTAGTCGTAGACTATTCAGGGCTGGCCCGTCCTTCAGGTGGACTAGACAGCTGTCTAGGGAGGCAGACCCTAGTGGGTGGTGCAGCATGGCACTGCAACCCCTCCACAATTTTTCAAAGTGGTGGTTTTGTTCTTTTGTGGACCTTAAAACACCTGCACATGTGCATACACTTATTCGCATGTTGGAAGGAGCATGAGTCACAGGCCATGAGTGTGTGCACGTGCATGGGTGCTTTAAGGTCCCCCCCACAGGCACCAAAGCAGTGGCACAAAACATGGAGGGGGTTCCAAGTCTGCTTCCCCAAGGTGAGATCATGGATGCCAGTAGGGGGGTGGGGTGGGGTGGTGTGAGCCTGATAAGGTGGCAGAAACCCTTGGGCCGGCCTTGAGACTATTATTGCTGCTGTATTATTATTATTAAGCATTTATAAAACTCTACCAAGTGTATGCAGTGCTGTACAGACACAAAAGAAGACAGTCCCTGCTCATAGAGCTTACAATGTAGAAGACAAACATACATGACAAAATAATAGGATAGGAATAAGGGCAATAGGAGTTGAAACACAAGAGAGTGGATTAAGAATCAAATGCAGTCTCAAAGAGGTGAGCCTTGAGCTTGGACTTGAAGAGGGCAAAGGAAGAGATTTGATGCAGGGACAAGGGCAGGTTCCAGGCAAATGGAGCAGCAAAGTCAAAAGATCGAAGTGGAAGAAGAGAACGGCATAGAGAGAAGCAAGGTAAAAGAGGAACAACTTGCCCCTTTTTACTAATGGACGTTTTTGCCAAACAAATCTGAGTTCTTTGACTGGGTGACCAGAGAACTAGATCAAGGGCATGCGAGGCATGTGATCTACCTAGGTTTCAGCAAAGCCTTTGATGCTGTTCCTCAGAGGAGGCTTATCAATAAACTAAGCAGCTTGGGGATGGGTCCCAAGGTGGTGAACTGGATCAGAATTTGGTTGACGGACAGATGACAGAAGGTGATGGTAAACGGAATTCACTTGGATGAAAGGAAGGTGATTAGCGGTGTGCCCCAGGGTTTGGTCCTGGGACCGGTACTGTTCAATGTATTTTTGAGTGATATTGCTGAAGGCCTGAATGTTAAAGTCTATCTTTCTGCAGTGACACGAAAATTTGCAACAGAATAGACTTCCCTGAGGGAATGGATAACATTAGGAAAGATCTACAAAAGCTGGAAGAATGGTCGAATGCTTGGCAGTTACGTTTTAATGTGAAGAAGTGCAGTGTCATGCACTTGGGAAGCAGAAATCCAAGGGAACTGTATGCGATAGGGAATGAGAAGTTGGTGTGCATGGACCAGAAGAAGGACCTCTGATTGTTTCTGAGGATCTCAAGGTGGCGAAACAGTGTGACAAGGCAGTGGCAAAAGCCAGAAGGATGCTGGGTTGCATACAAAGAGGAATTACCAGCAGAAAGGAAGAGGTACAAGTCGCTGTTGAGGCCTCATTTGGAATATTGTGTTCAATTTTGGAGAACATATCTTGCAAAGGATATAAAAAGACTGGAAATTGTTCAGAGGAAGGCGACCAAAATGATTTGAAGCCTGCGTCAGAAGACGTATGAGAAGAGACTTGAAGACCTAAATATGTACACTTTGGAGGAGAGGGGGGATAGGGGAGATATTATTCAGACCTTTAAATACTTAAAAAGAAATAATGAACAAACAAACCTCTGGTAACATCCTTCTCCTCAGAGTGAGCTCTCTTTACCTGTACTCTTTGTTGCCTCCCACCCAACCAATTTCTGACCCAAGCAGTAACTATAGGGGCCATCCCTAGGGTGCTCAGTCTGTTTATAAGTTGCCTGTGAGGAACAGTGTCAAAGGCTTTACTGAAATCTAAATACACCACATCTAGGGTTCTCCCTCGGTCCAACACTCTGGTCACCCAGTCAAAGAAATCAATCAGATTTGTCTGACAAGACCTGCCTCTGGTGAATCCATGCTGCCTCGGATCCTGTAATGTGCTGGACTCCAGAAACTTCACTATTTTCTCTTTCAGCAGTGTTTCCAATAATTTACTCACCACCGAAGTTAAACTAATCGGCCTGTAGTTTTCAACCACATCCTTACGCTTTTGTGTAAAGGCACCACATGAGCCTCTCTCCAGTCCTTTGGCACCACTCCTGACTCAGGCATTGAAAAGGTCAGTCAGTGGAGCTGCTAGAACATCTCCAAGTTCCCTCCGTATTCTAAGGTGTATCCCATCTGTTCCCATCACTTTGTCTACTTTAAGCAGTGCCGGCCCGTCCATTGAGCAAAAATGTTTTTTGCACAGGGCCCTGCGTTTCACGGGGCCCCACGCAAAAAACATCTTGCATCAGCGATCAGCCCAGCTAGATTTAAAAACAAAAAAAAACACAAACCGGCTGATGCTGCCGCCGTGGCAGCGGCAGAATTGAGCACCCTGCGGGGCCCCCCCTGCCCTGCAGAGTCCTCCTTTCAGCATCAACTCCCTCAGCGCCGGCTGCCAGAGCCGCAAAGGGAGAGCTTCTCCTCTCGCAGCTCTGTTAATCCCGCTGCGGGGCTGATGGGATTTCCCATCAGCCCCGCGGCAGGATTAACAGAGACGCGAGAGGAGAAGCTCTCCCTTCGCGGCTCTGAAAAGCCTGTGCTTTGGGAGCTGATGTTGAAAGGAGGACTCTGCAGGGCAAGAGGGGGCCCCGCGGGGTGCTCGATTCTGCCTCTGCCACGGCAGCAGCGGCAGCAGCAGCCCGTTTGTGTTTTTTTTTAAATCTAGCTGAGCTGATGGGGGGAGGGGGGTTAGGACTGGTAATGGGCTATGGGGCTAAGACTGCAAGTGGGCTGATGGGGGGGTTTAGGACGGGTAATAGGCTATGGGGGTTAGGACATGTAATGGGCTATGGGGGGGCTAAGACTGGAAGTGGGCTGATGGGGGTGCTAAGGCTGGAAGTGGGCTGATGGGGGGGTTAGGACTGGTAATGGGCTATGGGGGGTAGGACTGGTAATGGGCTATGGGGGGGGCTAGGACTGAAAATGGGGTGATGAGGGTTAGGACTGGAAGTGGGCTGATGGGATTTGGACTGGTAATGGGCTATGGGGGGGTAGGACTGGAAATGGGCTGATGGGGGGCGTTAGGACTGGTAATGGGCTATGTGGGGGGCTAGGACTGGAAATGGGCTGATGGGATTAGGACTGCTAATGGGCTATGGGGGCTAAGACTTGAAATGGGCTGATGGGGGGGTAGGATTGGTAATGGGCTATGGGGGGGGGGCTAAGACTGAAAATGGGGTGATGGGGGTTAGGACTGGAAGTGGGCTGATGGGGGGCTTCGGACCGGTAATGGGTTTTGGGGGGGCTAGGACTGGTAATGGGCTGGGGGGGTGGTTGCTAGGACTGGAAATGGGCTGAGTGGACGGAGGGCTTGAACTGCAAATAGCTGATGGGGAGGGGGCTTGGAATGGAAATGGGCTATGAGGGGAGGGAGTTAGGACTGGAAATGGGCTGAGTGGGGGGGGGCTAGGACAGGAAATGGGCTGATGGAGGGGCTAGGATAGGTTTGGAAATGGGCTGTAGTTGGGGCTTGAATTGAAATGGACTCATGGAGGGGCTAGAACTGGAAGTAGGCTCATGGGGGGGCTTAGATTGGAAATGGGCTGAGGGGAGCTAGGATTTGACATGGGCTGATGGTGGGGCTAGGAAAGGACTAGAAATGGGCTGATGTGGGGCTGGGATTGGAAATGAGCTGATGGAGGGACTCAGATAGGACTGGAACTGGATGGGGGAGCTAGGACTGGAAATGGTGATGGTGGGGCTGATAAGATTGGAAATGGGCTGATGGGCTAGGAAAGGACTAGAAATGGGCTGATGGGGGGCTGGGATTTGAAATGAGCTGATGGAGGGACTCGGATAGGACTGGAAATGGATGGGGGAGCTATGACTGGAAATGGGCTGATGGTGGGGCTAGGATAGGATTGAAAATGGGCTGATGGTGGGGCTAGGACTGGAAATGGGCTGATGCAGGGACTAGAAGGGAGCGGATGCTGGGTGGGGCTGGAACTAGAAGGGAGCTGATGTTGGTGGAGGATTAGAATGGGATGGAACTGGGAGAGTGAAATGGAGAGGGAAAAAATATTTTGTGTGGGAGGGAAGACAAATCTACAATTGGCCGGATATTGGGAGAGTAAGTGGGGATTGAGGATGGAGGGGTAAAATTTGAGTGGATGAAATAGGAATGAGGAAAGAGCAAAAGGAGAAAAATTAGTATATTAAAGCAGATGTAGAGAGAGGATGGAAAAAAACTAGGAGAGAAGAAAGGACAAATGGACAGCAGACGATGGAGAGTTAGCAGAAGACACGAAGAAACCAGAAGAAAGTAGCTGGAGCAATTGCAACTGAAAAAAAAATGCACAAAAGGTAGAAAAATCTCTTTATTTTGAATTTATTAACTGGAATATGTCAGCTCTAGGAAATGTGCATCATTAACGTCTGCGCTTTGTTTAGTACAAGAGGAAATTAATTTATAGTTTTATTTCTACAGTGTTGTACATTCCAAGTTTGGCTTTTGGGGTTCCCAGTTTAATTATTGTCTTCCTGTTTCTAAATTGTGATTCCTTGTTTGGTGATGGTCTATGTTCTGCATATGTAACTGAGCTGAGGTATTCTGTTTATGTAATTCCTATTTGACATTGCCACTTGTTCTCTTTCCCCAGTAGGTCATGTATTGTTCTCTGAAATGTATTGGTTTAATATTTGCAGTGTTGCCTTTTGATAGGTAGGGTATGGTGCTTTGTGAGTCCTGGTAGTGCTGTTAGGATACGGCGGGTTTGCTATGGTTTCTAAATGGGCAGTGTTTGTAGTAATTCCTAATATGCCTGGCGGTTGGCACTGGATTATAGTAATGTAGAAATCTTTAAGTCTTTCTTTATCCATACACTCATTAAGAGGCATGTTTACTAAAAGTTAGTGTATGGTAACATTATGCAAATATTTATGCAAATGAGGCACCTTATGCAAATAAGGCCCCGCACCCCCCTTGGGCCGCCCCTGACTTTAAGTTTAGCTAGTTTCTCACGAATACAGTCTTCTGAAAATTGTTCAAGATGCCCCTTGCTTCTGTTCCTGTTTGTGGGTGTTTTCTGAGGTCCTGTTCCTGATTCTTCATCTGTGAACACAGAACAGAAATATTTGTTAAGTAATTCTGCTTTATCCTCATCAACTTCTACATATTCCTCCCCTTCACCCTTGAGTCTAACAATACCACTTTTGCCCTTCCTCTTCTCACTAACATATCTGAAAAAAGTCTCTTTGCTTTCCTGACTACTTTGCTAGCTTCTCTAAGTTTTTCCGAATATAGATGCCTGTCTTCCTCTCTCTGTGATCTCTTGTATTTCATGAAGGCTTCCCTCTTTTTCTTCACCTTTTCAGCTACTTCTTTCAAAAACCATAGCGGTCTCCTTTTCTTTTTACCTTTATTTACCATTTTAACAAAAAGGTTGGTTGCCCTTAAAATATCCCTTTTCTGTTTTGCCCACTGTTTTTCTACATCCACCAGCTGTTCCCATCCCACTAATGACTCCCTGAGGTATTGGCCCATCTTGTCAAAGTTAGTTTTCCTAAAGTCTAAGACCCTTGCTTTTGAATGGATTTTATCATCCCTAGCCCTAATACTGAACCACACCATCTGGTGATCACTGGATGCAAAATGATCTCCCACTATAACATCAGAAACACTTTCACCATTGGTAAGCACCAAGTCCAGTATAGCCCCTTCACGTGTGGAGTCTTACCAATTGCCTGAATAGATCTCCCTGTAGAGAATCCAGGATCTCCTTATTTCTAGATGATACTGCAGCAGGAATGTGCCAATCAACATCTGGTTTATTGAAATCCCCTATCAGTAGCACTTCCCCCTTCCTAGCAATGCTGCGTATGCCTTCATTTAACTCTCCATCCACCTCTTCCTCTTGTGAGGGAGGTCTGTATATTGCGCCAATGCAAATAGATTTCTCTTTCCCTCTTTCTAGTTTAACCCACAGTGTCTCCTCTCTCCCTTTTAAGCTCTGTAATTCCAAAGCTTTAATATTTTTTTACATATAGTGCCAATCGTCCTCCCCTTCTTCCTACCCTGTTCTTTCTGAATAAATTATAGCCTGGTATAGTTACATCCCAGTCATGGTTTTCTGTGAACCATATTTCTGTAACTGCCACTAAATACAAGTCAGCCACTCCCATTAAAGCTTCAACATCTGGGCTCTTATTTCCCATGCTATGGGTATTTATACATACTGCTTTTCATATGTTGCCCCTTTTACCCATTTACATAAAGGCATTTAATGTTTCACTTACCTGTTTAAAGCCCTCTTCAGTAGATTAGCCAGTCTGCTACTGAAGACACGTCGACCTTTCTTGGTCAGATGGACACCATCTCTGCTCTGCAACCCTTGGAACAGCATCCCATGGTCTAGGAAACCAAAACGCTCTCGATGACATCATCCATGCAGCCATGCATTCATCTCCAGGATGCGAGCTTCTCTGCCTTGGCCTTTACCCTCAACAGGGAGGATTGAAGAGAACACCTGCACTGTACAAATTATTGTTGACTGTAAACCGCACTGATTCTAAACAGTGTGGTATAGAAAAGATATTAAATAAATAAAATAAAAAATAACTCCACCTGTGCACCTATTTGCTTCATCCTCTGTCCCAGAGCCATGATGTCACTTTTGATACACTCAGAGGGATACCTGGCAGTATCATTTGTGCTGACATGAATTAACAACATTGGGTAATAGTTAGTAGGCTTGATGAGTCTCTGCAAACTCTCTGTAACATCTTGGATTTTGGCACCTGATGGAGGATTAGGGGTGAAAACCAGAAGCTCAATTTTGGCCATGTTCAATTTTAAACAATGCTGAGTTATCCAGGTGGTGGTGATGGATAAGCAGGTGTAGATATGTGTCTGGAGAGAAGAAGAAAGGTCAGGTGAAGAGATAGAATCAGCCACGTAGAAATGATATTGAAAGCCAAGGGATGAGATAAGGGAACCAAGCAATTGTGTATAAAAGGAGTGGTCTGAGAATGGACCCTTGGGGAACACCAACTGAGAAAGGGATAACAGAGGAGGATGTACCTTGAGAACAGACACTGAAGGAGCAAGTAGAGAGAAAGGAATAGAACCAAGATAGAACAGAGTCTCTAAAGCCAAGAGAAGATTATGTAGCAAGGAGAAGAGAGTGGTCAATAGTATCGAAGGCAGCAGAAAGGTCAAGAAGAATAAGAATTGAGAATAGGCCTTTAGACCTTGCCAATAATAAGTCACTAGAGACCTTGGCAAGGGTTGTTTCAGTTGAAAGAAGAGGATGGAAGCCAGACTGAAGGGGATCAAAGATGGAATGAGGGGAGAAAAAGTCAAAACAGTGACAATGTGTGCTCAATGAGTTTGGAAATAAAGGGAAGAAGGGAGATGGGACGATAGCTTGAGGGAGCAGTAGGGTCAAGGGATGTTTTTTTGAGAAGAAGCTTGATCAAAGCATGCTTATAGGCAGCTGGGAAGGTGGCAGTGGAGAAAGAAAGGTTGATAATATGGGAAATGGCAGGGATAATGGAGGATGATATGGAGTTGAGATTAGTGGGGATAGGATCAGAAGAGCAAATGGTAACTTTAGCGGAGGAGAAGAGGTTTCCTCATCAGAGATGGTAGGAAAGGAAGAGAGGGGAGTGTGAGTTTGAGGGAAATGACTGATGGAAGTGAGAGAGGAGCAGAAGAAATAGCAGGGAATCAAGTGGTAATCTTGATTTTATTGTAGAAGAAGGAGGTGAGGGATTGGGCTATGTGGTAGGGAGAAATTGAAGGGGGGAGGACCTGAAGTAGAGAGTTGAGTGTAGAAAAGAGATTGCGAGGGTTAGAAGCCAAGGAGTTGGTAAGGTGGATGAAATAGTTTTGTTTTGTGAGTGAGATGGCAGAATTAAAAAGTGAGTGAATTTAAAGTGAAGAAAATCAGAGTGGGTGCAGGATTTGAGCCAAGTTTGCTCGGCAGAACAGGTACATGAGCATAGGTAATGGGTTGTTGAAGAAAGCCAATGATGGGGTGATGCACACCTTACAGGGTGTGAAATTGGGGGAGCGAGGGTATGAAGAGTGGAGGATAGAGCAGAGTTATAAGCAGTTACAGCTGCATTGACAGACTTGGAGGAGAGTGTAGAAGAAAAAAGAGAAGAGACAGATGATGAAAAAGACAGAGGATCAATAGCTTGAAGATGTCTAAAAAGAGAGGAGGTGACAGGATGAGAAGGCATTGGAAAGTGCTGAAGAAAGAAGCTCAGGGGGTGATGGTCAGACAGTGGAAGAATTGAGTTAAGAAAATTTGAAAATGAGCAATTGGAATGGAAAACAAGGTCAAGGCAGTGATCGAGGCAATGAGTAGGGGCAGTGGAGTAAAGCCGAGTGTAAGAGGAAGTAAGGGAAAGAAAATTTGTTGTATAGGGGTCCGAGGGGGTGTCAATGTGAAGATTAAAGTCTCCAAGAATAATAGAAGGGGATGATGAATCTAAAAATAAAGGGAGCCAAGAATCAGTCATTGAGGAAGGAGGAAATGGGCTTGTCAGTGGGTCTATAGATAATGGCAATGCGAAGAGAGAAGGGATATAACAGACAAATGAAATGAAAGTCAAAGGAGGGGAAAGCATGGGATTGAGATGGGAGGAAGGGATGAAACTGACAGGAGGGAGAGAGTAAAAAGCCGACCCCACCACCACAATCACCACCACCAACATAGCTGATGGCACGAGGGGTGTGGGAGAAATGGAGGATCCCAAGGGCGAGTGCAGCAACAGAGGCAGTGCCTTCAGAATGGAACTAAGTTTTGATTAGATCCAAGAGCTGGAAAGCATGGAAAATGAAGAGATCATGTATGAAAGAAAGTTTATTGGAAACTGAATGAACATTCCAAAGAGCACAAGCGAATGGAAGAGAAGAGGGTATGAAGAGAGGGATGTTAATAAGGGTGTGGTGGTGTGGAGAGGGAGACGAAGGGGGGGGCCAGGATTAGGACTGATGTCACCAGAGTATAAGAGCAGGAGGTGAGGGAGGGTGGAGGGTAAAGAGTGCATGGTGGAAATGAGAATGAGGCTGAGAAAGTGAGCTAGAAACACTTAACATAAAAGATATGCCATACTGGGTCAGACCAAGGTCCATCAAGCCCAGTATCCTGTTTCCAACAGTGGCCAATCTAGGTCATACGTACCTAGCAGTTTCCCCAAAAGACACAGGTTCCGCAATGCTTGTACTGGGTCAAGCATTGATATCCTGGGTCCCTTCTTAATAATGGTTTATGGACCTTTCCTCCAGGAACTTGTCCAAACCTTTTTTAAACCCAGCTACACTAACAGTCTTTACTACATCCTCCGGTAACAAATTCCAGAGTTTGATTACACGTTGAGTGAAAAAATATTTTCTTTTATTAGTCTTAAATAGTTTACCCTGTAGCTTCATTGCATGTCCCCTAGTCTTTCTATAGTCTGATAATGTAAACAATCGATCTACGTTTACCTGTTCCACTCCGTTCATTAATTTATAGACCTCTGGGAGGGACCAGACCTGTTTAGTGCACCGGTGACTTGCACATTGAGAGCACCTTTTCTCTCCTGCCCCCAAAAAGTGGCTAGATGGAGGCGTGCGCCCAATGTGCAAGTCGCACAGGGCGCATTTCATGATCGCTACGGCTTTGAGAGAATTAATAGACAAACAGCAGAGGCACATAAAATGCTGTAACAGAAATGCCAGACAACTCTCTAGTTTGCTATCAGAAGATAGGTTCATGAATCAAAAAGCTGGAGCGACATGACAATTCAGCATTGTCACTGCTACACTGCAAGCTCCAAAGTCATTCTTGATGCAAACTGAAGATAGAGGAGATAACATTGTAATGGACACTAAGGGACATTAGGTTAACATACGATAAGTAATGCTAACATGCTTTAAGTGCTGCCACAGCCCATTCATTCCTATGGGCCATTGCAGCACTTTACATGTGTTAACTTTACTTAACACACATTAACCTTTATTAAACATGCCCCTAGGCGTAGCTATAATTATTGCAGCTAGTTAGAGTTCAGAGACTTGTTGGTATGGAGGCGTGAAGGAACTATTTTGTTGTCTGTAGTTTATCTCAGTATAACTTGCTTATAAGTAAATGTGTCGTGTTCTTAATTTTTACCTCCCAGTCTTACAAACAAAACATTACACTTGTTGAGAAAGAGGGCTGGTGCTAGGCTTCCTGGCACCTCCTGCAACCTATAGATCAGCACCCCCTTCCTCATTATTAACTTATCTCAATGTGTGGCGTTAGTTGCGCCAGCACCATTTTGCCACGCTGAGGAGCGGTAACTTCAGGGGTGTGCAGCTGCCTTTCTGCAGTTAGCCTACATCCCTATGCTGGTAACACAGCCCAATTGTTACTATCATGGATCTTAGGAAACGTGCCACTAAATGTGTCAAATAAGAGGAGCTCAGTAGTACCAATGCAATACCTTCTGCTTCCATAAAAGCAACTTGGTGGCCCCAACATCACATTTTCCACCATCACAAAAAACAAAAGGGGCTTTGTGATCCCAATGTAACTCCTGAAACTGCACACTGGCCAGCATGGTGTTAATGTAAATAAATATTCTGCTAAAAACATAGGAAATGCAAGATGCTCGCACACCAAGGAACTAAAAGAAAGAACCACAGCGCAGTTTATAGCACTAAATTATAAAATTATAATGTTTTATTTTGTTGCTATAAACTATGTTATGGTTCTTGCTTTTTCTTTCTGAACATATATTCTGCATCCACAGAAAACCCTCCCTCAACAATGGGTGCAGAGCAGAAATAGAACATTCACCTACAGAACTCAGTATATTAAAAAAAAAAAAAAAAAATCTAATTCTGGTCATTTCAGTAACGACAATATAAACATTCTCCAGTACCAGGCATATTGTGAACTAATATAAAACTCTACCAAAGTCATTGAAGATCTACAGAACAATTCTACCATACCAGCATCAACTTCCAAAACTCATACAAAAAGGAGCCTATGCAGAAAAAAAGTAGGACTGTAAATATTGCAGTGGACCCTAAAGCATCCCTACACATATTTGAAAAGCTGAACAAATCAGATTACTATAGTACAGATCCCTATGTACAAACTTCATGTTAACAGAATACCTGGCCTCGATTACACACTTAGAACACAGATCCTCACCAAGTAGAGAGTAAGTGACCACAACTTAAAATATATATATTTTTTAGTGCCATCAAGTCGGTGCTGACTCCTAGAGACCCTGCTGCTTCTGGGTTTTCTTGGCAATGTATCTCCGGAAGTAGATTGCCAGGCCTTATCTTCCGAGGCAATGGAGGGTAAAGTGACTTGCCGAAGGTCACAAGGAGTGCCAGTGGGAATCAAACCCTTGATCTTCTAGGTACTAGGCAGTTGCTCTAACCATATGTAGACAAAATTAAATTAAAACTCCAAGAAGCCAGACTCTGCATGCAGTGCAACACCAGAGGAAACACATGCATTTTTGCCATGCTGTGCAAAATATAAAGATAGCACAATGTCCTATCACTATATCGAAAATATTTTTTCTATCTTTGTTGTTTGACCATCTTTTTCTCTGATCAGACTAGTCCCAATCTGAAGTTTCTGCTTTCCTCTGTCTTCTCTTAGCTCTCTTTCTATGATATCCAGGCCATCTGCCATTTCTTGACTTCCCTTTTGTTTTCTTAACTTCCTTCCATCTTGGATAGTGATCTTTTTTGCTTTCAGCTTTCTTCCATTTATTTTTTTTCCTCTCTCTCTGTTCACTCAGATTTCACTATTCCTTTACTATCCAGTCTTCAATCCACCTCTTTTCTACTCCAGCTACCTACCGCTTTTCAACTCTCACCCTAGTCCTCCCATTCCCTACCTCTACGTTCCCGGTCCATTATTCCCCAGTCTTTCACTTACTCTGTCTCTCCCTTCCATGTTTTAACATCCTCCCACCTCGACCCAGTATCTCTTTCTCTCTCGCACACACTTTCTCTTTCCTTCCATCCAGTGTCACCACACTCTAACTCTCTCCCTATCCTTTCTTTGTCCCCCCTTCTCATGTCCTATCTTGTGTCCAGCATCTCCCCCATATCCATTCCATCCCCTCCCCTCCCTATTACTCCCATGGCCAGCATCTCTGTCTTTTTTTCTTGACCTATTCCCCCTGTGTCCATCTTCTCCCCTCTTTCTATTATCCCATGTGCTTCATTCTCCCCCATTTCCCCCCATGTCCAGCATCTTCTCCATAGTCTCCCTATAAGCCCATGTTTAGCATCATCACTTCATCTCAAAAATCTCCCCTCCTTGCTCTCCCTATGCTCAAGTCCAGTATCTTTCTTTATCTCCCTAGCCCCCCTCCTCCCTGGGTCTAGCATGTCCCCTCTACCTCCCTATACTTCCTCCCTCTCTGTGCCCCCCCTCCCTATGTCCACCACCTCCCTATACCCCTCCCATGTCCAGAATTTCCCCTGTTTTCCTGTAACCCCCCTCCCCTCCTTGTCCAGCACCTGTACTCAGAGAGGCAGATCTTGCCTGCAGGACATGCTGCTCCCGAGGGCAGAAGGCAGCACAAGGCTGCTGTCATGGCTCAGAGAGATGAATCCTGCCTGTGGGATGTGCTGCTCCCTCAGGCAGGATTTCCACATCTCTAGGTCACGATCTGTTTTGCCTTCTGTCCATGGGAGCAGCATGTCCCACGGGTAGGATCCGCTTCTCTTGTACGGCCTTGCGTTGCCTTCTGCCTAGCACTATGCTTGTTATCCTGTGTGGAAACACTGGCGGTGGGGAGAAGCGGGGGGGATTGGTGGCAAGGTTGCAGGCTGTTAGCAATGGCACCCCTCTACCGCGTGTAGTGGACTTGCTGCCTAGCGCTGGCCCTGTTGAGGCATTTGGTATTGCTATGCTGCTGTTTGTTCTTCCTCTTTACCTTTGCATTTGATCAGTGCTTCCATTATGGAAGCTAAAACAATACTAGTCTACACTGCTGCACTAATACCTCCAAGGCTCTGTCATAATTGATGAACCTTGCCTTTAACTAACTTTTGGAGCATATTTCTTTGATCTAGCTTTAATCAGGGATTGTAATTACATCAAATGGTTCTGCTTCAATGACATGCAGGTAGGGGACTATAAAAAAGGAGTTCCTATGAGAAACTTTGGAACAGCAAACCATAAATAAGATTTTATTATATGATCAAGAAGGCATGACTTTCCTGGGCTGTATCTGACCTTCCATGGTTCCACTCTAAATCATAGAGTACATTCATCTTTTTAAGTAAGCTTTTATTTTAACAGGCTTATGAGAAAATTATGCCTCCTGCACACTATTTTAGAATTTTTCTCCAGCTCAGGGGTTCTCAAGCCAGTCCTTGGGAGACACCTAGCCAGTCAGGTTTTCAGGATAACCACAATGAATATGCATGAGGTAGATTTACATGCACTGCCTCCATTGTATGGAAATCTCCATCATGTATATTCATTGTGGTCATCCTGAAAAACTGACTGGCTAGGTGTGTCCTGAGGACTGGGATGAAAGCCCCCTACTCTAGCAGGAGATTCAACAGTTAAGCTTTAACGACAGGGCAATTTCCAAAAGCCATTTAGCCAGTAAATGCCTATTTACTTTGGCAAAATTCCCAGACCTTACCTTTCTAAAGTCTGGGCAGGAATCAATGACAGGCATACCTTTTGGTAGGTAAAGATGGGGGGGGGGGGGGGGGGAGACAAATTACATGCATAGAATGTTTTTTCAAATCTACATGTCATTTTTGCCAGAAAAAATAGTGGGAGATAAGCCAGGTGCAGATCTCTGTAGGTACTTTTTTTCTGAGATACTTTTCCAAGGTACGCTTGTACTTATGTGAAAACTGTTGCAAAATGCGCAGGCGCTTTGCATCTTTTCAGACACTTGAAAATTCCCCTCATAGTATTTGATGGCAAATAGAGACACCCACCTCCATCCCATCTACCCCTGCATTCTTTCCTATTCCTCTATGGCAGAGTTTCTTTGATCTATGGGTTTACCTTCAGTTCCGCTCAGCTAAGGAGCTTCTGGGCTTCTTCCATGCTTTGATGAATCCTGTTACTGACTTTGCCTCCCCTGAATTTCAATGCGTCATGTGTGAGTGCCTGGGAAAGTTCAAAAGAAGCGATGCAAAGACAAAATGGAAACTGACAACTGTGCTTACGAACCTATTTGTGCATTCTGCTTTTTATTTCCTCTGCAGCTACGTGTGCCTTATTTATCCAGGGCATTAAACCAGAGCAAGACCAGCATGGCAGAAGGTAATGAGGATAAAGCGACTGGAGGAAATTCCCTCTCAGAATGTAAGCAGCCTATACAAAAACAGAAAAAAAAATGCTCGCACGTTTACTTTGAATGGCATTTTAGCCTGAAGTGATGTTAGCAAAAGATGAACACCCCTGGGAGAAGTCAGCTTCTGTATTTCATTTGTATAATTAGGAATCCATCTGGGCTCTTCGAATGGTGCCTGATGCTGATGCTTAGTTTATCTGATAAGCATCCTGGAATCTTTTGGTTAAACACAGCGGGGGAGCTCCATCGATTCTGCAGTGGAAGAACCCATGCAAATGATTCATTTAGTATATGTTAAATCAAGAGAGGTTAATTGGCTTGAAAGCCACATGATGGTTCATAAATAGTTTGGCACAGCTATAGCAGCCCTTTCCCATTAGTGGGGCATTTCATTTCTTTTTTCGTCTGACATATCACCACAGTTGCCAAGTTACCCAGTTCCAGGAGTGAGAGGTTTTTGCCATTTCTGGTTTTAAAGTTGCATTGCAATGCAGTGTGGCATTTGTAGTTCCTCATTTAACCCATTGAAATCAGTGCTGGAGATCCCATGATGCATCAGAATGATATAATCAGAAATCCAGGACTGGCTTAAACCCTCACTCCTGGGAACTGGGTAACTTGGCAACTCTGTCACCCTCATTTTTTAAGGTTCTTTATCTGCACATGTAGAAAAATATAATTCTCCTGGTAATAGAAAAGTTATGCTTGTAATTTTTCTGTTACCTGAAAAACTTTGAAAGAGAGGGCAGGAGGAGAATGAGAGTCCTGAGGGGGAAGCGTGAAGGGAAGACTGCATCTGTGTGAATAAAGGGTGGGGGGGGGGGGGGAGGAAGGAGGACTGCAGTAGCCCTCACAGTGAGGATGAGCCAATTGGAAGTCCTTGAGGGATTCTGATAGGAATGGGTTTATTGGGCGAATGCCTTTAGACATTTTATGTACAGCTATCCAATCTTCAGGACCAGTGTAAAAGTAAATCTCCAGGAACAAGCAGGAATGAGTCTTCACATATGGGTACGTCGGTACCGACGGAGCCTGCGCGGGAACGCTCCCCATTGTCCCAAAAAAGGAAAGCTTTTGGGAGCATCCCACAGCGCCTGCGCGCTGCCTTCCCGCCTTTCCTAACCACCTCTCTCCAGTTCTTCTTTTCCGCGGAGCCAGCAGGTCGTGTTCCTGTCACCGCTGAAGAAGTTCTTTATTTTATTTTATTTCTTTGGTCGCGCGTCTGCCTTCTCCGACGTTGGACCGGTACCGCCGGTCTTTTCTTTCTTTTTCTTCAAAAAAAAAAAAGATACTTTCCATTCCACTTCAGTGTATTTTTTCTTCATTGGGCCTTAGGCTTAACAAAAAATTCCTCATGGAAAAGCCCACCTCCGGGTTTAAAAAATGCACTAAGTGCAGCGGTACCATCTCTGTTGCCGACACCCATGACTGGTGTCTTAAGTGTTTGGGTCCTGACCATTCCATCACGGATTGTCCGTCCTGCACCATGATGTCTAAAAGAGGTTTACAGAACCGAGCAGCCAAGCTCAGTACACTCTTTCCCTCTGATGCAGCTTCGGTGGCATCGACGTCTTCCAGGGCTGCTTCTTCTTCCTCCTATGGATCTCAGGTAACCAAACATAAGTCCAGCCGGTCCTCGAAGGGTAGATCTCCCTCTAAGCATCGAGATGCCTCCGGGCTTGCCCTCGAGGATCCTGCACTGGCAAAAGTACCCCGGCGGGAAGCTCCGGCTTCCAAAGCTCCTCCTATGGGGTCACAGGTTGACATTGATGGCACGGCCTCGACCGATCACCTGTTGCAATGTTTTGGGGTACCGGTGGAATCCGCCGGTACCGGCCTCCAGACATTCATGGCGTCGATGGATCAGAATGTCCTGACCATGCAGCATGCCATTACGGCATTCATACAAGCTGCGACACCACTGGTACCGCAACAAGCTTCGTTGTCGGTACTGGCTCCGACGCCGGCTCCGATATCGGTTCCGGTGCCGGTACCGGTTGCATCGACATCGGCTTCGGTGTCGACTGCAGCGGTACCCTGTCCGATGATGCCTATCAGTACCGATCCGGTACCGATGACTCCTGATGTCGATTCCACCCGGTATGCGTATCGGGCTTTACAAGAGCATCCAGACAGGCGATACTTCGATTCCTCCGAAGACTCTGATGCATCGGAGGCCTCTGTCGAAGCATCGGTACTTCTTCCTCAGGAGCCTTCTTCTCAAAAAAGAAGAATGTCCCCTCCAGAAGACTTGTCTTTTCAAGACTTCATAAGGGAAGTGGCCAAGGGGCTTTCCATCTCAGTGGCCCCTGAGACAGAGCCTAGAGCCAAAAAATTGGTTATTTTGCAATATCCCAAGGCTCCTAAAGAAGCAGCCACTTTGCCAGTTCATGAGATCCTTTATGACCACATGATAGGCATATGGGAGACTCCTCTCACCATCTCTTCTCATTCTCGTAGGTTGGATACCATGTATCGTGTCCCTCCTTGTCCTGGATTTCATAAAACTCAGCTTCCTCACCATACTATTGTGGTGGAGTCTGCTATGAAAAAGTTAAAGAGTGCAAAGAGGCACTCATCTGCTCCTCCAGGAAGAGAATGTAAAACCTTAGATGCTTTTGGCAGAAAATTTTCCAGGCCAGTATGCTTGTTGCCAGAATCAACTCCTATAGTCTCTATATGGGGATGTTTCTGAAGGAAGTTACAGATCATCTGCAAACTTTCCTCCCTTTTCTTCCAGAAGATAAAAGGGAAGACTTTCTTACCTGGCTTAAGCATGCCCAGGATGTTTCCAAATTTTCTAAGCATGCAGCGTTTGACTCTTTTGAGGGGGCCAGCAGAGCCTTGGCCATTGCCATAGGTGCGCACAGAATTGCTTGGCTACAAGCTTCTGATTTGGAACCCTGGGTCCAAGATGGATTAGGAAATCTTCCTTGTACAGGTGAAAACCTGTTTGGCAAGCAAAGGCCACTCAAATGGATGCAGAAAATTCTGCTTTGGATAGGCTTTCAAAGTCTACCTCTAATCCTGTCCAGAAGAGGTTGTTCAAAAAGGCATATTTTCCCAAGAAGGGAAGATATTATCCTGTTTATGGTCAACAGACATCTGCAGGTCGTTTTGCTGCAAAGCGTCAACAACCTAAACAGACCAAGCCTAAGGCTGCAAGGACTACTGTAGCCCAACAGCCTCAGCCTCCTCAGGGCCTTTGACTTGCAGCTAGAGAACTTAGCCTTTCTGGCTCTAAAAGACCCAGAGCCTCTCACCATTCCAGGAAGGTTAGCTCACTTTGCTCCCAGATGGGAACAAATCACAGCAGAGTAATGGACCCTCTCCATCATAAGGGAAGGGTACAAACTTCATTTCTCAAACCTTCCTCCTTACACCATGGTGAGACAGTTCAATTCTCCAACATCTCTTCTCGACCTTCTGGGTCAGGAGATTTCTACCCTTCTTGCCCAAGGGGCAATAGAAGAAGTACCACTTCTTCAACAGGGCTCAGGGTTCTACTCCCCCTACTTTCTAATTCCAAAGAAAACAGGGGGCTACAGACCCATATTAGATCTCAGAGAATTGAACAAATTCCTATGCAAGGAGAAATTCAAGATGATTTCTCTAGGTACTCTCCTTCCATTCCTTCAGTCAGGATTGGCTTTTTTTCTCTAGATCTCAAGGATGCGTTTACCCATACACTCATCCATCCAGCACACAGAAGGTTCCTTCGGTTCCTTTATCTGGGAAAGCACTACCAATACAGGGTGCTTCCTTTTGGTCTGGCCTCTGCTCCAAGAGTGTTCACAAAATGCATGGCAGTAATAGCTGCATTTCTACGCACTCTGGGAATATTCGTATTCCCATATCTGGACGACTGGCTCATCCGAGTTTCATCCCAATCACAGAGGCCCAGACTTCCCTAGCCTGCACAATGCGTGTTCTGCAGTATCTGGGACTGGTGATAAACATTCCAAAGTCCCAACTCACCCCTACTCAGTCTCTAGAGTTCATAGGGGCCTTGCTGGATACCACAACTGCAAGGGCCTATCTTCCCCAGGCCCGTTGCCTACGCTTAGTGCAATTAGCCCCTCAGATTCAGTTAAAAACCCATCTAACTGCTCGAGAGATGTTACAACTGCTAGGCCACATGGCATCCACTGTGCATGTGGTCCCTTATGCTCGTCTTCACATGAGGGCAGCTCAATGGACTTTGTCCACCCAGTGGACCCAGGCATCAGGGGGTCTTGTCAGACAAAATAGCAACCTCCAGGCGCCTCTTTTGGTCTCTCCAGTGGTGGAAGTCCACTCAAAATCTGTTGCTGGGGTCCCCCTTCCAACAATTGTTACCCCAAGCAATCCTTACAACAGATGCCTCTCCAAAGGGTTGGGGAGCTCATCTTCAAGACCTCTCCACCCAGGGCATTTGGTCTCCACAGGAGACCTCCCTACATATCAACATCTTAGAGCTCAGAGCAATCTTCTTAGCTCTCAGAGTCTTCCATACCCTGCTCAGCTACAAGACAGTCCTCATCCACACGGACAACCAAGTAGCCATGTTCTATGTGAACAAGCAGGGAGGAACTGGCTCTCTGTCGCTTTGCAACGAAGCTCTGAGATTGTGGGCCTTCGCCAGAGAGCATCAAATTCATCTTCTGGCAGTATACCTTCCAGGAGTTCAAAACTCTTGGGCAGACAGACTCAGTCGAGTTCTGCTTCCACACAAATGGTCCCTTCATATGGACCAGATAGTCAGAATCTTTCAAATTTGGGGAACCCCGGACATAGACCTCTTTGCAAGTCCGTGAAATGCCAAACTTCCCTGATTCTGTTCCAGAATTCCGTGTCAGGGAGTTCAGGCCAGGGATGCCTTCCTCCTTCACTGGGGTCAAGACTTCCTGTATGCCTTTCCACCCATTCCCCTAATTCCCAAGACCCTGTTCAAGCTTCAGAGAGATCGAGGGACTATGATCCTCATAGCTCCACGTTGGCCACGCCAAGTGTGGTACCCTCTACTTCTGCATCTCTCTCAAGCTCCCTCCCTGGACTTGGGGTCTGCTCCAGATCTCCTGTCTCAGGAGGGGGGAACGTTGTGGCACCCAAACCCCTAATCTCTCCATCTCAGGGCTTGGTTGCTGAAGGCTTAGACCTTCAAGATTGGCATCTTTCTCAGCAAGTAAAGGATATCCTTCATGCTTCCAGAAAGCCTTCTACTAGACGTTCCTATGCTTTTAAATGGAAAAGGTTTACCATTTGGTGTACTGAGAAGGGTATTAACCCTCTAGCAATACCTTTGAATTCTTTACTAGAATATCTCCTGCATCTTTCCCATGCAGGCCCCAAAACGAATTCAGTAAGGGTTCATTTGAGTGCTATTGCAGCATCTCTCAAGCCTCTCAATGGACAACCTGTCTCCTCTCATCCTCTTATTGCAAGGTTCATGAGAGGCCTTCTTTTAACTAAACCTCCCATTAGACCACCTCCAGTGGCATGGGACTTGAATCTGGTTCTTGGTCAGCTCATGAAGCCACCCTTTGAACCCTTAGCCACTACCTCCTTGAAATTTCTTTCCTGGAAGGTTATCTATCTTATTGCAGTCACCTCAGCTCGCCGCATCAGTGAACTGCAGGCCTTAGTGGCTAATCCACCTTATACAAGGTTCCATCATGATAAGGTAGTCCTTAGGACCAATCCACACTTTATGCCTAAAGTGGTCTCACCTTTTCATCTTAATCAAGAGGTGTATTTACCTGTCTTTTTTCCAGGTCCTCATGCATCAAGTGCAGAGAGGAATCTTCATACCCTGGATTGTAAGAGAGCTCTTGCTTTTTACTTACAAAGGACACAGCAACATAGAAAGTCTTCTCAACTCTTTGTTGCTTTTGATCCCTCTCATTTGGGACTTCCAGTCTCTAAGAGGACACTGTCCAATTGGATTGCTCAGTGTATTTCTTTCGCCTACCAGAGTAAGAACCTTTCTCTGGAGGGCCATGTCACAGCTCATAATGTGAGGGCCATGGCCACCTCTATGGCTCATCTAAATTCTGTGTCCATCGATCAGATCTGTCAAGCGGCCACCTGGGCCTCGGTTCATACCTTCACAGCCCATTACTGTTTGGACAAGGACTCCCGCTGGGATGCCTTGTTTGGTCAGGCTGTTCTCAAACACCTGTTCCATGCTTAATCAACTCCTACCGTCCATCCCTGGTTGGATGCCTGAGATCCATGGGAGGAGGTAGAGCCCTTCTCAGGGTCTCACAACCTTGGGGATCTCCCAGGCATCTCTAGCTGGGGAGTCCCCATATGTGAAGACTCATTCCTGCTTGTTCCTGGAGATAGCACAGTTACTTACCTGTAACAGGTGATCTCTGGGAACAGCAGGAATAAGTCTTCACAACCCACCCACCTCCCCTAGGAGTTGTATCTCTCTATCTTTCCTTTCCTCTCTCTCTCTTTGTCTCAGCTTTAAAACTCGAACTGGAGAGAGGCTGTTAGGATAGGCGGGAAGGCAGTGCGCAGGCACTGTGGGATGCTCCCAAAAGCTTTCCTTTTTTGGGACGCTGGGGAGCGTTCCCGCGCAGGCTCCGCCGGTACCGACGTACCCATATGTGAAGACTTATTCCTGCTATTCCTGCTGTTACAGGTAAGTAACTGTGCTTTCTGTACCCTAGGCAGATCCTATTCTTGTTGCTACCACCCCTGCCCTTATCGCTGCTGCCACTGCTATGTCTCTCTGGTCTTGGCAGCAGCGTTGACAAAGGCCATGGTATAGATGAGAAGTGCAGCATGGAGTGATGCTTCTGAAACCCTATGTGCTGTGCTCTGAAAGTGCAGCCTGTCCCACTCGGATGCAAACAGGAAGTCTGTGTTGGAGGGGGTAGGACCAGCTGCACTTTCAGAGCCAGCACACAGTGGTTCTCAGAAACCTCCCTCCGCACTATGCTTCTCTTCTCTTCTATTCTATTGCATAAGAGCATAAGACATGCCATTCTGGGCCACAGCAGGGTCCATCAAGCCCAGTGTCCTGTTTCCAATACTGGTCAATCCAGCTCACAAGTACCTGGCAGGTTCCCAAGACGTGATAAGGTGGAAAAACACTTTATTCAACCAACTTATAGCCAACCCGACACAGGCCGTGTTTCGTGAACCTTCGTCAGGGGTTGATCAGATAAAATACTAAAACATAAAAACATAAAAATGAAGTAAAAACATAATAGTAAAACATTGTGTAAGAACAGATAACTCAAACTTAATCATAAATTCATACATAAGTACATTAAAAGCATATCATAAATAAAAAATATGTAAAATATGTAAAAACAAACTCAAACCAATAAAGGGGATAAAATGTGCAATTGGAACCCAATAAATAATAAAACTAATCATAATCAATCCATAAATAATAAACACTATAACAAAATAAAAACTCAGAACATATTAAATACATAAGTATACGTACTTGAAACAGAAAAAAGGTAATCATGGACAAACATATTGTATAATAATTATTACTATGGAGCACAAAAGACACACAAGACGATTATTTGTACAAGATCATGCTTATACTACTCAAACGGGAATTAAACTCTTTATAATGATATCAAGCTGCCCAATATGTTGAAAATTCAGCATATTGACAAAAAAAAAAAGAAAGCAGCAGGAGCGAAAGAAACATTACCAGAACCCAGGGGATAGAACGGTAGCAATATATAATTTCTAAAATGTCACATCTCTATCTACCACTCAGGAGACTATCTCATATTAAGAATGAACCTCATCTACTTATTGAAAATTTATAATAACCCATTTCAAAATGGACCATTTCAAAAGGGGGGAGAGACCTATAGATGTAAGGACATTAATCTAAAATTAATTGTAAAATATCTAGCTGCATATTAAAAATTAATCTCACAAAAGACAAATGCATCCCAGCCTATCAACTCGACACCTTATGTAGTCTAATGAAGATTTTTGAAAAAAGGCCTACCGTCATGGCCTCAAGATAAATGTGAAAAATTTGATCAAATAAAATTCGGCAACATATGTGCCCCGTAAGCCCTTCACAGATCGCTAAAAAGCGGGCAACGTATGTTCTCCGTAAACCTGTCTCAGATCACTGTCAGAGAAAATAAACAAATGTATTCAAGATTCTAAACTATACATAATCTGTAACCAGTGAAAGAAACATCCGGCAAAGAGAATCAAACTTGCATCTTTCAATATTAAAGGCCATACCTTCGTGGTGCTGATGCTAAACAACGAAAAGAAAATTCACCGTCTGCTCTCTGTAAATTCATCTGAGATCGTGAAACGTGTCAGACGGCTGCCTAGGGTGAGAACTTACACAATCTTGACGATGCATATATTCATATGATTCTTGCAAGGTATTGTGGGTATTGTAGTTCATTCACTCCCAAACACAGCTGATGACAATAATTTGAGTTGTGAAACCAAGTGGTAAGATCAATAAAATACTTCTTTTATTGATGGGGTTTAATTCACCCAGCACATGTATGCTTGATAGCACTATAAATGAGGTTACTTGCTTGCAGTGTTTAAATGGATAACAAAAAGTCACAAAGTAAACCAGAAAACAACCTTCAGCTTGTCAGGCAATTAGCTAATGTGTTCTTAGCAAATAATTACCAAATACAAAGGCACAAAGAAAAGAATAAACTTTGCTGGTTAGGTTAACTTCTGCTTATTTTCCACGCAGATCTCAGCAGTGATTCTCCCTTGCTCACACACACAATCAGGTGCAGCTTTAATTACTATCAATTGACCAGCTGTAAGCCTTTAGCTGGCTGGCTGCTACTGTGTGAACCCAAATCCTGCTTTAAGAGCTGTTTGCAGTGGAAATAAAGAACAAAGTTAGGTTTCTTTGTGATGGTTGATGTGTTTGCTCATAGAAAGCTAGCAATAGCATTTAGATAGAGAATAGTCCATGTAAACTGTATTTTCATCTGCTGTATCAATCAGCATATGGTCACTATCATACATTGGCACAGACGAGTCTTTCATTAAGGCACTATCATGAGAATGCTTATTCCCTTGCTGCCATTCTCTATTATAGATAGGGTCTGGATCAGTGTTCATACCTGAGCCTCTCCTGCTATCATTATTTCTCTCTGTATAGCCTGGCCAATATGTAATCCAATTCTGATGTCCAGCCTTCCAATCTTGATCCCTGGACACTGGATCTTCTCTCACATACCTTCTGGCCTTGGTCTGAAAGTCCCTTCCACATGCATTCTTCTCTCTTCCAGGTAGCCACTGGTGATTCCTATCTCTGCCACTCCATTCCTCTGGCTGAATCCAGTCCAATGGACTCTGCTGGCTTTTGGAATACCTCCCAGTATGAGTACTGCCTTGGAATCTCCCAGACCTTCCAATGGCCTTTCTTCTCTTCCTTCCAGAGAGTTTCCTTCTCTCTCTATCTGCGTGGCTTTTGCTGAAGCTGTTCTTCCAACTGTTGCTGAAACTGTATCTCTTCCTCCCTCTGTAGCTGTTATCTGAAGAATAAACTCTATTCTTATCCTGTTCTAATGTGTGCTGCTCCCTAACACAGCGCAGCTGTCTTGAATCAGGCCCTGCCCTTTGAGATGAGTGCTTAGGGATTACCTCATAGCTCTTTTGATTGCACACACATTTTCTCACTTCAGCCTCCCTCATGGCTGCTGGAAACCTGGTGCATTCTGGGACTGGTAGTCTTTTATGTGAAAACTCTGTTTTCTCACTTCTACCAGAACTGACAGGTTGCTTGTTCAGAGTCACATCATCTTTTCTATAGCTCCTACCTGAGCTATGATAAGCTTCCTTATCACAAACGCCAGCTCATGCGCACATAAAACTAGAGCCAGCTCGGCGGGAAACAAAAGGGGCGGAGCGAGGGGGCGGAGTTATATCATCCTGCCGCAGATCATAGGATTTAAACAAAAAGGTTTATTAGGGTAATTTTGTAATATAAAAATGAATAAAGGAGCCGAAATGATGGGCTAGATGCTCCTATAGAACGACTGCATCTTAAAACTTAAACAGTGCCTCTGAGCAACAGCGAGTTAAAAAAACATTGTACAAAAATTGTGAAGTCCATTAAAGACTATGACAAGTGGAAATTACCATATTGTCGCGGGATTATACTGTGGGATTCGAAAATATTCTTATCAAATTGTCAGCAAAATACATCAGCATTCATGTACCTTTATATGTCGCCCATATGACTAAAAACATTTAAAAATGATTGGATCTGAAACGAGGACTGAAGTAGTCTTTACTGTATGCAAAAAAAAAGGAAGAAGAAGAAGGGAAACAAATGAGTATCTGTACATAAAAAGATTTTTCATATAAAAAAATATTGTATGGATCAAAGCTACTAAAGGAAAATGGAATAGTCTATGTCTAAATTAAGACCATTGGGAGTGAGTGTATTCAATAAAAATATATACCTCTGCTCAAGTCTCAAGATGGTCTTATTAGCATCCCCACCCCTCCAATTGGATTTAACCTTTTTAATTACAAAACATTTTAATTCAGTAATTTTATGTTGGTGTTCCCAAGAAGGGACATAGGTTCCACAGTGCTTGTCCTGGGGTAAGCAGTGGATTTCCTGGGTCCTCTTTTATAATGGTTTATGGACCTTTCTTCTGGGCTGCAAAAATCCCAGGGAGCGGTACAGTATAGGGGATGAAGTATTTCTGTCCACAAAAGAAGTTCGGGACCTGGGTGTGACTTTCTGATGATCTTAAGGTGGCAAAACAGGTAGAATAGGTGATGGCAAAAGCCAGAAGAATGCTTTGGTGCAAAGGGAGAGGAATGGCCCGCAGAAAAAAGGAGATGATAGTGCCTCTAAGTCTTTTGTGAGACTTCATTTGAAGTATTGTGTGCAATTCTGGAGACTGTACCTTCAAAAGGATATATACAGGATGGAGTCTGTGCAGAGGATGGCTACCAACATAGTCAGTGGTCTCTGTTTATAAACCATATGGAGATAGTCTTAAAGATCTCAATATGTATACTTTAGAGGAAAGGCAAGATAGAGGAGATATGATAGAAATGTTTTAATACTTCAGTGGCATAATTGCTCAGGAGGAGAGCCTCTTTCAATTGAGGGATGAGGGTGAAAGGGGATAGATTCAGGAGTAATATGTGGAACTATTTTCATTATGGAAAGAGTGGTAGATGCATGGAATAGTCTCCCATTGGAGGTAGTAGAGATGAGGACAGTATCTTAATTCAAGAAAGCATGAGATCAACACAGAAGATCTCTAAAGGAAAAAAGGGGCTATAGTAGTTATGGAAGGGTAGACTAGATAGGCTATATGGTCTTTTTCTGCTGTCATATTTCTCTGTTTCTTTTCTGACCTCTTGACCTAAATCACAGAGATCTTTAATGCAGCTGCACACATTTGACCTCAAAGAAGCTCTTAAACTCCACTCTAAAGTGGTGCTGTCGTTATCAGTGCAGGTAACAGAGCAATATACTTATACACAAGCAGACATGAGTCCCTACTGTGTGACCTGTGCAAAGAAACAAAGCCTTTGTAAGATCAGAGCACTGATGTATACTCCCTCACCGTCAGCACGGAAAGTTCGACTGTTATCTAGTGCAGATGTGGGAGGCACTTCAGTGAAGACCAGCATGCATTGCTTGGAGTTTGACATAGTGCTTCTTTCTCTGTGGAGAAATTGAGTGCAGAACCAGTGCAGATGTTGTCTTGCTCACCAATCATAATGCAGAGCTCTACATCATCTCCTATAAGCTCAAGCAGGATCACTTAGGGACTCTGGCTTCTTGGTGAGGCCTCATTTGGAGTATTGTGTGCAATTCTGGAGACCGCACCTTCAAAAGGATATAGACAGGTTGGAGTCAGTACAGAGGGTGGCTCCTAAAATGGTTAGTGGTCTTCATTATAAAGCATATGAGGACAGACGTAAGGATCTTAATATGTATACTTTAGAGGAAAGGCGGGATAGAGGTGATACGATTGAGACGTTTAAATATTTCCGTAGCATAAATGCACAGGAGGCGAGCCTCTTTCGATTGAAAGCAAGCTCTGCTACGAGGGGACATAGGATGAGGGTGAACATAAGATATGCCATACTGGGTCAGACCAAGGTCCATCAAGCCCAGTATCCTGTTTCCAACAGTGGCCAATCTAGGTCATATGTACCTAGCAGTTTCCCCAAAAGAGACAGGTTCTGCAATGCTTGTACTAGGTCAAGCATTGATATCCTGGGTCCCTTCTTAATAATGGTGAAAGGGTGAAAGGGGATAGACTCAGGTGTAGTATGCGGAAATATTTCTTTATGGAAAGAGTGGTAGATATGTGGAAGTGACTCCCAGTGGAGGAGGTAGAGAAGAGGACAGTATCTGAATTCAAAAAAGCATGGGACAAACAGAGGATCTCTAAAGGAAAAAAGGGGACTGTTGTAGTGGTTGCTATGGAAGGGCAGACTAGATAGGCCATGTGGTCTTTTTCTGCCGTCATGTTTCTATTTTTCTAAGCAGAAGGAAACAAAAAGAATGTCTGGCTTACCCTTGCAGGCTTTACAATAGCATATCCTCCATTTAAGCATAAATAGTATGAGTATAGATTGGATATCTCCTTTTTCCTGCTCTGGAATGTGTGATCTGGTGCGAGAGGTAATGGTGCTGCAGTCACTTAGCAATAGTGATAATAATATAATCACATTTGATTTAATAAATGAAGGGAAATCAGCAAAGAAATCCATTGCGCTAGCATTTAACTTTCAAAAGGGAGGCTTTGATAAAATGTGGAAAAAAATGAAGAAGAAACTAAAACGAGCAGCTGCAAAGGTTAAGAGTTTACTCCAGGCTTGAGTAAAAGTACCATCTTGGAAACCAAGAACAGATGTATTCCATGCTTTAAGAAAGGTGGAAGGAAGTCCAAATGACTGCTGGCATGCTTTAAGGTAGAGGTCAGAGGCTGTTCTAGCCAATAAAACATCTTTCAGAAAATGGAAAAAGGAGCCAAATGACAAAAACAGGAAACAACATAAGCACAGGCAGGTTAGATGCAAGGTATTGATAAGGCAGGCAATAATAGAATTTGAAAAGAAACTTGTTGTGGAAGCAAAGACATTCATAGGTTTTCTTTGCTATGAAAGGGTTAATTGGACCATTAGATGATAGAGGGGTAAAAGGGAGGACAAAGTTATAATAGAGAGCTTGAATGAATTATTTTCTTTGGTCTTTCCTGAAGAAGAGGTAGAGAAGTTACCCATACCAGAAATAATATTTAAATGTGATGTATCAGAGGGATTGAAACAATAAATCTAAAAAAGGTATTATACTGTAGCAATTTCATAAACTAAAGAGTAGCAAATCACCTGGGCTGGATCTTATACATCTCAGGCAGGGTACTGAAAGAACTCAAATAAAATTTCAGACCTATTACTAGCAATTGGTAAAATTATCATTAAAATCATCTAGTTTCTGAAGACTGGAGAATGACTAAAGTAGTGCCAATTTTTAGAAAGGGTTGCAGGCATGATTTGAGAAACCACAGACCAGTAAGCCTGACGCTAGTGTTGGGCTAAATGGTAGAAACTATTATAAAGAACAAAATCACTGGAAATATGGAAGTTAGGAATAACCAACCAGGAAAAGGATCTAGGCATCATCATGGATATGTTGAAATCCTTTGCTCATTGTGCAGAGGCAGTTAAGACAGCAGATAGAATAATAGGAATCATAAGGAAAGGAATGGGGAATAAAAACAAGGATATTTTAATGCCCTTGTATTGTTCCATGATGCGACTTGCACCTTGAATATTGTGGGCAGTTGTGGTCACTATATCTAAAAAAGGATATAGCAGAATTAGCAAAAGTAGAGAGAAAAGCAATCAAAATGTAAAGGGGAAGGAAGGATTCCCCTATGAGGAAAGGCTTAAAAGGTTAGGGCTCTTCAACTTTGAAAAGGCTGAGGGAAGATATGATAGAGGTTTATAAAACCTCTATCATATCTCCCCTGGTACACAGAGGAGCTAAAAGCATCACTCACCCGTCTACGGAAGCTCGAGAAACGCTGGCGCCGGTCTCCTCCAGTGAAGACCATTCAGCTTACATCTTCCAGCTAACTAGCCATCGCAATGCTATCACAGAGAAGATGAAGCAGTATCACACAGATACTCTGAAGCATTCTTTAAACAAACCTCATGATCTGTTTAACTTAGTCAAGACTTTCTAAGGAACCAGCCCCCGAACATAAATGTGAAATCCATCCCCAGGAGTTTGCCATATACCTACAATCAAAGATTTGCCAGACAAATAAAACTTCTATTGAGGTTTCTTCCGCTGTCCAAGAGTGCCTAACCCCCCCCCCTAACTTCTTTTTCTACCCCTACCAAGAAACGCATCGAAGACTCAATCATGACCCTCAATACCACTACTGTGCAGACTGATCCTTGTCCAGACTTCTGGATAAAGGAACTGCACAGCGAATTCAGCACAATAACCAGGATAATGACCCTTTCCTTCACAACCGGATCTTTCCCCTCCGCCCTAAAGCACACATCTATCAGACCGCAGCTTAAAAATAGCAAGTTGGATCCTCAAAAGGTAGACTCTTACAGACCCATTGCAAGTATACCGTTCCTCGCAAAGTTAATCGAAAAAGAGGTGCAAAGGCAGTTACAAGACCATATCGACGCTGCTGCTCCACTGGACCCATGCCAGCATGGATTCAGGGAGTCCCATGGAGTGGAAACTCTCCTTACCACCCTCTTCAATAATATTATTACTGTTGTAGACAACATCCAGCAGGGGTGCGCACTCATTTTCTTACATTGCCGCAGCCTTCAACTCGGTAAGTCATGAGCTTCTCCTAGTGCGACTAAAAGAGAAAGGCATCAGTGGAACAGCACGTGAATGGTGCAGAGCATATTTGTCCGGAAGATGGCAGCACGTTCGATCTGGTGGAGCAACATCTGAACCATTTCATCAAGGCCAGGGAGTCCCACAGGGTTCTTCCCTCTCTGTCTTGATGTTCAACATATACATGCAACCCATTTGTAATATCGTTCGGTCATTCAATGTTAGTTGCATGATATATGCTGACGATGTTCTGCTCTATATGCCGTTCTCCATTGATAAATTTGACCTCTCCCCTCTAACCAATTGCTTCAATGCCATATCGGAATGGCTCCAGTCACAAAACCTAAGAATTCAACATAAGAAGACCGAGGTGCTCTTCATTACGAGGAACCTTAATTTCAGCCCTCCACAATCCTTGAAGGTGAACGACGCCGATCTACAAGTAAAACCCACAATACGGTACCTGGGTGTTATACTAGATCAAAACCTTGACATGAAGGCACATATAGCTAACACTGTAAGAGCTATATATTACAAGATCCGCTTACTCAGACATCTACACCCTTTGCTTGAACCAGGGGACTTCCGTACAATCTACCAGGCTCTGATCATACCGCATTTTGATTTCGCCAATGCCATTTTACAAGGTCTCCCCCAATCCACATTAAATCCTCTACAGCTCACAATGAATAGTGCAGTGAGAGGAGTTCTTGGTGCATTGCAGAGAGATCATGTGACGCCCCTTCTGATGCAGTTACACTGGCTCCCTATACACGCCAGGACCATCTTCAAGACTATGTTACTGACTTTCAAAGCACTCAATAGTCTCTCCTCATCCTCACTAACCGACCTCATCCAAACCATAACCCTGAATAGATCAAGAAGATCCACATCCATAAATATGCTAACGATTCCGAAAGAATCAACAAGATGCACAGCAACGACAGCAAATAGAGCTATTAGACTCTGTGCCCCAAGACTCTGGAACGCTTTACCAACTAACATCAGAGCAATCACTAACCTAGCCCAGTTTAGAAAGTCCCTCAAACATTAACTTTTCCTCAAATATTTCCCAGAGAACAATGATCTACAGCACCACTCAAATTCTCAGCTACACTAACACAGCTATGGAGCCAGGAAAACACACTTAGTTAGGTGTCCTGGATCATTTAACTACATGTTACTTTATATGATGACTCTAATGTGTAAATAGTTTCTCCTATGTATTCCAAGTTTGCTACCCTGTTATTTGTAACTCTCCCTTGTTATCCAAGTTTGATGTCTGGTTAATTGTAAACTCTGACACATGTTATCCTGTCTGATTTTTCTGTTCCATGTAAACCGCGTGATGCAGAATAGTGCGGTATATAAGAAATTGTAATAAATAAATAAATAATAAATAAAACAATGAGTAGAGTGGAATGAGTAAACATAGATTCATTGTTGACTCCTATAAAAAGGATGTAGTAAAAGCTGTTAGTGTAGCAGGGTTTAAAAGACGTTTGGATGAGTTCCTGGAGGAAAACCCCTTAAACCATTATTAAAGTGGTCTGAGGAAATCTACTACTTACCTCTGGCACAAATAGTATGGAAACTTTCTGCCTTTTGGGACATGGATTGGAAACAGGATTCTGGGATTGATGCACCCTTGGTTTGACTCAGTTTGGCATATTTTATGTTCTGTTCTTTACTTCTTCAAAAAGTAAAAAGACTAGAGGATGTGCATTAAGCTACAATTTGCACATTTAAGCACATTTAAGACTAATTGGAGAAATATTTTTCACTGAATGTGTAATCAAACTCTGGATTTTGTTAGAGGAGGATATAGTAAAAGCTGTTAGTGTAGCTGGGTTTAAGAGGTTTGGAAAAGTTCGTGGAAGAAAGGAAAAGTCCATGAATCATTATTAAAACAGAATGGAAAAATTCCCTGCTTACCCCTGGGATAAGCAGCATGGAATCTGTCTCTTCTGGTAACCTCACTATGTCGCAGGTCTGCTTAACAGAGGGCTTCATTTTCCAATTCAAAATTATTGCATCCCTCCAAAGATATTAAGAACTAGCCCGATGCGTGGCGTTTTAGTGAAAGCCAGTAGGCTTCAGGAGACACGCTAATAGCTGCACGCCAGAACAGAACAATATCAAGAAAATATATGTTAAGATAGTGCTGAGTTAAGAACAACCCCCTGATAAAGAATTGAAACGCGAAGACGGTACCTGAACGGTGGCGTTGGGGAATAGCGCAAGAATTTTTGAGATAATTTATTTATTTATTTATTTATTTATTTTACATTTCTTATATACCGCACTATTTGCGATCAGCGCGGTTTACATAAAACAAAACAGAATCCGACAATGAACAAAAGTCAGGTCATTACAATGAACAGGAGCAATCAACTTGGATAACGGGGGAAACTATGTACATAAATGGAATACTGAAATTGGTAAACTATGTACACAAATGGGATACTGAAATTGGTAACTGTATATATGTGAGATGGGGTCATTTTGTGTTGTTCGTACCTGGTGGCTGGGGTTCGAGGGAGGCTGTGAGGTATTTGATAAAGAGGAGGTGTTTTAAGGCCTTCCTGAACTGGCTCAAATTGGGGATAGCTCTGATGTGTGGTGGTAAGGAGTTCCAGAGGCTTGGTGCGTTCAGGCTGTAGGCTCTGTTTGAAGTTGATATGGCGCATGTTGTCATAGCTTTTGGTATTGCTAACATGTTGGTTGCAGCCGTTCTTCTTATCCTGTTGGGCATGGGTTGTTGTATGAGGTCACATATTGAAGAAGAGGATAACCCATTGATGGCCTTGAATGTCATTACTAGGATCTTGAAGTTAATCCTGGCTTGGATGGGGAGCCAGTGCAGCTGCATTAGGAGGGGTGTGATGTGCTCTCTCCTTGGTGCTCCTAAAAGGATTCGCGCAGCGCTGTTCATGGCGAGTTGTAAGGGATGTAAGGTTGCTTGAGGGAGACCTTGTAGGATGGCGTTTGCATAATCAAAATGAGGGATGATGAGGGCTTGGTAGATGGTACGGAAGTCACTCTGCTCGAATAGGGGGCGTATGTGTCTGAGGGATCTGATTTTGAAGTAGATCGCTCTTACTGTTTTTGCTATGTGCTGCTTCATGTTGAGGTTCTGATCCAATGTGACTCTGAGGTATCGTATGGCTGATTTTACTTGCAGCTTGGCGTTGTCTACTTCCAAGTGGTTAGGTGGAATAAACTCAGGATTTCTAGAGATGAATAGGACCTCTGTTTTCTTATGTTGGATGCGCAGGTTTTGAGAGAGGAGCCATTCGGATACTGCATTGAAGCACTTAGTTAGAGGGGTGAGGTCTAGGCAATCCAGGGATATTGGCAGGTAAAGTAGGACATCATCGGCGTAAATCATGCAACTCACATTAAAGTGTCTAATGATGTTACATATGGGTTGGATATAAATGTTAAACATAAGAGATGAAAGGGAGGATCCTTGAGGGACTCCTTGACTTTGTAGGAATGGCTCAGATGTGGTTCCATTTGCTCGTACGTGTTGCCATCTTCCAGACAGGTAAGACCTGCACCACTCCAGCGCTGTTTCAGTGATGCCTTTCTCTCTTAGGCGAATAAGGAGGATCTCGTGGCAGACAGAGTCGAAGGCTGCCGCAATATCTAAAAAGATAAGTGCGAAACCTGTACGTGAGTTGTCAATGCCTGAGATTATGGTGTTGAAGAGAGTGGTAAGTAGTGTTTCCACTCCATGTGACTCTCTGAACCCGTGTTGTGATGGATCTAGAGGTGCATAGGTGTCCACATGATCTTGTAGCTGCCTGTACACTATTTTTTCAAAGATTTTAGAGAGCATCGGGATACTGGATATGGGTCTGTAAGACTCGACCTTTAGAGGGTCTAATTTGGTGTCCTTAAGCAGCGGTCTAACAGAGGTCTGTTTGAGCATGGATGGGAACGATCCGGTGCTAAATGATAGTCCCATCATTTTAGCTAAGATTGGGGCAAGGTCAGATCGCAGATCTTTTATCCAGAATGCTGGACATGGATCTGAGTATGAAGTGGAGGTATTTAGGGTAGCAATGGTGTTTTCAATAATTATCTTAGACGGAGTGGTAAAGGTGGATAGATACGTTGCGCATGCTTGAGCATAAGGGGGGTCCGGTATCACCAACTTGTCGGTTCTGCATAGCTTTGATTGCATAAAGTTGGCATAATCCTGCGGGTGTATAGATTCTGTGCGCTCAGGGGTCGGTTCTCTGGCAAGAGATTTGACCAGGTTAAAGAGGTCGTGCGGCTTGTTTAATGAACGTTTCAGAGTGTTGGTGTGATGTTGTTTCATTTTGTCTGTTACAGCCCTGCGATGAGTGTGTAGGAGTTGGATGTATGCTGCTTGATCGCTGCTGGTACGTGATTTCCTCCAGCGTTTTTCCGATCTTCGTAGGAGGGTTAAAGATGCCTTTAAGTCAGGTGTGAACCAAGGTGCGGATGGTTTTTTCTTTGAGGCTTTGGTCGTGGGAGGGCGGATTGCGATCGCGCTGAGCTTGCTGTTCCATGTGGAAATTAGGACATCCAGGTCTTGTGAGGTATTGTCAAGGAGAGAGTTTGTTTCATCCAGGATGCGTTCTTTGTTAAACGGGTGAAAACTTCTGGCATTTGAGGTTGTGATTGCTTGTTCGTTCGTAATGGACCTTTGTGACCTGGTAGGGGTCGGAATTTGGAATGAAATAAGCTTATGATCCGACCATGGAACTGCTGTTAGGGATAACGTGATGTTTTGTGCTTGTTGAAGCACCACTTGTGGGGCGAATATCAGATCAAGAATGTTGCCCTTTGCGTGTGTTGGTTCATGAACCAATTGGGTGAATCCCAAGATATCTAGGGCTTCTGTGAAGGCAGCTGCCTGATTGACCTGTAGGGATGGTAGGTTAAAATCACCTAGTATCCAGCTTGGTCTATGTGGAACATGGGTATTTGTTGCTATGTTTATGATATTGGAGAGATTGTCTGGATCAGTGGAGGGCGCTCTATAGATAAGGTTTATGGTGCAAACGTGGTTGGAAATAGATAATGTTTCAAGGGTATTGGTATTGCTGGCTTCTACCATTTTGAATTGAAGGTCAGCTCTGGTGATGATGGCAACTCCTCCACCCCTTTTGTTTTGCCTGTGGCTTGTGAAGGTTACGAAGTTGGGTGGGAGAAGTTGATTGAGGATGGTATTATCTTCCGGTGAGAGCCAGGTCTCGGTTATCATAATGACATCTAGATTAAGATGAATTATTGTTTCAGTGATTGCTGGCCATTTTTTGCGAAGTGATCGAGCGTTAATGAGAGCGCACTTCAGGCTGTTAGTATGTGAGGGTTTATTTTGCTTTGGTTTAGAGTTATTTTGTAGGGGGATATAGACTAGACGGGGGCGGCGTGGATAGCTCGCTCTATGGTAGGGGTTGTTGATGTCATCAGAGCATTTTCTTCCGCTAGTCCGGAGCGTTGGGATGGGGTTTTGTGCTGTTAGTGCCAGAGAGCTGGATGGCAAGATAGTAAGTAGAAGGTAAAGACTCATTAGAGCGAGGATTATGTGCTTCATTTTGGGTCTATCTGTTCCGGTACAAGGGTGGCAGATGAGAGTATGAGACAATTGGTGTGGATTTAGGTTGTTAAGGTGTGGGAGAAAGTAAGCCTCTTATAGCTACCTTTTTGGAGTGGTATCAGACTGTAGGCAGCTGGCAAGTATGTAAGCACAATGTTTCATTCATCAGTTTGGAGCATTGGATATGTGGTAGAAACAATGTAACAAATTTTTGAGATGTAGCAATGTACATGTAGCAGAGACAATGTAAAATGTAAGAGATTGAGCAATGGAGACAATGTAGCAAATGCTGTTAGACGTCCCTACCCACAAACACTCATCAGTTAGCCAGTGTAGTAAGCAAATACACTTGTGTGACAATGTTATTCGGGAGATTAATTCAGATAGTCATGTTTTTGTGAAGGTTGATAGAGCTTATCAAACCTGGTTTCCACGAGGTGTTGCCTGGTGATGCAGGAAGGAGCAGTCTTGTGGGCTAGGCGGAGTGGTTTGTTGCTGTCGCGTGGTGTTCGGCAGAGGTGTAATTACCTGGAGAAGGGAGAGCTCAGCGCCAGGGGAGCTTAATCTAGGTGGTTGCCTTGACTTTAGCTTCTTTCAGCGTGTATACGCTCCGAGTTGTTGCCTTGAACTCCTGTCGTGCCACTCCTAAGGGCCACGCCAAAGGGCCCTCTGGCGAGGCCCTCAGGCGCGGGCCCGCCAGGCGCGGGCGCGCCCGATGGCGCGAAGCTTTAAATGTGCTGGAGGCTTTTCCCCGATTGGGTAGCGCTGCTCCGGAGGCCCCTCCCGCTGCTCGTTGCTCGATCCCCAGGGAAGGGGAGAGTTGCTGGTAGTGGCGGGGGTTAAGGGGCCTGCGCCCGATGGCGCGAAGCTTTAAATGTGCTGGAGGCTTTTCCCCGATTGGGTAGCGCTGCTCCGGAGGCCCCTCCCGCTGCTCGTTGCTCGATCCCCAGGGAAGGGGAGAGTTGCTGGTAGTGGCGGGGGTTAAGGGGCCTGCGCCCGATGGCGCGAAGCTTTAAATGTGCTGGAGGCTTTTCCCCGATTGGGTAGCGCTGCTCCGGAGGCCCCTCCCGCTGCTCGTTGCTCGATCCCCAGGGAAGGGGAGAGTTGCTGGTAGTGGCGGGGGTTAAGGGGCCTGCGCCCGATGGCGCGAAGCTTTAAATGTGCTGGAGGCTTTTCCCCGATTGGGTAGCGCTGCTCCAGAGGCCCCTCCCGCTGCTCGTTGCTCGATCCCCAGGGAAGGGGAGAGTTGCTGGTAGTGGCGGGGGTTAAGGGGCCTGCGCCCGATGGCGCGAAGCTTTAAATGTGCTGGAGGCTTTTCCCCGATTGGGTAGCGCTGCTCCGGAGGCCCCTCCCGCTGCTCGTTGCTCGATCCCCAGGGAAGGGGAGAGTTGCTGGTAGTGGCGGGGGTTAAGGGGCCTGCGCCCGATGGCGCGAAGCTTTAAATGTGCTGGAGGCTTTTCCCCGATTGGGTAGCGCTGCTCCGGAGGCCCCTCCCGCTGCTCGTTGCTCGATCCCCAGGGAAGGGGAGAGTTGCTGGTAGTGGCGGGGGTTAAGGGGCCTGCGCCCGATGGCGCGAAGCTTTAAATGTGCTGGAGGCTTTTCCCCGATTGGGTAGCGCTGCTCCGGAGGCCCCTCCCGCTGCTCGTTGCTCGATCCCCAGGGAAGGGGAGAGTTGCTGGTAGTGGCGGGGGTTTAAGGGGCCTGCGCCCGATGGCGCGAAGCTTTAAATGTGCTGGAGGCTTTTCCCCGATTGGGTAGCGCTGCTCCGGAGGCCCCTCCCGCTGCTCGTTGCTCGATCCCCAGGGAAGGGGAGAGTTGCTGGTAGTGGCGGGGGTTAAGGGGCCTGCGCCCGATGGCGCGAAGCTTTAAATGTGCTGGAGGCTTTTCCCCGATTGGGTAGCGCTGCTCCGGAGGCCCCTCCCGCTGCTCGTTGCTCGATCCCCAGGGAAGGGGAGAGTTGCTGGTAGTGGCGGGGGTTAAGGGACCTGCGCCCGATGGCGCGAAGCTTTAAATGTGCTGGAGGCTTTTCCCCGATTGGGTAGCGCTGCTCCGGAGGCCCCTCCCGCTGCTCGTTGCTCGATCCCCAGGGAAGGGGAGAGTTGCTGGTAGTGGCGGGGGTTAAGGGGCCTGCGCCCGATGGCGCGAAGCTTTAAATGTGCTGGAGGCTTTTCCCCGATTGGGTAGCGCTGCTCCGGAGGCCCCTCCCGCTGCTCGTTGCTCGATCCCCAGGGAAGGGGAGAGTTGCTGGTAGTGGCGGGGGTTCATAAATTTGAGAATGTGAATAATTATTAAGATAAGACTCGATGATTATGTCAATGCAGAAATCTACACAATAATTAAGAACAACAGTGGTCGTTGATGGAAACGGCAGATTACTCAGGGGTGGAATACCCCGAGCATTGCCAGTTAGTCTGAGACCACAGATTTCACTAAGATCATTTTATGAATTTATTAGAAATATTCCAATCTGAATTAGTAGATGATTTCGCGAAGTTAATCGGGCTAGTTCTTCTGGTAACCTGACAGATACTTGTGACCTGGATTGGAAACAGGATATTGAGCTTGATGGACCTTTGGTCTCACCCATTATTGAATATCTTATGTTCCCCAGTTATATCCTGTTAAGGGTGGCTGGGCTTTTGACCCTTCAGGTAGACCATGGATTTTTCCTATATACTTCTTCACAACTTCCCTGTGCAAAAATCTTCAATTCAGTCTCTAGATTCTGGCATTGACAACCATGCTCGCATTGGAGCAAAATCTCAGCAGCAGTAGGCCAGAAGACAAGGGTGAGGGAAAGATCTAGGAATGGATTTTAGGAATCATCCCCATATTCATGGTCTCTAGGGGAGGTGCACTTCCTTCTTATCATACCTCACAAACAATGATTTCTGAGAGAACCAAACCCCCACACTATGATAAATTTTGGCAGGGTTGTTGGAGGGAGCTCTTCCTACCCTATTTTGCTCATAGATACCCAGCTTTTAAATCTGATAGCAGTGTGAATTCCTCAGGAACTACAGCTTTATACGCTACACGCACAGATGTGGTTACTGCTCATGGCAGAAACATAGAAACATGATGGCAGAAAAGACTACATGGTCTATCTAGTTTGCCCTTCCATATCAACTTTAAAACCGGCGCCGATCGGGCGCGCGGCCTCTATTCCTGCACTCCGGCCCCTGCAAGAAGCTCTCCCAGTCGGGGATAGAGCGGGCCGGAGCACCACAACCACCCACGTGAGCGCCAGGCCCAATCGCAGCGGCATCCCGGCACCTTTAAAACCGGCGCCGATCGGGCGCGCGGCCTCTATTCCTGCACTCCGGCCCCTGCAAGAAGCTCTCCCAGTCGGGGATAGAGCGGGCCGGAGCACCACAACCACCCACGTGAGCGCCAGGCCCAATCGCAGCGGCATCCCGGCACCTTTAAAACCGGCGCCGATCGGGCGCGCGGCCTCTATTCCTGCACTCCGGCCCCTGCAAGAAGCTCTCCCAGTCGGGGATAGAGCGGGCCGGAGCACCACAACCACCCACGTGAGTGCCAGGCCCAATCGCAGCGGCATCCCGGCACCTTTAAAACCGGCGCCGATCGGGCGCGCCCGCGCCTGGCGGGCCCGCGCCTGAGGGCCTCGCCAGAGGGCCCTTTGGCGTGGCCCTTAGGCGGGGCACGACAGGCACCACAGCCCACATGCTCAGTGACTTAAAAGCTCCTACTTTCTCTCACTACCTCAAGTAAGAATACATAGCCCTCTGTATATAATGCTAATTTAGCCTTTATCTCTGAAACGTCCATGTAACTATATTTTTCTGAATAACCATTCCTAAATACTATATTTACTGCCAATTAGCCTTATCTCTGAATTACTGTTTACTACTGAATCTACTGCTAAATAGTGTGTATACTGCTGAAAATGTGTATTATACTGAACAACTGCTAAATATTGTGTATTCTGCTGAACAACCATCTCTCCAAATAGTATATATACCTCTAATGAGCCTTATCTCTGAAACCTCTCGTGTAATTGTATAATGGTGAATAACCACCTCTCATAAATCTCACACCTTAGTTAGATCCCACTGATCAGCCTTGTCTCCAAACCTAGTTCAGAGATAGATATAGATCTGAATTCTCTCATACACCTCTGCATACTGCTGAAGAGCAATATTCCAAAATACTCTCTTATTAATATTCTTGACTCCATTTATTCACACTTTGCCTGCCTCACCCAAGAATAGTACACAATTTCCAACTGCTCTCACCCTCCCCTTCTCACACACCCAAATAGTGCAAAATAGTGTACAATCCCCCCTGAGTACTCCCAATAGTCAGTGACACTCACCAAAGCTGTAGAGACTCACCACCATTGTCTTAACATCAAATCTAACACCAGCTCTACAACACTCTAAAATAACACGGAAATGGCCCTCCTATCACAGTCATGATGAGCTGCCTCCTTATCTTCTCTTGGCTGATTGTCGAGTCCTTTGCCCTACTCCACGCTACCAACCAAATCCCAATCCTCCAACACCATGCCAGAACGTGGACAAAATACTCTTATCCTCACCATTTAAAGAACAATCACACACGTCAATCATATTTATTACACATAGCCCTCCAACATTCCAAACAAACGAAACCAGAGAAACCCACTCTCTTTCTTAACTGCGCCCTTATAAATGCAAGATCAATTCGTAAGAAATGGCCAGTTATAACCGACTTAATTGCTTCCCACGACCTGGATATTCTTTTGGTAACTGAAACTTGGTTATCTGACGCAGATAATGTAATCCTCAACCAACTACTACCCAACAACTTTACAGTCCACTCCCGTCATAGAGAAGCCAAAAGAGGAGGAGGGACCCTTATTTTGACCAAAACCGATCTGCATTTTCATACAACAGACTCCTCCAGCACCAATAACCTTGATTTTTTATCCATTGCAAATGACCATTGCTCCGTCAACCTCTTATATAGAGCACCCTCATCCTCAACTGATGATCTCTGCAACATCCTCGACATAGCAGCCAACACTCGCAACCCCAACCTATCAAATTGGATACTAGGAGACTTCAACCTCCCATCTCTTCTCTCCAGTCATGCCACCACCCTTCTAGAAGCAATCAATGACCTGGGCTACAGACAAATCATCACTGAACCCACCCATAATAAAGGGAACATACTTGACATGATCTTTGTCCCCCTGTCAGTACAAGAACCAAATGAAGAACTTGTGACATCTCTCACCTCTGTACCATGGTCAGATCACAAACTGATCAATTTTATCATACCTATCAACAACAGCTCAATAAACAACAATGAATCACCAGGCAACCCAACAAACACTTCTTCTCGAAACTTCAAAGCCTTCAATAAAGATATCATAATGCCAGAAATGCTTCCGCTACTCAACAATGCAACTCTCAACCTTGACAATTTAATCTCCGCATGGAACAAGTCTCTTAGTTCCATTGCGCAAAAACCTACCAAGAACAATATCACAAAGAAAGTAAAACACTCCCCATGGTTCTCTCCTGAACTGCAGGTCTCCCGGTCACACTTACGGAAACTAGAGAAAAGATGGAGGCGGTCCCACTCCACTGAAGACCACTCAGCATACAAAACTCACCTTGCAATCCACAGAGAAGCTATCCTAACTAACATGAAACAATACCATACCGACACTCTCAAGAGATCTCTAAACAAACCACATGACCTTTTTGAACTAGTCAAATCATTCACTAAGGAACCATCCCCATGTACCCCTGAAGTGATCCACCCACAAGAGTATGCCAACTATTTACAATCCAAGCTACTTCAAACGGATAAAATTACCACATTCACAGCACAAGACACCCCTAGTCCAACTTCCCTTTCTAAGTTCTCCACACCATCCAAGAAACTTGTGGAAGATACTATTGCTGCCCTCAATACCACAACTGCTCAAACCGACCCCTGCCCCGCATATTGGATTAAAAATTTACGGACAGAACTAAGCCCACTTATCACAAAAATGATGAACTTATCATTCACAACTGGATCCTTCCCTGCAGCACTCAAGCAAACATCAATCAGACCTCTCTTGAAGAACCCTAAACTTGACCCAAGCAAAGTTGAATCCTACAGACCCATAGCCAGCATACCTCTCTTAGCCAAAATAATCGAAAAGGAAGCACAAAGGCAACTTCAAGACCACATAGATTCAGCTTCCCCACTAGACCATCGTCAACATGGATTCAGGGAATACCACGGCGTCGAAACACTACTTACCTCCCTCTTTAATAAAATCATCACAGGCATCGACAACATCCGACAAGGTTTCGCACTCATCTTCATAGACATCGCGGCAGCCTTTGACTCTGTACACCATGGTCTCCTTGTTGAACGACTAAAAGAAAAGGGCATAAATGGCATCGCCCTCGACTGGTGCAGGTCATACCTTGAAGACAGATGGCAACATGTAAAATCAGGAGCAGGATCTTCCGAACCCTTCCATCAACGACAGGGCGTCCCACAAGGATCTTCCCTATCCTCCCTTTTATTTAATATTTACATGCAACCCATTTTCAACATAATCGGGTCTTTCAAGGTCGACTGTCTAATTTACGCCGATGACATCCTCCTCTTCATGCCATTCTACACAGAGCAAATGGACCTTTCGCCACTGATTGAATGTTTTAACGCAGTTTCCGAATGGCTTCTGTCCCAAAATCTTAGGATACAGCACAAAAAGACTGAGGTGCTATTTATCACCAGAGACCAGAGTTTCCGCCCTCCACCTCATTTAAAGACCAATGAGGCTGAGCTCCAAACCAAATCAACAATTCGGTACTTAGGAGTCACCCTTGATCAGCGTTTAGATATGAAAACCCATATATCCAACATAGTCAGAGCCATATATTTCAAAATCCGGTCCCTTAGACACTTGCAATCCCTTCTGAACCCCGAAGACTTCCGGACAGTATACCAATCCCTGATCTTACCACACTTTGACTTCGCCAACGCTATTCTTCAAGGTCTCCCTCAATCAACACTCAACCCGTTGCAACTTGCCATGAATGCCGCAGCTAGAGTCTTAGTGGGAGCAGCAAGATGTGACCATATAACACCCATCCTAATACAGCTACACTGGCTCCCCATTCAAGGAAGGCTCATATTCAAATCTTTGCTGCTCACTTTCAAATCCATCCATGGCATCACCTCCCCTTCATTAACTAATATCATCCAACTCACTCCTCCCAACAGAACAAGGAGATCCCTATCCACAAATGCACTATTAATCCCAAAGGCTTCAACAAAGTACACTATCGCAACATCTAACAGGGCTTTCAGTATCTATGCCCCAAAATGTTGGAACGCATTACCACCAGGCATCCGTACAATTACTGACTTAACACAATTCAGAAAGGCTCTCAAATTCCATTTATTTACACAGTACTACCAGATTAACCTATCCCCTACCTAACTGCCCCCCCTCACCTCCCAGATAACATCTCAACCCTACTGTACACATGTAACACCCTAAATCCTCAGCAATCAATCTCATTGTACATATGTAATTAGTTAGTTCAGTTTACATCCCCATGTTATCCAAGTTGTTATTCCTGTTCTCTGTAAAGCAAAACATGTTACCCAAGTTGTTACTCCTGTTCTATGTGAAGCCAAACAGTTTGTTATGGTCATTTTGTTATATGTAAACCGCGCTGACAATAGTGCGGTATATAAGAAATTGTAATAAATAAATAAATAAATAAACTACAATAGTCCCCTTTTTACCTTTAGAGATCTTCTGTGTTTGTCCCATTTATGTATTTATTTTTATACCATGCTCTTTAGAATCAGTGCAGTTTACATATATACTAACAGGTACTTTTTATTCCCTTGTCCCTGAAGGGCTCACAATCTAAGTGTACCTGAGGCAATGGAGGGTTAAGTGGCTTGCCCAAGGCCACAAGGAGTGGCCATGGGACTAGAGACCCCAGTCCCTCTGGCCTGTGGGAATTGAGCCCCTGGCCCTCTGGCCTGAGGTAACCTGTCCCAACCACTGAACCACTCCCCCCATGCTTTTTTGAATTCAGATACTGTCCTCGTGCCCACCACCTCCACTGGGAAGACTATTCCACATATCTGCCACTTTTTCCGTAAAGAAATATTTCCGCATATTACTCCTGAGTCTATTCCCTTTCACTCTCATTCTATTTCATAGAAGAGCTTGCCTTCAATTGAAAGAGACCATCCTGTGTGTTTATGCCATGAAGGTAATTAAATGTCTATTATATCGCCCCTATCCCACCTTTCCTCTAAAGTATAGATATTAAGATCTTTGTCTGTCCTCATGTGCTTCATAACAAAGACCATTAACCATTTTACTAGCCACCCTCTGTACTGACTCCAACCTACTTATATCCTTTTGAAGGTGCGGTGTCCAAAATTGCACACAGTACTCCAAATGAGGTTGCACCAGAGACTTGTACAGAGGCATTATCACCTCCTTTTTTCTACCGGCCATTTCTCTCTCTATACACCTAAGCATCCTTCTGTCTTTCACAGTCGCCTTTTCTACCTGTTTAGCTACTTTAAGATTGTCAGACACAATTACGCCCAGGTCCCCCTCTTCTTTTGTGGACAGACATACCTCACCCCCTACACTGTACCCCCTTTGGATTTTTGCAACCTAAATTAATGACCTTGCATCTTTTAGCATTAAATTTCAGCTGCCATATTCTAGACCATTCTTCGAGTTTAGCTAGATCCCTCCTCATGTTGACTCCTTCCCGTGTGTCTACTCTATTGCAGATTTTGGTATCATCCACAAAGAGGCAAACCTTACCCGCAGCCCTTCCGCTATATCACTAACAAAGATGTTAAACATAATCGGACCAAGGAGAAATCCCTGCGGCACACCACTGGTAACCACCTCCTCAGAGTGAGCTCCATTTACCTGTACCCTTTGTTGCCTCCCTCTCTATCAATTTCTAACCCAATGAGTAACTTTAGGGTCCATCCCTAGGGTGCTCAGTTTGTTTATAAGTTGCCTGTGTGGAACGTTGTCAATGGCTTTACTGAAATCTAAATACATCTCATCGTGGGCTCTCCCTTGGTCCAACTCCCTAGTCACCCAGTCAAAGAAATCTATCAGATTTGTCTGACAAGATCTGTTTCTGGTGAATCCATGCTGCCTCGGATCCTGCAATCTATTGGACTCCAGAAATCTCATTATTCTCCTCTTTACATAGTAACATAGTATACGAGTGACGGCAGATAAAGACCAGCATGGTCCATCTAGTTTACACAGCAAGGTGGTAAGAGTGGGTGCACCTACTACTCCTCCCCATGCCTTTGTTTAGGGGTGTCCCATTGCTCTGTGCAGGTCAACCCTATTTGTGAGATATAAGAGTTAGTTACATTTTTTTTATTTTATCCTGTTGCTATAAAGGGATCCATTGTGTCTGTCCCATGCCATTTTGAATTCTGTCACTGTATTTGCTCCCACCACTTCATCAATGAATAAACACAAACCCAAAATAGTGAATAAATCACAGCTATCCTCAAAGAAATTCACCAGTTAAATAACCCCAAACCTTTTCTTAATACTTTTTTGTCAAAGTATGCCGAGGGAGGGTAAGAATTGAATATCTAACCCCCTCCAGACGACAAACTGCTTTTTATTCTTTAAGGTACTCCACCGCTAAATGAAACTTAAAACACGGAACTTATCTGTTTTCAATTTAGAAGATTGTTCATTTGAAGTTGTCACTGTTGCTTAATGGACAGTGCTCTGCACGACGTGCATGTTTCGGAAAAAGATTCCTGTCTCAAGTGCCTTCTCATCCATATGTTTAGACAATGCAACTGCGAACTCAAAAAACGCCGTCTGGCAGCTTGAGGTTTACTCTTCCATCCCACCACTTCATCGGCAGAGCATTCCAAGCATCCACCTCCCTTTCAGTGAAAAAGTATTTCCTGACATTGCCTTTGTTTACCCCCTTGCAGCTTCATGTTATGCCCTCTAGTTTTATAGCTTCCACATCTTTGAAAAAGGTTTGTTTCTTCATTAATACTTTATAAGTATTTAAAGGTCTGTATCATATCTCCCCTGTCCCTTCTCTCCTCTAGCATATACATATTTATGTCTTCAAGTCTCTTCTCATATGTCTTCTGTCGCAGGCACCAAATCATTTTGGTCACCTTCCTCTGAACTGTTTCCAGGCTTTTTATATCCTTTGTGAGATATGGTCTCCAAAACTGAACACAATATTCCAAGTAAAGCCTCACCAGTGACTTGTACAGTGGCATTAGTACCTCTTCCTTTCTGCTGGTAATTTTTCTCTGTATGCTACCCAGCATACTTCTGGCTTTGGCCACTGCCTTGTCACACTGTTTTGCCACTTTGAGATCCTCAGAAACAATCACTCAGAGGCCCTTCTCTTGGGCCGTGCACCCTAATCTATTGCCCCCTATCTCATAAATTTCCTTGAATTTCTGCCTCCCAAGTGCATGACCCTGCACTACTTCACGTTAAATCTTAACTGCCAAGCATTAGACCATTCTTCCAGCTTTTGCAGCTCTTTCCTCATGTTATCCATGCTCTCAGGGGAGTCCACACTGTTGCAAATGTTTGTGTTATCTGCATTCAGTCCTTCAGCAATATCACTCACAAATACATTGAACAGTACTGGTTCTAGGACTAATCCCTGTGGCATGCCACTAATCACCTTTCTTTCATCCAAGTGAGTTCCATTTACCATCACCTTCTGGTATATGTCAGTCAACCAATTTATGATCCAGTTCATCACTTTGGGACCCATACCCAGGCTGTTCAGCTTATTGATAAGCCTCCTATGAGGAGCAGTATCAAAGCCCTTGCTAAAATCTAGGTAGATCACATGCATCGCATGCCCTTGATCTAGTTCTCTGGTCACCCAATCAAAGAACTCAATCCGATTTGTTTGGCACGATCGTCCTTTGGTAAAACCATGTTGCCTTGGATCATGTAACCTATTCATTTTGAGAAAGTCCACTATTCTCTCTTTCAGGAGCACTTCCATTACTTTTCCCGCCACTGAGGTAAGGCTTACTGGCCTGTAGTTTGCAACTTCTTTCCTATTACCACTTTTGTGAAAAGATACCACATTGGCCCTTTTCCAGTCCTGCGGAACTTCTCTTGTCTCCAAGGATCTATTAAAAACATCCTTTAAAGGCCCTGCAAGAATCTCTCTGAGTTCTTTCAGTATCCTGGGATGTATCCCATCTGGTCCGATGGCCTTGTCTACTTTCAGTTTTGCAAGCTGTTCAAACACTTCATCTTCTGTGAATGGTGTAGTATCTGCTCCATTTCCATTTGTATATTTGTCAGTCACAGGTGGTCCTTCTCCAGGATTTTCTTTAGTAAAAACAGAACAGAAGTATTTGTTTAGCATTTTCGCTTTTTCAACGTCACTTTCCATGAATCCGTTTTCTGCATTTTTAAGTCTTGCAATTTCACCTCTGATCTTCCTCTTCTCCCGAATATACCTGAAAAAAGTTTTATCACCACACTTTAGATCTTTAGCCAGCTTTTCTTCTGCCTTAGATTTTGCTATCCTTATTTCTCTTTTAGTCTCTTTTAATCTTTCCAATAATTTACTAACCTCAGAGGCTAGATTAACCGGTCTGTAGTTCTTAATGTCATTCTTACTATCCGCTTTTGTGTGAAAGGACCACATATGCCTCTCTTCAGTCCTTTGGCACCATTCCTGACTCCAAAGAGGCATTGAAAAGACAGTGGAGCTGCTAGAACGTCCCCAAGTTCCCTCAGTATTCTTGGATATGTCCCATCTGGATCCATGGCTTTGTCTACTTTTAGTTTAGCTAGTTCCTCTCAAACAGTCTTCTTAAAATGGTTTGAGATTCCCATCACTTCTGTTGCTGTTTGTGGGTATTTTTTGAGGTCCTGCTCCAGGCCCTTCATCTGTGAACACCGAACAGAAATATTTGTTAAGCAATTCAGCTTTATCCTCATCAGTTTCTGCATATTCCTCCCCTTCACCCTTGTCTGACAATACCACTTTTGCCCTTCCTCCTCTCTAACATATCTGAAAAATCTTATCCCTGCATTTTATTGCATTGGCTACTTCTTTTTGTACTTTTGCTTTCCTGACAACTTTGCTAGCTTCTATAAGTTTCTCCAAATATAGATGCCAATCTTCCTTTCTCTGTTATCTCTTGTATTTCATGAAGGCCTCCCTCTTTTTCTTCACCTTTTCAGCTACTACTTTTGAGAGCCATAGCAGCCTTCTTTTCCTTTTACATTTATTTACCTTTCTAACAAAAAGGTTTGTTGCCCTTAAAATATTTCATACATCCCCCAGCTGTTCCCATCCCACTAACAAATTTTAGGTATTGTCCCATCTTTGCAAAGTTAGTTTTCCTAAAGTCTAAGACCCCTGTTTTTGAATGGATTTTATCAGCCCTAGTACTAATACTGAACCATACTATCTGGTGATCATTGGATGTGAGTTGATCTCCCACTGTAAGATCAGAAACACTTTCCCCATTGGTAAGCACTAAGTCCAGTATGACACCAGCATGTGTGGGTTCTGTTACCAGTTGCCTGAATAGTTCTCTCTGTAGATAATCCAGGATCTCCTTACTTTTAGATGACCCCGCAGCAGGGATGTCCCAATCCACATCTGGCATATTGAAATCACCTATGAGTGGCATTTCTTTCATCACAATGCTGTATATGTCTTGTATTAAATCTTCATCCACTTCTACCCCCTGTGATGGGGAGCTGTATATAACTCCAATGCAAATGGATTTCCCTTTCCATCTTTCTAGTTTAATCCACAGTGCCTCCTCTGTTCCTTTTAAGCCGTGCAATTCAATAGTTTTAATATTATTTTTAATATATAGTGCCACTCAACCTCCCCTTCTTCCTATCCTGTTCTTCTTGAATAAAGTATAGCCTGGTATAATTACATCCCAGTCATGGTTTTCTGTGAACCATGTCTCTGGAATCACCACTAAATCCAAGTGAGCTTCTTCCATTAAAGACTCAACATCTGGGATCTTATTTCCCATGCTACGGGCATTTATATACACCGCTTTCCAGATATTGCCTCTACTACCCATTTCTACAGAGGTATTTATGTTTCACTTACCTGGGGGCTCTCTTCACCCATCCCCATGGCAGGACTTTTATTTCAGCCAAAGCAGCTGTAATAGGTATTAATTGCCATTAGTTAGTGCAATGATACAGAGACAACAGAAGTGTATTAAAATTACAGTCAAAGTCATTTACTTTTTCAACAGTAATTCTATGCAAGTTACATTCAGGTGCAATAGGTATTTATCTGTCCCCCAAAGGACCTACAATCTAAGTTTACACCAGAGACAGTGTGGGTTTAATTGATCTGCCCAAGGTCACAAGGAGTGTTACTGGGGTTGGAGCCTTGTTTTCCCTGGTTCTACTTCACTCCATCTCATGACTACTTCACTCCATCTCATCTAACTCCCCAATCACGTTAGACCTTACTCAGTTAGTGTGAAAAACCAAACGTAGGGCCTACTTAACATCTTCCTGGGAAGGTCAATATTCTCATTGTCGCCGCTAATGAGAATTGCATTTGTGAATCCATGTGTGTTGGATGCCCTTAAGGCAACTGTGCACCTATGGATCCTGCCAGCTCTCAAAGCATAAGAGAACTTCTGCTTCAGCAGTTATCAAGTAGTTATGCCGTGGCACTTTTATCGGGCAAGCAAAGTAAATGAAAACAGTCTCTTGGCTCAGCGAAAGCACAAGAAGGTCCCTGGCAGTCCATTTTTAATGGTGTCCTGGCCTGCCATTCCCTCACTGCAGGTGCAGAGGAAAAGAAAAGGAAAATAAACTCAGGGGGAAAAACCCCAGCTGCCAGTACTGACTGAAACAAAGTCTCTCTTTTGCAGCACAACATAAACTCCAGCCAGCCACCAGGCAAACCAGGCAGTCGCCTAGGGCAGCGGCTTTTTGGAGGGGAGGAAGGCAGCAAAGAGCAGGTACAGTCAAAGCAAAGCAATGGCTCTTGGCAGCCACACAAACTCGGTGTGTTCTTTTACATGCAGGAAGAATGGGCAATATGCAGATAGTCTATTTACCTTTGTAAGTGGCCTTTCGAAATCTCCCTCATTATGTATATATTTATGTAACCCTTTGGGAGTCATCCTGGATTCTTCACTCTCTTTTCACTGCCATATTTCTTCTATTACACACCGTTCATTTGCTGCCCTGCGGCAAATCAAGGCTGTTTGTTCCTTGCTTCCCTCTGGTTCTCTAGTCACTCTTGTGTTAGCTTTAGTCATCAGTAGGTTAGATTACTGTAACGTTTTTCTGGCCAATCTTCCCGATTTTCAATTACAACGTTTTACAGCTTATCCAAAATACTGCGGCTCGTCTAATTACGTTCTCCTCCCGGTTTGACCATATTACTCCCATTCTTTTCCATTTACATTGGCTGCCTCTCCGTTATCGTTTCAGATATAAATTTCTTATTTTAGCCCACCGCGCTATCTACACTAATAACCCCCTGTATCTTGCGGATCATATTTCTTTTCATACTTCTTATCACCAGTCCCGCTCTTTCTATGTTAATCGTCTATCCTTACCTGCCCCATCACAAGCTCATCTGGAGCAGACTCGCAATTTGGTTTTCTTTTTTTCTTGCCCCTGTGTTATGGAATGCATTACCTCCCGCTCTTTGGTTAGAACCTTCTTATGCTCAATTTAAGTCACTACTCAAGACACACTTGTTTCAGCAAGCCTTCGATCTTTCCCCTGATGCCCCCCATAAAGTTGCTATATTTGTTTCGCTGCCAGCCGGGTTTGTCTTGCCCCCCCACGGTTTGTCTTTGTCCCTGTCTTCATGTTAGTTTTATTTGAACCTCCGGTTGTTGGAGTGTTTTTACTATTCTATTGTATTTTAGTATTTATTATGTGTGTTCTGTCCTGCTCGCTCTTTCCTATTTTTAATGGCGTTCCTTTTCTTATAATTTGCAGTGCGTTCCTTTTTATTTTATTGTACACCGCTTAATGTTTCGACAAAGCGGTCTATCAAATGTAATTAAAGATTAAAGATTAACCCTCTTTCTGTGTGGTCCAGGCAGCTGCTGTGAAACTGTTGGGCAGGCGAAGGAGCATACCAATCCAAGGAGCTGTTAACCCGACTTGCCCTATATTCCTGGATTTTAAAATATCAGAGTTCAGATTTGTGAGGGGGGTTACCCAATGGCAGCAGTTAAGGATTTGGCACTTTACACACTTATATTCACTTTTCTCAAAAAATAGAATCCAGGCCAGAAATTTGCTTGAAATTAGGGCCACTGATAAACAACTTTAACACTTTGTATGATCCATAAAGAACTATGTTACAGTTAACACTTCTTGAAATGGTTGAGATAGTATTTTGATCTCATTCCTTCCAGCTTTTATGCATTTGTATTTTTCTCACACTCCACTTAAATACTTTGATTAGTCTCGTGCATGTCTTTAAATACTTGTATTTTATTTATGTTGACCCCAAAGTTACTTGGTGGTTGGTTTCACATATGCTGGTTCCTTCTCTTTGGTTTGGTTGTTGCTGTGAACTGCCATCTTCTCTGTGTTGCTCCTCTCTTTTCTTGGTAACTCAATTTCTGGATGCTAAATAAATAAATGGACCTTTCTTCAGGCTGAGCACCCCCCCCCCTCCCCTTCGCCAAGGCTCCGATCCTCTTTTATTCTTCTGGTCATGGTAAATGGTACAATTTCTCCTTTAGCTGAGGTGAATGGCTCTGGCTGGGTGCAAGAGGACCTGTCTGTTGAAGGCAGTTGCCCGTTGTCTCCCTCCCTACTTTTCTGCTATTTCTGTTCCTCGTACTGGCCGTGCAGGAGGTGGTGTAGCCGCTATCCTCCACACGCGCATTTCTTTCTCTCAGATTTCATCTCCCGCCTTGCGATACCCTGAGGCTTTACTTCTTCATCTCCATACCTCTCCTTCCCTGCATGTCCTTCTCTTGTACTCTCCTCCGAAGTTGCGTCCAGATCTTTGGGACTCCCTCCTCCTCTCGATCTCTGACTTATCCCTGGCCTTCCCCCGTTTACTTGTGGCAGGGGATTTCAATCTCCACATGGACTTCCCCTCCTCCTCCAGGGACGTCTCCTTTACCTCTTTTTTGCAGGACCTATCCTTTCACCAGCATGTCCTCTCCCCTACTCACTCTGCAGGCCATACCTTAGACCTTATCCTTGCTCCAGTCTCCTTCCCTTTCCACCTGCAGGTCCTTCCTGTTCTTCCTCTTCCCTGGTCTGATCATTTTTGTCTCACATTTAACTGTTCTCCATCCCCTCCTGATTCATCCTCATCTCCTTTACCCCCTCCCCCTACCTTGTCACCCTCCTCCACTACCCAGCGTCTCTCCCGTCACATTACCCCTCTTACCCTCCAGGTCTTTCCTTCCGCTTCCACTCTCTTGCCATCAGACTTTTCTTCCCTCTCCCCAAACTCACAAGCCTCCACTTGGTCTTCCTGTCTCTCCTCTGCCCTCGACCTCCTAGCTCCCTTGCAGCCATATGTTCCTTCGCGCCGCCCTTCCCAACCTTGGTTCCATACCGGTCTCCGCCTCCTTCGCACACAACTCCGGCACTCCGAGCGCCTTTGGCGGAAATCACGGTCCTCATCCGCACTGTCCCTTTTCAGGTCGAAATTTGCTCATTACCGATCACAGGTCCACAAGGCCAAGCAGTCCTACTTCTCTACCTCAATCTGTACTGCACCCAATCAAACCCGACATCTTTACAAAGTTCTTCGGTCCCTCACCTCTTTACAAACTAACTCCCCTTCTGCCTCATCCTCATCTCACCCCTCCTCCACTCAACTTGCCACCTACTTCAATAATAAAGTCTTGAACCTACGACGATCTCTTCCACACTGCCCTTCACCCTTTGCTTCTCTTCCCCCCATCTCTCCCCCCCCCAGAATCGCTGCTCACACATGTCTGGACCTCCTTCCACCCTATCTCCACTCCAGAACTTCTAAAACTGATATCCTCTTCCAACAAAACCTTCTGTTCTCTAGATCCCATTCCTTCCTCCTGGCTCCTTACTCCCTCCCTAGCCTTCATTCCTTATATTCTTATCATGATCAATAATAGTCTCTCCACCGGTGTCTTCCCTCGATCTTGGAAGCATGCTCTTGTCTGCCCTATTCTGAAAAAACCTTCCCTTGATCCCCAGCTCCCTGCGCACTACCGTCCGGTCTCCAACCTTCCATTTCTGTCCAAGATACTTGAGAAAACAGTTTTCACACAGCTATCTCATCACCTCAATACCACTCACTTTCTTCACCCCCGTCAGTCCGGATTTCGACAAGGTCACAGTGTCGAGACCGTTCTTACCGGATTCTTAAACGAACTTCACGTGGCGCACGACCGTGGTGACTTTTCGGTGGCAGTATCCTTAGATCTGTCAGCCGCATTTGATTTAGTCGACCACTCTCTTCTTCTCTCACGACTTCGAGATGCAGGTCTTCGTCACACAGTCTACCACTGGTTTCACTCCTTCCTCTCCTCTCGCTCCTGCACTGTTGTCTCTTCCTCCATACCCTCACTCCCCTCTGATTCTTTCCCGCTTTCCTGCGGTGTCCCCCAGGGATTTGTTTTGGCACCCCTTCTCTTTAACTTATTTCTAACACCCTTAGCACTCCTGGTTCAGCAGTTTGGGATCTCTGCATACTATTACGCTGATGACCTCCTCCTCCTGTTTCACACCTCTCCCCTCCATCCTGATTTCACTCCACTCAACTCCTGCCTCTCTGCTGTTGCAAACTGGCTCACTACAAATTGCCTTCATCTTAATCTGACAAAGACCCTCGCAATCTGGTTCACCCATGGCAGTCCTCCCCCCTCAATTGCTCCTTCCTTCTCGACCTCACCAGTCCCACTAGTCACTGACTTTCGCTACCTTGGTGTAATCTTCGATTCTGACCTTTCCTTCCGTAATCACATTTCCCATCTCACAAAAACCTCTTTCTTCTTCCTCCGCCAAATACGTTCTATCCGTCCATTTCTCACCCCTGAAGCCCTCACCACTCTCCTCCTTTCTCTGGTGATATCACGCCTCGACTTTTGTAATTCCCTCTTTGCTGGACTCCCCCTTTCACAACTTCATCGGCTTCAACGTATTCAGAATACTGCTGCACGTCTTATTTTCCACTCCTCCCCCCGCGATCATGTTACTCCACTTCTCTCTCACTTACACTGGCTGCCTCTACAATTCCGCATTCGTTACAAAATCCTTACACTGGTTCACCAAGTTTTATACACCCATACCCCCCAATACCTAGCAGATTTACTCCATTTTCACATCCCCACCCGCTCCCTCCGCTCCGTCCACATAAATCGCCTTCACCTCCCCTCTCCATCCCTCGCCCACTTACAGTCCACACGTTCCTCTGCCTTTTTCTTTATTGGTCCAGCCTACTGGAATTCACTACCCCTTTCCCTCAGGCTAGAACAACATTATCCCACATTCAAAAAAGACTTAAAAACGCACCTTTTTTCTGCTGCTTTTGACCTCCCCCTGCCTCTTACGTGACAAGCCTCTCCCCCTCCCTGCCCTCCCTCTCCTCCCTCACCTGTAGTCTCGTCTATTTAAATGTCTTGGGTGCTTTCCTGTCTTATATTGTAACTTTCTTTCTTTTTCTTTCTTTCTCCAACCTACTGGTCTCTCTGTGTAAGGTTCTGCTTTACTGTACACCGCTATGTTCTAAATGTAATAGCGGTATATCAAGTGCAATAAAACATAAAACATAAAACTACTGGTGCATGGTACAATGGCTAGAGGCTAAAGACAGAAAATTGCCTTTGGGTCTGTTTTTCATATTTGGTGGGCTTTTCCCCATCAGAGGAGTCTCCTCCCAGCCTAAAATGACTGCAGAAAGAACTTACCACGATCTGGAAAATGCTACACATTTCTCCCTTCACCTTGATTAGTAGGGACGCTGGATGGTGCAACTGCTCTTAAAGCAGCAACCCAAGTAGTCTCCACATTTACAAAACAAAGTTTAATAATTAAAAAATATGATATTCAAATCCATTTGTGGTCAACTGTATTGGCACCTTGCAGTTCAATCCATTTAATGCCCAATATCTCTTAAAAAAAGAAAAAGTGGCTAGTGAAATGGCTTTGGACTATGTATTCACACATATTTCACACACAAAAGAATCAAATAATGAAAGACCAATTAAAAAAGGAATTAGTTTAAAAAACTGGGACATTGCCAGGAGATGGTTATTCAAAAACAAAAGAGATAAACACCTTGTGTCTCAGCATTCCTATTTTTGTCGAAGATATTACCTTGAGTAGAACCATCCACTCTTGTAGTAATTACTCCTTTTATTTGTTTTGAAATTCCAATGATAATACCACAATTATCCTGAAATTTAGTACTATTAAATCCAGGGACGGCTCAAGGCAATCTGCTGCCTGAGGCGAGGGATGAGATGGCCCCCCCCCCGGCACGCGTCCCCCCCCCCCCGGGTGGGGATCTTTCTCAAAACTCCAGTCAGGGACTGAACCAAATCAAAAAGCCAATTAGATAATGTGGAGCAAATGCAAGATGTTCACACACCAAGGAACTAAAAGAAAGAGCGAGAACTGCAGCAGTTTATAGCTCCAAATTATAATTCATTTGTATTTTGTTATAAACTGCATTATGGTGCTTGCTTTTTCTTTTTGAACATACATTTTGCATTCACAGAACCCTCTCCTCAACAATGGGTGCAGAGCAGAGGTAGGACATTCACAGAACTCAATATATATTTAAAAAAAAAAAAAAAAAAAAAGCTGGTTCTGATCATCTCACCAACAAGAAACGTTCTCCAGTACCAGGCATATTGGGAACTAATATAAAACCCTGCTAAAGTCACTAAGATCTGCAAGGCCAAATCTACCATACCATACCATACCAGCATACACTTCGAAAACTCATACAATAAGGGGCCTACCAAGAAAAAAGCAGCACTATAAACACTGCAATGGGCCTCAAAACATCCATACACCTATTTGAAAAGCTGAACAAGTCAAATTACTACAGTACAGATCCTTACGTACAAACTCCATGTTAACAGAACACCTGGCCTTGGTCGCACACTCAGAACACAGACCCTCACCAAGTACAGAATAAGTGACCACAACCTAAAACAAAAATAAAAATATGTAGACAAAAATGAAAATGAAACCCCAAGAAGCCAGACTCCGCATGTGGTGCCACACCAGATAAGAGATGCAGTTCCCTATACTGTGTGAAATATAGATAGCACAAAATCCAATCACTAAATTGAAAATAAAATTATTTTTTCTACCTTTGTTGTCTGATGATTTTTGATCATGCTGGTCCTAATCTGTCTTCTCTTAGCTCTTTTTCCTCTGTCTTCTCTTAGCTCTTTTTCTATGGTCTATAGTCCATCTGCCATTTCTTGTCTCTCCTTTTGCTTTCTTCATTTTCTTATTTATTTTATTTATATTCTTTTATATACCGCGCTATTCTGCATCAGTGCGGTTTACATTGAACAAACTGAAATTACATTGAACAGGGCATTATAACTTGGAGAGAACTATTTTACAGGGAACATGGGCTATGGAGGGTTAAGTGGCTTGCCCAAGACCACAAGGAGCACCTGTGGGACTAGAAACCCCAGTCCTTCCGGCCCAAGGTTGCTGTCCTCTAGTGGGATTTGAACCCCTGACCTTCTGGCCTGAAGTACCTTGCCCCAACCACTAGGCCACTCCTCCACTCCACCACTCCACTCTTCCATCAGCATTTTTTCAGTCCCAGTAACTCTCCCTAGTATCAGCCCCCTTTACAGCCTCCCCTTCCAGTACCAACCTTCTTGCCTTTCCAGTACCGACACTGGTGTCTATTCTCTTCCAGTCCCCCTCCTTCCCCATCATCCAGCCCCTTCTAGTTAAAATACCATCCTAGGTATCAGCGAACTTCCAGTCCTAGTGCCCCCTCCCATGTCAGCTCCCTTCCAGCTCCCCCCTCCTCTGTCCATCCGCCTTCCAGTGCCATCCCCAGGTGTCAGCTCCCTTCCAGCTTCCCCCCCCATGTCTGTTCTGCTCCTTTCCAGCTCCCCCCCGTCTGCTTCCCTCCAGGCTCCCCATGTCTGCTTCCCTTCCAGGCCCCCCCATGTGTCTGCTCCCCTCCAGGCCCCCCTATGTGTCTGCTCCCTACCAGGCTCCCCCTTGTGTCTGCTCTCTTCTGTCCTCCCCCCCTCTCACCTCACTGATTTAGCCTTTAAAATAAAAGCAACCGTGGGAACATTTCTCCGTTTCCGCCGCCCTTCCGCTTCCGCTTCCGCTTCCGTTGCTGAAGCAGCCAGCAGCAACGGATGCAGAAGGGCAGCAGAAGATGACCTCAGGCCCCCCTCCCCCCCCCACTGGCTCCAGGAAGATTGAAGGCAGGCAGGCAGGCAGCAACCCAGCAGTTTGAAAGCAGAGCCGCGGGAACAGAGAAATGTTCCCGCGGCCGCTTTCATTTGATTTTAAGTTATTGGCGGTACTGTCATAGGCAGTTTGTATGGAGCGGCAAATAGTGCCACCCCCTAGAAACTGCTGCCTGAGGCGACCACCTTAATTTGCCTAATGATAGAACCGCCCCTGATTAAATCACTTATCATCATTTAATATTACGCGACCAGTCCTTCGGGAGTAGTTTTAAAGCCCGGTGTCATCCAACACCGTTACATCATCTTTCATTCACCGTGGGTAGAAGGAAATGACGTCCAAATTCATTGTTGTACACCACGTCGTGTTTCAAGCCATGACTCTCTAGGCCCTTCAAGAAAAAAAGGGGGAAGGAATATACAGAGTCGTCATAGCATAAAGATCAAGTGGATCAACAGCCATTTCAACCTGTACCTTATGATCAGGAACCATTGGTGATGAAAGAAGAAGTCAGAGCAGCATTGAAAGCCTTATTAAAGAACAAAGCTCCAGACATTGATGACATTCCCATTGAAGTATTACAGCAATCTGATGCAGCTGTTATCATACTTACAATGCTTTGCCAGGAAATTTCGAAGACAAATTAATGGTCAACTGTTTATACCAATACTAAAGAAAGGTGACCTGACTGACTGTTGAAATTATTGCACAATCGCTTTTATCCCACATTTCCAGCAAGATTCTACTCGAGATCATTCAGCAGAAACTACAACCATACCTGGACAGTGCAAGCAGGGTTCAGGAAAGGGCGAGAAACGAGAGACATTATTGCGGATGTGAAATGAATCCTTGAAAAGACAAAAGAATACCAAAAAGATATCCATTTGTGTTTTGTTGACTATAGCAAGGCTTTTGACTCTGTAAACCATGAGTAATTGGCCCACATTAAGAAGCATGGGTATACCAAACACCTGATAGTTCTCTTACACAACCTTTACAATAATCAAGAAGCAACAATTCAAACGGAACAAGGAGAAACAGAATGGTTTAAAATCAGCAAAAGTGTATGACAAGGCTGCATACTTTCCCCTACTGTTTTAATATGCATTACAAATCATCAGAGAAGCAGGACTATATGAAGACAACAGTTGTGAAGATTGGTGGAAGGTTCATCAGCATCCTTTGCTATGCTGATGATATCGCATTACTGGCTGAAAGTGAAGACGATCTGAAACATTTGCTTCTCAAGATCAAGGAACATTGTCTTCTTAACGTTAAGGTGCAGGCCCATTTTAAGACTAAGAACCTGACAAACTGCAAAATCAATAAGTTCATCATTGATGGAGAAAAATTGGAATAATTGACAACTTTAACCTACTTGGATCAACAATCAATAAAGAAAGGACAAGCAGTCAAGAAATCAGATGATGCATTGCTCTTGGCAGAATGGCTATGAAGACCCTAGACAAGTTTCTCAAGAGCAGAGATGTCTCTCTCCATACAAAGATTCGACTTGTTCAAGCCATGGTGTTTTCAATAACATCATATGGATGCAAAAGTTGGACAGTGAAAAAGATAGGAAAACATTGATATCTTTGAATTATGGTGCTGGCGATGAATACTGTGTATATCATGGACTCCCCAAAGAACAAACCAGTCAGTATTAGAGGAGATCAAACCTAAGCTTTTCTTAAAAGTGCAGATGACAATACTTCATCTTTCATACTTTGGACACCTCATGTGAAGAGAAAGATTGTTGGAGAAAGGCATAATGCTTGGCAAGGTAGAAGGTCAACATAAAAGAAGAAGACCGGCAATGATATGGATTAATACAATATCAGCAGCTATGGGTGTCACTCTATCAACAGTGAGCCACCTGACTGAAGACCGAACACAGTCTGAGTCAACTATTCAGAGGGTCGCCATGAGTTGACACCAACTAGATGGCACTTAACAATAACAACAGCATAAGAAATGTTTGGAGGCTGTCATCACTGACAAAGGTTATGCAACCAAATGTTAGTTAAGGGTGGCATGAATACTATCCAGATCATATTTTTTTCTCAGAATTTGCTATGTCTAAGTTGCAGAGACATCTTTTTTCTTTGTTGTGTACCTTTGAACATACTATCAAAATATTATGATGACATACAGTTGGAATGTTTCCAATTGTTCCTCAAGATGTTGTACACAACATATCTAAAAAGCAAGGGTGCCAATAATGCTGACCACAGTTGTATGCATTTTTATAAGATTGTTGTTGGAGGAATGGTTTTGAGACTATTACAATTTAGTTTTAGAAATAATTTTATGTGGTGGGAGGCACTAGGGGTATAAAAATTGATTGCGAAGGGTCGTAAGGCTGAGGTTTCACCTAGAGTGCCTAATAGGTTTGCGCTGGCCCTGGTTCTGGCTCTGTGAATCCACAAGCTCAAGTCTCAGTTCCTTTGTTCTACCCTACAGCACAGGGCATTATACAGTCAAATAGTACCACAGAACTGGGCTAAACACAGCTACTCACAAGCTCTGTTCATTAGTTCCTAATATGAAAACAAAGACTGTCTCTTTAAACTCAGACAGTTTCACTCTTCCCTGGTAGACATGCCGCCTTTCACAGTTTCTGCAAGACCTCAGCTTACTAGTTTGTCTTGCAGTCAGTTCAGTGTACCAAGTAGGAGTTCTGCATAGGCTGCCACATGCTGGCTTTTAAAACCATTTTGCCTTTCCCCTCCTCCCCCAAATGTTTCACTTCTTCATAGAAATTTTAGAAGAGCACCATTGCTAGCTTCCCATATTGGCGTCCAGAAGCTACAAGCCTTTCAAACAGCAATGTGAAATCACAGCATAACTTGCTTATTCCACCTACCTGACATATTCTGTAGCCCCCTTACCCTGAAGAGCTCACTTGCAACAGCACCAATGATGTTAAAATGTAGTCAGATGGCCCAAGTGGTCGGAGTCTGGTGTTTTTTTTCAGGTGGAAGCTGACAGATTTCACTGACCTCATGTTACTCTCCCTTTACTATGAGGCAAGATTTCCTTGATGTTCTTCCATTTATTAAATCAAATGCGATCATGCTAAGATCACTACTGCCAATTGGCCCCAAAACGCTTATCTCTTCCACCAGATCCTGTGTTCCATTAAGGACTAGGTTCAAAATAGCTTCCCCTCTTGTCAGTTCATGAACCAGCTGCTCCATGAAGCAGTCAATGATTTCATCTAGAAACTTTCTCTCTCTAGCATGTCCTGCTGTGACATTGACCTAGTCAATACCGGGGTAATTGAAATTATCCATTATTACTGTATTATAATTTTTATTAGCTTCCCTGATTTCTTTCAGCATTTCTTCACCCATCTGTTCATTCTGGCCATGCAGTTGTTAGTACACCCCTACTGCCATCAGGGCCGGCCCGTCCATTGAGCGAGAATGTTTTTTGCACAGGGCCCCACGTTTCAGGGGGCCCCGCGCAAAAAACATTTTGATCCTAAAGTAAAATGTAAAAAAAAAAAAAAAAAAGCTGTCTTCTCCCGCTGCTGGGGCCGCCGCGGCAGAATCGAGTGTGCCGCGAGGCCCCCCCTGCCCAGCAGAGCCTGCCTGCCCTCCCCTGTATCCGCTCTCTCTTCGTAGCTTCAGACAGTCACACGCGCCGGCTTTCAGAGCGCGAGGGGAGAGTTTCTCCCTCGCTGCTCTGTTAAGCCCGCGGGGGCTGATGGGAAGTTCCCATCAGCCCCCGCGGGCTTAACAGAGCCGCGAAAGGGAAACTAGTCCCTTTGCGCTCTGAAAGCCGGCGCGTGTGACTCCAAACCACACAACTTTTAATTCAGCCCCCCTATTCATCCAGACGTTTTTCCCTGTTATATTAACATGCTTTATTGTATATTGTAATATAGAAAGTTTTTAAACTGCTTCAACTGATGAGGTTTTAGCCAGAGTCTTGGGAGCGCTGCCATCCACCATATGTGATTTGCTCAGTCCCTATGCCCTAAAATCAACAACTATAGCTAACAGACAACACAGCTATTGTATATCAACTAAGCGCAGAGTTAATTGTAAAGTTAAAAGCAGGAGCGGAGTTTCTTTAATTCGTCATCTCCCTCTCCAGCTCACACGCTACCATTTCGCTCTTCCCTGTTGTCAGTAAGGCTGCCATATTCTCTATATATCACCGAGGAGGTTTCCCCAGGACTATTTGCCCACAAGGGAAGGGTTAGGACAGCCGTTATAGCTGGTGATTCGATCATTAGGTATGTAGATAGCTGGGTGGCTGGTGGACGTCAGGATCACCTGGTAACATGCCTACCTGGCGCAAAGGAGCGGACCTCATGTGCCACCTAGACAAGGTCTTAGATAGTGCTAGGGAGGAGTCTGCTGTCTTGTTACATGTTGGTACGAATGACATAGAAAAGTGAGGTAGGGGAGGTTCTGGAGGCCAAATTTAGACTTTTAGGTAGGAAGTTGAAATACAGAACTTCCAGGGTAGCATTTTCCGAAATGCCTCCTGTTCCACGCGCAGGATCCAAAAGGCAGGCAGAGTTCTGGAGTCTCAATACGTGGATGAGACGATAGTGCAAAGAAGAGGGTTTTGGATTTGTTAGGAATTGGGGAACATTCTGAGGAAAGGAGGGGCTTTTCCGAAGGGATTGGATCCACCTTAACAGGGATGGAACCAGGCTGCTGGCATTAACCTTTAAAAAGGAGATAGAGCAGCTTTTAAATTAGATAATAGGGGAAAGCCGACAGTCACCCAAGAGCGCATAGTTTGGAAGGATGTATCCTTGAAAGATACTAGCAAAAGATTGAATTTAAGGCATATTAACAGAGGTTCCAATAAAGACAAAAGTAATCCAAATGTATGTATTTATTTATTTATTTAAAGGTGGGTTGCGTTTTTTTATACCGCCTTTACAAAGATCAAAGCGGTTTACAGTGTAACAACATTATACATAAAACATGAGAGAGAATACAAATTAACATAAGGTGCGGTGCAATAAAATAATTATAATGAAAATAAAGGATAAACTAGCCATGAGAATTCTAGCTGCTTAACTTATATGCAATCTATATACAAGAGGTTTAAATCGGCATATGTATAATTAGGAAAGGCAGAGTGTGAATGGGCACTTGGGGGGAGCGGGGAGGGGGGGTAAAGAAGGCAGATTTAAGTTGGGAGCATTTGATGCATGTCAGAGTTTCTTAGTTTGGAAGTTTATTCCATAGGATTGGGGCTGCGCATGTAAATGCTCTATTACTAGTGATAATGTTAGTTTTGCGAAACTAAGAAGGGACTGTTAAAGTGTTTAGTGAATAACCTCTTCTGAGTTGTCGTCGGGTTTCTAGAAAGGAAGGAAGGAGATATGTGTTTTAATTAATTTAAAGGTTGTCATTAGTAATTTTTATTTAATTCGGCTGTGTATTGGGAGCCAATGGAGTTTATATAGGATTGGGGTTATGTGTTCTGTAATATTAGCTTTGAGTATAATGTGTGCTGCCATGTTTTGTGCTACCTGGCGACTATGTAGTGCTTGTTTGGGTAGTCCGTTTAGCTTGGTGGTAGGGGATATATGTACGAACTGGGATAAGGGAATATCAAAGCATAAATATATGAAAAAGGTATTCCTTTGCGTCCCTCTAGTCCAGTCCCGGAACCATAGAGTTTAGAATCTCCTCCAGCAGCCTTGGAGACTGAAAGACATCATCTTTTTGCTGGCACCAGTATATATAGGCAAGGACTGCCCCCTTTCACCAGTACTTTCAGTCTCCAAGCAGCTGTGGAGATTCTGAGCCCGGGACTGGGTTCAGGGTTTAGGTTCAGAGTGACAAATAAGCAGAGCTCTTCTTTAAATTTTGGGTGATCTTAGGTAGCAGTTTTTTTAGGCAGCTTATGGTTTTTTGTTTTTGGTTTCCAGGTGCAGTACTGTGCTGAGGAGGTTTCCGTGCCTTACTGCTGGCTCTGTCCTCTGCTCTCTTTTCCTCTCTTCTCTTGTTCTCACTTCCCTCCCTTTCCATCCCCCCCTCCACCCCCCCCCCCATCTGGAGTCTCCCCGTGGTGAAAACGAGCATAAGGGGGAGAGGTATTTGCTGTAGCCTCCCTGCTCCCGAACCCGCGATTAGGGGTGAGGAGCAGGTGGAAGGCTGGGGACACGGCGAAAGAAGCCTTAGAGTGTCCGGGCAATGAGGAGCTGAAGCCGCGAGAAGGCTGTGCTCCGATGCTGTAGCTTCGGTGTTGATCGCCGGCAGGGAGATTTGCCTGGGGCGAGACTTGGTGAGTAGCTTGCTAAGTTTGCTACCTGTCCCTTTCTTGGTCCGGCTACTGCGGGGGATGGGGAATGCTTTGTAGCATCGGGGAAACGCTTCCAGTGCCGCCTCGTGTAGCCGCGCGGGAAAAGCGGCGGGGGCCATTTTGAAATCGGCTTTTAGCTTCACTGTGCTTCTCAGCTTGCTGGTCGGTGCGGGAAGCTTTGTTTTGGGGGAAAACAATTCCTGCCAAACCTGCTGCAGCAAGTAGTCTCCTTTTATAAAAAAAATAAATAAAATTGGAGTTCTACTGGACTAGCTGTGGGAGAGCGGTTTTGCAGGAGCCATGCCTGCGAAGCTTAGGTGCTTGGTATCTGGGACAAAACGAGGCACTGTGCAAGACTCAGGTGTTTGCCAGCCGTGGATGGAATGGACAAGGGGTCTGAGCAGTCTCAGGCGGGCCCTGGGGTGATTCCACTGTATGGGGGGGGTTCCTTGCCTCCTTCCCTGGGACCTCCGGAGCCCTCCTCGGGGTCTTCCGTGGGGGAGGGGTCCTCTATGTCTTTGGAATGTAGTCAGGGGGGGTCAGCTCCGCTTATCCCTCCGAACCTCTTTTCTCTAATGCAGCAAGCCTTGCTTTGCTGCAACTGGTCATGTCTGTGCCCTCGGTGGGGTTGCCAGGGCGGAAGCAGCCGGGGTCTCTGGACCATCTTTCGGAGGGCGCTCCCGTGGTAAAGAGATCCAGAGGTGTCGGGGAAGACAGTTCAGCATCTCAGCTCTGGGAGGACCTCGGAGAGGTGGACGCGTCTTTGGAAATGCTTTCGGAAGCAGAGTTGGAGGAAGGTGAATTGCCTGACTTGGAGGAGCAGAGCAGGGTCGTTAGGGTTTTTCGGCGTGAAGAACTGCTGGCCTTGATAGCGGAGACTCTTAAGACCCTTAACATGCCCTTAGGGGAGACCTCTGCGGGGGATGCTTTGGAGGATCCTCTGTTGCAGGCGGTTCGCATGTCCCAACAAGTGTTTCCGGTGCATAGAGTGTTCAGGAGTATGATTCAGGAGGAATGGGACTCGCTGGAATCGGCCCTGAGAGAGTCCAGAGCTTTGGCTTGCCTTTATCCTCTGGCGGACCAGGATAGAGAGCTGTTTCGCTCACCAAAGGTCGATGCGGCGGTATCAGCAGTGACTAAGAAAACAACTATTCCGGTGGAGGGGGGCGGCGGCCCTTAAGGATGTGCAGGATAGGAAGTTGGATACCCTGTTGAAGCAGGTGTTTTGATGTTAGCGCCCTCTCCATGCAGGCCTCGATAGCGGGGGTGTGGGTGGCGAGGGCTTGTTTACGATGGTCCCAGAGGTTGCAGGGTGATCAACTAGACAGTATAGTGCAGGACGTGGCGCGGATGGAGTCTGGTTCCGCATATTTAGCGGATATTCATTATGATCTCATCCGGGGCTTGGCTAAGAGCATGGCCTTGGTGGTGGCGGCCCGGCGATATCTTTGGTTGCGTAATTGGTCGGCGGACAGTTCGTTGAAGGCTCGCCTCAGCAAGCTGCCCTTTCAAGGTAAGCTGTTTGGGGAAGATTTGGAAAGGTTAGTTAAGGATCTCGGAGAGTCTAAGGGGGGTCGTCTTCCGGAGGATAAGCCGAAGCAGGGTCGGGCTTCGGCTGGATCCCAGGGGGGGGGCCCCAGAGAGTTTCGTAGATTTCGTTCCTTTCGCTTTGGCCAATCTCAGCGTTCCAGGTTCCTGGTGCGCGGTCAGGGCTTCCAGGGCTTCCGGGGAGCAGGCAGAGGGTTTGCTCCGTTCCAGTCCGGGACCGTTAAAAAAACAGCAATGAGATGAGGGGGGGCTCAGGTGGGGGTAGTTCCGGTGGGAGGTCGTTTACGGGACTTTTATCCTGCCTGGATCCAAATTACATCAGACCAGTCAGTCTTGGAGGTTATCCGAGACGGTTATGCCCTAGAGCTTCATCGGCCCATCTTAGATTCCTTTGTTCAGTCTCCATGCAGGGCGCCGCTGAAGCGGCAAGCAGTCGAGGAGACACTTCAGCGGCTACTCCAACTCAGGGCGGTGGTTCCCGTGCCACCGAATCAGTGCGGCTACGGTCGTTACTGCATCTATTTTGTGGTGCCCAAGAAAGAAGGCTCATTTCGGTCGATTCTGGATTTGAAAAGGGTGAATCACTGTCTCCGGATCACTCATTTCCGAATGGAGACGCTTCGGTCCGTTATTGCGGCAGTCCGAGCGGGAGAGTTTGACGTCTTTGGATCTCACCGAAGCTTATCTGCATATCCCGGTGCGGCAGGAGTATCAGCGGTTTCTACGCTTTACGGTGCCCATGGGGCATTTTCAGTTTCAGGCGTTACCCTTCAGGCTGGCCACAGCTCCTCGGACATTCACCAAGATCATGGTGGTCGTGGCGGCGGCGGCGCTGCGCAAGGAGAGGGTACTGGTGCATCCATATCTGGATGACTGGCTAATCTGGGCGAAGTCCAAGGAAGAGAGTACCGCGGTCACCGCCAGGATGGTGCAGTTGTTGGAGAGTCTAGGTTGGGTAGTCAACTTGGCAAAGAGTACGTTGGTCCCCTCCCAGGTCCTGGAGTATTTAGGGGCGCGTTTCGACACCCAGCAAGTGGCTGTGTTCCTTCCGGTTCTACGGGCACATTGTTTTTTGGCCAGGGTGGCTCCGTCGGCTTGGCAGTACCTACAATTGCTCGAAACGATGGCGGCTGCAATCGAGGTAGTGCCGTGGGCCAGGGCGCACATGCGGCCGTTGCAGAGCGCGCTTCTCCGTCATTGGTCTCATCAGCGGGATGCGTTGTCCCAGCGCTTAGTTTGTCCTTCGGAGGTGTGTCTGGATCTTCTCTGGTGGTTGCGGCCGGAGAGTTTGGAGGTGGGCATGCCACTCGAGTCTCCCTCGTGTAGTCTTCTGACGATGGATGCGAGTCTCTCGGGCTGGGGAGCGCATTACGAGGGTCGGTTTGCGCAGGGGCAGTGGCCCTTGGAAGAGAAGACCTGGTCCATCAACAGATTAGAGATGAGAGCGGTGTTGCTGGCGCTGCGGGAATTTCAGGGGAGCGTCAGGCAGCGCGCGGTACAAGTTCTCCCCGACAATGCGACGACCGTGGCCTACATCAATCGACAAGGTGGCACGGGAAGTGCATCGCTGGAAGCAGAGGCGGCTCTGTTGTTAAGTTGGGCCGAGCGGAATCTGTCCGCTTTGTCGGCTCAGCATGTGGCCAGAGTGGACAATGTCGAGGCGGATTTCCTCAGTCGCCGCAGAGTGGATCCAGGGGAGTGGGTGCTTCACCCGGATGTGTTTGCATTGTTAGTACGGCGTTGGGGGATGCCGCACATGGATCTCATGGTGAGCTTCGAGTCCACGCAGGTGGCAAGGTTTTCAGCAGACGGAGAGAGCGGATGTTGGAGGGTCTCGATGCGTTGGCTCAGCGGTGGCCGGAAGATGGGCTTCTCTACGTGTTTCCGCTGTGGGCCCTCATAGGTCGAGTGGTGCAGCGCATAGAGCGGCATCGCGGTCTCGTGCTCCTGATAGCGCCTGACTGGCCCCGAAGACCGTGGTATGTGGACCTAGTGCGACTACTGGTGGACCGTCCGTGGAGGTTGCCACGGCGGGTGGATCTCTTACACCAAGGTCCCCTGCGGATGCCCCAGGTGGGTTGATTCTCGCTTACGGCTTGGCTCTTGAAAGGGCTAGGATGACGGCCAAGGGTTATTCGGTGGCAGTCATTGCTACGTTGCTTCGAGCGCGCAGGCGTTCCACTTCTTTAGCGTACATCAGGGTTTGGTGCATTTTTGAGGCCTGGTGTGCAGAACAGTCTCCGTCCCTTGGGAGCCTCGGTGTCTCAGATCCTCTCGTTTCTGCAGGACGGAGTGGAGAAAGGGCTGGTGGCTAGTTCTTTGCGCGTACAGTTGGCGGCCATTGCCTGTTACCGAGGTAAGATTCATGGGCAATTGTTGAGTGCTCACGGGGACATTAAAAGGTTTTTGCGAGCGGTGTTGCTCTTGCGGCCACTGAGGCGGTGTTCGGTTCCGGCGTGGGATTTGAATCTCGTGTTGGGGACTTTGCTCGGTCCTCCATTTGAGCCGTTATCCGAGGCTTCGCTGAAGGACCTGACCTTAAAGACCATTTTTCTGGTGGCGATTTGCTCCGCGCGGCGGATTTCAGAGTTGCAAGCATTGTCCTGTAAAGAGCCTTATCTGTGTGTTTTCGATCATAAGGTCGTCCTGCGTACCGTTCCGACGTTCCTGCCAAAGGTGATTACTCCCTTCCATGTGAACCAAGTAGTCTCGCTTCCGGTGTTCTCGCAGCGGCAGAAGGAGGAGTCCGGGGGCAGGTTGCACCGGTTAGATGTTTGCTGCGTTCTTCGGATGTATCTTCGAAGGACGGCTCCCTTCCGAAAGTCGGACAGATTGTTTATGGCCTTTGGGGGTCCAAGGAAAGGGGAGGCGGCAGCGAAGGCGTCCATTTCGCGATGGTTAAAGGAGGCTATTGTGTCGGCATACCTATTAAAGGGTAGGGAGGTTCCGGCGGGCCCCCGGGCTCATTCGACTAGGGCGCAAGCGGCGTCCTGGGCGGAGTTCAGTTTGGTTCAGGTCGAGGACATTTGTAGGGTGGCAACTTGGTCATCGTTGCACTCCTTTGCTAAGCATTATAGACTGGATGTGCAGGCCGCAGGAGATAGTCGCTTTGGTTCGGCGGTCCTTCAGGCTGGTCTTGCTGATCCCTCCCATTGATATTTACTGCTCTGTTACATCCTCTATGGTTCCGGGACTGGACTAGAGGGACACAAAGGAAGAGTAAATTAGACTTACCTGCTAATTGTTGTTCCTTAAGGAACTCTAGTCCAGTCCCGAATCCCGCCCTAGGTTTCGAGTTGTTTCAGCCTGAAGTACAGGGGAAGCTGGTCTCTGCAGTAGATAGCGGCCTGATATGTAGATAGTTGCTGAAGGGGCGTCCCAAGGGTCACAGTGGAAGTTCTCTGGGGTCCTCTTCCACAGCACGGTTTCTGCATGGTTTTATGATTAAATTGCAAAACGAAAAAAAAAAAAGAGGAAATAGATAAAGCATGAGGGGATAGTCTTTGTGCACTTTTGCAATTGGCTATTGTCTACTTATTTGTTGCTCTGTTGAGTTTGCTTTGTCAATAGGTACTGGTGAAAGGGGGCGGACCTTGCCAATATATACTTGTGCCAGCAAAGCGAAGATGTCTTTCAGTCTCCAAGGCTGCTGGAGGAGATTCTAAACTCTATGGTTCCGGGACTGGACTAGAGGGACGCAAAGGAACAACAATTAGCAGGTAAGTCTAATTTACTCTTGGGCCTCATTGCAACCTGTCTATTGAGAGATGGAGGGGAATGGAAAGGGGGGAAGGGGGATAAAATGAAAATGATGAGACAAGAAGGTGCGTAGAACTTGGATGAAGACTGTACTAGTCATTGTATGGTTAACCGATTTATAAAAGTTTGAGAAGCATTTTAATTTTTTATACCAGGGTGCATTATAATCAATGAGTAAACTTCAACTTTTTACTCGTTGATGTCTCAATAAAGAACATTTAAACTAAAAAGGTTTCCGAGGGTGATCCGGGAAACTATAGATTGGTGAGCCTGACGTCAGTACCAGGAAAAATGGTAGAAACCATTATAAAGAACAAAATTACTGAACATGTAGATAGTCATGGCTTAATGGTTGACAGTGGACATGGCTTTAGCCAGGGAAGATCTTGCCGTACTAATCTGTTATGTTTTTTTGAAGGTGTGAATAAACAGGTAGACAAAGGAGAGTCAGTTGATATAGTGTATCTGGATTTTCAAAAAGCCTTTGACAAGGTCCCTCATGAGAAATTCTTGGCGAAATTAAAAAGTCATGGGATAGGAGGCAGTGTACTATTGTGGATCTGAAACTGTTTAAAAGAAAGAAAGCAGAGGGTAGGGCTAAATGGCCACTTTTCGCAATGGAGAAAGGTGAATAGTGGAGTACTCCAGGGATCTGTGCTGGGTCTGCTGCTTTTTAACATATTGTATTTGTAAATGACCTGGAAATGGGAATAATGAGTGAAGTAATCAAATTTACAGATGACACAAAATTATTCAAAGTTGTTAAAACCCTAGAGGATTGTAAAAAATTGCAAGAGGACCTGGATAAATTGGAAGACTGGATCTTCAAATGGCAGATGAAATTTAATGTGGACAAGTGCAAAGTTATGCACCTAGGAAAGAACAACCCAAACTATGGTTACACAATGCAAGGTTCCACATTAGGAACCACCACCCAGGAAAAAGATTTAGGTGTCATCGTTGGATAAACTTATTGAAACCCTCCGTACAGTGTGCTATGGCAGCCAAGAAAGTAAATAGAATGCTAGGAATCATAAGGAAAAGAATGGAGAATAAAACAAAGGATATTATGTGACCGCACCTTGAATATTGTGTGCAGTTCTGGTCGCTGTATCTTAAAAAGGATATAGCTTTATTAGAAAAGGTAGAGAGAAGAGCCACCAAAATGGTAAAGGAGATGGAAGGATACCCCTATGAGGGCAGGCTAAAAATGTTAGGGCTCTTCAACCTGGAAAAGAGACGTCTGAGAGAAGAAATGATAGAGGTCTATAAATTAATGAATGGAGTGGAACAGGTAAACATAGATCGATTGTTTATGCCATCAAATATAGAAAGATTAGGGGACATGCAATGAAGCTATAGTGTAACCTATTTAAGACTAATAAAAGAAAAAATATGTTTTCATTCAATGTGTAATCAAACTCTGGAATTCGTTACTGGAGGATGTAGTGAAAGCTGTTAGTGTAGCTAGGTTTAAAAAAGATTTGGACAAATTCCTGGAGGAAAGGTCCATAAAACATTATTAAAAGGGACCCGGGAAATCTACTGCTTGACCCAATACAAGCATTGTGGAACTTGTCTTTTGGGGAAACTGCTAGGTACTTGTGACCTAGATTGGCCACTGTTGGAAACAGGATATTGGACTTGATGGAAGTTGGTCTAACCCAGAATGGCACATCTTATGTCAGTTTTCTTTTATTAGGCATACTCCTTATCCAATAACATTGTCACTGTATCATATCATAATATACATAGTAAACTATTCATCAGTAACAAATACATAGTCATGCCTTTTGCCTATATCATTTATTTTATCCCCCCTTCCCCTTTCAATATTTCCCCCTCCTCCCCTCCCTCCACCCTTCCCCCCCCCCATGCCCACCTTACCTACCCTACGATGTGCCTCTACCCTCTTCCCCTACCCCATACCCACTCCCCCGGCGTGTGTGGATTCTTACACTCCGCACAGGGGTCCATTCACTTCTATTCAGCTATACCTCAGCTTCCATCCCACAGTCCAACTCTTCGCTCCATCTTTCCCCTCCCCCCCAAACCTCTCTACTTGTTCTTAGCAAGGTTTTAAAAAGATTTGGACAGATTCCTGAAGTTAAAATCCATAAACCTTTATTGAGGTAGACTTGGGGAAAACCATTATCCCTGAGGGAAAGCGGCATGGCAATCTAGCTGCTTTTTCGGAGCTTGACAGATTTTTGTAACTTGGATTGGCTACTGTCGGAAACAGGATACTGGGCTTGATTGACCTTTAATCTGACACAGTATTGCAATTCTTATGTTATGTTCTTGCAGTATGTCTTGGTAGAGTAAGGTGTGTGTGTGCGTATATGGCAAGTGGTGGTATATATGATGCAATGTGTTTTTGTGCCTATGGAGAAGAATGTATGTGTGTGTGGAAGGTGTACTGTATATACCTGTGGGCATAGGCATGTGCATGTCTGTGTATGGAGGTGTGAATATGTGTGGGGATGTGTAGAAGAGGTGCATGTGAGTGTGGAGGATGTGTATTTCATATTTGTCTCTTCTCCCCATTGCACTCTCCCCCCCCCCCCACCTTGTCATTCCTCCTTCACATATCCCTTTTGGTCTCTTTTCAAGTCCTTACCCCTCTCCCTCCAGACTTCCTATCCTCCGTTTATGCCACCAGCTCCTTCAGGTGGCAGGGCTTGCCTTGCTCCACCTTGCTGTTTCTGCTTCCTCCTACTGTTGACTTCTTGACTCTGACTGGTGGAATCTGGCCTCAAGGCCACCCTATGGCTCCTTACCTTGCTATAACTATGGGCTCCTTCACTCTTTGGATGTCAAGGTCTTGTGTGGTCTCCCCTTTTGTTTCACTATTTTAGGAAGTGAGGCCTGTCCTCCTTGATATATGAAGCTTCTACTAGCTCCACCACTCTTTAGATGATCGGGCCTGGTCTCCCTGTCACCATTTTGCTTCTGACGTGGCTAGCTTCCCCCACTCACCTACACCAACTCTATCACTTCTCATTTTCCTCAGGATTTCTCTCTGTGCAAATGTTTGTGCAAGCATATGAGTATGGACCGACTGATAATCAGGCAAATGAAGTAACCCTCAAAAATAGGTGCAGACATGTTGCAAAATGTGGTTAAAAAAGCCTGGGGAGAAGTGTTAGAGTATAGAGCAAGAATCGGAATTTATCATAGATCCTATCCCAATCTTTCTTTTTTCCTTTATACATTCTGAAGCTTCACTGGCTCCCGATGGCCTACCATTACTAATACAAGGTTTTCATCACTGTCTATAAAACAATCCACACCGGCCAGCCTCAGTACCTCGCCAATCTCATCCCTTTTACCTCCTTCCACGTACCCTCCGTGCTATCCACAATGATCGCTTGGCACTCCCGTCCCCTGCCCGGGCCTATCTAGATTACATCAGTCACTCTGCCTTTTTTTTCTTGGGCCAAACCTGTGGAATTCCCTTCCCACCTTCCTCCGCACTGAACACCCCTGGTTTAAATCCTTTCTGAAAACCCACCTCGTCTACCAGACCTTTGACCTACCTTTCTCTCCCACTTAGCTGTATGATGTTAGTCAGTCCACTCTGTTCTTTAGCTGTCTCGTATCTTGCCTTTCCTGTCACAAAATTGGCATGCCTTTTCCTTTTCTAATCACAGCATATGTTTTATTATTATTTTTTTTTGAAAACCGCCCTGACTCTTCGGCCTGGGTGGTTAAGCAAGCAATGTAATAAAGATAAAGATAGGTAAATCTATGCAGACTTTTCAATTTTCCATTTATTCTTAAAATGTATATTTTGATAGATGTAAATAAAATGAGTTATTTATTCATTCTTCTACTTAATGTTGAGTTCCATATAACATATATGACTAGTGCCCTCTTTTTCTCACTCTGGGACACGAGGAAGTGCAACTTCCTGAAAGTTAACCAGGAAATATATTTCGTAAAATTAAAAAGAAATGCCATCATATATTTTCTGTTTGTTAACCTTTATTTTATTGCATTCAAGTGATCTTGCATGGCAATCACAGTACTTTATTTAAAAACATGTAAAATTTATTGCTACTATAGTGGCAAAGACGTTTTCTGATAGCACGTGGAAGCATAAGAGGTATAATTACTGTAGTTTAATATGCTGTAGATCATAGCTCAATCAAAAACATGTGTGAAAGCCACAGTCTGCAGTGTTAGTGGGATGATTTGTCTCACCAAGTAGCATCATCTAACCTCAATATGTCATTTATAATACTATCGTGTTAATTATCTCCATTTTCTCTTGGAAATGCTCTGTCTTGGACTTGAAACATCAGGGAAGGTAGTTTCTGTCAATCAGTTTCTTCCTTGTAATTAGGATTAATCTTAATTACCATATGAGATGCTTGTGGTTGTTGTCTTTGATGTTTCCTGTAGTTCCTGATACTGAAAAAGGCACCAAGGGCAACAGCATTTTCAAAGAGCGCCACATGAGACAATCAATCAGAAAAGCTATGAGTTTTAATCTGAAAAGCTTTCAGACGTAAAAGCTCAACTATGAATTTGCACCCTGAAGCAGATTGTAAGCAAGTAATCGTGGTAAAACTTCTAAGAATAAAAGCTGCTATCAGGACATCAGCTCTATTCACAATTCACTTGCAAGCCCTGTGTGTCGTCATGAAAATTTCTGTAATGTTGAGAACATTTATTTATGGTATTTGTATACCACCTCCCTGATATTTATTATGCATAGGGCTTCTATACTTAGATGTTTACAAATTGTAAGTTTAGGTTTTTATTTTACAGCTAATTGAGCATTCAATAAAAGTTCAAAACAAATTTGCATTTATTGGTGATTTTCCACCATTGGGTACTATTGATGGGTACCTCTTCTAGTAGAATCAAATATGCATTTCTGGGTCACTAAGGCATCTTCAGTGCAGAAAATGCACAGCATCTGAGTGAAGGATACAAGACAAGCCAGGGGAGGGATATGAGAGATTTAGCTGTGCTTTTATACCGCTGTTTGCAGGGTCTAAGTGGTTTACAAACAACTCAGTTACAATAAAACATGGAGTGCAAATATTAACTATGTACAAATAGATTAACTATTTATAATGGTTTGTACTTGTTGTGGTGCATGGATTAATGGGATTATGTTACTGGACCATAGTGTTCAATGAACAGATGAGTCTTCAGATGCTTCCTCAATAAGGAAAGGTCTTTGATGCACCTGATGGTGGCAGGGAGAGAGTTCCATAGGGTTGGTGTGTACAGTTCAAATGGCCTTGAGCAAGCCTGCTGGGTGCTCTTAGTTTTTGAGTGGGAGATGATCAGGGTATAGCTAGTCGATTGGCAGCTGGCTCTGTTTAGTTAGAAGGTATGGAAAAGGCTGAGAAGGTGGGAGGAGGAGAGGCCAGATAGTGCTTTGTGGACTGTCATCAATGTTTTGTATTTGATGCGACTGTTGAGGGGAAGCCAGTGGAGTTGCTTGAGGATGGGGGTGATGTGCTCTTGTTTAGAGGCTGCCAGAAGGGTACGTGCGGTGGTATGGAGAGCTGTGTGTAATTTGCACATGTCCAAGTGATTAACATGGCAACTACAATTCTCTGCTCAGTTAAAACCTAAAATCAGAAGCCCTGTTTATAATCCCCTACTTCACCTGGCAAAGGTCCTTGGCTAATGGCCAAAGACCATGGTTCCGTCTTGAACCTAGTTTGCATACAATCTGAGTCTGGCCAGTAAGTGTCACTGTTGTGCAATTGTTGAGACACCCTCCTTTTTACATCCCCAAACATAGTCAGCCTGAGGAGCAGGGCACAGACCCAGAAATAAAATCCAGATCTTCTGCAGTGCAGCGCACAATACTGTTCCTGAGCCACTGGGCAGCCTTTCTTGGAGCATAGGTATCAGAAGGTGGGCCACATGGACCCTGGTCCTACCAAAAATTCTCGCAGACACCTTACAGCCTACCAGGGTAGAAGAGCACTGTGATCACGGCAAAGACCCCTTCTGTCTGCTCACGGGAGATCAGATCCTCCGTGGGCTGAACAGGAGAGAAGTTCAGTGATTATGGCCTCATACAAGGGCGGAGTTAGGGTGGAGCTTTGGGGTGGAGTTAGAGCGGAATTATACCCTCATCAAAGGAAATTGTGATATGACACTCGCCATTGTGCCTTTTTAGGAGTAGCTCCCACACTCTGGAACTCACTCCCAGAGGAGCTATGTTTAGCGCAAGTCTACCTGAACTCCAGGAAGCAAATGAAAGCCTGGCTGTTCTCCCAAGCCTTTCATGGCTGTGGTGACTGTCCCAGATTTGCAGATGGCACACAATTTGGTATAGTCTCTAACCCAGTCTCTCATACCACATCTGGGTTAGTTGCTGCACACCCTATAACGGAGACCAGTTCCACTTACCTTATTCAACTCTACATACAATTTACCCTCAATCATCTAGCCACCCACTTTTATTTATCCTGATGCTTTTGTCTTGCCCATCTTATCTGTCCACATATCCTAATTGTACTTGTACCCTCTGCTGCCTAATAAAATATTTATTTGCATTGTGCTGACACTGTGAGCATCATATATATGTTATATGTGTGTTCTACCATGGTGCATCATTTGTATTATGCTGATATCATATCATATTTCTGTTGGGGCAATTTCTCTAAATAAGTTAGTTTTGCACATACCATGACCGTCATGAATCTCACTTCTAAGCCAGGCATATGATCTCAGTGTCTCAAATTTACTGCTAATGCTCAGCGTAGTACCTGCATCATGCCTGAGAGCCTTCTGGCATTCATAAGATGTAACATGTATGGGAAATTTATCAAGGTGTGCTGGAAATTCTTCTTAATCAAGCCTGTGGCCCCCAACATGATGGGAAGTAACAGTATCTTTCTGCCAGATTTTCTTGGTCTCCGACTGCATTTCTTGGTACTTGAAGATCTTCTCCCTCTCAACCGTGATTCACAGAATAGTCACTTGGGACTGAATCTCTGTTATGTGAAGGTTCTATTATGCTGTTTTATATATTTGTTACTGCCACTGCTTCATATAATTGCTATTACTAGGACTTAATTTGCCTGTCTTCAAGTTTACCACATCATTCTAATTGTGCATTATGCTGACATTTGATTATTTTACTAGGGTTATGCTGTATCTACAATGTAAGATGTTTATGTCAAATTATACCTGTTGTACACTGCCTTGGGTGAATTTTGTCATAAATAAATGAATGCATGAATACCAATACCAGCTTTAAATATTATATGTGAAAAATGTCATCTGGGGTGCTTTTTAAAAATTTTTGCTGAAAAAAACTCCCCTTGAAGCCTTGAGGCAAAACAATAATTAAAACAATGAAAGATACTAGCTAATGTTCCAAAAAAGGATTTTTACCATGCACAAATATGCCAGTATGTGTAATGAGGACCATCAGATAAGCTTCTTGAAATTGCAGCACTCTTTATATACTATTAGCTATCATTTGGTCCATAATACAAATAATTAACAATTGTATGTACATTTTTAAAATTGCAAATAAAAAGAGCTTATCTTTTAAATATGAAACATTCACTTCTTCAGCAAGTCAAGCATATCAAAGCACACCCAAAGCATTCATTCTTGTGCAGATCAAGTACTCCAAAGTGCATCCCAGGGGTACTTGACAACATGCACAGATTTTATTTATCAGCTGTTAAGAGCTTTGATGGTATAGACTGCGGGAGATGTGTGAATTCAAGAAAGCATGGGAGAAGCACAGAAGATCTCTAAGGGAGAGGAAGGAATTGTAGAGCTTAACAATTGATACAGTATAGATGACCAGTCTGGATAGACAGCATGGTCTTTATTTGCCATCATTTCCTATGTTTCTGTGGTATTTTAGAGTGAAAAATGCCTTTTTGTTTTTGGAATACTATTGGCTAAGATCTTCCTTTTTTTTTTAAAAAGAATTTTAAGCAGTCTCTGGAATTTTTCTGAGCCATAAGGAGAAGCCATATTATAAGAATAATTATACAGTATCAACTACAGTGGTATCTCATTTTCCCCCTAATCACAAACCACATAGCTACTCTGGTAGGGGTTGTTCCAAAAAAACAAGGTTACTTACTTGTAACGGGGGTTCTTTATGAACAGTAGGATAAGTCAGCCACACCTAGTGATGTCCTCTGGATGGAGCCATAGACTGAAGTCTGAGCATGTTTAGGTAGCCCCTTTCTGAGCATGTTTAGGTAGCCTCACCTCATCGGCCCACCCCTAGCCAGGCCCGTGTTTCTCTAGCTATGCCCTTCTGGCTAGGCTGCGTGCCAGTTTGGTCCGACCTCATCCAGGGGAGGTGGATGGGTTTGTGTGATTGACTTATACTGCTGTCCATGGAGAACCCCCGTTACAGTTAAGTAACCTTATTTTCTCCATGGACAAGCAGGATGCATCAACCATACCTGGTGCCTCCCTAGCTGCGCCTTGTGCATGCTGAGGTGGATGAGGGAGGCAGAGAAGGCTATGGGCCAAACTCAACTACACTTGAAAGCTTGGTACAAGAATCATTCTCCTCTCCCACAGGACCCAAAGTAGCAGCAGCACTTTGCTTAATGTCAGCTTCTTGAGTTAGACAGGGACAGTCTCTGATGTGAGCCATAGCCATAGAAGTACCTAGTGATTGTGGCAAATACCACAAGATAGGTCCTGTGTGGCTCAAGAATCTGAAGCTATTTGAAACACAGCACCATCTATTTGCCCCATGGAGGAGAGGGGGATAAAAGCAGTCATAATGCTTAGTGGATTAGGGAGGAGAGGTCAAACCAGATCAGATGCACTGGCAATCAAAGAGGGCAGAGAGCACCTTACTGGGGCAAAAGTGGCTGAGCAAGAGGATGGAAAGAACTGTGGCCTAGTGAAGAGAGCTTTCTGGGAAATTGAGGATAGAGAAGACTAAATCTAACAAGGGGACAAGTAAAATAAGGGAAGAGGCTGAAGATGGAGGGGAGAAAGAAAGGTCCCAGGGTGTGGAGGAGAAGAGCAGGAGTTGAATGGGCAGGATGTGAAGGTGAGAGAGGAAAGAGATGAGGACTGGGGAAGCATTGAAAGAGAGAGATGAGAGACAGGTGCAGGGGAAGAGGAGGAAGGGTAATGAGAGATTGCAAGAGAGAAAGAGATGAGAGGTTGGAGGGGAAAAATGGAAGAGGAAAGCATGAAGAAGTGGGTAAAGAAGAGAGATGAGGAAGGAAATTTCAATTACCCCAATACTGATTGGACAAATGTTTCATCGGGGCAAGCTATGGAGATAACGTTTCTGGATGCTGTAAATGATGGTATTATAGAGCTGGTCATCCTGGAACTGATGAAAGGGGAAGTTACTTTAGATCTAGTCCTTACTGGAATGCAGGAGCTGGTGTGAGGAGTAACAGTGTTGTGGCCGCCTGGCAATACTGATCACAAAGCAATCGAATGTGTCATAATCAGTGATAAGAAAACTATCACTGTACCATTTAATTTTAAAAAGAGAGATTATGATAACCTGAATAAATTAGAAAAACCACTAAAAGGAGTGGTTGGCAGGGTCAAAAGTTTGCATGAGGCGTGGACATTATTACAAAGGGTGGTTGATGCATGGTTAGCCTCACAGTGGAGCTGTTGGAGACAAGGAGAGTATCTGACCTGAATAAAGTATGAGACAAACACAGAGGATCCTTGAGGGGAAGAAGGGTTTACAGAGATAAATAGTAAGAATGGGCAGACTAGGCTGTCACGTGCTAATTTCTGGGTTTCAAAGAATCCAAAAACCTTACTTCTTAAAGGATTCAGAGAACTAATAAGGTATTATATCTACTCAACTATTTTTTTAAGGTGAAGGAAGTTTCAAAATTCCAGTTTTGCCACCAGCACCTATCATTCCTATAGCACTGCTAGACACTGTACAAATATGTGCAAGAGGCAGCTCCTGCTCAGGGGAGCTTAAAGATATAAGAGGCTTTAGGTAATTTATTTAGCACAGTAAACAAGGTTAAATCAACAAGGCTCTAGGCTAGATATGAGATGTTAAAAGAAACCTCAAAAGGGGGGCAGTGATGTTGCTAGAACTTGAATATGGTGACATGATGCACCAACTCGGGAAAGTTATTGCATACAAGGTGAAAAGCACGCATCAGCAGTTGGCAACGGGGAAGGAGGACATAGATACCTGTAGCTTACCCAATGAGCATAAGTCACAAGGAGGAGATGAGAGACTGAGGAACTGCACAGGGCTGTTTAAAAAAATGATGTTATCAAGAGTACTGGAGAATGTAATATACAGAAAAAAAATATTAAGAAAAATGATCCAGTTGTTAAGATTTCACTGAAAAGGGCTATTTTTCCATAGCGCTGCCTCTTTTGCTTAAAGCTAAAATCTCTTTTTTTCTCACAAAGAAAGACAATACTCTGTGTAAAGTCTTTGCATATGGTTATCTTTTGAAGTCCAGGGACTTAACTCAGAAGTGAAACAATATATTGTAGCTCGGCACCCAAACTGAATTCATGAAAGCACAGCCGTAGGCAACTGTAGTCCACACTGTAACAAAGAAATGTGATCACTCTGGCTCTTGCTCAAGATGGCATTAGCATTTGTAAATCTATCCCTGTCACTTGCTCACTGACACTTTTCGCACTCTGCCTGGGTCAGGAGCTCAAAATGAACAGCTGAGTATAGAGTCCACCAAAAAGTTGTCTTTTGGAGCTAGATTGATAGGTTAGATACAAGAGGTCAGCCTGAATTGTGCTGGATTGGGGTCACTCTTCATGCTGAATAAAGATCTCTCAGACAATTTATGAGGGATGAAATTTGAAAGAATGTTGCTTTTAATTATCCCAAATGCATAACGCTGTGTTCTAAAGGAATACTAGGAGAAGGTGATCTGTTTGCATGGCCACTGGGACCTCCAGGTAGATTAAATGCCTGACTTTTACCATATGTTCAGAGAGTGACATTACACACTGCTAGAGGGGAGGGAGGAGAGAGAAAGTGCACACAGGGCAAGGGCATGGTCTAAGAAATAGAAGATTCATTTAAATACAGTATTTGAGGGTTCCTATGGGTATGCTATGGTCAGATCATATGTAGAGATATGCCAATTGTTTCTGAATTACAGCACCAGGAATTATTAAAACCTGTAATTGAAATGTTAAATAGGGCATATTTTTGCAACCCTAACCATCTTATTAGGTAGACTAAATTTTGGGCTCCATCTGCCATCACATACTATGTTACAATGTGACTCTGGTTTGCAGAGAGACAGAGAAGTCTACAATGAGCTGTCTTCATCCTATTGATGCACAAAGACGGCAAACAGTGTCTCATAAAGGACAACATGGGTTTACATTTTCTATAATTCTACCCTTTTTTTAGTGGAAAATATCTATTTCTCTTTATACTTTTACTAAAGTGTGCTAAGCAGTGAGTCTGTGAATCACACATACACACATCAGTACACTTATGGCATGGATACAGTTTTCCTTTGTGGTAACTCTACGGGAACATGCTGGGAACACCTCCAATAGTTAGCACACAGGCTTTTCACTTATCATGCACTAATGAGTGCACTTATTATACTGTTAGTGCAAATCTTGACCACGCTTTAGTAAAAGGGCTCCTAAGTGTACAGTGAAGACAGAGGTGAAAGAGCTTATTCATCCAGCAGGTAGAAGACGACAAATGCAATCACACGGAAAAAGAGGATAATGATCTGTGCAATACACAGTAACAACTACTGTATTTGTACCTGGAGGCAATGGACAAGAAAGAGCAAAGAAATCTATAACTCCAGAATATGTCCTAGGAAATGCTAGAGTGAGTTGTTTGTTATTTCATAGATTGACATTGTGCAGAAGGAACCCATTGATTTAAAACAGACCCAAGTAATCTGAAAAGTGGCATAATGATAAGAAACTGCAGCAATATGAATGGGTCTGGTCCAATGTATGTGGTTCAAGTTCTCCGTTCTAGTGATGACATCATATTGACACTGCATCAGCTTATGGACATATCAAGAATGACGGCAAGGCTGTCTTTAATTATTTATTATTAAATCTGATAAAGTAGTATTGTAGAACTCAAGAATAAATCTTATCAAAGACCTGCATAAAATAGAAGGCCGCCATCTTCTTCCTAAAACAAAGAATGTCAGCTTCCTGATAGGGCTCTTAAGGCAAGGTGACCCATACCATTGAACCCAGGGATGAGAAAGATTGGTTACAGGAGCTATAAGGTGTAGCTCCTTGAGTAGATGGTTCAGAGCATAATCTTTCAGAAGATCTCAGAGAGCAGATAGGGTCATAAATTACAAGGACTGATTTCAGGTAATTAAAAATCACCAACATTACCTTAACTCTGATTCTCCAAGCAATCTGAAACCAATGTAATCTCTTAAGAATAGGAGAGATCCTGACCTGATAGGTCATTGTAAATAATGTAACTGCAGTTGCAAGTGCCTAAAAGTGGGTCAGGGAAGTAGCAAAAAAGCAGCTCCTGTAACTGCAGCAGAGATGCTGTGAGGCTGGTCTCTGCATGAAGCTGGCAGACTGTAGGAGAAACTGATGGGAGAATGATCCAGGAGTGTGGCCTCTCCAAACTACCTCCTTGGCCCATCTGCTTTTCTCTTTTTCTTTCTCTTTCTCTGGGTTGGTGGGTTGAGACGTGCAGGTGAGTTAAAGGGGGTATAAGAGGGATGTAAAGAAGAGCAGGGAGAAGAATGGTGAGGGCATAGTGGAGATGACAGAGGAGTGTGCATCTGAAGAAAACGCAAATATGGGGTGGCAAAGGATGAGAGACATACCTGGTGCAGACGTGCAGTAATGAAATACAGGGTCTTTTGTGTGCGCATATTTCATTAGTGCATCAGACCCTACTCAAACTTAAAGATGGCTCTGATCAAGGGAATATTAATAGGTACTCACAGGCATAGACAAACCAGGTATGTGCCTACAGCCTAATGTTTATAAGGGGCCATTTGAGATGTGTCATTCAGTGACTCCAAAGGTAGAATTCAGCCCAGTATATGGGGCGCTGGCAGAAAGAATAGATAGGGAAGACCAGAGCTACAGCTGCCTATTCTTCCCTGCCCCTCTGTGGACTGTCCTTCAGAAGGCAGGAGAGAGCAAGCAGTGTTTCTTAACTGCTGCTTCCTCCTCTGCACTCAGGAGCACAGAGAGCCTTATGTGTGGGAATTCTAAAATGCATATATATATTACAATGTGGGGCCCAACAGTCTTATTTGTGTTGGAGCTACCAAAGGGTTAATTCTGCCCTGGGTATTCAACTTCTTTCCTCTTGCTAACATGTAAAAGAAGAAGTTGAATACTTACTGATACATGGAGCAGCTGGTCTTGGAACTCAGCAAAGATGGAACTATTCTAGAGTTACTCTATCTCCAGGAACAAGCAGGAATGTAGTCTTCACATATGGGTATCGTCGGTACCGACGGAGCCTGCGTGGGAACGCTCCCCAGCATCCAATAGGAAAGCTTTTGGGAGCATCCCACAGCACCTGCGTGCTGCCTTCCCACCTTTCCAACTGTCCCTCTTCAGCTCTTCATTTTCTGCGGAGGCGACAGGTCACATACTCTGTCGCCGCAGAAAACGTTTCGTCTTTAATCTTTGTTTTTGTAGTCGCGTCTGCCTTCCTTCGACACCATACCGGTACCACCAGTTGGTTCTTCTTTCTTTAAAAATAAATAAATAAATAAATAAATTATAGTTTCTAAGGTGTTTTACTTTAGAAACTTTTTTCCTTGGTGCTAGGTGCCATTTTGGGCACTAGGCCCAATTTCTTTCCTTAAAAATGGAAAAACCTACTTCAGGTTTTAAGAAATGTTCTAAATGTGGTGATACTTTTCCGTCAACCGACACCCATGATTGGTGTCTCAAATGTTTAGGTCCTGATCACTCTATTTCAGAGTGCCACTCCTGTGGAATGATGTCAAAAAGGGGCCGGCAGAACCAAGCTGCTAAACTTCGCACCCTTTTTCCCTCAGTCTGTTGCATCGACATCCTCCAGGGCCTCATCTTCCTCCCATGGATCTCAGGTAACTAAACATAAATCTAGCCGGTCCTCAAAGGGTAGATCTCCTTCTAAGTATCGAGATGCCCCTGGTGTTGCCCTTGAGGAATTTTCACCGGCAAAACTGCCCTGGCGGGAGGCTTCGGCTTCCAAAGCACTAACGGCGCTCCAGGATGTTCTCGAGGCCTCAACCTCGACAGAACTACTGGTGCCATGCTCTGGGGTCCCGGCCGCTTCTACCGGCACTGACACCCAAGCATCAGCAGCGTTGATAGACCAGAAATTCCCTGCTATCGAGCGCAGTTTAGCGGCTATTCTCATGGCTTTGGTACCATTGAAACCGCTTCAAACACCTCAACTGATACCGGAACCGGTACCAACTGCATTAGCATCGGTGGGTATGCCACCCATACTGAGCCATGCCTATGTATCCCAGCATTGACAGATCGGTACCAGAACAACCCGATACTGACTTTGATCGATACCGGTACCGTGCTTTGCACAATCACTGGGATCGGAGGTATTTTGAATCCTCTGATGAGTCTGAAGACTCTGCCGATACAAGAGTACTTCTCCACGAGGATTCCTCTTCTCAGTGCAGAATGTCTGCCAGAGGACATGTCCTTTCAGGACTTTATCCGTGATGTGGCCCGAGGCCTTTCCATCACAGTAGCTCCTGAAAAAGAGCCTAGGGCAAAGGAATTGGAAATTCTCCAATACCCTAAGGCTCCCAAAGAGGCAGCTACTCTGCCTATTCATGAGAATTTACATGATCTTATGCTAAGGATGTGGGAAACACCTTTAACCACATCTCCTCATTCTCAAAGACTCAATACCATGTATCGAGTTCCACCTTGTCCTGGCTTTCAAAAAACTAAATTACCACACCATTCAATGGTGGCTGAATCAGCCATGAGAAGGATGAAAAGTGCAAAGAGACATGCATCCAATCCTCCAGGTCGTGAATGTAGGACTCTCGATGCCTTTGGGCGTCGATGCTTCCGAGCTTCCATGCTCTCAGCTAGGATCAGTTCCTATATCTTGTATATGGGAATGTTCCTTAAAGAGGTCACAGAAGACTTGGAGCTTATGAGTCCCCCTCCTTCCTGATGACAAAAGGCAAGACTATCTTACTCTAGTCAAACATGCTCAGGATGTTTCCAAGTTTGTAAATCATGCAGCCTTTGACTGTTTTGAATGCATAAGCAGAACCTCTGCTATTGCTGTTGGTGAATGTCGGATTGCCTGGCTTCAGGCATCTGACTTGGAAATTTGGATACAGGATAAATTAGGAAACATTTCTTGCACAGGAGAAAATCTCTTTGGCAAGAATTGGCAGGAGAAGGTTAATGAGATAGATGCTGACAATATCACCTTGGATAGATTGTTCAAATCTACAGCTGATCCTGCAAGGAAAAAATCCTCTAAGAAACCATTTTTCAATAAGAAAAAGAAGTTTTATCCTTCCTATACCCAACAGGGACACCATCCAGGTCAGACTGCCCAAAAGGGACAACAGCAACAACCTAGTCAACAAAAGAAGCCAAAAGCTGCAAAACCTCAGCAGGCTCAGCCTCCTCAGGAGCTTTGACTCCTCTCTAGAGAACTTTGCCTTCCTGCCTCTGAATGGTCCAGAACCCTCGACCATCCCAGGCAGGTTATATCATTTTGCCCAGAGATGGTACCAAATAACGGCAGAAAATTGGACTCTGTCCATTGTACGAGAGGGGTACAAGCTTCATTTTCACAGCATGCCCCCTCCTACAATTGTAAGACAGTTCAATTCTCAGACCTCTCTCGACAGTCTCCTAGGTCAAGAAGTTACAATGCTCCTTGCTCAAGGAGCAATAGAGGAAGTACCCATTCTTCATCAGGGTACAGGGTTCTACTCCTCCTATTTCCTTATTCCAAGGAAAACAGGGGGACACAGACCCATTTTAGACCTCAGAGAATTGAACAAATATTTGTTCCGAGAGAAGTTCAAAATGGTCTCTCTAGGAACTCTGCTGCCATACCTTCAAAGTCAGGATTGGCTTTGTTCTCTAGATCTCAAGGATGCGTATACTCGTATTCTCATACATCCAAATCACAGGAGATTCCTCCGATTCCTGTTTCAAAGAAAGCACTACCAATACAGCGTTCTTCCCTTTGGCCTGGCTTCTGCGCCAAGAGTGTTCACAAAATGCATGTCTGTGGTAGCAGCATTTCTCCGCACTCTGGGAATATTCTTCTTCCCTTACTTAAATGACTGGCTCATTCGAGCCCCTACAGTGCCAGAAGCCAGCTCTACTCTGTTTCGCATAATGCAAATCCTTCAGTATTTGGGACTGGTCATAAACCTCCCAAAATCCAATCTTGCTCCCACTCAGTCCCTAGAGTTCATAGGAGCTCATCTGGATACCAACAGACAAGGGCTTTCCTTCCGCAGCCCCGCTGTCTTCACATAGAACAACTAGCTTCCCAAGCAGTGCTCAAACCTTGTCTCACTGCTTGGGAAATGCTACAATTGCTAGGCCACATGACATCCACCGTGCATGTGGTTTGTTATGCTCGCCTCCATATGCTCACAGGCCAGTGGACTTTATCCACTCAGTGGACACAGGCCTCAGGCTGCCTGTCGGACAAAATAACAAACTCAAATCATCTTATTTCATCCCTCCAATGGTCGCAATCACCCAGAAACCTTCTGTTAGGGAAATCAGAATCCTATATATGTGCCCTTTGTAATAATAATGCTTAGTTTGAGTGCATATACAGGAGGCCTGCACAAGAGAAATTAGAATCCTATAGAAATCAGAATCCTATGTGTGTGCCCTTTGTACATTCTGGTGTGGGTATGGAAAAAGGAATGTGCTGTGTAAGCTAAACTGATTGTTCTACTCAAGGATGACTTGTATTTGCATTAGTTACTGATAAACTATAGTGGGCCCCCAGAAGATGGGTGGATGACGTATGAATATGTTTCTGATGATGTATAAAATACGGACAATCCCTCCACCCTTTGGAATAAACTTGCATACTTTCCTACTGTGTGGTCTGTGAGTTTTATTCCCCTGGATTCCAGCCAGCCGGAGCAGCACACCGCAGATGAGGGTTCGGGATTTCCTGGCCTGGAGTGACCAACAAGAAACAGACCCTTTACATTTGGTGTCAGAAGTGGCGATACTCCCGTTGGCCAGGGATCCCTGTGCTTTGGTAGCACGGTTTAAATTAGAACTGGTATTCTCCCTTTGGTTGGGAGTGTCCCTATTGCTTTGGTAGCATGGTTAAATGGTAATTAAGACTTTCCTGTTCCCTGGGTGGGAATCGGTGGGAAAGATAAATTTATTTTCTTTCTCATCTGCGGCTGCTGTGAAGGCTGTGTGCTTGTGTGTCTGGCCAGTCGTGCGTTTGTTGTGAATTAATTAGAGGATGGGGGGGGTCCCAAGGTGAGGGGGCCGCTCCAGAATCCGCGAGAGTGCATGTTCTGCTATATGTTGTGATAAGTTTTAAAACTGCAGCTAAAAAACAGCCATTCTACATAAATTGTCAGTGTAAGTTACAGGAGTCTGTTAGCATGTTTATCTCTGTGCCTATACGACACCCCCCCCCTCTCTAGAACTGATGACTCTGGAATGTAAGTGACAAGTGGTGTTTGTTTATTCTTCCACTGCTTTGCTTTTCCCTCCCCCTCCCTTCCTGTTCTTTGTGTTCAAAGGTTACGGACAGGCAGACAGAACAGAAACTTAAAGTTAAACAGCATACTAAAACGTAAATTATTATTTGTTGCAGAGTGTCTATTTATTGCCATATTGTAAGACGACAAGCTAAATAGAAAGAAAATTACTTTTGTACTTAACAACGGTATAACTGTCACTGAAATATGTAAAAGGGTGTGTCTGTATTTAGACACCCATTGCTATAGCAATGTACTGCATAATGAAATACTAAAAGAGCTCTTAATCTGCTTCACAATATCCCTCTCCGAGTCTCATTGGCCTGGTTGGCTAAAGGTGAATTGGCCACAGTTAAAGGTGTAAATAACAGCTGGGGCTCGCTGGGATTTTCCCACAGTGGAGTGACTCCTGCTGAGTGGAGGTGCGAAGACGCGTCCTGTTGATTTCAACAGTCTCACCTCCTTCTCTGCGGAGAGGTCTCTTTACTAGCTGGTACTGGTCCTGGGTGACTAGAGATATTGTGAATCGGAATATGACAGACAGTGAATTAAAAAAGCAGGCACTGCAGCAACCAAGTGAATTTTGTGCACAGATCGAGGTAAGGAAAAGTGGGACTTTGGTTTCTACCTTGGTGGTTTGTACATTCTATTGGGAACTGAGACTGATTGTGTGTGAGTGAGATGTATAATGTAAATAGTGGAGGAATTCGGGGAGTGGGGTGCGCTCCAAATACCCCGAGGGTCTAGTTCATTATGCAGGACGAAATTTCTTAAGAAAGCACTTGTAAGCTTTGATTTATCTCCTGTTTAAATAAGAACTGAAACAGAAGTTTCCCAAATAAGTAACTCCTTTGTGTCCTTCCCAACAAGCTGAAAAAAAAATATGTTTTGTTTACAGTAAATATTGTTTTTCTTTTATTTGCTGGTTGGTGCAGGATTTAAGGAATCTGAATAAGATTGTCTAGACCTAGCAACGGATACTTTCCTTTGAAAACCTTATTTCAAAAGAAACCCCTTGATTTGTATATTTATGCTTTTGGTTAAAAATATTGAGCTAAATTTTGCATGAACATAAATGGTTCAGCATTGTAGATTTGAGGTATATGTTTGAACCTGCTCCCTAGGCACTATGTAGATGATCTTTAAAGTTTAGGGCAGGAGAAACCAGTTGTGATAGAAGCTATTAACAATCTGCTGCATTTCTTGGGAAAGAAAAGATTCAGGGTGTCTTGGAGAAAACAAAAAATTTAGGTTTATGCTATTGAGTAAACTTAAAGCGTTTAAAAACAATGAATTTTATATTTTGTGGCAAGCATCTCAGAGGTCATAATTATTGTTAATATATTATAGAAACACATAGAGTTGTAACTATAGGAATTTAATAGCAATCACAATTAGTGACAATTCTCAAGCAACTTTTTCTTTTTAAACTTTTAGTATTTAGGACTCTTGTTCAGCTATCTGCATTTGCCTGAAGGAATTTGGACTCAAGACAGACCTGCTGTTTACTTTGCTATTTGTGTTTGAGATAACATCAAGGTTGAACTGTTACTCTAAGTAGATTGCTTTAACATAATTTCATTGTTTCAGATCAGTTTGATACCAGTCTCAAGTATTATGTATAAGGTTTTAATTTAAATGTGACAAAGCATGATTTTGAATTCACCTCTTACCAGTTTCATGTTATTTGAATGTCTGTTTCCTGAACTGTAAGATTTTAAGTTAATTACTTTGCATTGTTAAGCTCGGTGCTGATGACTGACGAACAGGACAGTAGCACCATGGGTGCTGGCTATCTTTCTGATTTGATGTGTTGGGGTCCAGAGAGAAAAAGTTTTTAACATTTCAGTTTTAGTAATACAGTATATTGTAGCACTATGACATACAAGTTTTCTTTAGTTTACACACTTGCACTTTGTTACCAAAATACTTGTCGTAGCAGTACATTATGTAGAGGTTCAGTACACATAGAAATTATAGAATTTTGGAAAGAGGCTGATCTGCAATTGCTTTGTTCCCAAGCATATAGATCACATTTAGTGGAAAGATGGAGCTTAGTTACCAGGAAATATGAGAATATTTGTAAAGTTAGTAGACAAATAAAATAATAATATTAACTTGAGATGATTGGATAAACTAAATTTCACTTGTTAGCAACGATCTAGGAGAGGTTTAAAAAAAGAAAAAAATTAATAATAATAATAAAAGAGAGAGAGAGAGAGAGACAGAAGGTGAGGCTACAGCCTTGGAAAAGGCAATAAACGTGCTGCTCCGAGTGTGATGCCACCAGAATTCTGACTGCTTTAAGACTCCTCGAGGACCCACAAGGCCTGAAGAACATGAACCTTGCATATTTATGCCTCTGAAGAGACATGACTAGGCAGGGGGGAATAGGCCAAGAAGAACCCGAGGAAACATCGCCCTGAGGCCCAACCACAAATGCCTTGAACCTTCTTAGGCCTCTCATCTCAAAAGGATCTCTTAAACACCATGATTAGTGAGTAACTTCCACAGATCCTTGTGGGCACTGCGATTATAAGATCAGTCCTCAAATATTTTTAAGTTTCCACAGCACTCTCACTGAGAACCAGGTATAAGATAGACTTTAGTCACACCTGAGAGATTATGTGGCTGTTCTGTTAGAAGCCATACTCCTTCCTATTGGGATTGATGTTATAAAATGCCGTGAAGCACTATTCTATATTGTAAGGACTTTATCTATATTTTGTTTAGACAGTTGCTAATTAGAATGAGCACTGTTTACTCATATTGTTATGCTTATTGAAAAGGATCTACATTTATATTTTATATATACCTTCTGTTTACAAAAATACTAAGTTTCTAACAATTGTTTGATGTTCTTAGCAGCCTTGCCAAATAAGGATACACTAGTATGGTATAAAAAAAGACAGAAGGACCTATGCATGTAGTTTGATGCAATGATGTAAGTGAAAAAAAAAAGTGGTGTTGAGAGGAGTGTGATGGAATATTCATGTTGGAAAAGAGAACTCAGATTAACATTATAAAATGGTGAGGGTAAATTGAAATGTGAAATGATGTATCCGATGTATCCACCTAGAAAGTATCCGATGTATCCACCTAGAATGATGTATCCACCTAGATGTATCCGATGTATCCACCTAGAAAGTATCCGATGTATCCACCTAGAATGATGTATCCACCTAGATGTATCCGATGTATCCACCTAGAAAGTATCCGATGTATCCACCTAGAATGATGTATCCGATGTATCCACCTAGATGTATCCGATGTATCCACCTAGAAAGAAAACTGACAATGAATACTCTACAATATTTGATTGTGCCATCTGCATTAACTCCAATTTTGGAAGTCATCTAGCCCAGAGATATATATCCAATAATTGGAAATAGACACTTGGAGATAGGCTGAGTGCACTTTTCATCCTAATGAGCTTTGGGGAGACCCACACTGGCCATGTGGTGCTTTTCAGATGCTTTTATCCCTTTTTGCCTCTGTGTCCTGGCCCGACACATGAAGCTAAAGGAGGAAAGTTACTTACACAAATTTTTACAAATTGGTATAATTCTAAAAATTGTGAAAAATTTGAGGAAGTGTGGGCATCTTGTCAAAAATGTATTAGCTAAATTGAGTTGCTTAGGATTTGGCTGTTGTATGCAAACAGCAACCCACGAAGGGGGGAACCTCCGAAATCTTAAAAAACAACAACAAAAAAACCCAAAAACAACTTTGTATTGACTCTGTTCAATAAACAAACAAACAACCAAACAAATTGCCCTAAGTGAGTAGACTGAAATTTTTCTCCCTCTGAACTGTTATATGGAAGACTGTTTATTTTTTTTATACTCCTGAGCCTCACATTTGATCTCTTGTATTTCCTAGCAGCAGAGGCAACTCTCTTCCCTCCACAGGTATGCTCAGCAGGTCCAGTCCTTTCTACTGGATGACTCAGCTCTTTTCTTTCAATCCGGAGACTGGATTTTGGTAAAGACATACCACCAGCACATGGTACAAGCCCCTTTTCCAGTATGGGACCGTTCCAAGTTCTTCTGATAACACCAATTGCAGTGAAGGTGGCGGCTAAAAGATCCTGAAGCTATTGCCCTCGCTGGAAACATTCTCCATATACAGATTAGGCTTCAGGACCAGGATGAGAAGTAGCTGACGCCGGGGCAGCCAAGGCCCTAGCAACTGGAGAGGAGAGGAGAAGACTCCTGAAGAAAAGCAGCGTTCGGCCTAGAGGTACCGAACCAATATATCCCTTCAAGGTTGGTGACAGATCAGAGCACCTCACAAGCACGGTACCTTAGACCCGCTCTACGGACCTCCAAACTACAGTGATCGCCATCACATGGACAGCCATCCTGTGTGACTCCTCCCCTTCGTGGATCCATGCGTCAAGAATCAAGCGTGTATCATCTCCACTGACATCTTCGGTTCCAGCCTCCTGACCATCACGCACAAGACTGTGTTGACTCCTCCTACCACTCATGTGGTGCCTCCTTCAGCCCATTTCGGGAACTGTTAATACGGCAATACTACTTGCCCAGACTGCCTTACCTTTTGTGTGCGCAGCTCGCTACAAACTGGAGCTTTTCTCTCAACATGTCTCATTACTGTACCTTCTAATCTGTGTGAAATGCAGAAGTTTACTTACTGGATAATTTAAACTGCACCCAGCCCCATGTTTCTTTTTCTACCTTTTTGTATAACATTGGTGTTACTCGCCTCTCTTTGGGATATGACTAGGTCCCTTGCTCATTGTAAACTGTCTCTAGTTTTAATGCTACGGATTGTTTTATTGTTTCTGCTTTTAGCCTGTCTAATACTGCTCTATACTGTTCTTCAACTACAGGGAAGATTGTCATGATTACTCTCTGATGTATCTTTCTTTGGGGTGGTCTCAAAGGGCTGCTTATTGCCCTATTGAGCGGTTTTATAATTCTTGTTCTTTTTTGTTGTATATTCATTTGTTCTTGACTGTTGTTGAAAGGCCTTACAAAGCTCTACCACTTTTATGTATTCCTATACTCCTGCTTTTATGGTGGCTGATGTACCTGAGCTGCCACATACAGATGTTCCATTAATAATGTCTGTTTAGTTATTTTGTAGTAGATTGTTAGGCTGTTCTTATAGTGGGCCTATGCAGGCCCAAAGGGGGGATTGTTAGGGAAATCAGAATCCTATATATGTGCCCTTTGTAATAATAATGCTTAGTTTGAGTGCATATACAGGAGGCCTGCACAAGAGAAATTAGAATCCTATAGAAATCAGAATCCTATGTGTGTGCCCTTTGCACATTCTGGTGTGGGTATGGAAAAAGGAATGTGCTGTGTAAGCTAAACTGATTGTTCTACTCAAGGATGACTTGTATTTGCATTAGTTACTGATAAACTATAGTGGGCCCCCAGAAGATGGGTGCATGACGTATGAATATGTTTCTGATGATGTATAAAATACGGACAATCCCTCCACCCTTTGGAATAAACTTGCATACTTTCCTACTGTGTGGTCTGTGAGTTTTATTCCCTTGGATTCCAGCCAGCCGGAGCAGCACACCGCAGATGAGGGTTCGGGATTTCCTGGCCTGGAGTGACCAACAAGAAACAGACCCTTTACACCTTCTGGTGGGGTCTCCTTTCCAGCAGTCCCTATCCCAAGCCACCCTAACAGATGCATCACAGGTGGGATGGGGAGCCCACCTGCATGATCTCTCTACCCAGGGTACCTGGACTCCACAGGAAGCCTGTCTTCACATCAACCTCCTGGAGCTCAGAGCAATCTTCTTTGCTCTTAGAGTATTTCACGCCCAGCTCAGCTACAAGACAGTCCTAGTTCAAACGGACAATCAGCTAGCTATGTTCTATGTGAGCAAGCAGGATGGAACAGGCTCTCTGTCACTATGCAACGAAGCTTTGCAACTATGGGCCCTTGCCAGAGAGCAACAGATTCATCTCCTTGCGGTGTATCTTCCAGGCATCCAAAACTCTTGGACAGACAAACTCAGTCGAGTTTGGCTTCCACACGAATGGTCTCTCCATGGAGACCAGGTTGCCCAAATATTTCAGATTTGGGGAACCCCAGACATAGACCTCTTTGCAAGTCCACTGAATGCCAAACTTCCCCGGTTCTGTTCCAGAATTCCGGCTTGATGTTGTCAGGCAAGGGATGCCTTCTTCCTCCACTGGGGTCAGGACTTCCTATATGCCTTCCCACCCATTCCCCTCATCCCTAAAACCCTTTTCAAGCTTCAGAGAGACAGAGGTCATATGATCCTCATAGCTCCACGTTGGCCACGGCAAACGTGGTATCCTCTGCTCCTACATCTCTCTCAAGCTCCGCCTCTGGAGTTGGGATCGGCTCCAGATCTCCCAAGAGGATGGGATGCTCTGGCATCCAAATCCCCAGTCTCTGCATCTCAGGCCCTGGTTGCTGAAAGCCTAGAACTTCAGGATCTTAACCTTTCCCAACAGGTAAAGGATATCCTTCATGCTTCTAGGAAACCCTCCACAAGAAGCTCGTATGCCTTTAAGTGGAAATGGTTTATCATATGGTGCTCACAGAAGGGTCTTAACCCTCTTGCGATACCTCAGGAATTGATACTGGAGTATCTCCTTCATTTGTCAAATGCAGGTCTCAAGACAAATTCAGTAAGAGTCCATCTTAGTGCTATTGCAGCTTCTTACAAGCCTCTAAGTGGGCAACATATTTCCTCTCATCCTCTCATAGCGAAATTTATGAGAGGCCTTCTTTTAACAAAGCCTCCCATTAAGCCACCACCGGTGGCATGGGACTTAAATCTGGTGCTCAGGCAGCTCATGAAACCGCCCTTTAAACCATTAGCCACTACATCTTTGAAATTTCTTTCTTGGAAAGTCATCTTCCTCATTGCAATCACATCAGCACGTCGCATCAGTGAATTGCAAGCGTTAGTGGCTGATCCTCCTTATACAAGGTTCCACCATGATAAGGTAGTTCTTAGGACTCATCCATACATTATGCCAAAGGTGGTTTCGCCTTTCCATTTAAACCAAGCGGTTTACCTTCCTGTATTCTTTCCGAGACCTCATGCCTCCAGTGGAGAAAGGAACCTTCATACCTTGGACTGTAAAGGAGCTTTGGCCTTTTACTTGCAAAGGACATAGCAACATATAAAATATTCTCAACTCTTTGTTGCTTTTGGTCCTAGTCATTTGGGACTTCCAGTTTCCAGAAGAACTTTATCTAACTGGATTGCTCAGTGCATATCCTTTGTGTATGAGAGTAAGAGCCTTCCTCTTAAAGGCCATGTCACAGTTCACAATGTGAGAGCCATGGCAGCCTCAATGGCTCATAGTCACTCTGTGTCTATCGACAACATCTGTCGAGCAGCTACTTGGGCTTCGGTACATACCTTCACAGCCCACTAGTGCTTAGACAAGGACTCCTGCTGGGATACCTTGTTTGGCCAGGCTGTTCTTCAACACCTTTTTCCAGACTTAATCAACTCCTATCCACCATCCCTGGTGGGATGCCAGAGATCCATGGGGGGAAGTATGGCCTTTTCACAAGGCCTAACAACTTCCTAGGACCATCTCCCTGGCATCCGCAGCTAGGGAGTCCCCATATGTGAAGACTACATTCCTGCTTGTTCCTGAAGATAGCGTAGTTGCTCACCTGTAGCAGGTGATATCCGGGAACAGTAGGAATTTAGTCTTCACAACCCGCCCACCTTCCCTAGAAGTTGTATCTTTCTCTCTCTCTCGTTCTCTCTTTTTTGTCTCAGCTATAAACTCAACTGGAGAGGGACAGTTGGAAAGGTGGGAAGGCAGCATGCAGGCACTGTGGGATGCTCAAAAAAGCTTTCCTATTGGATGATGGGGAGTGTTCCCACGCAGGCTCTGTTGGTACCGACGATACCCATATGTGAAGACTAAATTCCTGCTGTTCCCGGAGATCACCTGTTACAGGTGAGTAACTACGCTTTATTGCAAGACAAGACCCAATGTGAGGAGTATTGGTTGCCAAAGCAATTCTAATTTGATGTAATTCCTTCAGAGAGGACATTAAGAAAATCTAATACAGTAGCATTTAACTTTAAAAAGGGAGATCATAATAAAATGAGGAAATTAGAGAAACGAAAAGGAACAATTGTAAAAGTTAGTTTCCATGCAGCGTAGACACTGTAGATAATATTTTGAAAGTTCAAATGTATTTCATCCGCAAGAAAAGGTCTAAAGAAGGCCAAATAACTGCCAGTGCTGTTGAATTCTAAGGTCAAAGAGACAAAGCCCCAAGGACCCTTTTCATAAAATACCAAGCAGATCCAAATGAAGACAACAGGAAAGAGTATAAACACCGGGAAGTTACAATAGATGTAAAGCTTTAATAAGGCAGGCCAAAGGAGAATTTGAAAAGAAGCTTTACATATAGGCAAAAACTCACATTAAATTTTATTCCAGTACATTTGAAGCAAGAAGTCTGGGAGATGGACTATCAGATTTTATGCTAACAATGCCATACAGATTGTAAATAGCTGCTGTTTTGTAGTCCAAGATCACCATGCTATGGAAGACTACTGTTTTTGTTCTAATTGTTTAGCTCTGTTCACCTGTTCTATGTAAACTTGTTTTATGTATTGAGTTGTTATACTGTAAACTGCACTGATCTAAAACAGCGTGGTATATAAAATCAAATAAATAAATAAAATGGATCTCTAGATGATGAAAGGGTAAAAGGGGCACTCAGGGAGAGCAAGGCCATAGCAGAATAACTAAATTAACCTCTGGTCTTTACTGAGTAAGATGTCAAGAGACACCCATTATTTATTTATTTAGCTAGTCTTATATACCGCCCATCTAAGAGTCTAGGCGGTTTACAACAAACATGTTGAGTAGGCTTTACATAGAACAAAAAGAAAAGAAGTTTATACATAAGTATAATACTATATAAGGGATAATATGTAATAAGGCAAATATGTAAAAGCAATATACACAGCTATACCGCAGCCATGCAAATGTGCATAGTTTATAATTGTTAAAAATACCCGTTATACCTCAGATATTTCTCCAAGTTGTATGCCCTGTTCTATGTAAACATTGGTTTGCTGTGATGTTCTCTGTAAACCACCTTGAAGTAAAGAGAAAGTGGCATAGAAAACCTGTTAAATGAATCAATCAATTAATAAAATAGTTCAGAGATGAGTTTTTAACTTCTTTTTTAATTCCAGGAGGTCATAGGTTGTGTGAAGATAATTTGGGAGTGAGTTCCAAAGAGTAGGTGCCAAAAAGGAGAAAGCTCTTCTAGATGTAGTGAAGCTTGTCTTGATATATGCTGAAGGTACGTGTAATATATTAAGTGAGCTTGATCTCCTGTTTCTGTTTTCTGGAATTTTCTAGATCAGAGATTGAAGATAAACAGCTGAAAGACCATGATAAACTTTAAATATTGTAAAAAGGGACTTGAATTTAATATGTCGAGAGACTGGTAGCCAATGTAACTGCTTGAGAATTGGAGTGATATGTGCAGGCCTTGAGGCATTGCAAAGGAGACGAGCAGCTGTATTCATAGCAAGCTGGAGAGGCTGAGTAGCATAGCTAGATAGAACTTAGAATATGAGGTTACAAAAATTGAGGTGTGGGAAAATAAGCACCTGTAAATCAGAGCAAAAGTCATGATGTTCCAAAAGCAGTTTTAGGTGCTGAATAGTCTTGAGTTTGAAATATATGACCTTATAGTGTGATTGATGTGAGACATAAAAGAGAGATATTGGTCCAATATAACACCAAGGTAGCGTATCTCAGATTTCACTTGTAGTTGAATGTTATCTATACTGATAAATGGTGGCGGTGTAACGCTGATGTCTTTAGAAATATTAGAGGACTTGGGTCTTATTGTGGTTAATAACAAAGTTATGTTCATTGAGCCAATGTGTAATGGCACTAAAACATTTCATTAAAATGAAATATCTATGCTCTTAGTGTTAATAGGTGTGTATAGCATAACATCAGCACCATAAAAGTGATAATAAATATTATGTTTCATTATGATTCAACATATCCTTTCTGAACACACTACCAAAACCCTCATCCACGCCTTAATCTCCTCGCGCCTTGACTACTGCAACCTACTCCTTGCTGGTCTTCCCGCTAGCCATCTCCTTCCCCTTCAATCTATACAAAATCATGCTGCTCACCTAATCTTCTGTCAACCTTGCCATGCCCACATTACTCCTCAAGTCGCTTCACTGGCTCCCTGTCCAATTCTGCATCCAGTTCAAACTCCTCCTGCTGACCTATCAATGCATTCATTCTGCGGCCCCTCAATACCTCTCATCTCTCCTTACACCCCCTCTCGGGAACTTTGCTCTGCTAACAAATTACTTCTATGTAGGCCTTTCACTCGCACCGCTAACTTCCGACTTTGCTCTTTTCACCTTGCTGCACCTTACGCCTGGAATGGCTTACCTGTGTCTGTGGGCCAGGCACCCTCCCTGGCCCTCTTCAAATCCAGATTGAAGACCCACCTCTTCACCGTTGCTTTCAGTTTCTGACTTTTCTCTTATCTCAACCTGACTCCCGTCAATTTTCACGACTGAATTGTAAGACTCTACTGTACATTTGCACTGAATTGATTATTGCTCTGTATTGTCTCAACTAGATTGTAAGCTCTGACAAGCATGACTCTGATGAGCAGGGACTGTCTCTTGTATGTACGCCTGTACCGTGCTGCGTGCGTGGCGCTATATAAGTGCTAAATAGTAGTAGTAGTTGAAAGTAGAGGTTGGCAAGTAAAAAGGACAATGCAGAACCTTGACAAACTCCTTGCTGTTGTATGTAAGTGGAAGATTTCATTGAACCAGCTTTAACTTGCATTTGCCAATCAGTGAAATAGGATTTAAGCCAATCTCAAGTGATATTCCTTAATGCTAGCACTTATTTATTACATTCTCTTATATACTGCGCTATTCTGCATCAGTGCGGTTTACATTGAACAGGGCATTATAACTTGGAGAAAACTATTTTACAGGGAACATGGGCTATGGAGGGTTAAGTGGCTTGCCCAAGACCACAAGGAGCACCTGTGGGACTAGAAACCCCAGTCCTTCCGGCCCAAGGTTGCTGTCCTCCAGTGGGATTTGAACCCCCAACCTTCCGGCTTGAAGTACCTTGCCCCAACCACTAGGCCACTCCTCCACTCAAATGTTAGATGTTAGATGTTACACTCCTCCACTTGTAGATGTTACAATAGCAAGTTGTGAGGCACAGAGTCAAAGGCTGCTTTAAGGTCTAGGAAGATGAGGACAAAACCTGAGTTGGATTTGTTCAGATCCCTGATAATGGTGTCAGTAAGGGCAGCTAACAAGGTTTCTACTCCATGTTGTGGTCTAAACCCATATTGCTGAGGATCAGGGGAGAAGTAGGCATCTATGTGATTTTGGAGTTGAATTAATATAACCACCTCTATTATTTTTGCCAAAAAAGGTAAACTGGCAATAGGATGATAAGAGCAAGGTTGAGTTGTGTCTAAAGTAGCACCCTTTTTGACTGGGGGAATAGATGACATCTTTGATAGGCATATAGCCTTGAGAAAGTGAGAGATTGATGAGTCTAAGCAGGATATTAATTAATTCATTACAAGCAGCCTTGATCCATCTGACTAGGCATGGATCTAAAGGAGAATTAGTAGTATTAATTCCCATAAGATTTTTTTTCTAGATGATCTGTTGATACAAGTGAAAATGTAGTATTGTTTGATGGTGATGATTCAGAGGAAATTAAGCTAATCACTGTGAACTTGTAAAATGTAAGGTAGCAAACTGGCATCTAAAAAGTAGCAAATGATTTATTTACATTTTTCAAGCAGTGTAAAAATAGTTAAACATTCATTATTACAATATTTCATTATTTTTTAACCACACCCACACAATTACAAAGATTAATCCATAAAACCAACCTACAATATTTAAACCCACAGAATTAAGATCAAGTAAAATCCCTACACATTATTCCCCCCAAACGTCTGATGAAAAAAATGTGTTTTAAAGCCCTGGTGGAACATTTTCAAATCCATGGCTCTCTGCAAGACCAAAGGCAAATTGTTCCACAACAAAATAAAATGCTCTGGACCTAAGAACCTCCTTACTCATGGTCCAAACATCTGAAATTACCAACCGTTGGGCCTCCTTGGAGTATAAAGTATGCCTCAAAACACACAGCAATATTGCAATATCTTAAATGCCAGGAACACAGTTTCATCCAATATAGTCCTTATTCCATGAGGCAGATATCCACCTTGCCAGTACTATAACTGCCATCCCCCCTGAACACACACAGCTGATGTGGGCAGCACGAGGTCGGGACGTGGCTGGGACCATCCCCCATATGAACAGGGCTGATTCTGATGATGACCCTGTACGTCCGGGAACTGCCAGGGGACACCTTGCTTATTCCACCTCTGAGGTGGAATAAGCGCGGAGTGCCCCCCCACCCCGATCCTGCCCGACAGCCCCTCCTACCCCTGGAGCAACAGGAAGGCCAAGGTGGGTCCCTGCCACCCGATCGTAGTACTAACTGCCCCTGTCGGGGTCAGGTGACGGAGAATCAGGGTCTAGGTGGGCATTGGGCAGGTAGTGCCATGGGGAGAATGTCCCTGCGATGATGCTGGGGCAGTCGGCTCTTCTCCCATTGTCCGATCCTGCACCCACAGGAGTGCCTTGCCCCCATGGTGTAGCATTGGCTGCTGACGGCCTCGTCTTGGTTGGGGCTGTCCAAATGTCCTGGACATGCCCCATAGTGAATCAGACTCCACATGACTTATGATTTATTAAGTTTGATATACCACAATTCTGTGACAATCAAAATGGTTTACAATCAAATTAAAATAAAATAAAACATAAAAATGAGAAAGGAATGCCATTTTTGTATAGGAAAGAAGGAGATTAAATAAGATAAAAGGAAAACTTAGAAGGGAACCAAGTGAGGTTAGGTAGGATGGGTAGGGAGTGGAAAAGCAAAGGGAGAAAATGGCCTATACCAACTTTTCACAGATGCTCCTAACCCACAATTCCAAATACCTGCTCAAAGAGATGGGTCTTTCAAAACCAATTGACTACTGAACATTGACAGCGTCATTAGTGTCCCATTGCCAAAACCTAACCACAGGAGATTTAGACAACCCAAAGAATTATAGACCAATTGCTAGTTTACCTCTTATTACTAAAGTATGTGAAGGATTGTGGCCATTCCGTTAATTAAATATTACAATATTTTAATATTATACATTTATTTGTTTTTTTTATACCGCTTTATCATTTCAGTCAAAGCGGTTTACATTGTAACTTAAACTTGGTAATGTACTTAAACAGGGACATTGACAACTTGGATTTTACTGAGCAATGGAGGGTTAAGTGACTTGCCCAAAGCCACAGTTATATAATTTGCAATCAGCTTTTTGTAGCCAACATAATGCAGAGACTGTATTAGTAACTGTTTTATTGGAGCTACAACCAATAGTAGGGAAGAGTGGTCAGGCTATCCTGATGCAATTTGCTCTATCATCAGCTTTTGACATATTGGATCATGAGATTTTATTAGAATGATTGAGTGAGATTGGTACTTTGGGAAAAGTCTGGGTTTGGATGAGGGGATTCCTGAAAAAATGATATGTAAAGGTTAAGTGAAGTAATTGAAAAATGAAAAGCGTGTGTGCAGCCCTTCACAAAAGGCTCCACCACTCATGTTCCAAATTCATGCCCTCTGGGAACACAGTGTGGAGATCAAAGATCCATTTTTGCTCCAACCATTGTAAATGAGCTAAACGGTTACCACCTCAGAGGTCGAAAACCACACTATCAATGATCCGCCATTGAAGATCCCAAAATGTGTGTCCCATCGATACACAATGCTCAATAAGCGGTGCCGATCTACTTCATGTAGATCTGCTGATGGCTTTGGTTGCCACACACAATCTGTTCATACTGAAGCCTGATTTCAGCAATTTTGACCAATGTGGTGTTTTTCTTCTGGTCTGCATCCAATTAGCTCACAATGATGTAATTTTGGCAGCCAATAGCTGTCCGGGATTGCCATATAAATAACCATTTGGTTTGGCTGTTAAGCTCCTGGCATTTACCATTTCCATGTTAAAGCGGCTGAACACTTGATACAGGGTTTTTTGGGGACCTGAAACATGCATGTCATGTGCAATTTTGAGGCAGTGTGTTCATAGATCAGCTCTACAACCGCCGTGGATTGAATAAGTTTTTATATGCACAAGTAAAAAATCTTTCAAAAAAATGGGCGTTTCGCACTATTGAGCAGGGAGTTATTTACTCTCACTGTTCCAGTCCGTTTAGCCCGACATTACTAAACTCATTTGGTGGCACGGACAATATTCACTGATGACTTTTTTGTTTCATCATATTGATAAACATGTCTTCACAAGGCAGATCCAGCAAACATATAGCAAAGAGAAGTCTTCCCAATCTAAAGGTGATAATAAAAATACGGATAAGTATGTGTCACTTGATATAGGGCTTGTTTACTAAAGCCTGCTAAGATTTTGCATTTAACGTGAGCTACCAATGCATGCTAAGTGCAAAGCCTCCATGTTAGCTGTTGGGGGTGTGGCCTGAATGTTCCTGGCAGCTAATGTGGCCTTGGGCAAGTCACTTAATTCTCCATTGCCTCAGTAAAAAAAATTGAAGTTATCAATGTCCCTGTTCATTGTACATTACCAAGTTTTAGTTACAATATAAACTGCTTTGACTGAAATAATAAAGCAGTATAAAAATAAAACCTGTTAAATAAATAATAAAATAAATAACGTGCAACTGAGTACCATAACAAGTTGCGCATGCAACACAGCATCACCTACCAATACCCATACAGGTGTTGTTAGGTAAAATTGCACTAACTGCCACTTTAGCTGCATTCATGTGCTGATATGCTCTCCTCGCTCCCACTCCTCCTCTAACCTGCCCACTCTCCACATCAGCACACAGGTGCCCGTTAACGTGTTTTAAGCGAGTATTGCTTAGTGGGTATAGGCAGTTATTACATGCTAAAACACATTGTAATCAGCGGCCTTCAGTAAAAGCCCCCCACACCCCAATCTGGATTTTCAGATAGCATTTGAAAAAGCTCTTCATGAAAGTCTCCTTGGGAAATTCAAACGTGATGGGAGAGGAGATAATGTGCTTTTCACTTCATTTCACTTATTCCTCTTGATTACATGGCTTACCAGAGTGTCCAAGGTGTAGTACATTAAAAATTGGATTGGGAAATGGAAGAATAAAACCAATAGCAATCAGAGAGTAGGACTAAATGATCAGGTTTTTTTCACTGAATCAAGTGTAGATTGTGAGGAAACTGCAGGAAGATTTCATGAGACGAGGGGACTGATGCGAACATAGACAGGTAGAACCTTACTTGCGCTTCTGGATGCCCCATCTCTGAAAAGAAACTAGAGAAATTAGAGACAGCATAGAGGTGTGCAACCAACATGGTGAGGATTGGAACAGCTCCCCTATAAACAAAGGCTAAACAGTTAAGGCTCTTCATCTTGAAGAAGAGATGGTTGACTGGAGATATGATAGGAGTTCATAAAATTTCAAGGTGGTTGGAACGGGTAAATAGGAAATGAATATTTCCCATTTTAAATAGTACTATGCCTAGGCGACACTACGTAAAACTATTATTTTATAAAGCATTTTCTGCATTAAAGCATGTTTTTATATACAAAAAATGGCTCTTACAGAATTAACTGACAAATGCACCTACAAAATGAAGGCACACGATCTGTGCATAAGCTTTCCCAGGGGCATAGTTTAGGCAGAGCTGGTGCAAGATTGCAATGTTCACTAATATTTTATTAAATACTGTACATGTGTAGGTACACACACATACTTGGAGAAAGAGTAAAATTGTTTGAGAGCACTTATGCATTACTGAGCCTGATTCTGGGTGCCTGTTTTTAAAGGCACATATCAACAATTAGCCATTTGACTAATTAGCAATGTGCCAAAAAAAACCCCAAATAAGACAAACACAAATACCATGTTCACAAAGGGAAAACAGGCCAGGGAATGTGATAGCCAGGGCTTAAGTTCTAGACAAAAGAGAGTTGAAACTATGGGTGAGGCCAGAGCTGGAAGTGACATGTGGGGGTGGGGCCAGGGCAAGAAGTTTTTGTATACTTTTATTTACAGCATTGGTGAACAAACTCTCTGCTTAGGCTAGGCTGCTATTTGGCAGACCTAAACTAAACATGTAACTTAACTGAATATTGCCATTATCTGGATAATTTTTTGGCCTGCCCTTGCTCCTCCCCTAACATGGGCACAAAATATACAGATAATATCTGGCCATTTAGCAATTTAAACAGCCTAATATCTGTATATTTTTTAAAAATACAGTCAGGCTAATTATGCATTTGGCAGCTAATACATAATTGCTTTTGAATAGGGCATAATTATTATTTTGTCTGATAGGGGCATAATTATTCATTTATATGGAAAACTCGAGGATTCACCAATAAAACTCTCCCAAGAACAGATGCGGAGCAAAAGTAGAGCTTTTCACTATACAAGTCAACATATAAAAAGAAGATTCCATTCAAATTCTGGTCTCACATCAGAGACACCATCACCAACTCTCTCCCTCTTTTTGCTCCTTCAAAAAAATTTTAAACCCTGACTGAGTTAGCTGGGATCAGGCCTGTATGTGCAGGTCAGGCTGAATCGCAGTCCCAGCATGCACATACAGGCCTGTTCGCGATTCTGATCCTGTGGGGCTAGATGTGTCCCCACGGGATCAGAATCGTGAGCCCCTCTGTACGTCCGGCTCAGACTGGATGTACAGAGGGGCTGGACATCTGGGATGGAATGAGCCCTAAGAGGATTGTGAAAATTCGCAAGAGGATATTGACAAATTGGGAGAATGAGCATCCAAATAGCAGATGGAATTTAATGGGGACAAGTGCAAAATTATGCATTTAGGGAAGAAAAACCCAAACTATGGTCACATGGTACAAGGTTCTACATTAGGAACCACCACCCAGGAAAAGGATCTAGACGTCATCGTGGATAGTACAGTATATTGAAAACCTCTACCCAGTGTGCAGCGGCGGCCAAGAAAGCAAATAAGCTACTAGGAATCTTAAGGAAAGGAATGGAGAATTAAACCAAGGGTATTATAATGCCTCTGTATCACTCCATGGTGCGACCACACCTTGAATATTGTCTGCAATTCTAGTCAACATATCTTAAGAAGGATATAGCAGAATTAGAAAAGGTACAGAGAAGAGCAACCAAAATGCTAAAGGAGATGGAAACATACCCCTAAGAGGAAAGGCTTAAAAGATTAGGGATCTTCAACTTGGAAAAAAGACAGCTGAGGGGAGATATGATAGTGGTCCACAAAATAGCAAATGGAGTGGAATGGGTAAACCTAGATTGGTTGTTTAATCCTTCACAGGGTTGGCCCAACCATTAGGCAAACTAGGCATGTTCCTAGGGTGGCAACCTCTTGGGGATGGCAAAGACCAGGGTATTCAGAGCTAAACTCTAGATTTTGATAGCCGGGAGGGTTGTAAAGCTTCAGTTCTGCCTAGGTTGCCAACATCTTGAACCAACTCTGGAACTGGCCCCGCTCCTTCAAAAAGTAGAAAGACTAGGGGACATGCAATGAAGCTGCAATGTAGCACATTCAAGGTTAATCGGAGAAAATATATTTTCACTCAATGCATAATCAAACTCTGGAATTCATTATTGGAGGATATAGTAAAAGCTGTTAGTGTAGCTGGGTTTAAAAGAAGTTTGGACAAGTTCCTGGAGGAAAATTTCATTAACCGTTATTAAAGAGGACCAGGGAGATCCACTGCTTGCCCCTAGGATAAGTGAACCTGACAAGTATTTGTGACCTGGATGGGTCACTGTTGGAAACAGGATACTGGGCTTGATGGACCCTTGGTCTTACCCAGTATGGCATACCTTATGTTCTTAATTAGGAAAAAAAACAATTGCAGATAAAAATTGAAATGGAAAACCCCCAAAACAGATACTGAGCTGTGGACCATTGAAAGTAAGAGAAAGAGAAATGCATTTCCTCCTCTACTGCACTATAAGAAATGCACATTTTCGAAACTAGCATATTTCATTCTCTAGAAACTAGCACTCTTTTGTACCTTTGTTTGTTCATTTTATTTTTCTAGTTGGTTTGGTCCTAGTCTCTCTTTTCCACTTCCTCTTGTTGGTTTTCTTCTAAATTCTTTTCTAGGGTCTCATTTCCATTTTCTGTTTCTTCCATCTCACCGTCCCTCCTTTCCTACATCTCTCTCCAACTCTGATCCTTTTGTTCATTTTTTTTCTATTTCTCTCATCTGCTTTTTACCTAACTATACTGTACTGCCTTTTACCTAACTATTCATTCCATTCCTTCCTCTCCCTTCTTCAATCTTTAGTCTTCCTCTTTTCACCTTTCACCTCCTCACCTGCTTCCCATTGCCTAACCTTACAATACTTCCCTTGTCCTTCTATTTCTGCACCTGTCTCCTTCCTTCACCAGCCTCCCATATCCAGCATCTTTCATCCACTTTCTAGTCTCCCAACCCCAGTCCTAGCCTCCTAGCACCAGACCCAGTCCAGTCCCAGACCCCGCTCCAGGTCCATTTCGTCCCTCAAAAGGATAAGATCTCAAATAGGGAGATGATCTCTGAATAAACTTTGGAATAACTAGGTCTTGCAAACATTTTTTTAAACTAGTTATATGAGCTTTCTGATCAAATGTTGAATGAAAGAGAGTTCCAGAGGGTAGGGAATCAATAAGCAAAAGTGGAAGGCCGGGTCCATTCATGCCATAACTTCTGCAAAGAGGGAACTACTAGCAGGAGACCATAGGAAGAACAGAAAGATCTTGATGGAGAATAAGGGATCAGAAATAATGAGATACAGGGGGTAACCGATGTAGAATGAGAGATGTGTCAGTTGAAATATTTTGTTTTTATTCTACCAAGGATGGGCAGCCAGGGTTGCTCTATTAGGAAAGATGTTGCATGATCTGTAGGTTTTGCAGAATAAATACATTTTTTTGCTGTTTTGAATAATCTGTAAGTGCTTCAGAGAATATTTTGGCATGCCAATGAGCAGTGTATTACAGTAATCTAGTCATGTCATCATTAGGGAGAGAAGAAGGAGTGTTTAGTAGCTTAGAATCTAGGCGAGGTCTAAGTGATCTTATTAGCTGTAATACATAGAAAGATTTCTGCATGAGCTTGGTAATTTGAGAAGAGAAAGTAAGGCCACTATCTGTGACTCTAAGGGAAGTTATTTTATGTTTAATGGGAATAATGTGCCCACTCATCTCAGGCTAGAAATCACAGATTGCTGATGTCTGTGAAAACCAGATGGCAGAGAACTTCTTCACATTAAGAACTAGTTTGAGTAGATAATAGTCCACAATCGGGTTTAAATACAGGTCAATGGAGTTCACTCTAAGGAGAAGGATGTTACCAGCGATGTGCCACAGGGATCTATCCTTGGTCCGATTCTTTTTAATATTTCTCTAAATGATACTGCAGAAGGGCTATTGGGTTAGGTTTTCCTCTTTGGATAATAAAACCTTCAATAGAGTAGACACCCAGGAAGGTGTAGCTAACATGAGGAGGGATTTAGTGAAGCTTGAAGAATGGTCAAGAATTTGAGACTTAATGCTAAAAAATGGAGGGTCAGGGATTTGAGCTGCAAAACTCCAAGGGAGCAGAACAGTATAGGGAGAGAAGTACTTCTGTACATGAAAGAAGAGTGGGATCTAGGAGTGATTGTTTCTGATGATCTTAAGATAGCTGAATAGGTAGCAAAGGTGATGGAAAAAGCCGAAAGGATGCTTGGGTGCATTGGGACAGGAATGGGCAGCAGGAAAAAGGAGTGAAGTCTCATTTGTTTGCAATTCTGGAGACCACACCTTCAAAAGGATATAAACAGGATGGAATTGGTGCACATGGTGGCTACCAAAATGGTCACTGGTCTTTGTGATAAGGTCAGGGTTCAATTTATGCTGGAACAGAGTGGAAAGGTGTTCCAGCACCTCTTGTGCTCCTCAAAGGAAGTGACGTCAGGTTCAGCCCTGGTTGCTGATCTCATTTTCCTACTCCTGTAATGGCTGCCTCACTTAGCTCCCAATGAGGCTGCCATCATCTCCTCTGCTGCTGTTGCATGTATTTTTCTCTTGTCCCTGCTGCCTGCAATGCCACTGGACATGCGGCAATGGCAGGAGAGAGAAGGTGTGTGTCTGTCAAGCCAGCATGCACGAGTAAGGTTCTGTCAGTCCTGCCCCCTCCGATGAACACTTCCTGTTCTAAAGGGTCAGATGGCACACACAAGCTCGATGGCCCCACAGTCTTCTCTCTCTTTTGCTGTGCATTCAGGAAAGCAGAAGCAGCAAGACAGGCAGCAGAGAGAAGAGGAGCACCCGATTGGTGCCGGAGCAGGCAAGAGAAGATTGAGTGGGAACAGAAACTTGCTCAGAGGAGAAAGGAGGGGATGTTGGACACAATGAGAAGGGAGATGCTGGATTAGTATGGGAGACCAAAACAAGAGGTACTTGGGGAAAAGATTGTGTGAAGGAAGATACTGACTTGGAGGAGGGTAAAAGAAAGGGGAGATACTGGATTAGAAGGGGGGTCAATAGTAGATAGGGGAGGGGATAGAGACCCAAAGGACAGATAAAGTCACACAGGGATACTGGGAGGGAGGGAGGGAGTTGAGTGACAGTGGAAATGATGGACATGGGGGGAAGAATAGGAAGGCAGAATATGCTGGACTAGGGGGAGGGAGTAAAAAGACAGGAGATAATGAACATAAGAGGGGGATAGGATAGACAAAAGCGAATGCAGGACATCAGGAGAAAAGGGAGGGCAGATGCTGAGCATTGGGGGAAGAGTATGAAGAGAGGTGAATAATGCTGGCCTTTGGGGGGATAGGGATACAAAAAGGAGATGATGGACATTGGGAGGGTATGGTGATAGGAAATGCTTATATGGGGGTGAATATCGGAACAAACAAAATCACCAAACACACCCCCTAAAAAGCTTTTTAGTGAGAATTCTTTTTGTCGGATATTGCCGAGGGAGGTAAGAACCACAGTCTATCCCCACCAGACGGCATCATCCATTTTAATCATATTGTAAAACTTTCAAAAAAACTTAGCTTATTAGAAGGACTTATTTCAACATCCCTCAGTGTGGCATCCAAAATCAAGCACGATGTGCACGTTTCGGGATTCTTTCCCTGTATCAAGTGCTGCTTCCATCAAGTATTGTTTAACCGCCATATAACGCTGAGGTAATATACTCAGCTGTTTTTTAAAGAGCACAATACTTATCATTGGCTATTGTAATCCTTCATTCAAAATAGAACACCAATGAAATGGCGGGAAAACCCCACTGCATCAGGGGAACCCCCACCACATCATAGATGACATCAGAAGAGACTAGTCCAATCAATTTCCTTATTGAGGCCCAAAGGAGTCACCGTATTCAATCTAAATATCCAACTTTGCTCACGCCTTTGAAGCATGGCAGTCCGATCACCCCCTCTAGGATCCGGAGGAACATAATCTATCACTGACCATCGCAGGTCCGTGATATCACGATAGCACATTCAAACCCCAACTAGTGCATGTATTTAACTACCTAAAAGTTATAAAATACCTTTAACCCAGATCTTGTATATAGTTTCCCCAGTTAATCCAAGTTGAATAACCTTGTTTTCTGTAAGTCCAGCACGAGCGTTTACCTGTGTCTGAACAAAGCTGATGTTATTTCTAAACCGAGCTGATATCAAAGAGCGCCGTATAGAACAATAAATAAATAAATGTGTTAAACAGTGCTCAACTATCGGGGCAGACATAATCTTCTGACGAATCCTCGATGCATGCTCACTCAAACGAGTTTTAATCACTCGTGTTGTCCTGCCGATATATACAAGAAGACAAGGGCAATACAGAACGTAGACCACAAACAATAATTACAATCGGTCTCCCCTCTGCGTTTAATTGCCCGTCCTGTTGTAGGGTGCGTCCATATATTACCCGTAAATGTTGTAGCACAATATATACATGATCCACATGAGGTATGACCCCGATTTTGTGGGGATGGCAAAGCTGGTCTATCAATCAAAGCTGTATAATGAACTAAAAGGTCTCTCAAATTAGAGCCTCGGGAATATGCAATCATAAGGAGTTTCTGAAAACATGGATGCAGCCCCAATATTGGCCAGTATTTCTTTAATATTCTGACTATTTCTGTACTGAGACTCGTATATGGGAGAACACCAACAAATGCTTCTGGGGTCTCATCAATACTCTGGCTTCTCAACGTATCATCCAATAACCATTCTCGTTGTACATGTAGAGCCCGACGGTATGCCATCATCACTATTTTCACCGGGTACCCCCTATTAAATAGCCGCTCACACAAATCTGCTGCCTGATGTTTAAAATCCATAGAAGATGAATAAAGGCGCCGGAGCCTTAAAAATTGTCAGAACGGAAGTCCTCTCCTTAATGGGCCCAGATGAAAACTTTGGTATTTGAGCAGACTATTACGTTGCACACTCTTCCGGTACAAGGAGGTTTGGAAACAACCATCCTCCTTAAATATCATCACATCCAAAAATTCAATTTGGCTCTTCTCAACGTGTGCAGTGAATGTTAACTTAGGTTTTAAATTATTTATCCAAGATAGAAATTCTTGTAATTCAAGAGGGGTACCATTCCATAGAAAAAATATATCGTCCAAAAACCATTTCCAAAACAATACATGCTCAAAAAAAGATGACCCATACAAATTTTTTTTTCTAAATCAGCCATATAGAGAGTGGAAATTGAGGGTGCTACTGTCGCCCCCATCGCAATCTCGAAGATTTGTTGATAAAATTTCCCTTGAGACAGAAAATAATTACGTGTCAGAACAAACGTAATTAATTCCAACAAAAACCTTCGAGGGAGTCAAGGAGGTGCAAAAGTAAACAAGGTAGATAATAACAACAATGCCTCAGTTTGGTTAATATTCATATATAACGCAGCAACATCTAGTGTAACTATTAGAAAATCCCATGCCGGGACATTAATAGCCAATAGCTGTTGAATAAAATGTGTACAGTCTCTCACATATGATTTTACCAAGGCAGCTTCTTTCTATAAGAACACATCACAAAACTGTGATAAGGGCTCAAGCACTGATCCCTGGCATGATACTATCGGCCTCCCAGGAGGGGAGACCAGCGATTTGTGAATTTTTGGGACCAGATAAATAATTGGTACCTTCGGACACATCGGTATCAAAAGTTTATGTTCTTTCTTAGTTAACCACCCATTATCCAATCCCATATCAACTAAGGATTTAATCTCCTGTTGAAGTTCAATAGTGGGGTCAACCAGCAGCTGCCTATAGGTGAGGCTATCTGAGAGATGTGATCTCAAAAGATCCACATAATCAGAGGTAGATTGAACTACAATTGCACCCCCTTTGTCAGCCTTACGTATAGTTACCATAGGGTCCTGTTTAATTTGTTTCAACGAGTTCCATCCTTTTTTATCAAGATTAACCCATTTTGGTCGCGCTACCTTTTCCAAATGTTCAAGATCTCTTATTACTAAGTTCTGAAAAGTTGCAATAGAGCAGGGGTCACCAACCTGCGGCCCGCGAGGGCCTTCCGTGCTGCCCGCGAGACTCTACCCCGGTGCGGCCCGCCAAGGCAAACTCACGGATTCCTTCATGTCAGCTCTCTCCCTTCTTCTGCAGCCGCGGCTCCCTGCCTCTTAGGGAACCGCGGCTGTGCTTGTAAAATCATCGCGGCTCCGCGCAGCATTGTCCCGCCTCTAAAGGAAGTTGTTTACCACTTCCTTTAGAGGCGGGACAATGCTGCATGGAGCCGCGATGATTTTACAAGCACAGCCGCGGTTCCCTAAGAGGCAGGGAGCCGCGGCTGCAGAAGAAGGGAGGGAGCTGACATAAAATATAGGTATGAGCAGGTTTTTTTGGGGTTTTTTTTTTTTCGCGTGGGGGGGGGGTGCAGCCCGCGGGTCTGCCGGTAGTCGGCTGTGCGGCCCGCGGCCCTCTGAAGGTTGGTGACCCCTGCAATAGAGGGATCAATCACATCTGGTGGCATCCATTTTGATAGAGGATACACCACAGAATCATCCGAAGTAGCATTTATCAGAAAAATAATGGGTGATCCGTAATTTACAAAACAATTTTTGTAAATGCATCCGCATATCAAATGGGTCATGTCTAGTTGTCGGTACAAAAGATAATCCAAGATTCAATAGATCTTCCTGATCCGGAGTTAAAGGTTTTGTTGTAAGATTTACAACTATAGATTCATTTGTCGCTGAGACCGTTGCTGTGTCATTGGTGGATCCCATCCATCAGCTTGATAGTCCCGGCGGGTGTGCCCACTTCGTACCTGCCCCCGTCGAAAATCCTGAGATACTTTCAAATTGGATGCTCTTGATATATCAGAGGCTCCACTACTATCATCCATATCTTCAGAAGAGAAGTCAAACGTAACGTGTTTTTGCAGTGTCATCAGATTGCTTATACATCCAGTATTACACTTTATCATTATCGTAATCCCTGTTATCCCATGAAAATTTTCTTAATTTAAAGACCTTTAGATATTCAAAAAAACCCTTTAATCTGTTGATCCATATCTTCCATTTTCGTTTGATACACATCATCATCGAAAACACTCTTCAGATTAATTTTAGCCTCATCAATTTGTTTTTTCACTATCTCCTCCTCCTGGATAGTTCTTTCCAAGATAAGTGCAATCAAATCAAAACTACATTTATTAGATATTTGGTTCCATTTTAACACAAACTCAATGTCAGTAACAAACATCTTTGGAGCCCTTGTCATTCTTAAACCACGTGGGATAATCCGAGCCTTCAGATATTGAGTCATAGATGCACCATGAAGTTGTATCCTAGTCAACTTCATGGTGCATCTATGGCCTCAATAAGGAAATTGATTGGACTAGTCTCTTCTGATGTCATCTATGATGTGGTGGGGTTTCCCCTGATGCAGTGGGGTTTTCCTGCCGTTTCATTGGTGTTCTATTTTGAATGAAGGATTACAATAGCCAATAATAAGTAGTGTGCCCTTTAAAAAACAGCGGAGTATATTACCTCAGTGTTATATGGCAGTTAAACAATACTTGATGGAAGCAGCACTTGATACAGGGAGAGAATCCCGAAACGTGCACGTCGTGCTTGATTTTGGATGCCGCACTGAGGGATGTTTGAAATAAGTCCTTCTAAAAGTTAAGTTTTTTTTGAAAGTTTTACAATATGATTAAAATGGATGATACCGTCTGGTGGGGATAGACTGTGGTTCTTACCTCCCTCGGCAATATCCGACAAAAAGAATTCTCACTAAATAGTTTTTTAGGGAGTGTGTTTGGTGATTTTGTTTGTTCTGATATTTATTCATAGCTAAATCAAGGGTGATTGATGTGGTTTATATGGGGGTGAAGGCAGGACAGAGAAGCTGGATATAGGAGGGGGTTAAAGACAGAGAACGAGGATGCTACATATGAGGGGAAATAAGGAAATAGGGATGATAGGGACACAGAAAGGGGATACTGGACACAGGGAGAGTAGAGAGACAAAGAAGAGATGTATGAAGGGGGAGGAAGAAAAGATGCTGGACAAATGGTAGGAGAGAGAAGATGCTGGGTGAAGGATGGGGCATAGAGAGAGAAGTGGGAGAGGAAGGAATGCTGGATGAAGGATGGGAGAGAATGAGAAGATGCTGCTTGAAGGGTGGGAGAGAAGAGAGAGTTAACAAAGGACTGGGAATAAGAAGGAGAATGGGAGGGCTGAGGTAAGGGAAAGCTGAAAAGCTACAAGTAGATGCAATAAAAGGAGGGAGATTTGAGAAGTGGTATCTGAAAGGATCAAGGCAGAAAAATTAAATGGAGGAAAGCTGAAAGAAAAAGATCAATGTCAAAGATAAACGTACGGGAAAAATGAAGAAGACAGAAGACGAGAGAAGTAGAAGCAGATAGACTGGAGACTCTGGAAAGACAGAAGACAGAGGAAAGCAGAAAGAAGAGACTGGTACCAACACAACTAGAAAAATAAAATGGCCAGACAACAAAGGTAGAAAAAAAATCATTTTATTTTTCATGTAGCGATTGGAATATGTAAATTTTGAAAATTCATATCTGCTGTCTTTATAGTTTACAGAGTGCAGGGAGAAATGCTTTATTGTTCTTTATTTCTCTGGTGTTACGCTGCATACAGAGTGTAATTTCTTGGGATTTCAATTTAAATTTTGGATACTTATTTCTATTTTAAGTTTGTGGTTACTTATTCTGTACTTGGTGAAAGTCTATCTATGTGTGTGACCAAGGCCAGATATTCTGTTACATGATGTTTCTATCTTGGAATCTGTGGTAATTCAGTTTGTTCAAGTTCCCATTAGGTGTATTGATGTAATAGTTCCCACTGCAATATTGATGGTGCTGTCTTTTCCTAAAAAGGGCCTTGTTATAAGTGACTTGTATAAGTTCTGCTGTTATAGTATGGTAGATTTGCTGTATGGGTCATGAGTGACTCTTGTAGGTTTTTACTGTATATTACTTCGCAATATGCCCTGGTAGTGGAGGTGGTGTATGTTCCTCTTAACTGAGGGAACACCAAAATCTTTTTTTTTTTTGGTTGAGCTCTCAGGAAATGTCCTATTTTGACTCATTAAATTAAAAGAAAAACAAAAAGGAAAATAAGGTGATAGCTTTTTATTGGACTAACTTCATACATTTGTAGACCAACTTTTGAATGTTAAAACCTTCTTCCTCAGGACAGGATAGTATGAGCAGCAGATGCTGATACCATATCTGTGGCTCATACTGCCCTGACCTGAGGAAGAAGGCTTTAACCTTTGAAAGCTAGGCTACAATTATATTAAGTTAGTCTAATAAAAAGCTATCACTTATTTTCCTCTTTATTTAACTACCATTATAGTGGACTATTATAATAGATTAACACCCACACTACTTTTATCCTAGTTCTGCTCTACACTCATTGCTGGTGAGGGTCCACGGGATTTCTGTGGCTATATGTATATTGCTTCTTGTTTATTATTTATATTTTTGAGGTATTTTAAAGCCTCTTCATTCCCCACCATTAGCATGTCTCAAAAATGATTATGCCAGGGAGCGGGGTGGGGCAGGGTACGTGTACAAGGTGTGATCAAAAACTATTGAGACTTGTGTACCTATATAAAAATATGTTGCACCACAATACTATTAAGCATGCAGTGACTTAGTTAAGTGCTGTGCATGTGCAGAGTGTAGTGTGGCTGCCGCACATCTGTACTTTTTTAAATCATGTGATGTTTGGTATCATGTAAAAGCAGTTCATCAGATTTATAATGTGAAAATACTGAACAGCGAATTTGCATTAAATTCTGCCAGAAACTTGGAGATTCGTGCAAAGAAGCTTATGACAAGTTACAGTAAGTGTATGGCGATGAATGTATGAGTCATGCTTGAGTTTATGACTAAGTGGAGTAGAGGAGTGGCCTAGTGGTTGGGGCAAGGTACTTCAGGCTGGAAGGTCAGGGGTTCAAATCCCACTAGAGGACAGCAACCTTGGGCCAGAAGGACTGGGGTTTCTAGTCCCACAGGTGCTCCTTGTGGTCTTGGGCAAGCCACTTAACCCTCCATAGCCCATGTTCCCTGTAAAATAGTTATCTCCAAGTTATAATACCCTGTTCAATGTAATTTCAGTTTGTTCAATGTAAACCGCACTGATGCAGAATAGCGCGGTATATAAGAGAATGTAAATAAATAAATAATACAAACATTTCAAGATGACCACCAAAATGTTGACAGTGATGAACGTTGTGGAAGGCCATTCACAAGCAGGACTGAAGACAAAATTTAAGCAGTGCATGCTGCAATACACTTAAATTGTTGATTGCCTATCAGGGAGCTTGCTGTGGACATAGACATCAGTTTCAGGTCGGTACAATTCATTCTTACTGTCAATTTGCTGAAACACCTGTCACCTGACCAAAAAGAAGATAGATTGCAGCCTGGGAGTTGTTGGAATGTGTTGAAAATGACCCAGATTTCATCAAAAAGATTATTACTGGTGATGAATCATGGGTTTATGGTTATGACTCAGAAACTAAGGCTCAAACCTCACAATGGAAGACTCCAAACTCTCCCAGATCCAAGAAAGCCTGTAAGGTGAAGAGCAATGTCAAGGTCATGCTCACAGTTTTCTTTGATTACCGGGGTATTGTTCATCAAGAGTATGCTCCAAAAGGCTAAAACATCAATAAGGAGTACTATATCCAAGTTCTGACTCATTTGAGAGATGCAGTTCATTGTAAGAGGCCAGAGTTGCACAAGAATGGCAAATGGTTGCTTCACCATGATAATGCCCCAGCTCACGTATCACGTCATGTACAGCAGTTCTTGGCCAAACACTGTCAGTCTCTGTACTCACCTGATCTCACACCCTGTGACTTTTTCATGTTTCCAAAACTGAAACTACCACTGAAAGGAAGGAGATTTGATGACTTGGAGACCATTAAGCAAAATTTGACACAGCAACGTCACAGCACAACAAAAGCGGCATTTTAAAATTGTTTCCAGCAGTGGCAGGAACACTGGAGGAAGGGGACTACTTTGAAGTAGACTGAACGCAATAACTGTAAGTGTTATTCTTGTGTAATTATTTTTGATCGCACCTCATATGTGTGTGTGTGTGTGTGTGTGTGTTTTCGGTATGAAGTCACATCCGGCCTTGGCCCCATCCACAGCCTCACCCCGTCTCCACAATTCCACTTCCTTTTTATCCACAAATTAAGTCCTGGATAAGATATATTGGTACAAATTTAAAGATCTCAAAATGTATACTTTGGAAGAAAGGTGGGAGAGGGGAGATATGATAGAGACATTTAAATACCCTCATGGCATACAGGACGAGAGCCTCTTTCAATTGAAAGAAAACCCTGCAACAAAGGGGCATAGGATGAAGATGAAAGGGGATTGACTTAGGAGTAATTTGGGAAAATATTTATTTATGGAAAGCATTGTAGATATATGGAATAGTCTCCCAGTGGAAGTGGGACTGTATCTGAATTCAAGAAAGCATGGGACAAACACAGAGGATCTCTAAGAAAAAAAAAGGATTGTATAGCTTAGTAGCTGGTATGGAAGGGAAGACTGGATAGGCCGTATAATCTTTATCAGCCATCATTTTTCTGTGTTTTTATGTTTTTTTCTAAATGCTGAAAGATATCTGACTTAAATGCTTCTATTCAACACTAGTACAATATTGTTTCTTTCAAAAACAGGCAAGTATTAATCAACCAACTTAAAGTTTGAGATTTCTTTACTCCTTAGTAGAAGAAAATTTCAGTTCTAACACTGTCTTTTATCTGTAACTTTGCAGGTGAATGGGTATTATCATTCAGGTAAAGACACATTTGTTTCAAAAAATTCAACTACTAGTGCACCAGTGTTTTGCAAAGAAAAAAAAATAGTTACTGCGGTGTGCCAGTAACTTATCTCAAATCTTCCAGGTCTTGCTGCTTTCTTGATGGTGGGTGCCTTAGGATCCCTTCTGCTCTAGTGATATGCAGCTGCAGTTAGGATACCTACTCCCTATCTTTAAAAAAATCAATAAAAGAAACTACCTCCCTAGCTGTGTGTGCAGTAACTAGAAAGTGCTCCTATCTTTTTTATTTTTTCTATTTCTGTTACTTGTGAGACTTGCTTTTCCCAAAAAAAAAAGATAGTCAGATTCCCTGTCTTTCTTTCCTACAGAACTCTTTGTGCAAAAATCAGTTTTTCTTTAGATATGTGCCAGAGTCAATCCTTACAACTGCCAATCAGTTCTGGAAAATTATGCCAATTGCCGATAAATTTAAGGGTTTTTTTTCTTTCTTCCAAAAACACATTCAATCCTTCACTCTTTCAAACATATACTTTCTTCTCACTGAAACAGTTAAGCTGTATCAGTATTAAACAATTCCTGTGAGTAGTATATAAGTTTAAAACAGCTCACTTTCAGGGTTTCTCTCACTATGCAGGGAGTTTTTTTACCTTCAGCCTTAATCTTCCTTCACTGCTTGAAGGACTTCGGTGCTATAGAAAGCAAGTCACACTGTTGAACTTTTAATCAAAACAGTGATCAAAATTAAACTCATTCTCCAATAAATCACTTCAAATCCTCATTCAGCTTGGTTTTAAAACTGCTTGAATGAATTTCAGAGCTTCTTCAATCTTATTCCTGTCACCAAGGAAAAGGTTTCCATATTTAACTAAATTTTCTCTCCAGCTTTCATTCCAGCTTCTTAAACACTCCTCCTGTAAATAATTCTTAATTAATTACTATTCTGATATCAATTAAATCATTTTCCAGCTTTTCCATAGAGAGACATTCTGGCATATCTTTCTCCATCAAAATCGTCCCAAAAATCCTCCAGCTAAAGTACCTGCACAAGGATTCTATCCTCTCTGTAAATGTGTTCTTACAACCAGCTCTGTCCGGAATCAGTCCCTTACTACCTTCATTTCAATTCATATGGCACACTTTTAGTGCTCTAACTTCCCTAGTGCACACAAAAGAAACAATTTACAGGTCATTTTCTTTAAAGTTTTCTTAGTATCTGTTTTGTTTACTTAACTGAGTCATGCTTTTTATCTCATCTCCTGTGAGCTCTTCCCTAGGCTCAACTGCTTTCTGCATCAGCCCTGCTTTGTTCATTAACTCCTTTAATACTGTATTGAAACGGCAGTCTGATTCCCTATATAGTCTTATACACATATGCCCACACATATTCCTTCAGAATCAGTAAAGATGTCTTTATTTGCCATGTTTCTTTATTTGAGATTTTACTGACTCTTTTCATTTATTTTTAATGGGGCTATCAGCAGATACGTTTAACATTTTTCTCTGCCATTACAAGTATTCGAATGTTATACATGTGGAAATGTGTGTTGAGATCCAGAGATTGAAGGTGATCAGTGGAGAGACAAAAAATTACAAAATATAGGAGATAGAATTGATCCCTGGGAGACTCTGTAATTTAGGGGATATTCATTGGAATAGGAGTTATTTAATTTGACCATGAATGATTGAGAAGAAAAGAAAGATTTAAACCTGTCAAGGGTGGAGTCCCTAATGCCAAAGCTTTCCAATCTAAGAAGTAGATCAACTAGATCAAAAGCAGTCGAAACGTTCAGCTGTAACAAAAGGACTTTTACACTTTTGTTTAAACAGGTCAAAATTTCATCATGAAGAGAAACCAGTAAGGTTTGAGTACTATGTAGGATTGCCAACAGGCTGGTTTTCAGCCGGCCTGGCCGATTATTATATGGCCAGGCTGGCTGTCAGCAGAGCCATAAAACCGGCAATGGAAAAACAGGGTTTTTTTTTGTGACTTGAGGGGAAGCTGAGGAGGAGTACAGCAGCTGTGCATCAGGCTGCATCTTTCTTCTCTGCGGCTCAGCACCAACTTCTGAGTTTGAACCTGCGGGGCTCTACGGCAGGGCCTGTGTGACTCAATGTGCACACCATGCATTCACACAGGGTGGCAGCCGTGGGAAGGCAGCATGGTTGGCAGAGTGAGCCAGCCAGACCCAGCTGTGCAACAGCGTCAACAGGTGAAGAGTGACAGACCATGGACAGTTGGTCTGATAAAAAAGTCAGCATGGGGCTTTGGAGCCTATACGCACATCTCCACCACCTTCAAAACAACTTCCTATTATTGAGGGGCCAGGGAAGCTTCACAGGCACAGGGCACGCATGAGCTTTAAAATCCCCCATTCATGGCAAGGACCCAAAGCCGCCACTTAAAAAGAGTTTGCCAGTGGGGATCCCATTCCCCATGGTAAGGATCAGAGGCTGCCGCTGAAGTGGGGAAGTGCCTCTCTGCTAGCGGGGACCCCATCCCCCGCCAGCGGCAAGGAGCTGAAGCTGCTGCTATGGCAGTGAAATGCTTCTCTGCCAGCGGGGACCTAAACCCCACCGGTGGCAAGAAGCAGAGGTCGCCACCACTGCAACCGGGAAGTTCCAGTCCACCAGCGGAGTCCTATCTCCCAGCAGCAGCAGCAGGAACTGTGACCTTAAAATGTTAGTGGAAGTCTCAGCATCTAGCTGGTATTTTAAAGCCAGAATAAGAGTGTGTTGGGGGGGGGTGGGGTCAAGGTGAGAGGAGAGGGAGTAGACAGAGATTGATGGAAAGGGTGGGGCTAGAGGAGGAGGGGTGGAGCATGAATTAAAAGGCAGAGATAGAGAAGGATATAAGGAGTGGAGTCTAAGGGGAGGGACGGGGTTGGAGGAGAAAATGAACAGAAGGTAGAAATACTGCCAGTGCCCACCTCCCTCCCGAAATGGAATCAGCGGCAGCTGGGAGGGGGCGGTGGCGCAGCCACCCACCCATATCACTGCCGCCACCCACTTGGGCTGGCCGCCTCATTTGCCTAGTGGACGGTCCGGCCCTGTACGTCCATGCAGCTACATATGCTGTGCTGCCCTATTGAGTAACACTTTCCCATGATTGTTTCAATGAAATTTCGCACACAGACATGCCCAAGCAAGTAAATGGAGGAAAGAGGAAATGCACCATTTTGTCACACTATATGGGCACACTTTTCAAGTTGTTTACTTTCTGGAAATGGTGGCAGTGGCATTTTGGTGTTAGTAAGAAGAGGAGAAAAAAACAGGGGGAGCAAGGGAAGGGGGGACAGGAAGCTGGACTGGGAGGGGCGACTGAGAGAGACGGGCAGATGCTGGGCTGTGAGGGATAGACAGAGAGAGAGAGAGGAGTGAACAGAGAGAGAGGGCAGACTCTGGACTGAGAAATGGAGCAAGGAGGCAAACTCTGGGTTCAAGTTTGGAAAGAGAAAAAGAGGGGACAGATGCTGGGCTCTGAAGGGTGGGCAGAGAGAGTGGCAGATGCTGAGCTCTAAGAAATTGACGGGGTGAATGCTGGGTTCTCAGGGTTGGACAGAGAGGATAGATATCTGAATACTAGGGTGATGGGGGGGGAAAGAATAGGGAGGGGGAAGGAAGCTGCTTGATTTTGGGATAGAGAAAAAAAGAGATAGATAATGGAAAAGAAAGAGGGGAGATACCTGTCAACAGGAGTGGAGAAGAAGGGTGGAATAGGGGACAAGGGGAGATGAGGGAGGATGTTGGACATAGAGGACCCTTGTGGGAGAGGCCATGGGGCATTGACAAGGAGATGAATGAGAGAAGGATGATGAGTACAATGGGTGGTAATGTGGTAATGGAGAATAGGTGAAAGACAGAAGGGAATATGAGGCTAAAGAAGGAGTGAGATGGGAAATGGTCGAGCTAGGGGAGATGAGCTGGACTGGAGGTGAAAGAAAGAAATTAAAATTTGATACGTGAAAAGTCAAAAGGAGATTGAAGACTAAAGGGAGGATGAAATTTGAGTGGATAGAGAGGGTGTAAAGAAAGACGAAGGAAAAAGCTAAGAGGGAAAGATCAATATGTCAGAGACAAATATGAAGAGAGCATGGACGAAGACAGGAAGGGCAAGGAGAAATGGCAAATGGACAGCAGACACTGGAAAGAGAAGACAGAGGAAAGCTGAAGAGAGACTGTGGCCATCATGACTGAAAAAATAAAATGCCGGACGACAAAGGTAGAAAAAAAGTATTTTATTTTGAATCTATTAACTAGAATATATTAGCTTTTGGAAACGTGCATTGCTGATGTATTTGAGTTTTGTTTGTTAAGAAGAAATGTATTTCTATTTTTATTTCTCTAGTGTTGCTATAAATGTGGGGCCCGATTTTGAGCATAGCCCGCCCCCTTCTGTCTAACACAGATTTTCCATGCCGGTGTCTTATGCGGCCCTGGCATCGAAAATCCGATTGTCGCCACACAGCCAGGAAGCCGCTACCTGTGTAGCACTGATTTTCGATGCTACATGGTTAGCCCCAGCATCTTAAAGATAGGTATGGGAAAACCTTGCCTATCTTTAAGGCACAGAGCGCCAACCGTGTAGCATCAAAAATCGGTGCTACACGGGTAGCGCCATGGCCTGCCTTCACTTCACCCCAGACCGCCCCCAACATGCCCCATGCTGGGTGCTTCAGGGACAGAGGTGTGGCTCAGTAATAGGACTAGGGACAAAGGTGTGGTTCAATATTAGGGCTAGGGCTGTTAAAATCCATTCAAAAGCAAGGGTCTTGGACTTTAAGAAAACTAACTTTGCCAAGATGAGCCAATACCTCAGGGAGTCGTTAGCAGGATGGGAACAGCTGGGGGGTGTAGAAAAACAGTGGGCAAAAACGAAAGGGGCTATTTTAAGGTCAACCAACCTTTTTGTTAAAATTGTAAATAAAGGTAAAAGGAAAAGGAGATTGCTATGGTTTTCGAAAGAAGTAGTGAAAAGGTGAAGAAAAAGAGGGAGGCCTTCATGAAATACAAGAGATCACAGAGAGAGGAAGACAGGCATCTTTATTTGGAAAAACTTAGAGAAGCTAACAAAGTAGTCAGGAAAGCAAAGATTCAAAAAGAGGAAGAAACAGCCAATGCAATAAAATGGGGGGATAAGACATTTTTCAGCTATGTTAGTGAGAAGAGAGGAAGGCCAAAAGTACTATTGTCAGACTCAAGGGTGAAGGGAAGGAATATGTAAAAGCTGATGAGGATAAAGCGGAATTGCTTAACAGATATTTCTGTTCTGTGTTCACAGATGAAGAACCAGGAGCAGGACCTCAGAAAATACCCACAAGCAGGAACAAAAGCATGGGGCATCTTGAACAATTTTCAGAAGACTGTGTTCTTGAGAAACTAGCTAAACTTAAAGTAGACAAAGCGATGGGACTGGATGGGATACACCTCAGAATATTGAGGGAACTTGTGGACATTCTAGCAGTTCCACTGACTGACCTTTTCAATGCTTCATTGGAGTCGGGAGTGGTGCTAAAAGACTGGAGAGAGGCACTTGTGGTCCCTTTACAGAAAAGCGGAAGTAAGGATGTGGTTGAAAACTACAGGCCAGTTAGTTTAACTTTAACTGAAATCTAAATACACCACATCTAGGGCTCTCTCTCGGTCCAACTCCCTGGTAACCCAGTTAAAGAAATCAATCAGATTTGTTTGACAAGATCTGCCTCTGGTGAATCCATGCTGCCTTGGATCCTGTAATCTGCTGAACTCTAGAAACCTCACTATTTTCTCTTTCAGCAGCGCTTCCAATAATTTACTCATCACTGAGGTTAAACTAACCGGCCTGTATTTTTCAACCACATCCTACTTCCGCTTTTGTGTAGAGACCATATGTGCCTCTCTCCTGTCCTCTGGAACCACTCCCTACTCCAAAGAGGCATTGAAAAATCAGTCAGTGGAGCTGCTAGAATGTCCCCAAGTTCCTTCAGTTTTCTCGGATGTATCCCATCCGGTCCCATCACTTTGTCTACTTTTAGTTTAGCTAGTTCGTCATGAACACAGTCTTCTGAAAATCGTACTTTGGAGAGAAATGTGCTACCTAGTATCAGAAATCTAGATCTCAGTTGAACATCATGGGTCCTCCAGGAGGACAATGACCCAAAACATACATCCAAACATAGAAAAAAATGATTAAAAAGGAACAAATGGACTGTTTTAAACTGGCCAGCAATGAATCCTGATCTCAATTCAATTGAGAACCTTTGGAAAGAGCTGAAATCTGCTACTGGTAAAAGGAATCCTGGAAACATTCATAAGCTGGAAAAATTTCAGTTGAAGAGTGGGAGATACCTCCAGTAGACAGATGTACAAAACTTAAAGATGGCTAAAAGAAATATTTGGAGACTGTCATTACTGCCAAGGGTTGTACAACCAAATATTACTGAAGGGTGCCATTAATCCTGTCCAAGTCATATTTTGTTTTTATCTCAGAAATTACTACATCTAAGTTCCACAGACATATTTTTTGTTGTTGCATACCTTTGAACATATCATTATAATATTATGATGATGACATACAGTTGGAATATTTCCAATTATTTCTCAAGATATTGTACATAACACCTAAAATGCAAGGGTGCCAATAATGTTAACCATAACTGTATTTGCACCTTTTCTTCAACTTCTTAGCATCATTCAACATGGATCCATGAACATCTTGTGGCATTCCAATTCGAGGCTAGAATTTTCTCTTTAACTCTCATAGCTTTAGGAAAGCCGACCTTGTTCTTCCTCTAGTTGTTTCTAATTCTATTTCCTTGCATACGTTATTGTAGTACTTCTCCCTGTCTTGTCTTGTGGCATGTTGGAAATCTCTGGTGAGTTCTGTGATAGCTTCTCTTTCTCCTCTGGCTTTAGTTCCTCTGTGGTTCTGGACAATTTTAAGAGTTTCTTTGGCTTTTTTTGCCTTTTCACTTTTTGTAGAGACTTATTTTTATTTATTTATTTAGCAAGCATTTGTATACCGCTCCTTCCAGCGATCAGAAGCGGGAAAGATTACATGGATAAAGCTGTCGAATCATGACAGAATAATTTTGATTTGTACATAAAGATTCGAAAGGTTAGCACGTCACGCAGAAAATTATCTACTTCTAAGCTAAGGGGATAATAATTATTATAATTAGATAATTATCTACTTCTCATTTTCTTTGAGCACAATATTCTTGATGTCATCCCATAATTCTTCTGGTGTCCTGTCATTTGTATCCAAAGCAGCAAATCAATTTTGCAGGCAATCTAAATTCTGATGGTATGTTCTCAAGGTCATATTTTGCTACATTCATGAGTGGCTTGCTCTTTTTCAGCTTTAACTGGAGTTTGCATTCTAGTAGCTGATGATCTGTACCACATTCTGCTCCAGGTTTTGTCTTTGTTGATGTTATTGAGCTTTTCCAACTTTGACTTCCACAGATGTAGTTAATTTGATTTTTGGATGAAATCCATGTGTACAGTCACCACTTGTGTTCCTGGAAGAAGGTGTTTGAGATGAAAAGATCATTGGTCTTGCAGAATTCTATCAGTCTTTCTCCAGCTTCATTTCTGTTGCCAAGTCCATATTTCCCAACCACTTTGCCTTCTTCTTTATTGCCAACTTTTGCATTCTATTCATTCATAACTATCAGGATATTCTGTTTGCATGTTCTGTCAATTTCAGCTTGTACGTTTTCATAGAACTGATCTACTTCTTCCTCTTCTGCAGCTGTTGTTAGGGCATATACCTGAGTAATAGCTGTGTTGATGGGCATTCCTAGTAGAGAAAGAGAGATTAAGCGTTCACTGATTGCATTGTATTTCATTACAGCTCTTTTAAGTGTCTTCTTAATTATAAATGCATTTCTTCTTTGTCTTTTATTTCTACCATAGTAGACCATGTGATCATCAGATGCAAAGTTTCCAATGCCAGCCCATTTCAGTTCACTGACACCCAACAGATCGAATTGTACACGTTCCATTTCATTATTGACCACCTCCAACTTCTCTTGGTTCATGCTTCGTACGTTCCATGTCTCAATATGTAAGACATCTTTACAGCTTCTGACTCTCATTTCATGTGCAACTACATCAGCAGTCAAAAGTCCTGAGGGCTTTTAAAACGTAGACTATTAAAATAACTGATTTCATAGCTAGAATATTTCTAACTTGATTGTCAATAACTGTTGTCAATAACTGATGTCATGTTTAGTAAACAAGAATGAATAAAACTGTATTTTTAATTAAGGGGCAATCTAATAAGTGTTTAAATTATGGAAAAGAGCAAAATTACTTTTGACCAGTTAAAACTACTGCTCTTTAGAGGGGGTAGAAAGGAATCTAGTGTTGTCAATTAGCTGGTCAGTTTTACATGGCCAGACTGGCTGCTGGCAGAGCCGTAAAACTTACAATGGAAAAGCTGTTTTTTTTAATAACTTGAGGGACAGCTGAGGAGTAGCACAGCAGTTGCGCATTGGCTGATGTCTTCCTCCTCTGCGGCCTGGTAGAGACTGCTGAGTTTAAACCAGTTGGGTTCTATGGTGTTCCATGCGATTCATACTCAGCAGTCAGGGCCATACAGCTGCTGTGCTCCTCAGTCAATGCCAGGCCACAGAAGAAGAAATACAGCCTGACACGCAACTGCTGTGCTCCTCCTATGCTTGTGCTTATTGGTGCCAGGGAGGTGGAAGAGGTGAAAGAGGACAAAACACGAGAACTGCCGAAGGCCGGGGATCCCTGAAGGGCTAGAGTTGCGTGCAGCAGGAGTGTAGAGATCTAAATGCATGTCTACTGGGGTGCAGGCGGGTTGAGAAGTAGGAGGATTCAGAAAGAGAGCTAAGGGGATCATTGAGAAAGAGTTATATTAGTGAAAGTGCTGAGATGGGGTGAGAGTGCTACTAGGGGTTTTGAGACCGAACTGGTGGGGGAAGGGGCAGGGCCGGCCCCAGTCGGCTGAAAGTGTTGCTGCCCTGGGGAAACCTTAAGCTTTACTACTTCTCTGGCTATCAAAATGTATTATTTATCTTTGAATGCTCTGCACTTTGCTACCCCCAGAAGTTGCCACCCTAGGCGATCATCTAGTTTACCTAGTATTTGGGCCGGCCCTGGGGAGGAGGAGGAGGACCATGCCAAGGTAGAAATGTGCCCTGTGCGACAAACTAATCTAGTGCCCCTTTCTGCCCCAACTACATGCAGTAACTCAATTTTTGAGCTTCCTGGAAGCCCGGTGATGAGATCAGTGCCCCTTCTGTACTTGCACCCTGTGCGGCCGCACCGCTCGCACAGTCCTTGGTACAGCCCTGAGGAGAAGGGTTTGTGTGTGGAGTAAGGGAGTTTGAAAGAAAACTATGACTGTTTCTTAGGGGGTTGAGAGAGAGCTATGGGTATGTGTGTTCCAGGGGGAAGGGTTTGAGAGAGAAGAATGGAGAGAAAACGAGGAGGATGGAGAAGAAGACAGTTGGGTGTCCACTCTGGAGAGGGGGCAGAGAAAATTGGGGATTGAGTCAGTGTTTTAAGTTACAATGAGGGGCCCCCAAACAAAATTTTATTAAGGGCCCCCCATCGTCTTGGCAGTGGCAACCCCCCCATGTGGCCCCCTTTCTTGTGATTGCCCCGCCATGTGGCGGTGACGGCAGTAGCAGCAAAGTTACTTTATCATGTTTGCCATGCTGCTCCGATCTTATAAGTTTGCCACAGGGAGCACAGGCCTACTGGCTGTTCCCCGCTGGGCCGAAGTCTCGGGCAGGGGTATGGCAAGGCGTCGGGCAGAGGTGGAGCACAGGCACTGCATGTGGTAGGTTTTTCATTTTCAAAAAGTTGCAGTTTTCTGAATCTAGATTGTTTTGGATGAAAAATATTATTTGCTTTAAGAAAAGTATTTAGATGTTGAACAGCTGCTTTTCTGCCACTTATGCTGAGAATGGTAGATTTCAAAGAGGTTGATAATTTGAGGGCCTAGAGGGGTCAGATTTTACATCTTTCAAACATAGGTGCCCTGTTATAAAACTAGCCTCATAGATAGCACATTTAAAATAAATCAGAGAAAATATTTCTTCATTCGACACACAAGTTATGGAATTTTCTGCTAGAGAATGTGATTAAGGGCAGTTAGTATGTCTGAGTTTAAACAGGGTTTAGACAACTTCTTGGAGAATGAGTCCATAAGTTATTACTAACCATGGCGCAGTGGCTTAAATTCCATCAATGCAGCTCTTGCAGTTCAGGAGGATCCCATTGTAGCTGCTTTTGAAGTCGACTGAGGTGGATCCTGCTCTGCTTTGTGGACACTTTCTTGATATTCTGCTTAGGGGGTCCTTCATTTTAATTTCCATCATTGGAAGGCCACTGTTTATCCCTGGGCATAAGCAACAAGGAATGGATCTACTCACTGGGATCTTGCCAGATATTTCTGAACTGGATTGGGCACTATCGGAGACAGGATTTTGGGTTTGATAGATCTTTGGTCTGATCCAGTTTGCCATATCTTGCGTGCTTATGTTCATCCTGCAGAATTCTAGAGCTAAGTAAGCAGTTATATGTTGTGAAACCATTTTGCCTATGATTTTTTCTCATTTTGCAAAAATGAGATATTTGGGCCAGCCTGGGGAGAGGGAGATATCCCATTCTATTTCAGAAAGTGTAGAATTTTTTACATACTTTCAAATTTTGCAGGATGCATAAGGATGGAGAAGAAAATGGAAGGAAAGGAAGAAAGAGAAGAAGAGATGAAATGAAAAATCCAAATTGGTCCAGTTTTGCCATGCAGAGATTCATATAGGCCCTGACCACAGACTAAGCAGAAAGGAACAGAACATCTATTCATCTTTCCCTAACATTAAAAAATTGTATTTCATTCATTAAGATTAAGAAAACTGTTGTTTCCAAATAGAGTTCAACCATGTAAATAGGTATAACTCCAGCGATTGCTATAAAACACAGAAACAGAGAAAATGACGGCAGGTAAGGACCATACAGCCTGTCCAGTCTGCCCATCCATATGAACTACTAAGCTCTACAATTGCTTCCTCTTCTTCAAAGATACTCTGTTCTTGCCCCATACTTTCTTGAACTTAGTTTTCATCTCCATAAATCTACATTCCATGCAGTTAGCACCCTTTTTGCAAAGAAATATTTCCTTAGATTACCCAAGTGTATCCCCTTTCACTTTCTTCCTATGACCCCTTGTTCCAGAGCTTCCATTCAATTGAAAGTGGCCCACCTCCTGTGCATTTATACCACAAAAGTATTTAAATTTCTCTATCATATCTACCATCTTCCACCTTTCCTACAAAGTATGCATATGCTTTATGATGAAGACCACTGACCATTTTAGTAGCTGCTCTCTGGATTGACTCCATCCTGTTTATATCCTTTTGAAAGTGTGGTCTCCAGAACTGTACACAGTACTTCAAATGTGCTCTCACTTGAAACGTATACCAAACACTATAAACTCCTTTTTTCTGCTGCCATTCCTCTGTCTATGCACCCATGCAGCCTTCTGGCTTTTGCTGTAGTCTTTTCTACATGTTTGGTCACCTAAGATCATCTGATAACAATCATCCCCCAGGTCCCACTTTTCTTTTGTGCACTGATGTATTTCAAACCCTATATTGTGAAGAGGTCTGGATTTAGGTATAGCCAGTGTATATACCAAAGTGCTGTGATTGCAGCCATCCTGTCATCTGGATCTGCCTTGCTGTTTCAATCTTCTTTTGCTGCTGACTCAGGAACAGTAGTAATACTGTAAAAACTTAAAAGAAAGCAATACGTGGGCCCTTGTAGCTGATACACACTATCAAGCCCTGAAAAAACCCTGCCTCCTGTTCCATATGGTAGGTTTCCCTGGGAACAGGAAGCTAATGAGGAAAAGGAGGTGGGGCTTCTGTAGGATTAGAGACTGCGCGCTGGCTCATAGGGCCCATGCAATGCTTTCTCTTAAGTTTCTACAGCAGCCGCTGCTGTTCCCAAGTCAATAGCACAACTACTATTACTACTATTGAACATTTGTATAGTGCTACAAGATGTACGCAGCGCTGCACAGACACATGTAAAAGATGGTCTCTGTTCATCCGAGCTTGCAATCTAGTCAAGACAGACAACATAGTAGCTGAGACATAGGATACATCTAGGAGGAATGGTAAGGAAACATGAGGAAGATCAGGTGAGTCAAGATCCAAAAGTGGCAGCGAAGAGGTGAGTTTTCAGCTTGGATTTGGAAAAGGTCAGAGAAGAGCCTGACGTACAAATTCAGGTAGTTTGTTCCAGGCATAAGGAACAGCAAGGAAAGGAGCGAAGTCTGGAGTTAGCAATAGAAGAGAAAGGCACGGATAGAAGCGATTTGCCAGAAGAGCAGAGTTCCCAAGGAGGGGTGTAGGGAGAAATAAGAGAGGGAAAGGTAGTGAGGAGCTGCAGAGAATATGCACATAGGTCAGTAGGAGAAGTTTAAACTGGATGCGGAAATGGATAGGGAGCCAATGTAGTGACTTAAGAAGAGGGGGTAATATGAGCATGATGAGGCTGTTGGAAGATTAGCCATGCAGCAGAGTGTTGAACAGATTGAAGGGGAAAGAGGTGATTCAGAGGAGGAGCAGCAAGGAGTAAGTTACAACAGTCTAGACGGGAGGTGACTAAGGAATGGATAAATATCTTAGTAGTGTGTTTAGAAAGGAATGGGAGAATTTTGTTGATGCTGTAAAGAAAGAAATGGGCAGGTTTTAGCTATCAGTTGGATGTGTGTGGAGGAGAGAGAGAAGTCAAAGATGACCCCAAGGTTGCAAGCTGAGGAGACAGGGAGGAGGATTTGGGGGTAAATAAGAAGCTCAGTTTTGGCCATGCTCAATTTCGAGTGACGGTGAGACATCCAAGTAGCAATGTCAGAAAGGCAGGCAGAGATCTGGACCTGGATTGCTGGAGAGATTTCAGGTGCACAGAGGTAGATCTGGGTGTAATCAGTGTAAAGATAGTACTGAAAGCCATGGGAAGAGATGAGTGCACCAAGAGACTGGGTATATAGAGAGAAAAGAAGTGGACCCAAGACAGATCCTTGGGGTATACCAACTGAGAGCTGGATAGCAGTAGAAGAGAATCCACCAGAACAAACACTGAAAGAGCAATGGAAAAGATAAGAAGAGAACAAGGATAGCACAGAGCCCTTGAAACCAAGTGAGGACAAGGTATCAAGGAGAAGGTTGTGGTCAACAGTGTCAAAAACAGCAGAAAGGTCATGAAAGATGAGGATTGAGTAAAGGCCCTTGGATTTTGCCAGGAACAGGTCTCTGGAGGCTTTGACAAGAGCCGTTTCAGTAGAATGTAAAGTATGGAAGCCGGATTGTAGAGGAATCCAGAAGGGCTTGAGAGGAGAGAAAGTCGTGGCAGCAGCAGTGAACTGCATGTTCAAGTAGTTTAGAAATAAAAGGGAGGAGGGAGATGAGTCAATAGTGAGAAGGACAGGTAGGGTCTAGTGAAGGTTTCTTGAGGAGAGAATGACCACAGCATGCTTGAAGGCTGCAGAGAAAGTTGCAATGGAGAGCGATAGTCTGAGAATATGAGATGGAAGGGACTACAGTGGAGGAGATGGAGCTAATGAGATGGGTAGGAATAGAATCAGAGGAGCAGGTAGTGAGTTTGGATGAGGAAAGAAGGTGAGTGGTTTCCTCCTCAGAGATCATAGAAAAGGAAGAAAGGGTAGCAGGGGTGGGGGGGGGAAAGGTTGTGAGTGAAGAGGGGGAGGAGGGTAAGTAACTGACCTAGGGTTGCCAAACTGGCCGGTTTTTCCATGGCCAGGCCGGCTGCCGGCACAGAGGTAAAACCGGCCCTTGAAAAGCCGGTTTTTTGCTCTGGCCGCAAGATCGGAAGCAGCCAGAGCAAAAAAACGGCTTTTCTTCCGATCCGCCCGCACACCGGAAGGCTTCAGAGGGAGCCGGGGAAGCCCGCGCGAGGCCCCGGCTCCCTCTGTACAACTGCCAGCGTGAAGATCCTTTTCCTTCACGCTGGCGGCTGTTTCTGTGAAGCCGCGATTGCTGGGAAAGGTTAAAGGCAATGAGCCGCATACAAAAAGCGCGTCCGGCGCTGGCTCGGCCTCTTTCGCTGCTCCCCCCCTTCCTAGAGGAAGACGGACAGCAGAGGATTTGTGGAGAAATGAAGGCTGAGACCGCATCTTCAGAAGAACAGGCTGAGGCAGCATATACAGGAGAGCATCGGGAGAGTCTTTAGAATTTAATAAACTCAGAACACAGTGCTGTGTCGTACCCCGTGATGGCTTTTGCTGCTGCGCAGTCTTTAGAATTTAATGGACTCAAAATACAGTGCTGTGTCATACCCTGTGATGGCTTTTGCTGCATGAATTGTGGAGATTGTATTTATTTCATGAACTGATGGATTCCAAGATAAGTGCTTTGTGTTATTAGGTGTATTTTACAAAATAAATTGATTAAAATGGACACGGACTGTAGTAGGGGTTAAGTCCTCACACAGACCATTGGTCCGACAAAAGTTATCAGTTACTCCTGGTGTAAGTAGAGAACCTTTACTGAGAATAGGTCTTTTTGAATTCAACATTGGGGCTTGACCTTTTTCTCTTCGGCTCTCTGAGATTATTAGTGTGGATGCTTTCATTAAAGACATCTTTTCACCCTTAGCTCCACTCTTTCTTTCTATACATACATCAAGCAACATACTCGGAACATTCAATTGTCATGGTATATTTAATAGGCCCTGAAGATAATGATTCACCTCCTCCAAGAATTTTATGGCAGGGCAAAGGCAAAAAGCATAAACTAATGTGTCTTCTCCCAACACACGTTTCAAACAATGGTCAGATTGAACAATTTTTGCCTTGTAGGGCCTATACTTGGGAGAAATACAAACACATGTAAGTATTTTATTAGGTTTCTTAAAGTATTTTATTAATTGCAACCCCCAGCCACCCCTTTCAACGCCTTAACTAGCATCCAGGACCAGCCCAAGGGCCGGCCTAGATGCACAGGTGCATGTGCATGCACTCATGGCCTGCTGCTCCTGCCCCCTCTGACAGGAAGTTTGCATTGGAGGGGACAGGAGTGGCAGGTCATGAGTGTGCCCGTGCATGCACGCCTGTGCTTCTTGGTCTGTAGTGGTGTGTAGTGGCTTGCTCTGCAGCTGTTTTGAAGTATTTGGAGGAGCTGCAGTGCTGTCCCCAAGGTCTGCTGTCCTAAGTGGAAACTTGTCCATCTGAGTAGTCAGTTCTACATCAAGTTCTGCCTTCCACCTGTTCACAGCTAACTGCTAGTCCCTAGGTATTAATGCATTCTATGGCATATGATAGGCAGAGATCAAGGGTTTACCATCTTCTCTCAATAGGAGATATTCTTCCATTGCCTATTTATCTCTTGTTGAAAAGGAGCTGGCAGGGTATCCTGAAATGTAATACCTCAGTTTCAGATAGGCCTAAAAATCTCTAGCCCCAATATCATATTCTGCACATAATTCTTGAAACATATGCACTATACTCTCATCATCCAACACATCCATCAGTTTGCATATTCCCTTCATTTTCTATTCTTTAAACATTTCTGATTGAAATCCAGCTAAAAAATCCCTAGTACCTCTAATGGAGAGTGAAAGGGTATGTCTGACATTAAAACTTATCTTGCTATATAGCCAACACCAGGTTCTGCTTCTCAGTGCTACTAACAGGATGGCTTGGCACAAAACTCGGCAAATTCCTTACAAGGAGCTAAGCGGTACAACAAAGGTGGCTTCCAGCTTACAAGGTATAAAGTGCAACAATTCCAGAAACTAGTCCTTAAGATGTTGCATTTGACTAGCTGCATTATAGAGCTAGAGGTTGGGCACACCCAAATCCCCCTTTTCTTTTCTAGCCATCATAGCCAGTTAGTTCATCTGGGGTTTCTTCTCTCTCCAAAGAAACACGCTTGTACATAATCTAAATACCAATGGTGTTAATAAAAAGGGCTTTTTTTCCATATGCAGATCAGAATACTAGAAGGCTGGGCATTTATATTTAATTTCTGAACTAGACTAACTCCATACAGCAGCATATTGTAAGTTGAATGCTTCAACACCACCATCTAGTGATGGTCTAGTGAAATTGTATCACTAAATTCTCTTGAGTGTCTCCTTAAAAGTTTAGGTCTTGCCACTCTAGATTGGGTCTTTTGGCTCCTTTAAGGTTGTGGCAATACAGTATCTGTGGATAAAGGACAGACAATATAACATGCAAGAGAGTAAGGACAGGGGCAGAGAAAGTCCCTTCAGGTTTTAGCTGATCCCTCTATGCTGGCTCCACCAGGCTATACCAGAAGAGATGAGGCTTGACTGCCACTGCTTCCCCTGGCAGACTGTCTCTACTGTGTATTCTTTCTTCAAACCATCTTTGGCAGTGACTAGACACAGTGCATACTGATTCTTCAGCTTATATACCATTATGCCATCTCCATGCTCAAGGTGGCCTTGACAATTGGGTGATTTGCAAAGAATTCTCTATATACAGGGTCCCTGCAGAGCTTGTCCAAAACCACTTCACTCACTCAGCAGTCCCTAGTTGGTCTCTACAAAGTACATGATATTGATAGGGAGTACTGGAAATTGTACTCCTGCCTTGCAAACTCTCTCTTTTTCCATTTTTTAAGAGACAGTGGGGGTAGGTCCTTTTTGTTCTCCATCACTGGACTTGCACCGGAATCAGTGGCAGGCACATAACTTCTTGGGGAGTAGAGGACTGCTACTTCCCTCTCCTCTATGAAATCATAGTGGACATTGAGGTCACTAAACTGACATTCTGACTGACCAGAGAAATGGATGGCAAGAAACCGGTTATCATGGTGGTATCCTCCTCCCCACTGGCAAGCGAATGTAGCCTTCCATGATCTTAATAACAGGTAGCCTTATAACTGGGTTGATCTCGGGCCTGCAATCTGGGTTTGGGTGGTGCCACATGTTTTTCCATTTAGTAAGGGCGGCCCCAGTGAAGGGTCTTTGATGAGGGTCTTGTGGTCCCACCTCCCATGCCTCCAGATAGTCAACACAGGTTACTTTGGAGCCACCCATGCTGCTTAAAAATGATGGTAGCAATGGAAGTTGAAAGTCTCAAGTAAAGTGGCATTCATCTCTACATGTTTCCTTGATGCAACATAAGTGTTTCCTGTTGTTTAGCCATTCAAGAGGCAGGCCTTTGGGGGATAAAATTGAAGCTCTTCCCCTTCTCCTGTAGAGACTTGAAGTGGCATGAGATGCTGGCTCATTCCCAAGGGCAGATCAGTTGGGCAGACCAGTCTTTCTTTGTCTACCCTGTCTAGGGAAGGTGACCAGTCCCTCTTCCTCAGGGCTAGCCAGTTCATCCTCCCTTACGGAGAGCTCCTGGCTCAGTAATGGTGGGGTAGCAGATCCCTTCTCTGGACTCCATTCAGGGTTTCTATGGCTACTTCTTCCAGTTAATTGAATGGATGGGCTAGTCATAGGCAACTTTTCCCAGCTCTCAGGCACAGTTCTCTTGGCCTTCGGGGTCCCTTCCCTAATCTCCCTGTTAGTCTCATCAAATAGGAAGGGGGACTGTGAGGCCTTCATGGGCTTAGAAGGCTTGGGAATGGTCCTATGAGTCCTTTTTCACTCTCAACCTTACAGAACCATAAATGGGCCACAGGTTGCTACAGACATACACGAATCCAGTTGAACTGTCTCTCTTTCAGCAGGTGAAGATGCTGGGGTTTGTAGTATCATTAATAGACCTGATTGGCCATTAGGAATCTTGATGGCACCTTCCCCTGGTATTTGGTTTTCTGAGGCTGAAATATGGAAAGCAGCAGTAACACTAGTTCATGTTTAGACAGGTCCAAAGAGCTTATGTAGGCCCAATGGCATAGCTGGCTGAACACAGGAATCAACAGATGTCACAGTGGGGATATTCTATCCAGCTTACTGGATCCAGGTCATCCAGGTCCTTAGACATTTAGAGTTATAATTGCAGAACAACAGTTTCCTAGGCATGCCCCTTCTCCATCATGCCTCCAAATTCGATCACATCTCCCCATTATTCACTGGTTACCTGTTGCACATTGGATTCATTTCAAGATCTTCACACTCACACACAAGATTCTTCACTCTGATACTCCTTCATATCTGTCCTACCTTCTCATTCCACACCCCCCCCCCCCTACGGGTTCTGGGCGCAATTCATGGACACCCATTACATCTGCCCCCTCTTTCACAGGCCCAACTTGAAAGTACACGACACATGGCTTTCTACTTCTTGGGACTCCACCTTTGGAATTCTCTCCCTGCCGACATCCGACTAGAGACATCATATCCCAAGTTCAAATCTGCTTTGAAGACACATCTCTTTAGGTATGCCTTTGATCTAACCCCTTAGGTGCTCATGGATTCTGCTCCTCATCCCTGACCTGCCCTTCTGAGAGAGGGGGTGAGATTGGTGAGAGGGAGGGGTGTGGAGGGTGTGTGAGAGGGAGGGGGTTCTGCTCTGGGTCGTGGGAGAGGGTGGTGAATCATGCTTTGTGATTCACATACACTCCCTTTAGTCATGATGGTTGGATTTTTTTTATTATACTAGTTTTGTGTATGTCTGTTGTTATTAAGTGTTTTCTGAATTGTTATTTGTCGATTGTTGTATGTATGTAAATTGCGGGCCAGCCATGGGTGGGAGAAATCTCCCAGACTGGCAGACTATATATTGTGCTAAAAATATGATAAAAAGGATGTGGAAAAGCTAAGAAGCAGCCAAAGACTGCATCAGCGAAAAGCTTCTTGAGGCATCTAAGATGGAAAACTCCAGCGGAAGATGAAACTGGATTGCAAGATGGAGTTTTCCATCTTAGAGGCCTCAATATTCAGTATGCTCTTCATATAACTAGATAAATTTAGGACAGCATAAAAGCTGTCCTCATTTTATCTAGATAGTTATATGTATGGAGAGTGGACTGAATATTGCCTCTATCCGGATACTGTAGCTGCAGTGATGACCGCTTTTCATGTATACTTAGCACCATTCACTATCTGAATAGCAATGCTGAAGATATGTGTTTTACTTAAGTGCTGGCATTTAAAAAAAACACGAATCATGGCTGTGTAAATTGAAATCAGAGTGAAATGCTAAACTAGTCTCACATCTGTCCTAGCCATCCAACCACTATACAGCACCCCAGACAAATGTGCATACAACCACCAGACAGGAGTTGCTCAAACTGGGCAAAAGGCACATACGGACATGGGTTGATACCTGTAGGTGGCTATCTGAGGGGCAGGATGTGTCTGCATATAATGCAGAGATGTGATGGAGCCAAAGCTGTACAGTCACAGTCATGATGGCATACCTGACTCATGTTTCACATGTAGGTTACAGCTGTATGCATGCAACTGCTTGTTAATATATCGCTGTATCTGTGCAGTCACGTTGAGGTTCATTGTACTGATAACTTGATAATATCTGATGAAAAACAGGGACTGTAGGAACCTGCAGTCAGCTGAGGCAATGGAGGGTTAAGTGACCTGCCTAATATCACAAGGAGGTGTGGTCATTCCATGGAGGTTGTGGTACACATAAAACACAACAGTAACACATTCCAAAAGGAATGCTAGTGGGCCTCCAATCCATGGTATCTTGGATCCTAAGCCAGTGCCATGACCATTGCACTACACCTCCAAGCAGGTGCCAGATATCTGCAGGGTGAACATGTTTGACCCCCTGCAATGGGCTGTAGCAGAGCCATTAAAACCATGCTCTCAGAAGAGCATGTTTGCTGACCCAAATTGTGGCCAAAACACATAACAAAGTCTAAGGATGTGTGTCTGCCAATCATAGCAGAACCTGGACTGTCACAGGCATGAAAATGTACTGAGTAGTACACAGACCCAAAAAGAGCAAGTGGGAATTGAACCCCCATCCCTTGCTTATGGAACTGTTGTACTAACCATTAGGCTATTCCTTCATACAACACTGCATAGCAATGTTTGGAATCAAAGAGACTGCAAATTACTGCCTAAACTGCTGTGTGTGCCATATAGGTTAGCCCCTCCAGTACCCATGATGCACTGCATACACAGAACAGCATTCTGCAGCTAATCACCAAATGGAGAATGCAGTGATCCATCATATCAGTTCAGTAAGCCGCACTGACAGTGTGTGCTACAAGCACATAACAGCTGCAAACTGTGCTACTGAGCAGTTTCAGCAGCTGCCCTGAGGGTGAGGATGGGTGCCAAGCACCTGGCCCCGAGAGCTTGCACTGCTAGAGACGCTATGCTGTACAGCCACATCACTGCTAGTGTGTGGCAGGTATTGTTTGCAGTGTGTTATGTTAGTCACCTTGTTTCCTGCACAATTGTAGCATGCTGTAGTCACCTGTCATATCTGTACCCAGCCCTGTTGGGTAGGGACACTTCTAGAACATTTCATGTCAGTGCCCTGGCTCCCCCATCCTTGGTGTGTGCTTGTGGTATAGTCAAGATGTGACCTCACATCTTGCACCCCCTCTCCCCCCCGGCTGATGTGGCAACACATGTGCTTCAGATGGATGGCGATGACTGTGTTCTCACATTTGGAGGGGGCCCTGGTTCACCCAGAGCTCCGTGTCCTCTCAACACACATCAAGAACCATTGTCCTGCCTATAATTACCTCCCATCTTGCCACTGCACCCTCCTCCCTGCTGGTCTCCCTCAGAGACATCTCTCTTGCATTCCCTCTCTTCAGACCACTGCTGTGCAACTGATCCTCCACCAGCCCTGATGCACTCATATGACCCCCTCTCTTGTTGTCACTTCACTAACTCCCTGTCCATTTCCATATTCATAGCACACATATGATGTGTTCTAACCTATAGATTCATCCCATCTACTTCCCCTCATTACCTTCCCTCTCTCCTCATTCCCTACACCCCTTCCAGTGGACCCCACTCCTCTTCTGGCTACCAACTCTCTGTGTCCTGTTCTTCTACTACCATCTCCAGACTCCAATCCTTTTACCTTGCTGCCCCTTATGCTTTGCACATGCAGACGATATGCTTCCTTGGAGCTGCTGTTAGATACCTATCTCTTGTTTACCTGGTGTCTCCTCTCCCTATCGTATCCTTATTTTTCTTCTATAGTACATGTCTATGTCACATGTTGTATGCTCTTTGGGCAGCTACTTTCTTCCTATGTCTTCATACAGTACTGCGTACACTTTGTAGCAGCTTATGAACGATGTATAGTAGTAGTAGTGGTGTTATCATCTTATTGGTGACAGCGCTGGGTGGGCATTTTGGCTCTGACATGCCCTGTTCTCCAATTGCATAATTGTCCTTCTGCAACATCATTCCTCCCCCCTCCATGCACATATCCCCTCACTATGTGCGGGTGCTACTGTCCTGATCCATGGGCCGAATGATCCACATGGTTCCCTAGACCAGTGGCATGGGCCAATGGTTAGAGTGGGTGACCTGTAGGCTGCTCCATCCCTCCTTCCCATTGTGGCACACCCACCAGTTCAGTGCTGTAGGTTGTATCACTGATGTTGCACACATGCAGCTGTGCATACCTTGCCACTCCTGCCACCCTCCACCAGGGAATGTAGGCACGTGTCATGCTATGTTTGGCCTCAGTGGGGTGAGATCAGCATGTGCTCCACTGTCCCTGGCACTGAAATGTTCCCCATAAGACACCTTGGCAAATGATATGATGCGCAGGGCCGGGACATGGTTTTTATTTGTTGCAGGTGGAGGCCGCTGCACCCATCGCCAACACCTCCACACCATGCTGACATGGCAGCATGCTGCCAGTGGGGGTGGGGCGCAGTCACGGCCTGTCTTCCATTCAGCTTAGGTAGGCACCTAGGATGCCAGCTCTGGATGGGAGGGCATAGGCACACATGAATGGCCACGTTGTCCCCCCCCCCCAATCAACTGCCACTGCTGAAACCCGATGTCTGCCTGCTGCTGATATATCTCAGGGGGAGGCGGACAGCTGCAGTAGTGGTATTTCCCCAGGCAGTTGCTTTTTGCAGACTCCTGTAGAGCTACAGCTTCTGGCACTACCAGCCTCTTCCTCCAGAGCTGGCATCAGCGGCAGCAGGAGGGGGGACAGCCAGGGTCTCTGCCTAGGGTGCCAGGGACCCTTGGACCACCCCATGTTGCGCATCACCTTTCCGCAGCAGCAGCATGTCTGTGTGCTGCTACTGTCACTGTGGGATCATGACGGACATCACAGATGTGCCACCTGGGTAGCTGCCTGGTCTGCCTTGCGCATCTGCAACTACCACTTCATGACCCATGTGCCACCTCGTTTGCCCCATTTGCACCATCAACATAGTGCTCTTTCATATTTGGGCACTATGCTGTTGCTGCTAATGGAGCACTACTATCACTATCTTGGACTCCCCTATCTGTGCATCACATAGAGACATTTATATAGTCTCTCTCCCCTTAAAATACCCCCCTTTCCAAGAGGTTTTTATTGGCGTTAAAAGACTCTAACTCATGATTGTGTAACAGGCATTAAGGGAGCACCCGCGGTCAATGCCCACTCTCTGCCTCCTGTTCCCTTAATGCTGCAGGAGCCATTTTTTTTGTGTTAATTTTTTTATTGATTTTCAAACACCAAAAAAAACATCAACATAATACAAAATGGAACAAGAGAAAATTCACTATACAGCTAATCATCCCACCCACCCATAACCCCACCCCACCCCTTCCCCCAGGGTCCACCAGGGAACAGTCTCCTGTCGGGCAATAACCACCAACACCAGGCTGTCGGGCAGGCAAACCCACTGATCTGCTCAAACATGGGCAACAAACTCATTCAGAGCCTGCCATTTCACATGCTGAGACATACCTAAGGGCCCACCTTTTCTAGGCATTTGTTCATATTTACCATACAGCGAAAGCTGATTCCACCAAGCATGCCAGCTTAATTCATAGGTGTGCTTCCAATTCCTGATAACCATGTGCAAAGCAACCCCCAACATGAAGTCAAGGAGAAAATAACAATCCTTGTCCAGAGCAGGGATCTTAACTTGAGATCGGAAGGTTACTATGGCCCAAGAGAGAGGCGCCTGGAACTTCAGCACTAATTGTATCCTATCCCAAACCCGCAACCAGAAGCCCCGGACACAAGGACAACTGAACACGATGTGCTCTAGCGTGCCTATATCTCGGCAAGACCAACACTTGTTGCCGGAAGTCTCATCCCATTTGGCCAATCTAACCGGCGTACAGTAAGCCCTGTGCGCAAAAAAAAAGAGCGATTGAGTCAGTGATGCTGATCTTGACACCCTGACCGACTTTGACCAGAACCTTGCCCAGCCCTGGGTGGGAAGGTCGACATCAACTTCCTGGTTCCAGACACCCTTCAGCCCCCGTATCCGAGAGGAGTCATTCTGTCTTAGCAGCTTATAGTACTGAGACGCAACCCCGGTCTGCTGTACGATCTGTTGGATCACGAGCCCCACACTACTCTCTTTGACCAGCTGCTGCATATCCCTATAACCTTCCTCACACAATGTCTAATTTGCAACCACTGAAAGTATAAGGACCCAGGGAGGTGAAACTCCCGCTGCAACCTATCGAAAGGCTTCCAACTACCCTCAGCCACGAGCTGCCCTAGTTCCCAAATGCCCCGCTGGTACCACTTGCGCCAAGCAAAAGCCTCGCGCTGTATTTTAAATAAAGGGTTGTACCATAAGGGCATAGATTCGAATACCTCTTTGTCATGCAGCAAAGCACGCCGCAGAGTTGCGAAAGCTCTTTGCAAATCGCATATCATTACTGGGGCAACCTCTTGTGGGCAAACTATCTGAGATAGAAGATAGCTAGGAATAGGAGCAATGAGCTTCTGCTCCAGCACCAGCCAAGTAGGGCTCCGTTCCGTGACCTGCTCCATCCACCTAGATCCCTGTTTAAGTAAGAAGGCCGAATGGTAAGCCCAAAAATCAGGGAAATTAACCCCACCGTCCTCCTTCCTAGCCTTCAATTTCGCCAGGGCGATTCTGGGCGTCTTATTGTTCCACAAGTAGCGACTTAACAAACCCTCAATCTGGTGGTAGACCTGCTTTGGAAGGTAACAAGGGAGCATCTCGAGGATGTAATTAATCTTAGGGGTAATCACCATCTTAATTGTCTCTAACTGCCCCCACCACGACAGAGCCAAAGGGGACCACTTACTGGACAGGGCCTGCACTAGATCCACAACCTAGCATGAATTAAATCGAATTGTCTCCTCCAATACTGCAGGAGCCTTTAACGCTTATTAGTGCAGTGGTTTCACAGCATTAAGGGCACCGATAAAGGCATACTTGATCCCTTAATGCTCTTTAGTAAATATACCCTGTAGGGACATATTTAGTAAAGTGCACTAACATTTACTGTTGCTAAAAACACACACTAAACAGTGTGGGACTGAGATAACTGCTTTTTGTTTTTGTGCTATCAAGTCAGTGCTGACGCCTGGCAACCCAGGTGCCTGTGGGGTTTTTTTTGGCAATATATTACTGTAAGTAGATTGCCAGACCTGAGGCAATGGAGGGCAAAGTGATTTGCCCAAGGTCACAAGGCGTGCCAGTGGGCATCAAACCCTTGATTTTCTGGGTATTAGGCAGTAGCTCCAACCACTAGACTACTCTTTTGCACTGCTGCCTGTCAGACAGCTGCCTAGGGTGAGAACTTACACAATCTTGACGATGCATATATTCATATGATTCTTGCAAGGTATTGTGGGTAATGTAGTTCATTCACTCCCAAACACAGCGGAAGACAATAATTGAGTTGTGAAACCAGTGGTAAGGCCAATAAAATACTTCTTTTATTGATGGGGTTTAATTCACCCAGCACAAGTATGCTTGTTAGCAATATAAATGAGGTTACTTGCTTGCAGTGTTTAAATGGATAACATAAAGTCTCAAAGCAAACCAGAAAACAACCTTCAGCTTGTCAGGTAATTAGCTAATGTTTTCTTAGCAAATAATTACCAAATAAAAAGGCACAAAGAAATAAATGAACTTTGCTTGTTAGGTTAACTTCTGCTTATTTTCCACACAGATCCTGCAGTGATTCTCTCTTGCTCACACACACAATCAGGTGCAGCTTTAATTACTATCAATTGTCCAGCTGAAACCCTTTAGCTGGCTGGCTGCTACTGTGTGAACCCAAATCCTGCTTTAAGAGCTGTTTGCAGTGGAAATAAGGAACAAAGTTAGGTTTCTTTGTGATGGCTGATGTGTTTGCTCACAGAAAGCTAGCAATAGCATTTAGATAGAGAACAGTCCATGTAATTAATAGTTTCATCTGCTGTATCTCCCCCTTCATCAATCAGCATAGGGTCACTATCATACATTGGCACAGACGAGTCTTTCATTAAGGCACTATCATGAGAATGCTTATTCCCTTGCTGCCATTCTCTATTATAGATAGGGTCTGGATCAGTGTTCATACCTGAGCATCTCCTGCTATCATAATTCCTCTCTGTATAGCCTGGCCAGTATGTAATCCAGTTCTGATGTCCAGCCTTCCAATCTTGATCCCTGGACACTGGATCCTCTCTCACATACCTTCTGGCATAGGTCTGAAAGTCCTTTCCACGTGCAGTCTTCTCTCTTCCAGGTAGCCACTGGTGATTCCTATCTCTGCCAATCCATTCCTCTGGCTGACTCCAGTCCAATGGACTCTGCTGGCATTTGGAATACCTCCCAGTATAGGTACTGCCTTGGAATCTCCCAGACCTTCCAATGGCCTTTCTTCTCTTCCTTCCAGAGAGTTTCCTTCTCTCTCTATCCGCTTGGCTTGGCTTCTGTTTCTCCAGGTGATGCTTGAACCTGTAGCTGAGCTGGAGCTTGTAGCCATTGCTGTAGCTCTTCCTGAAGCTTGGCTGGAGCTTGTAGTAACTGTTATCTGAAGAATAAGCTCTATTCTTATTCTGTCCTAATGTGTGCTCCTCCCTAACACAGCGCAGCTGTGTTGAATCAGGCCCTGCCCTTTGAGATGAGTGCTTAGGGATTACCTCATAGCTCTCTTGATTGCACACACGTTTTCTCACTTCAGCCCCTCTCATGGCTGCTGGAAACCTGGTGCATTCTGGGACTGGTAGTCTTTTAGGTGAAAACTCTGTTTTCTTACTTCTACCAGAACTGACAGGTTGCTTGTTCAGAGTCACATCATCTTTTCTATAGCTCCTACCTGAGCTATGATAAGCTTCCTTATCACATGCCATGTGTTAAAACAGCCAGGGCAGTAAAAATACTGCAGTAATGGCTTAGCATATGATTAGGTGGGGACTCAGCAGGTTAGGGACAGAGAATAGGTATTGACTTCACATTGAGGTTAGGACAGGGGTGAACAGCATGAATTGTCACTGTTGCTGTTAGCGCGGGTGGCCTTGCTGCCACCTCTATGGGTGGTGTTAAGCGTACCTGGTTTAATTGTGTTTACAGTTTTTGGTGAGGTGCATCTCATTTTGGTAACTGGACATGCTGGACATACCTCCAACAGTTGGAATGGGGCCATTTTAACTTCCGTGCTAATTTTTGCCTCTTAATGCACATTAAGGAGGGTATTTTAGAAGTCCTATTCATTTGTTGGATGTCTGAAAATCGACACTCACTGGGACGTGCAAAGAATGGAGACATTTCTGGAGTAATTTTAGAAGCCAGGTATATAGATGTCCTCAGTGCAAGAACGCCCATGCAGCATGGGAGCATGGTGGAGACGTGGCCTGGGCAGAGCAAGGGAAGCGCACTTCTTGGTGCAATGTAGGAACGGCACAAGCATGTCTGGCTCTGGTTACTCAGGTGACCATGCTCATACCTGCTCCTGACCATGAATAAGAGGCAAAAAAATATTTGTTTCATGGCTGCAGTGACTCCAGGGGGAAGAGCAAAATGAGCTTACTTTGCAGCAGTTAATATTTCCTGACTGAAGAAACTTGCTTCTAAATACAAACTCCAAGCATATTACCGACCCACTACTGCATGTCTGAGTAACTGAACAGCAGGATGTGCTAGTCTCATAACATAGAGGTCTTCTTTCTGACCAAGTACCTGGTTCTGCAGGTGTGTACTTTGGGGACATCCACATTGTAAAATGGCCTACACCCATGCACATTCCCAACCTTGCTATCTGCACCAGGCCCATCTCCAGAACCGGCTAATAGGATGTTCATTTTCAGGGCGGAGATGCAGCAATTTCAGAAGGCTCAGCTACTACTACTTTGGTTTTTGGAAGTTCTGCTCTGGACATCCCAGATTTTTCCTAGAAGTCCCTTCTAAAATGCCACTTTAGGACCTTAGTGCACTTTAGCAAACAGGTCTCTTTCTGTAATTTACAATCTACAAGTATTGTAAAATTGCTTCTTCCTCTTTATTTTCCATTACCACTATATATATCAGTATAAACCATAATGTTGCTAATACTATGCTATTGCTTGGCATTATTATTAGGTCATTTGCCATATAAAGTCAAATGTAAAAACTATTTAGTCAATTTTAAATGTATTTATTTATTTAGTACAAGTGACCAAATTCAGCAGAATATTGTGGGGGGAAGCTGATAATCACTTAGGAGTGCATGGTTTGGAGGAGTGGCCTAGTGGTTTGGGCAAGGTCTTCAGGCCGGAAGGTCAGGGGTTCAAATCCCACTAGAGGACAGCAACCTTGGGCCGGAAGGACTGGGGTTTCTAGTCCCACAGGTGCTCCTTGTGGTCTTGGGCAAGCCACTTAACCCTCCGTAGCCCATGTTCCCTGTAAAATAGTTATCTCCAAGTTATAATGCCCTGTTCAATGTAATTTCAGTTTGTTCAATGTAAACCACACTGATGCAGAATAGCATGTATATAAGAGAATGTAAATAAATAAATAAAATAAATGGTTTGAAGTGGATGGGAAAATGGGAGTAGCAGGTCCCTCACTGGTTTGGTTTCCAGCTTGAGGACTCTGTTTACGTATTGTGCACATCTGAAGAGGGTGCAGAGAAGACTAGTGTAGGGATGTCTAGATGTGTATTTTCATTTATGATGTTGTGCAATTTTCTGTATAGAACAGAGGGCCTTGGAAACATAGCTTTCCTCCCCAACTGGGAAGAAGTATACACACTATACTGATGAGCATATTGTATTTGTTTATGATGATCCTCCTCCTTTAGCTGCTTAGTGCACTCAGGCAGGTTACATTGTCCAACCTACAGATCAAACTTTTGTTCCTTAAACGTGAGTTAAAAGAAGCGAGATGATCTTTCTTCTTGAAACCAGCCCTAAGTGTTATTAATGTGCCGAATCATAAAATATTGTTTCATTATGTCTTTTTTTTCTACTATAGATTGAGCGGCCTTTTCTTTTGAACTGGAAATTATGTAAATAATCAACTTCTTTTTCCTGCTTTCTATCCATGCATACTCCTAAATGTGCAGTCTTTATGTGCCTAACCAGGAGTCTTGCCAGATTAAATGAGGAGCTGTTAATGAAACCACTGTGTGAAGACTTTCCTGATCTGCTGAACCCTTAAGAGATCAAACAATGCAGCAGAGCAGGTTAGAAGTGATGGATGTACCTGTGTAAATCACTTCTTCAAAGCTAAATTGTTCCAACTCACACACTGCCAGAAAATTGTAAAGGTTCCCACAGACATTTAACCTAACTTCTGAGGATCATGGGATAAGATAAGAGAGAAGATTTTGAAAACTTGGACATAAAAGGAGCAGGGTATAAAGCAAGCAGGTTAAGATGATAAAATGAATGTATGTGTGCAAATAGAAGGTAGTATTACATTGCTCATGTGGGAAGGTATTCTTATTACTCAGTCAGTAGTATTTGGAAGACAACAGACTCTGCTTGAGAAGATCATAACTTTATTGCAAGACCCAAAGATCCATCGGCAATACAAAAATAGTAGAGAAGAGGCAATAGTAAACCCTGCTCTTGCAGGTCAGATGGCCCTCCACATTCTTGTTAAGTGCAAATTTGCTGTGCTATATATATAGTGTATTGGATTTTTACAAAAAAAAAAAAAAAGAATCTATCTGTAACACAAAAATAACAGTGATATGGCAGTAGTAATGCTCTGTGCTTGTAACTCAGCTAACTAAAATGCAACAAACCAATGAATTCTTCCATTCCTGCTACACTGTTAAAGTTTTCTTTGGTTTTCGATATTTTAGACTCCCAAACAAAGCTACAATAGGACCTTAGGGCCTGATATTCGAAAGGCATTTACACAGTTTACAGCCCAGTAAACCATTTAAATGCCTTTAATTGGGATATTCAATCACACTTACACAGTTAGTGCCGTTGAATATCCTCTTCTAACCCTACTACATACCTCGATGCTATGTGGTTAGCATCAAGGCATGTCGTGGGCATTCCGGGGTGGAGTGGGGGCGAAGGCTGTGGCTAACCGGGCAGCTGCGATATTGCACTGTGACCTGGTTAGCAACCTGCGGGTAAAACTAGGCCAGTTTTTGCAACGCCTAGTTTTACCCGCAGGAGCTAACTGGGTAGCAGTGCAATATTGCTGCTACCCGGTTAGGCTCTGTGGCAGTTTCCACTTTGCGGCAAACCTAGATATTCAATGATGTTGCTGCGGCATTGAATATCCAGGATTAGGGGTTGGTGGGCACCGCTATGCACCATAGCGGTGCATAGCCTTCCAACTGAATAGTATTTAAGGGTCCTTTTATGAATGCCCGCTAAGAATTTGCACTTAATGTGCATTACCAACACACATTAAGCGCAAAGCCTTTGCACAGTATGTTCCCAGCAGCTAACGCATGACTGAATACTGTAATGAGTGACGTACTTAATGTGGGTGCATCTAACAATACTCATGGAGGTGTCATTTGGTACATCTGTGCTAATTGCCGTGTTAACTGTTCTCGCATGCTAATGTGCTTTCCATGTCCACACTCTGTCTCTAACCCGCCTATTATTCACATGAGTGCACAAGTGCCAGTTAACGTTCATTTTAGTTGTAAATAGCTGGAATGCCCACGTTTTAGAGTTCACTGCAGCCAGTTACCACACACTATAATGTATGTCAGCTAGTTAGTGGCAATTAGTAAAAGGGCCCCTAAGTTTGTTAACAGTTATCCTGAGACTGAGAGAAAATGTGGGCTCTACTTACAGTTTCCTGGAGTCTGCACTGTCTTTGCAGGATGCTTCTATTCTTGGTGTTCAAAAATTCTGAATTTAGGTGTTTATTTTTAAGCTAATTAGATATTCTTTGAGGGTTCAACAATCTTTATTTAAAGATGTTTTCATAAGAACATAAGATATTTGCAGAAAGTTGCAGAATCAGTGACCACAAGGAAGCAAAGGGTAGTGGTGGTTGGTGACTTTCTTCTGAGGGTTACTGAAGCATCCATCTGCATACCAGACTTGATGTCCAGAGTGGTATGCTGTCTGTCAGGTGCCAAAATCCGAGATGTTACGGAGAGTTTACCAAGACTCATCAAGCTCACTGACTATTACCCGATGTTGCTCATCCATGTCAACACAAATGATACTGCCAGGTATCCCTCTGAGCATATTAAAAGTGACTTCATGGCACTGGGACAGAGGGTGAAGCACATCGGGGCGCAGGTGCTGTTCTCTTCAATCCTCCCTGTTGAGGATATAGGCCAAGGCAGAGAAGCTCGCATCCTGGAGATAAATGCATGGCTGTGTGGATGTGTCATCGAGAGTGTTTTGGTTTCCTGGACAATGGCATGCTGTTCCAAGGGTTGCAGAGCAGAGATACCATCCACCTGTCCAAGAAGGGTCGACATGTCTTCAGTAGCAGATTGGCTAACCTACTGAAGAGGGCTTTAAAATAGATTCATTGGGGATGGGTGAAGAGAGCCCCCAGGTTAGTAAAAGCCCCCGGGTAAGTGAAACATTAAATACCTTTATGGAAATGGGTAAAAGGAGTTACATATGGAAAGCAGTGTGTATAAATGCCTGTGTTGAGGCTTTAGTGGGAGAGGCTGACTTGGATTTAGTGGCAGTAACAGAGACATGGTTCATGGACAACCATGACTGGGATGTAACTATATTAAGCTATACTTTATTCAGAAAGGACAGGGTAGGAAGAAGGAGGAGAGGCACTATATGTAAAAAATAATATTAAAACTATGGAAACATAGGGCTTAAAAGGGAGAGAGGAGGCACTGTGGCTTAAACTAGAAAGAGGGAAAGAGAAACCTATTTGTATTGGCATGATATACAGAATTCCCTCACAGGGAGAAGAGGTGGACAGAGAGTTAATTGAAGACATATGCAACATTGCCAAGAAAGGGGAAGTGCTACTGATAGTGGATTTCAATATGCCAGATGTTGATTGGCACATCCTTGCTGCAGTATCATCTAGAAGTTAGGAGATCCTTGATTCTCTACAGGGAGAACTATTCAGACAACTGGTAACAGAACGTATAGGGGCCATACTGGACATGGTGCTTACCAATGGGAAAATGGTTCTGATATTATAATGGGAGAACATCTCATATCCAGTGATCACCAGATGGTATGGTTCAGTATTAGGACTAGGGCTGATAAAATCCATTCAAAGGCGAGAGTCCTAGATTTTAGGAAAACCAACTTTGCCAAGATGGGCCAATACCTCAGGGAGTCATCAGCAGGATGGGAACAGTTGGGGGATGTAGAAAAACATTGGGCAAAACTGAAAGGGGATATTTTAAGGGCAACCAAACGTTTTGTTAAAATGGTAAATAAAAGGAAAAGGAAAAGGAGACCACTATGGTTTTTGAAAGAAGTAGCTGAAAAGGTGAAGAAAAAGAGGGAGGCCTTCATGAAATACAAGAGATCACAGAGAGACGAAGACAGGCATCTATATTTGAAAAAACTTAGAGAAGCTAACAAAGTAGTCAGGAAAGTAAAGACTCAAAAAGAGGAGGAAATAGCCAATGCAATAAAGTGGGGGGGGGGGGGGGCGGGGGATAAGACATTTTTCAGAGTTAATGAGAAGAGGAAGGGCAAAAGTGGTATTGGCAGACTCAAGGTGAAGGGGAGGAATATGTTGAAGCTGATGAGGATAAAGCGAAATTGTTTAACAAATATTTCTGTTCTTTGTTTGCAGATGAAGAACCAGGAGTAGGATCTCAGAAAACACCCACAAAAATGAACAGAAGTGAGGGACATCTTGAACAATTTTCAGAAGACTGTGTTCGTGAGGAATTAGCTAAACTTAAAGTAGACAAAGCGATGGGACCTGATGGGATACACCCGAGAATACTGAGGGAACTTGGGGACAATCTAGCAGCTCTACTGCCTGACCTTTTCAATGCTTCGTTGGAGTTAGAAACATAGAAACATAGAAACATAGAAACATGATGACAGAAAAAGACCACAAGGCCCATCTAGTCTGTCCTTCCATAACAACAACTACAACAGTCCACTTTTTACCTTTAGAGATCCTCTGTGTTGGTCCCATGCTTTGTTGAATTCAGTTACTGTCCTCATCTCTACCACCTCCACTGGGAGACTATTCCACGGATCCACTACTCTTTCCGTAAAGAAATATTTCCGCATATCACTCCTGAATCTATCTCCCTTCACCCTCATCCCATGTCCCCTCGTCGCAGAACTTGCTTTCAATTGAAAGAGGCTCTCTCCCTGAACATTTATGCCACGGAGGTATTTAAACATCTCAATCATATCACCCCTATCCCGCCTTTCCTCTAAGGTGTACATATTAAGATCCTTAAGTCTGTCCTCATATGCTTTATAATGAAGACTACTAATCATCTTAGTAGCATCCCTCTGCACCGACTCCATCCTGTTCACATCCTTTTGAAGGTGCGGTCTCCAGAATTGCACACCATACTCCAAATGAGGTCGCACCAAAGACTTATACAGAGGCATTATCACCTCCTTTTTTCTGCTGGCCATTACTCTCCGTATGCACCCAAGCATCCTTCTAGCTTTTGCCGTCGCCTTTTCTACCTGTTTAGCTACTTTAAGATCATCGGACACAACTACGCCTAGGTCCCGCTCTTCTTTAGTGGACAAAAGTACTTCATCTCCTATGCTGTATTGCTCCCTAGGATTGCTGCAGCCCAAATGCATGACCTTACATTTTTTAACATTAAATCCCAGCTGCCAAATTCTAGACCATTCTTCAAGCTTAGCTAGATCCCTCCTCATGTTATCTACACCTTCCTGGGTGTCTACTTTATTGCAGATTTTGGTATCATCCGCAAAGAGGCAAACCTTACCCGACAGCCCTTCCGCTATATCACTAACAAAGATGTTAAAAAGAATCGGACCAAGGACAGATCCCTGGGGCACACCACTGGTAACATCCTTCTCCTCAGAGTGAGCTCCATTTACTTGTACTCTTTGTCGCCTCCCACCCAACCAATTTCTAACCCAAGCAGTAACTTTAGGGTCCATCCCTAGGGTGCTCAGTTTGTTTATAAGTCGCCTGTGAGGAACAGTGTCAAAGGCTTTACTGAAATCTAAATACACCACATCTAGAGCTCTCCCTCGGTCCAACTCCCTGGTCACCCAGTCAAAGAAATCAATCAGATTTGTCTGACAAGACCTGCCTCTGGTGAATCCATGCTGCCTCGGATCCTGTAATCCGCTGGACTCCAGAAACCTCACTATCTTCTCTTTCAACAGCGTTTCCATTAATTTACTCACCACTGAAGTTAAACTAACCGGCCTGTAGTTTTCAACCACATCCTTACTTCCGCTTTTGTGTAAAGGCACCACATGAGCCTCTCTCCAGTCCTTTGGCACCACTCCCGACTCCAACGAGGCATTGAAAAGGTCAGTCAGTGGAGTTGCTAGAACGTCCCCAAGTTCCCTCAGTATTCTAGGGTGTATCCCATCCGGTCCCATCGCTTTGTCTACTTTAAGTTGAGCTAGTTTCTCACGAACACAGTCTTCTGAAAATTGTTCAAGATGTCCCTCGCTTCTATTCTTATTTGTGGGTGTTTTCTGAGGTTCTGCTCCTCGTTCTTCATCTGTGAACACAGAACAAAAATATTTGTTAAGCAATTCCGCTTTATCCTTATCAGCTTCTACATATTCCCCCCCTGTACCCTTGAGTCTGACAATACCACTTTTGCCCTTCCTCTTCTCACTAATATATCTGAAAAATGTCTTATCTCCCCATTTTATTGCATTGGCTATTTCCTCCTCCTTTTGAATCTTTGCCTTCTTGACTACTTTGCTAGCTTCTCTAAGTTTTTCCAAATACAGATGCCTGTCTTCCTTTCTCTGTGATCTCTTGTATTTCATGAAGGACTCCCTCTTTTTCTTCACTTTTTCAGCTACTTCCTTCGAAAACCATAGCGGTCTCCTGTTCCTTTTGCCTTTATTTACCATTTTAACAAAAAGGTTGGTTGCCTTTAAAATACCCCCTTTCAGTTTTGCCCACTGTTGTTCTACATCCCCCAGCTGTTCCCATCCCACTAATGACTCCCTGAGGTATTGGCCCATCTTCGCAAAGTTAGTCTTCCTAAAGTCTAAGATCTTCACCTCGGAATGGATTCTAACAGCCCTAGTCCTAATACTGAACCACACCATCTGGTGATCACTGGATGCAAAATGATCTCCCACTACAACATCAGAAACACTTTCACCATTGGTAAGCACCAAGTCCAGTATGGCCCCTTCACGTGTGGGGTCTGTTACCAATTGCCTGAATAGTTCTCCCTGTAGAGAATCCAGGATCTCCTTACTCCTAGATGATACTGCAGCAGGAAAGTGCCAATCAATATCTGGCATATTGAAATCTCCTAGCAGTAGCACTTCCCCTTTCCTAGCAATGCTGCGTATGTCTTCAATTAACTCTCTGTCCACCTCTTCCTCTTGTGAGGGAGGTCTGTATATCACACCAATGCAAATAGATTTCTCTTTCCCTCTTTCTAGTTTAACCCACAATGCCTCCTCTCTCCCTTTTAAGCTCTGTAATTCCAAAGCTTTAATAGTAGTTTTTACATATAGTGCTACTCCTCCTCCCCTTCTTCCTACCCTGTCCTTTCTGAATAAAGTATAGCCAGGTATAGTTACATCCCAGTCATGGTTTTCTGTGAACCATGTTTCTGTAACTGCCACTAAATCTAAGTCAGCCACTCCCACCAAAGCTTCAACTTCAGAGATCTTATTTCCCATGCTACGGGCATTAATACACACTGCTTTCCATATGTTACCCCTGTTACCCATTTCCATAAAGGTATTTAATGTATCACTTACCTGGGGGCTTTCTTCACCCATCCCCAACGAATCTAGTTTAAAGCCCTCTTCAGTAGATTAGCCAGTCTACTACCAAAGATGTGTTGACCTTTCTTGGACAGATGGATGCCATCTCTGCTCTGCAACCCTTGGAACAGCATCCCATGGTCTAGGAAACCAAAACGCTCTCGAAGACACCATCCACGCAGCCATGCATTAATCTCCAGGATGCGAGCCTCTCTGCCTTGGCCTTTACCCTCAACAGGGAGGATTGAAGAGAACACCACCTGTGCAGCTACCTGCTTCACCCTCTGTCCCAGAGCCATGAAGTCACTTTTGATACGTTCTGAGGTATACCTGGCAGTATCATTTGTTCCAACATGGATTAGCAACATTGGGTAATAGTCAGTGGGCTTGATGAGTCTCGGCAAATTCTCCGTAACATTTTGGATCTTGGCACCAGGCAGACAGCATACCTCTCTGGACATCAAGTCTGGTCGGCAGATGGACGCCTCAGTACCCCTCAGAAGAGAGTCTCCAACCACCACTACCCTTCGATTTCTTCTGGTCACTGATTCTGCAACTATGGGGTACTTGAACTCTGGTTCTTCCCTTTCCAGGGATGCTTTCACCTCCTCCACTTCCAGGGCTGCATAATGGTTCTTCAATTCAAGGGCTGGAGAAGTTGGATTGGTGATTTTGCAGGCTCTGGTGACTTTTGTCCAACCATCGACATTCTGTTGACACCCATCTTCTCCTGTGCTGGAGAGCCTGGTTGCTGCAAGCAGCATCTCATCAATGTACTTCTCACTGTCTTGAATGCTCCTCAGCCTTGCCACCTCCTCTCTGAGTTCCTCCACTTGTTTCCTCAGAGCTTCAGCATGCAGGCACCCTGCACATGGAACTGGTTCTTCAACTGGCAATAGGGCCCCTGTCTGGACCGAGGCAGAAGCTGTAACGGGGGCAACAGCTTTAGCAATACGATTTTTCCCAGCCATTGTTCTGTTTGTGGAGCTTAGGTATCTGTTAAAGTAAAAGAGAGAGATCTACGAAGTACCAGCTGGTTTTGCAGCTGTCCTTTCAGAGAAAAAGCAGTTAAATCTCTTTAATTATATTCAAAATGTGCTGGTCCAATTCACTGTGATTTGATAAAGGGGGAGGTGCCCTATAAAGCAAGACTGCTCACTAGGGGTGGGTGGGAGTCGGGGTGGGTAGGGAGGGAACTAACACCTGATTAGGTGTTAGCAGTTCCTGAACCTGAGGGGGTTACAGAGTTCAGCAATACTACTGTGCTCAAGTACAGGAGTGGTGTCAAAGGACTGGAGAGAGGCTCATGTGGTCCCTTTACAGAAAAGTGGATGTAAGGATGTGGTTGAAAACTACAGGCTGGTTAGTTTAATCTTAGTGGTTAATAAATTATTGGAAGCGCTGCTGAAAGAGCGAACAGTGAGGTTTCTGTTGTCCAACGGATTACTGAATTCAAGGCAGCATGGATTCACCAGAGGCAGGTCTTATCAGACAAATCTGATTGATTTCTTTGACTGGGTGACCAGGGAATTGGACCGAGGGAGAGCCCTAGATGTGGTGTATTTAGATTTAATTAAAGCCTTTGACACCATTCCGAACAGGCAACTTATAAACAAGCAGAGCACCCTGGGGATGGACCCTAAAGTTACTGCTTGGGTTAGAAATTGGTTGAGTGGAAGGTGACAAAGGATACAGGTTGGTTAGTTTAATCTCAGTGGTGAATTAATTATTGCTCACTCTGGGGAAAAGGAGGTTACCAGTGGTGTGCCCTGGGGATCTGTTCTTGGTCTGATTCTTTTTAACATGTTTGCTAATGATATTGCAAAAGGGCTGTCGGGTTAGGTTTGCCTCCTTGCAGAAGGATACCAAAATCTGCAGTAGAGTAGACACCCAAGATAGTGTAGATAACATGAGGAGGAATCTAGCTAAACTTGAAGAATGGTCTAGAATTTGGCAGCTGAGATTTAATGTTTAAAAAATGCAAGGTTGTGCATTTGGTCTGCAGCAATCCAAGGGAGGAATATAGTATAGGGGGTAAAGTACTTCTGTCCACTAAAGAAAAGCGGGATCTAGGCATGATTTTGTCTGATGATCTTAAAGTAGCTAATCAGGTAACACAGAAACATAGTATATGAGGGCAATTAAAGACCAGCATGGTCCGTCTAGTCTGCCCAGCAAGTTGACAAGAGCAGGTGCACTTGCCACTCCGTGCAGGTCACCCCTGCCCATACCTTTGTTTAAGGGTGTACCCACTGCTCTGTGTAGGTCACCCCTATTTGTTCAGCTATAAGAGACAGTAATGCTAAAAAGGTAGAAAAGGCAATGGCGAAAGCTAGAAGGATGCTAGGGTGCATAGGGAGAGGAATGGCCAGCAGAAGAAAGGAGGTGATAGTGCCTCTTTATAAGTCTTTGGTGTGACCTCATTTGGAGTATTGTGTGCAATTCTGAAGACTGCACCTTCAAAAGGATATAAACAGGTTGGCGTCATTAGAGAAGGTGGATAGTAAAATGGTTAGAGGTCTTCATTATAAAGTATATGAGGACAGACTTAAGGATCTTAATATGTATACTTTAGAGGAAAGGTGCGATAGAGGTGATATGATTGAGATGTTTAAATACCTCCAGCCAAACACCCAGCCACCAATCTGTCGATTAATTTTGACTAAACCCCTAGATCGGTGCTTCTCAACTGGTGTGCCATGGTGAACTTGCAGGTGTGCCACGAGAGCTGCCCTCTTCCCCATCACATCTGGCTGTCTTATAATCATACACAGGCGCAATAATAAGCTGGCTCATGTATGCTAGAAATGCCATGAAGCAGCCCATTAGCTAAGCACTATTATTACAGAGCCACTGCAGATGCTGACTCTTCATATCTCTAAGGAGATTTAGTGAGGTTCCCCACCCCTCTGCAGACACTAAGGCTCTTCTCTGCACCTGTGGCGTAAGATACAATGAGGGGCCCCCAGGCAAAATTTTGCTGATGGGCCCCCATTGTCGCGGCGGCGGTGGTGTGCCCCCCTGTGTGGGCCCTCCCATGTAGTGTCAGCACCAGCAGCATGTTGAACTTACCATGTTTGCTGCGCTGCTCCACTCTTGTAAGTTTGCCGCAGAGAACGTGGGCCCGATACCTGTTCTATGCCAGGCCAAACCACGCAAGACTTTGACTCAGCAGCGAACAGCCACTGGGCCCGCGTTCCCAGTGGCAAACTTACAAGAGTAGAGCAGTGCTACAAACTGTTGGGGGTTTTCTGGGCTTCCCCTAAGATTATTTGAGGAGTTTTCTATTTTTGTTTGACTGTTTGTGTTCAACCCCAACATACTTACAGGACCTACCTTAAACAAATTGCTCATGCCACCGTAAGAGCATGGGAAATTTTTTATTTTATTTTTGCCAGGTCTGTAACATCACAAGCTTTGCTTTCAACTTATAAGGTACAAATTTCAATATCAATCCATAGCATTAATACATCTATAACAAGCAAAGCACCTGACGTAAGTGTAAAAAGGTCCTGGAGACAGAGAGAGAGCCTCACTCTAGTGAGATCAGCCCATGTCTGTCTCCCTATCTAAATTTCTCTGCTATATTTATATCCACTTTTAAGCTTGAGACAAATCTACTATTGATATGCAGATTCCCTTCCTTTCATGTTCCCTATTTTTTCAAGCAACTCTGCTCCTGAATCTCTGCCCTCCCTTTTTCTTCTCTTGTGACATCCTGTCTCAATCGTTCTCATGGTAATCTTCATAGTCTTCGTAGCTGTGTGCTGACCCTGGTTCCTGTAGATAAAGTTCTTTGTTTTTTCCCTTTGTTCATTCAAGGGGGCCCAGGTGACAGTTTTGTCACTAGCTGTGTAGTTCTCATTGTCTCAGCTCTGAGTCAGGATATTAGCTTATTCTGTAGCTCCAAACTGCTAATTCTGCAGGTTTAGTGTGAAAAGATGAAAGGGTCAGCAGGCTTTTTTTCTTTCTTAGGCCTGGAGCTATAGACGTTAGCACAAGATAGATTCAACCTGTAACAAATGTACCTGAAGGGGGATTCATTTTTTCCCTTCAAAGCATGTTAAAGTATGTTTGCTGTGCTGCTGCTTCCACCACCGCTGTGCGGGCCACCTTTCTGCCTGGGCCCCCACACATTGTGGGGGCTGCTTGGACAGAATTTACACTTGTGCCCTGCAACTATCAGGGCTGTCCATCCACCTCCTCTGATGCCACAGGATACCGAGAGCCTCATATGCTCTCATCAATGTGGCTGCTGCTGATTCACACTGACGCACCAACCCCCCCACTGCCACGGCTGATAAGAACTTCCAGTTCTATACGCTGATACCCTCAGCGCCCCTCTAATGCTCCTCTCCCTAGAGTCTGAAGAGGGGGCCCCCTATTGATGCTGTCATTGTAGCCCACCTAATGACCCTGTTCAAGGAGTCTGCTGTGAGGAGGTGCCACAGTCAGATCAACTGGCCAGGTAAAAATGGTGGGAACCTGAAGAAAATGATGGTGGATGAAGAAAATGAAGGCTGTCTGGATGGAGATGACCAAGAAAAAAAAATCTAGAAATAGAGGTGGTGGAGTGGAAGAGAAAATTTAAGAGCAGCCTATAGATAGACATGGTCCCCCAAGGAAAAGTGCTGCCTGTGCGAGGGGGGCGGGGGGGGGGGGTGTATGATAAGGAATAGGTGCTGAAGTGCTACCTCTCTGGTGCAGGGGAGGGGGCAGAGGATAAAAAAATCCTATTAGTTAGGGTCAGGCCAAGAGGAAAAAAATTCTGCTTCTGAGGTGGGAGGGGGTGATGTAAAGTGCTGCTAGTGGATGGGAAAAAAGAAAACATTTCTGTGCCTGGAGAGGTTTGTGTGTATGAAATAAATGCTGCCTGTGGGAAGTGGGGCAGGGTCAGGAGAGAGAAAGAATGTTATTTCTTTATTTACAATTTTTAAATATACTGCAATTTTGTCATGTTTCTGAGTGGTTACAGTAAACTGTGGGGAAAGGAAAGAGCTGGCTCTGTCTGCGGCAGAAAGAAAGGGATAGGCTAGCCATGCACATTGGGGGGGGGGGAGGGGCAAGATAGGGGCGGATTGGTGGTGTGGCAGAGAGGTGCAGGCTGGCTGTATTCATGTGCGTTGGGTAGCATGAGGGAGTGTGTGTGGAGGGGCAGATTGCGGGGTCAGGCTGTTATATGTGTGCGTATGTTTGAGGGGGCAGGCTGCTATATGACTGAGAAGCAACACCAATTTTTTTTACCACATGGCTGATTTTACTACACAGTGACTGCTAGTCAAGTAGCCAGTGGCCAACGACTAGCAAATACAATGACTGCAAAATTTGGTTTGATGTGCCTCAAGGGTCAAGCAAACTTGAGTGTGCCCTGAAATAAAAAAGGTTGAGAAGCACTGCCCTAGATCACCTTTTATGCCCTTTGTAAGAAGACCTTGGTATGACATCCAACCAGCACAAATATAAACCAGAGAACATCCCCGACACTTGCTCAAAATCTTCTTTTCCACCAGTATCAGCTGACTGCAAGTCCATGAAATTAATTCGTTCTCACTTAAATTGATTATTTATTTATTTATTTTATTTGTGATTTCTTCTATACCGCACTATTTATCATCAGCGCAGTTTACATGTAACCAAAGTTGTATAATGTATAACAGTCTAACATTGACATTTACAGAGAACAGGGAACTTAAACATGGAGAACGGGGTGAACTATATACACTATGTACAAATTAGAATAATAGTCGGCATGTTTGTCTTTAGGACAGGTTGACGTGGGGATAGTTAAACGCAAGTGGCAAGTGGTACGTTATTCTGAGGGAGTCGCAATGGTTCAGGATAGGAGGGTTAGGTGATGTTATCAGTAATGGAGAAGTACTGTAAGAAGAGATAGTGTTTGATTGCCTTCCTGAACTGGGGGAGGTTGGTTATGGCGCGGATATTTGCAGGGAGGGAGTTCCAGTAGGACAGTGCATAAAGAGCAAAAGCACGCTTACTTGTTGTCTTTGAGCACTTGGTGATGGCTTTTGGTAGCAGTAAGGTGTTGCAGGCTATTGATCTTCTCGCTCTGTTAGGGGGGGTAGGGTATACAAGGTCTGAGAGGGAGGTTGATATGCATCTGTTAACTGCTTTAAATGTCATTGTTAGTGCCTTGAAGGTGATCCTGCAGTGGACAGGGAGCCAGTGCAGATCCTACAAGATGGGGGTAATATGGTCTCCTCTTGACGCTCCGTAGAGGGTTCTAGCTGCGGTATTCATCGCGAGCTGTAGGGGTTTGAGCGAGCTCTTTGGGAGGCTGGTAAGAGTGGAGTTGGCATAATCAAAATGGGCCAATATTAGGGCTTGAAAGACAGTTCTGAAGTCATTTGGTTCAAGAATCCATTTCATCTGTTGTAGGATCTGAACTTTGTGGTAGATGGCTTTAATGGTATTGCTTATCTGGGTATGCATGTTGAGGCGCTGGTCGAGTATTATACCCAGATATCGAATCGTCGTCTTGGAGATGAGTTCGGCATTGCGGACCTTAAGTGATGAGGGTGGGGAGAACTTCTAGTCTCTGCTGATAAAGAGAACCTCCGTCTTCTTAAAATTTATTTTGAGTTCTTGAGATTGTAACCAGTCTGTTACAGCGTCGAAACATGCAGAGAGTTGGGAGAGGTCTGGTTGATCTGTGGATATTGGGGTGAACATTAGGACATCATCGGCATATACTAGACAATTGATATTGAAAGACTGGATAAGATTGCAGATCGGTTGCATATAGATATTGAACAATAGGGCTGAAAGGGATGATCCTTGCGGAACCCCTTTCTCTTGTGGGAAAGGAGTAGATATAGATGGACCAGAGCATACATATTGCAGTCTATTTTTGAGATATGAGGCGCACCAAGCGAGTGCATTTCTGTGGACGCCCTTATCTGCAAGGTGGGATAGTAGTGTCTTGTGGCTGACCGAGTCAAAGGCAGCTGATATGTCAAGAAAGATGAGCGCAAAGCCTTGTCTGATGTTGTCGAGCCCTGTGGTTAGTGTGTTAAATAGAGTTGTCAGCAATGTTTCTACTCCATGTGACTCTCTGAATCCATGCTGGCAAGAGTCAAGGGGAGCGTTTGTCTCTATGTGATGAGTCAACTGCTATTGGACTATTTTTTCCATGATGTTGGCGAGGAGAGGGATGCTCGAGATAGGCCTGTAGGATTCCATCTTTGCGGGGTCAAGCTTATTGTTTTTTAGCAGCGGTTTTATTGATGTTTGCTTTAGCTTCTGTGGGAATGTGCCGGAGAGGAATGATGTACCTATTAGTTTGGCCAAAAAAGGACTAAGTTCGGTCCGAAGAGATTTTATCAGTGCGCAGGGCATGGGTCGTCTGGTGCCGTGGTGGTGTTTATATTCGTGATGGTGTTTAGGATATCCTTCGCAGTTGGGGGAGAGAAGGAGGTAATGATATGTTGATTATCTGCTGAGCTTGATAGGAGGGAGGGGGTGGAAGTATGTTGGGTATCTAGGGTAGATGGTAAGGAGGATGGGAGTAAGATTGATGGGGAGGTGGATGAAAGGGGGAATAAAAATGATTGGCCCGGGGGCGAAGATCTTGCAGGAGTGGTAGAATGACTTGTTTTGGTTCGTAGATAATCTGCATATTCCTGTGGATGTGGGAGGTTAGATAGGCAGGGTGAAGGTTCTTTGGATAAGGTTTTGACAAAATTGAAGAGCTCATGTGGTTTGTTTATTGAGTGTTGTAGTATCCCTGCGTAGTATTGCTTCATTTTTGTGGACACAGCCGTTCTGTGGGTATCCAGATGAGTGGTGTATGCGTCATAAGTTTCAGTTGTTCGGGAACGATGCCAGCATTTTTCAAGCTGTCGAAGTCGGCGAAGGGATGCCGTTAGATCAGGTGAATACCAGGGAGCCTTCTTTCTTTTGCTAGAAGATTTGTTGCTAGATGGTTTGTCAATTACAGCATTAAGACATTGGTCCCACAAAGATAGCATGTCATTCAGGTTTTGTTTGGGTGGTTCTAGGAGATGCTGTGCTCTTTCAAGGATCTCTTCTTTGATGAAAGGAAGGTAGCGCTTAGAAGTAGTAGCGAGTGGTTCGTCTGAGATAATGCGGTTATTGGTCATGGAGTGAGAAGGTAATGAGAATCTAATTAGACTATGGTTGGACCATGGCACCGAGCTTATGGAAAGCTTGAACTTGTGTATGGAGTGGGTGGCTACTTGTGGTGCAAATATAAGATCAAGCATGTTTCCCTTGATATGTGTAGGGGAGTCGACCATTTGGGTATAGCCTAGTGCTTTAAGGGCGTCAAGGAAGGTATCAGATTGGGCAACTTGAAGGGCAGGGAGGTTGAAATCCCCCAACAACTAGTTTGCAGTACATGGATTGCTTGGGTTGCATGCAAGGTCAATGATTAAGGAGAGGTCATCTGGTACAGGGGAAGGGGCTCTGTATATCAGGTTGATGGTATAGTGTTTGTTAACTATGGAGATGTAATCCAGGTGAGGGGTGCTATTGGAGGTAACTAGTTGAAATTGTAGGTTGTCTTTGGTCAGGATAAGTGTTCCTCCACCTCTTCGGTCGGATCTGTAACATGAGTGGATAGAAAAGTTAGGGGGCACGTGTTGATGGAAGAGAACAGCATCTGAGGCTGACATCCAAGTCTCCGTAATGCATAGGATGTCAAGATCGTGAGTAGATAGCATTTCTGTTATGGCAGGCCATTTCTTTCGGATGGAACGGGCGTTTATGAGAGCACATTTGAGGTTGGAAGGTGGGGTGGGTGTCTCCTGCTGGGGGTAGGATTGCTGGAGGGTGACATAAATGAGGTGAGAGTACAGCTTATGTTGCGGTCTCTCTGTCTGGTGGTGAGGGGGTGCATGATATCTTCTCCATGAGCCTTGTAGCTCACAGCTTGACAATGTGAAATGTGGTTAAGCAGAACATTAACAGATACTAGAGACAATGTAGCAGTGGTAAGGCAGAAACAACTATCTGTAACAGTGTTGCAGTAAACATAAGACAATGTAATAGCAATGATATGAAAGGACCATATCAAAGCTGTATAACAATTCAGCAATGGGTGAATAACAATGTAGCAATGAGGTGGTGAAACTACAGTGATTACATGCACTGGTGTTTGCACATAGTATAATTGGACACTGGCACATAGTATAATTATCATAGTATAATTGGACACTGGCACAACCTTGGTGTTTGCACATAGTATAATTATCAGTATAATTGGACACTGGCACAACCTTGCATGATGGTGTAAGAAGGGCAATAACTGGCACCACAGCATGCCCCACTCACCAAGCCAGGACAAAGACACACCACTCAAATGCCGCCCGTAAGGACGATTCGTCACCCGACATCCAGCACAATAGATAAAGTGATCACTGACTAACCAGACAGGCTTCCTGGGCTATAGTTGATCTGCATGAAAATCCTATAAAGTGTTATCATTGGGAACTAGCCCCCCCCAGGTTAAAAATAATCTGCAAAAGCCCCAGAATTCCTCCTGCCTATTCACTGAATGATCGAGTTTCCCAGACCAGCAGCAACAGTTCTTGTCACTGCCTCAATCCTGAATGGCCGCAAATTGGCAAGAATCCAATACCATGTGCAACAATGACATTTGCAAGATAGCTGTGAACTGAAAGTGAGTCAATGGTAACAAACTGTTATGCCTAAATAAGGCACCCACCCCCAAAGGTGGGAGGGGGTGATGAAATCAACTGCATTCATAACCTCCTGGGCCCCGTGATCTTCCAGGCCTATTTTGGACTTGACAATAGTCACTTGCAGTTATTAGTCACCCCCAGTGTTCATACTCATTCCCCAACCTTGTCATCTCACCGCCTTTAGCTGACTTACCCAACAATTGTCCAACCTGAAAAGCCTCAAAAAAGGCCAGGCAGCAAGCCACCCTATAAAACACAGTCTCAAACTGCAAGGTCATAAGTAAAGCAAAGCAATCCACAACTGCACTAGAACGTCATGTGTGATTGGCCACCTAGAAAGTGCTGATCTACTACTACTACTACTACTAAACATTTCTAAAGCGCTACCAGGCGCACGCAGCGCACACAGAGCTGTACAATGAAAACACAAAAAGACAGTCCTTGCTCAAAAGAGCTTACAATCTAAAAAGACAAAGGAAGAAAAGGAGTAGAAAAAGATAAGAACAAGGGCAAAGAGACAAGAGCAGGAGAGACAGGACAATGGAAAGAGGTAAGAACAAGTGTAAGAGGAAGAAAGAAAGGTGAAATAAAAGAGGGGAAGGAAGGAGAACAGCAAAATCAAGAGCCAAAGGCAGAGGCAAAAAGATGAGCTTTTAACTTGAGTTTGAAGAGGGGCAAAGAAGATGCCTGACGTATAGACAAAGGAAGTTTATTCCAAGCGTAAGGAGCAGCAAGGTGAAAAGAGCGGAATCTGGAGTTGGCAATAGAGGAGAAGGGCATAGCAAGAAGCAACTGGGAAGAAGAACGGAGTACACGAGGGGGGAAATAGGGAGAAATGAGAGAAGAAAGGTACTGAGGAGCCAGAGAGTGAATGCACTTATAGGTCAGAAGGAGAAGCTTAAAGTGAATACGGAAACGGATAGGGAGACAGTGAAGAGATCTGAGGAGAGGAGTGATGTGGGCAAAACGAGGCTGATGGAAAATCAAACGGGCAGCGGAGTGCTGAATAGACTGAAGAGGGAAGAGATGAGACTGAGGGAGACCAGCAAGAAGGAGGTTACAATAATCAAGGCAGGAGGTGATTAGGGAATGGATGAGGGGTTTAGTAGTGAGCTCAGAGAGAAAAGGGCGGATTTTGCCAATGTTGAAGAAAAAGAAGCAACAGGTCTTTGCGATAAGTTGGATATAAGAGGAGAAAGAGAGCGAAGAGTCAGAAATAACACCCAAATTGCGAGCAGATGAAACAGGTTGGAGAACAGAGCCATCAACAGAGACTGAAAAAGAAGAAGGAGAAAGGGAAATTTTAGGAGAAAAAACGAGAAGTTCAGTCTTGGCCATGTTCAATTTCAGGTGACGATGGAACATCCAGGCAGCATTGGCAGAGAGACAGCAAGAGATCCGGGACTGGAAAGCAGAAGAAAGATCAGGAGTAGAGAGATAGATTTGGGAGCCATCAGCATAGAGATGGTACTACTCCATCTCTTCATGATCCAGGAAACCAAATCCCCCAACTGGGTTCCCCTATCCCAATGCCTTTGCAAAAAAAATGAAAACCAAGCTAAATTTACCTGAAACCTGCATTTTGAATAGCTGCAGCCCTTAAATTTCATGCTATGCAGTACAATAAAACATTGGGATATTTTGCTTAATGCCATAAAAATGCAGCCACTTTGCTGAAGCCATTGACATAAGAAACCCAGGTGAACAGAGCCACAGTTTCCCACAGTAGGATCATGACTTCAGGATGCCAAGTTGCAAAATTGATCTTTAACCGCTGCCCTTTCTGCATCTGCTCTTGGAGCCAAAGGTATAAATAGTGCCCATTTGAAGCAGGAAAGAGAGTGAGCAATCCTGTTAGCAACTTCTGGAACATGCCTGGCTCTTGCTGACACATTCAACTGCAAGCAACTCAACACAAACATACATATCAGCATCGACACCCACTTCAAGGAATAGTGGTTGATCACATCAAAATATCACGCTCCTGTTAACAGAGTTGCTCTGACCAGATTTCTGAGGCCACCATAATTGGAAAGCACTTCAGAAAGGTAAGATTTTGGATAACCCCTCACTCATACCATTCCGTCAGCCAAGGTGAACATAAAAACATAAGAAATGCCATACTGGGTCAGTCAGGCCCAGTATCCTGTTTTCAACAGTCACCAATCCAGGCCACAGGTACCTATCAGGTTACAAAAAGGGTATACAGATTCCACAATGCTTATCCCGGGTTAAGCAATTGATTTCTCTGGTCCTCTTTAATAATGGTTTATGGATTTTTCCTCCTGGAACTTGTCCAAATCTTATTTATTTATTTATTTATAGACATTTTTAACAATATACACCAAGAAAGTTAACCACAACATTCTTGTACTGAAATAGAGCTTAGAGAACCACAATCAATACGAGATAATAGCTTATATAAAGCAAAGAAGAAATAAAACACTGCTCACTCACACTAGCCCACTACAGAGGAGGGAAGAACCAATAAGAGAACAAAACCTTCAGTAAATTATAAGAAATGAAGCCAGGCAAAACATTCAGTAGATACTGTTGAGGCACACTTAGGTGAATTCAATGGAGGTTTCTATGCGTCTAGCATTTACAAAGGCAAGGAGTTGGGAGGGTTCATAAAAAATGTAAACAGAAAACTGATATTTAACTTAGCACTTACAAGGGTGCTTATGAAAAAAGAGCCTTCCCAACTACAAAACCCCAGAACGCAGCAGTAAAAACTCCCTGCGGTGCCTCTGGGTAACTTTTGCCAAATCAGGAAATATATTAACCTTTAAGTCGCGAAACAAAAGATTCCTTTTGCGGAAAAAGAATCTCCGAAGCCACTCATTCGACAAAAGGGCAAAAGTAACAGTCATCGTAGATGGAAGCACAGATTCATCCCTGAAGGATTCCAATAAATCAGTTACATTTGCCAAATCCAATTGTGTAGTCTCTGAGACTACCAAAGAAACCACCTCGCTACCCTTAGGAAGATAGTACATTTTTACCAAAGGGGGAAGTAATTCCCTTGGAACTGCCAATACATCCACTAAGTAATCATTAAACATATCCCTAGTGGTAACAGCACAACTTGTGGAAAATTAATCAAACGTAAATTATTTGCCCGAGAAATATTCTCCAGTTGTTCTATCTTCCTGTCCAATACTGTGAAATTTTTTGGCTTTCCATCTGGCCCTCCAATAAGGACCCCTCAGTCTTCATTTCAGAGACTTCAAGAGAAACCGAGTCCAGCGATGCACTGAGTTGATCAATTATGCTCACTAACCTTTATAGCCAGAGAGGAAACCTGTGGCAACAAGGCCTCCCCCAGGGAAAAAAATGGCTGTCCAGATCAACTCCAAAGTGAAACTTGCAGGTTTAATAAATGTAAATGATGTAACATTTCCCGTTTGTAGAAGTCTAGCCTCCATTCCTGCAGTTTTTATGCCTCCACGCAGTTCAGTGGTAATCCCCAAAGACCACTCTCCACTCAAAGATGCTGTGGGCCCAGCATGTCAAAGTTGATCCTGGGCAGAGTTCACCTCCTCTACCCCCTTTCCCATGCCTGGCCCTCTCACTGCCAACGCTTCACACTCTCCTGGTGCAGAATGCGATGACAGGCTTCCTAAGCACTGTTTTGTTTGTTGATTTAAATGCAACGTTTGACTCAGTTTAAGCGACATAAGAAAAGGTCATTGATGTTAAAGGGTGCAAAAATTATTGGACACGTTAAAGTCCAAATTTAAACCCCTATGAATTTCTGAGACCTTGTTTCTTATTTAATTGTCTAATAATTCATTGAAACATTATAACATCGCAATCTCAATGTTAATATTAGAGTGTGGTAATTATAAATTTAACAGATAATATTCTCTCTAGAAAGTGACCGTATTAGCGTTTTGTTCATTTACATCAATGGAAGGTCAAACTTCATGTAAAGAAACTTTCAGCTTCACAGATGACTTCATATCGAATTTGTGTAAAGAGGCAACACCTTTTACAGTTGAAGAAAATAATGATGTGACGAAAAATGCTATTAATTGGGAAGATTTATTAAAAAATCAGAAGAAAGTAGTATATTTAGAGTTGCATAGACTTTCATTGATGGAATATATACGACGGCAACACATACCACGAGGGTTAAGGATGTATAAAGAACCGAAAATGTTTACCGCTGATTCAACATTTATGGAAAAATGGAATCACATTCTAAACAAATGTTTGTTAGATCTTATGGTTCTGATTGTAGAGACTACAAAACTTAATATTGATAAATTGCAGAGGGAAATGGAATTTGCAATTAATAGTTTAAAAGACACAGAAACCAGTAGCCGGACCCGCCGCTCACCTGCCTTCATTCGACCCCACTCAACTTCCCCCCTCCTTATCTCCTTCCTTCGCCCCCCCCACCCCTCCATTACCCAACCCCTGGGTTCCACAAAAACACTGACATCGTTCTTGGATGCAACTGATCGCAGCTTTATTATCCATCAAACATTAGAACACTCTGAACTATAATCAACAACAACAACCCAAACTCTCAGCAGAGCAATAAGTCACCAGCCGTACAATTAGCAAGGTGACCTCGCTTCCGCCCCGACCGGGGTCAAGCCACTGGCCAAGTTCCTACCACCCTTATCCGACTCAGTCATGGCAGTAGCACAAGTCTGCCAAGGTTTATCCGGGTCGTGGGCACCCCACCCCCCCGCCCAAGTAGCCTCCGGCTCCGGACCCTGGAAACCTCCGGGATCCCGCCCCCCCAGCTGCAACAACCCAAATCCCTCCTCCACTCCCACCATAACAAAGGGAGGGAGGGTGGGAGCCTCTGCAGACTCCCTACATGTGCTCGGCGCATCTAGCAGCCAAAGCACATGTATCACCACTGATTGGCTCCCCCGTGTGCTCCCGCGGGTGGAGCCAATCAAGTCAAAGGACGCGATGTCATCGTGTGACGCGAGCCCCCCCCCGGTCCGCCTGACTCACCTCCAGCGTGGCAGGGTCCCGCACCGGGCCAGGCACCCAGTTACCCGCAGGCGCCGGGACCCTGCCTGCGCCTTTACTCTAACCGGGTAGCCGGACCCGCCGCTCACTTGCCTTCATTCGACTCCACTCACCCCCCTCCTTATCTCCTTCCTTCGCCCCCTCCCACCCCCACCCCTCCATTACCCAACCCCTGGGTTCCACAAAAACACCGACACCATTCTTGGATACAACTGGTCGCAGCTTTATTATCCATCAAACATTAGAACAATCTGAACTATAATCAACAACAACAACCCAAAATCCCAGCGGAGCAATCCGTCACCAGCCGAAAAATTAGCAAGGTGACCTCGCCTCCGCCCCGGCTGGGGTCAAGCCACCGGTCAAGTTCCTACCACCCTTATCTGACTCAGCCATGTCAGTAGCACAAGTCTGCCAGGGTTTATTCGGGTCGTGTGCATCCCACCCCCCGCCCAAGTAGCCTTCGGCTCCGGACCCTGGAAACCTCCGGGATCCCACCACCGGCTCAGACCTGTTGACTGTCTGAGCCGCCCCCCCCTTACACCAAGCTGCGACCAGTGGGCATTGTCCTGAATTACCCTCTCCACTGCTTCCTGCCAATAGTTCAACAGAAGATCCACCCCCACCAGAGATAGGTGCACCCCATCGCTTCTGTACAATCCAGGACAAGCCACCTCCACCCATGCGTGTTGCACTTGATACCCCCCCATCTCGCACACCCACCGCCCAATCGGCCGATTAATTTTCGTGAGGCCCCTAGACCAGCGCCGCTGCCCCCAACAAGACGGTCTGGGTATAATGTCAGACCAGATCAGCACTACCCCCGCGAACCAATGCAGCACCACAGCCAGATCTTTCTTAGCTGCATTAATCAGCTGTTTGCAAGTCCATGACATCAACACATTGCCACCCAGATGCACCAGCAAAATGTCCGGCTGCTTTCGAAGGCACTGCTGATGTCGTAGCAAGGGCAACAGCTGCGTCCACCGCAGACCCCATTCACCCAGCCATGATACAGACACCACCTCCGGATCAAAGCCCAGGTTGAGCCCAACGGGCCACACTGCTGCACGCTGACCAGCCCAGTACACGAAAGAGTGCCCCATAATCCAACAATCCCACACACCAAGAACCTCATCTGCAAAAGAAATGAACAATTAGAATCACCCCCCCCATGTCCCCCCCCACCCGTCATAAATGGATGTATCCTTTGAAGGCCTTGGACCACCACCTGCCAATACTTTGTATGTGCTTCCCCCGAGAGACCCAACTGTGCCGCACTGGTCGCTGCCCCAATGCGAAAAGAGTGTGCTGAAAAGCAACTAGGGTCCTCGCCCACTCGTAGCAATACCCTACGCAACACCGCCGACATCTGAAACTGTGTCAGCAACCGTGCATCACAGTGCACCAACAGCCCACCTGCTACTGCCGGCCGCACCCGCAAGTACTCCAGCATAGCAACTACCGGGCAGGTAATCCCCCCCCCCCCGATTTTGCTCAATACCACCCACAGACCCTTCCCACTCTGATCTGTTTTGGATTTTGCCAGGAGCACCCGTAGTAGCCCACCACCACAATGAACATGCGGGCGTTGCAAGCAACGCCCTACTCCTGCCTTCCGAGAGTTTGCCACCAATTCCCCCATGTGAAAAGCACCAAAGAAAGCCAAACTAAACACTGCATGGAAAAGAATGGCTTTGAATCGCGACTCCGTAACATTAGGTAATTCCTTACACAGACTCACGAGTAACTCATGCGTAATCAGCCACCACCGATCCCAAGGAGTTGACCTCAAGTGCTCCCACCCTCGCAACATCCTCTGGACCATAAAACCGCCTCCCATAGAACCCCATCCGACAGCTCTTGCGAAGAAGGCAAAACCGGCCAGATGGCTATGCACAGATGATCGTGCCACCCCTTGCTCCTTCGCAGAGATAATGTACTGCCCAAGCAATATATCTGTCACCACCCCCCCTTTCCACCCCCGTCCCCGCAAAAATGCAACCACCTGCGCACAACCTCTCCGGTAAGCATCCCAGGTCCTCTCCGCCACCGAACTCCGCAGCAGCTCCTTCATCTCAGCAGGCCACCATTCCATAAGCTCCAAGGGACAGCACGTCCTTCCCGATCCGCCTCCGGAGCCAAAAACCGAAACCAGTCCCACTGCAAATGGGAAAGAGCATCAGCAATTACATTATTATGCCCTGAAATATGTCTGGCCTTCAACACCACGTTCAGGCGCAAACAGGACAGTACTACCAATCTCATCAGCGCTGCCACCTGAAGGCTTTGCGGCGTGTAATTATTAATGACACTCACGACTGCTTCGTTATTGCTCCACCACACCACCTTGAGATTCTGAAGCCTGGCCGGCCACAACTCCAACGCCACTAGCATTGGGAACAACTCCAGGAATGTTATATTTTTTAAAAGACCCTCCTCCTGCCACTCTCTCGGCATCGTTCCGCACACCAAGCTCCACCGAAATAAATTCCAATCCCAACACTCCCTGCAGCATCCGTAAACAGTTGTAACTCCTCGCTCGAATGCTCCGCTTCCCTTATGACCGACATCCCATTAAAATCCTTCAAAAAGATGTCCCATAACCGCAAGTCCTCCCTCATAACCTTTGAAACACAAATGCGATGATGTGGCTTCACCACCCCGGCTGTTGCTGCCGCCAACTGGCGTATAAATACTCGACCCATCAGAATTACCCGACACGCAAAGTTAAGCGAACCGATCAATGCCTGCATTTCCTTCAGTGTTAATTTCGTGGAAGCCAAAACATTCGCAACCAGAACCCGCAACTTAACTACCTTCTGCATCGGCAAGCGCACCACCATTTGATCAGAATCTAACTCGACTCCCAAGAATATGAGTCTAGTACACGGTCCCTACATCTTCCCATCCACCAAAGGCACCCCCAACTCACCCGCCACACTCACGAAACCCTCCAACAGCTCAGTACATGCCTTCGTGAGCGGAACCCCCACAAACAAGAAATTATCTAAATAATGCACCACTTTCGATCTGCCCACATGGCACGCCACCGCCCACTGCAGGAAGGTACTGAACTTTTCAAAGTAAGCGCATGACACCGCGCAACCTATAGGCATGCATTTGTCGAAATAAAACCCATCATCCAAACGGAAACCAAACAAATGAAAGGAAGTGGGGTGAACTGGCAAAAGATGAAAAGCAGACTCAGTGTCCACCTTCGCCATCATGGCACCACGCCCAGCCTGCCTGACCAACTCCACTGCCCTGTCAAATGAAGCATAGCGCACCGTACAACACTCTCGGGGTATGTGGTCGTTCACCCAGGACCCCACTGGACACGACAAATTGTGTATCATCCGGAACTTCCCCGTTTTTTTTTAGGAATAATTCCCAAAGGGGATACCACAAACTCTGGGAATGGGGGCTGGGCGAACGGCCCGACCACCCTACCTAGCTTCAATTCCACCGTCAACTTTTCCCACGCTACCGCCGCAAAACGTCTCACCGATGGGGTATTACGCACCGCCCTGACCGCCACAACTCCCTGCACCGGTATGACAAAACCAAACTGCAAAACTTCCCTATCCCCTCGCTTCAGGTATTGCCGAAGCCACTCCTTTAAAACCTCCACCTGTATTGGCATCGGTGCCACGTTGAACTCCCCTCCGCTACTTGGGGGCCTGAGGAGTGGGCAACCCCGTACCCCTCTTGAGGCATTTTGCTGCGAATGTCCTCCCCCACAGGCCGAGCAGACGTGCCGTAACTTGCAATCCGAGAAGGGACAGGTGGACTTATTGAAAAGCCAGCATACATCTCCCCCACTGCCGGCCAATGATCTACTGGGCACCGCAGCTCCCCCACCCCGAAAGGAGCGACTCGCCCCAGTGGTAGACACCACTCCTCGTCTTCCCAAGACCCCCCCGCTACCGCCCTAACTGACATCTGGGTGAGCCATAAGTTGATGTCTTGCGTGCCCCAGGTTAACAACTTGTTCTCCTCCATTTTATCCCTAAACCTTTCATCATAATTAAGCCACGACCAACCTTTGTGGGTCTGCGAAGCTTCCAATATCGAATTGGCATATGCCAGTAACATCCCATTCTGACCCGGATAGCGCCGCCCCCAAACACTAGTCAGCTGCAGGAAAGCTCGTACCAGTTCACAATCGTCCGAAACACCTTCCTAATTCGACCCACTTTCTCGTCCTCCTTGCGCTTATTCCTGCTCTCTCCGGACCGCTTACACCCCTCCAGCAGGCGGACAATGTCAATGTATTTCCACTTACGAATTCTTCGTCTCAGCTTCCTCGGAACTCCCTCCCATAACTCCGACAAGGTTGCCAGATGCGGAGTCCCCCCAAAGGGACCACTCACTGTTGCCGCAGCATCTCGCAATTCCGGCCCCCCACCTTCGCTACCCGAAGACGGTCCCGACGAACCCGAAGACGAAGAAGACGACGATGCCGAACTCCGCTGATGCCGACACGCATGCTTCCTCTTCCGCCTCGCCTTACCCGACCGGCCACCCAGCACGCCGCTACCCTCGCCCCCTGCGGCCTTGACCATTTGGGACTCACCAGCAGCATCTCGTGCCCGGAAGCTGTACCCCTTGTGCTGAATCCATACACGACCTTTCTTCCCTCAAAGCAGAAGCCTCCATTCCTGCCACCAAGCCACTGCACAGTGTAGCGGACGTGTTATTCCTGGTCTCCATCGTGCATTCCGCTGGTCTCTGCGCTGGTCCTGGTGATGCCAGAAAAGGCACCTGTGGGGAGACATAAATGGAAAAGCAGGGGGGGGGGGAAATACCCACAGACCATGTCGGTTGCCACACCCCCGCCCAATCAGCCCGCGACGGGCCTTGCCCCCCCATCCACTGATCCCAGGCGTACTGACACCCCGCCGCCCCGCCGCCCCATAGTGCATCAACCCCCCCGACCCGATCCCCGCAGCCCCCATGCCCCCATGCCTCCAGCCTCCCACCTAGCTACTCCCTGCCCCTGAGCACCCTGAGGACCACCGTTCTCTACTGTCCCTGTATGGACCAGTGCCCACATACCCTGCCATGCCTCTAGTCCCAGACCCATGTCCAAAATAGGATCCTGGACCTCCTGTGGGCCTTCCTGACCCACGGCCTCTGGCGTAGGCACCGAGGTTTCACCCTCTAACCCTCCAGCCTAGAGCAGGCACCTGGGGCCCTGCCCCCGAGCTCTACCGGCCCCTCTTGACCTCCTTGCTAATAGAGAGGGCTGAGCCTGGCCATGTGCCGGCCGCCTTGCCCTCCCCACCCCCCGTTGAGAGGCAGAGCACTCTGCCGCACTATGATGGCCTCCCTGGCCCCTTCTGACCACTCCCCGCCCTCTAGGGACCCGCCATCCTGTCCCCCGCCTCTCCCCTAGCCCCCTGACCGCCCACCCAGCATCCCTTACCCCCAGGCATCCTTCTGGCAGATCCAATGCCGCAGAATCAGTTTTTTTTTGTATATCCCACCGGCCCTTAGCCCTTTATCTCTTGATTCTCCCCCGCAAATTCTCTCTTTTTTTTTTTTTTAAATCAATGAGAGCCTGCAGCCCCACTTGCCTGATTCCTCAGGCTTCATGCCCTGTGCTCAGCCGCAGCCCGCGACATCACTGCCGACCGCAACAGCCAGGACCCGCTCTCTCCTCCGCATGGCTCCTGGGACTCTCCGAACCCGCCACCACTGCTAAACACTGCCCAAACTCGTCCAGGCCTCCGTCCCTCCGCCACAACGATACCGCTAGCCTCTGCAGACTCCCTACATGTGCTCGGCGCATCTATTTATTTATTTATTAATTTTATTATTTATCTAGCAGCCAAAGCACATGTATCGCCACTGATTGGCTCCCCCGCGCGCTCCCACGGGTGGAGCCAATCAATTCAAAGGATGCGACATCATCGTGCGATGCGCATGCCCCCCCCGGACCGCCTGACTCACCTCCAGCGCGGCAGGGGCCCGCACCCGGTTACCTGCAGGCGCCGGGACCCTGTCCGCGCCTTTACTCTGAGCGGTTTTCAAAACAAACAGAAGACTTGAAAAAACAAATAGAAACCTTAAAGGAGGAAGTGAAGAAAGTTAAGACAAAGAAATTAAAAAGAGATTATGAAGATTACACAACCGGATATGTATATCCTTGGATGAATCTAAAGGGAAAGGACAAAAAGCAACACAAACAAGTAGTGTTTGATGATATTTCAGATGATACTGACACTACAGATTCGAGTCGATGATCAAAAAAGGATTATTTAGGCAAAGTGGAAGACAAAAAGAAAAAGAAAAAGAAAGGAGGAGCGCAAGGAAGAATCCAAACTCGGGGGACTCCACGATACAAGAATTGATTGATAATACCTCAACTCAAGAAAAGTCACATTCTTTGGTGATTAATATATCAGGACAAAGCTTATCTCCAGCACATGTACAGATCCTTAACAAAGGTCTATCTTATGTCCCTGAAACCTTTTTTTGATGGTTTCCAATTTAGGATTGATTTAGAAACATTAATACGGAAGTTAAATTTAAAAGCCTATTTTGCATCTAAATCGGCAGAAATAAAATCAGTACAGGCTTTTTCTTCAAATAGATTACAGTTGTCATTAAAATCAACCTGGTCCCCTCCTGGACCATTACACTCCTCTTTGATACAGTTTCGTGAGCTAGTTTTAAAAGATATTGCTCAGCTAGAAAAGAAAAAGAAGTGAACATCCACTACAATCACCAAAGAGGAGAAAATGGCATTGAAGGATCTTCAGATGTGATCTGACTTAGTGATTCGATGAGCAGATAAGGGTGGTGCGATAGTTGTTTTACATTGAGATCAATATTTGGAGGAAGCTCAAAAGCAGTTGTCTAATACAGCAACGTATCAAATATTAACGGAGGATCTGACAGATCAATTGCAAAAACATATCAAAGCAATTACATCTCAAGCTTTGGGAGAAAAGTTGGTAACCAAAAAAGAATGGAATTTTTTGAATCCATCATGTCCAGTGATTGCTAAATTATATTTAGTACTGAAGATTCACAAGAGTCTTATATATTCTCCTGGTAGGCCAATTGTCTCTACCAGGGGTACAATTTTGGAACCTTTATCGATATATATTGATTCATTTTTAAGACCATTGTTGACAACCATACCATCATATATTAGAGACACTACTCATTTTTTACAGATATTAGCACAACACTCTCATTGGGTTACAGAAGTAGATATTGTATTAGTCACCCTAGATGTAGTGTCTTTATATACCAATATTCAGCAATCTGCGGCATTTGACATTGTAGGTACAGCTTTAAAAAGCAGAGGAGATCTTTTGGAAAAGTAATTTTTGTTTTTACAGGAATTAACAAATTTGGTACTTTATCAAAATTATTTTGTATTTAATGACATACTGTACAATCAAATATCAGGGGTGGCGATGGGAGCCACTTGTGCCCCGACTATAGCCAATTTGTTCATAGGGGCATATGAGGATAGATGGGTAAAATTATCACCTTATGCAGATCAACTGAAAATGTGGTGTCGTTATATAGACAACATTTTCCTGTTATGGAAAGGATCAATAGATAGTTTATCTGAGTTTTTCGCTTGGCTCAACAGTAGAGATGCAAATGTACAATTTACCCTTTCGTATAGTGTCGACAGTATGACTTTTTTGGACTTATTAATATAAAAAGGGAATGATGGATGGATTACTTCAATATATAGAAAGGATATAGACAGGAATACATTTCTGCACTATAATAGTGCTCATCCTGCGTGATTAAGGGATAGCTTACCCTTTTCACAGTTTGTGAGATATAGACGGAACTGTTCTGACCTAACTAATTTTAAGGCACAATTGAGAATTCTTAAGAGTAATTTCCAGGAAAGAGGCTATCCTAAATATGTTATTAATAGAGCATATAAAGGAGCGCTCTATAATCATCATGACTTATTATTATATCCACAGAAGAAATATATAACGGAAGATCACTCAGTCAACTTAGTTAGTTCTCCTTATAGTTTTTGCATTCAACGCATTTTGAAAAAACATATGAATGTCATAAATAGTATTGCGGGGTTAGAAGAGAAACATATTTGTTGTGTTTGGCAACGTCACAAAAATTTAAAAGAAAAATTGAGCCCGGCAGTTCTACGGCCTCTAGTAAATCAAGAAGGTCAAACCATCAATGGTCATAAAAAATGTGGTGACTGTAAAATCTGTGACATCACTTTGGAGATCACTCAATTTCAGCATCATGGTACAACATATCCACTGAAACACAAAACATCATGTGGGTCTAGTTTCGTAATTTATTGCATCCAATGTCCATGCTCTTTAATAAATATAGGCAAAACGACACGTCCTTTCAGAGTGCGGATGAATGAACATAGAAGTAGGTTGAATTGTAAGAGAATTGAAGCACCATTAGTGCCTCATTGCTTGGAACACAGTCATAAGTTTGAAGAATTGTGTTGCTTTTGCTTAGAGCAGATCAACGTGGGTTTTGACGGAAAATCTAAAGATCAAACTCTATTGATCCGCGAACAACGATGGATCTATAACCTACAGTCAGTTATTCCGACCGGCTTAAATGCCCAAATAGATTGGTCGGTATGTGCATAAGTGGAGATAGATAGGAGTAAAATGCAGGAGGAATGTAGGCAAATCATGCCTTGCTCATTACATACAGCTGACTAGCTTGCGATGCCACAATGATGACAGTGTTGATAGCTAACCCGCGTGAGTGGTGATGTTCTGAAAAGTTGGGGGACTCAAAGTAGGTCTGCAACAATAAAATATCAACCACAAGGTAAAATCAGTGCATTTCTCAATCACACACAGCTGATGAGTTCAAGAAGATCAATGGTTTAAAGGTGATATTGCTGTTAGCCAAACCGCATGCGTGGTGGCGGTTGGAGAAGGTGATGGGCTCATAGCAAGTTTGCAATAACAAATCAATTACCAAGATAAGACCAATGTAGAAATTAATTATGTACAGCTGACCAGTTTGAGGTGATTAATGATATAAAAGTGCTCTTGTTAACAACTAACCCTCATGCGTGGTGGCGGCTCGAGAAGCCGACAGGCTCACAGAAAGTTTGCTACAAAGACTCAACCACGTATGAAATTGAGGTAAAGGACTGTAGAAATGTCTAATGATCTATGTCTCAACACACAAATCCGGTTTAAGAGTTTGAAGCAAGAATTAGGAGATTGTGATTAATCAGTCAGATTTCTATCTTTTTATCACTAGTGCTTTAAAAGATACCCCCTGAAGAAACTTCACCATAGTGAAACGCAGACACGGTGCTGAAGCATGGCGTTGGGGACAACTTGTTTAAGCTAAGCGCTGTTTTGTTTGTTGATTTAAATGCAACGTTTGACTCAGTTTAAGCACAATTTAAGCGACATAAGAAAAGGTCATTGATGTTAAAGGGTGCAAAAATTATTGGACACGTTATAGTCCGAATTTAAACCCCTATGAATTTCTGAGACCTTGTTGCTTATTTAATTGCCTAATAATTCATTGATATTGTATCCTAAAGGTTACTCCACTTTAACATGCAGCTTTACTTCGGGCTTATGTGGTGCTATTACTTTCATTAAGCTCTCTTTTACCCGATTTGTAGTCTCAGACCCGTGCAGCACTTATGGTCACTAAGTTTAGTGAACAACAAGGCGCAGCTCAGAAACATCAACGACTACTGGGTAAAATGTCTTCTTTTATATAAAACGTGACTAATTTTCATTGCTCTTCACACCACCTATATTGTATTCCCTTTGAAGTGTTTCAACGAATGTATCTGTCAAAGACTATATTGAACAAACTTATAATGTTAAACAGGCTTATCTTTTGTTCCACTAGGGCTTAGTGGTTCTCGCCTTCACTGAAGCTTTGTCTCAACGCCTCACATTATAACATTGCAATCTCAAGGTTAATATTAGAGTGTGGTAATTATAAATTTAACAGATAATATTCGCTCTAGAAAGTGACCGCATTAGTGTTTTGTTCATTTACACTGTGGCTTAGTAAACAAGCCCCTATGTGTCTTTATAAAATACTACCACAAATCATGCACAATCATGGCTAAAATGCAGTGATGTATGAAGGGCAAGGCAGTGGGTGTGGCCTGCCCCAGGAGCCGGCCAGGAGTGGGGATGCATGCCCGTTGGACCCACAGAGGCAGCACGGCAAACTTTTGATTAAGTTGGGTTGCCACGGTGCCTCGGCCTCCAGGGACTGGCCGCTCTTTTCTCCCAGCCAAAGTCTCATGAATGCGAGACTTCTGCAAGGAGAGAAGAACGACCGGCCCCTGGAGCATGAGACACCATAGCAACCCAACTTAATGGTAAGTTTTCTGCGCTGCCTCCATGGGGCTGGCTAGGGGTGGGGATGCATTGTGGCATGCCGTGCCAGGGAGTGCCATCAGCACAGGGGCTGCCTGTCCTGGATGACGGGGCCTGGGAACACCACTGCTAAAATGCACTTGTGTACATTTGCACTTACTTGGGAGTAGTGGTAAATATATTTAAGTGAAGTATGTGCATAGGTGTGTCTTTTATAAAATATGTGTGAACTTAGCAACTCTTCCCACTCTCTGCCCAAACTATGTCCCCGAACATGCCTACATGTGGGTCATGTAAAAGTAAGTTCCTTTTTGACACTACATGGAACCTGTAGGATAATTTTATAAGAAACGTTTGTGCATGTAAAACAGGGTTTTACATGTGGGAAAAGTTTATAAAACTATCTCCTCAGTGACTAGTTGCCAGTCTTCATGGCAACCATTAAGAAACTAACTTTCACAGTAGAATTTACAACTAAGAAAATGAAATATACTCATGCCTTCAGTATAATCACGGGAACACACACAGGACACCAATGCACAAAAGGCAAACCAGGCACAAGAACGACACCCACGCAAACACAAAGGAAGCACATAGAACAATAACCACCCCAGAGACAATCTCGATAGAGCTCATAAACGCCAGGTCCATACGAAACAAAATTAACACAATAGCAGACTACATAGAGGATCAGCAACCCGACATACTTTGCATCACAGAAACATGGCTCACCCCCACTGACAGTGTAATACTCAGTCAATTAGTGCCCTCCACATACTCAGCATTCAACTGCACACGAGCACACCGGAGAGGAGGAGGGGTTCTGATCATCGCAAAGAGCAGCCTAAAGTTCAAGTCACGAAATGCTACAGACACCCAACAATGCAACACCATCACCATTGAGAACAAACGGATGGCCCTATGCCTCACCTACAGAGCTCCCCATGCGCCACCAGATGAACTAGCCTCGAAGCAGTCTGTGCAGTCAACTCAAACCACAAACCCATGCTACTGCTAGGAGACTTCAACCTCAAATCTACCACCACCAAAGATGCCGAAGCCTTCCTCCTAGCGATGAGTTCCTTTCAATACATTCAAATAATCAACACTCCGACATACAAATGCGGATCATCGCCAGACCTCATATTCGCACCCAACCATCTACTTGACAGAGGACTCATATCAACCCCCACTGTCACACCTGTACCGTGAGGAACCAAAAAAGCAGGCACAAAGGAGACTGGCAAATGTTCAAATCAGGTATACCCCTTTATTAGCCCCTGCACGTTTCGGCTCAAAAACCTTCTTCATGGGGTCTTATTAGAGGATGCAAACCTAAAAAAAAATAATAGATAAAACATTATTAAAGCATAATAAACTAAACCATAAAACATTTAGATACCAGCGTGCTCTATAAAATATAAAAAACATATAAAACTATAATAAATTTAATCATAGCCATAAAACCTAGAGATAAAAAACTCCTGTACATGCATAACAATACATAAATATACCATGTATATTGTACTAAAAAGTTCATAGAACAAAATTTTTATGGTACAAAATTTATAAAAAATATTTAAACAACATACAAACATAAATAAAATATGCAATTTGATCAAGCCAAAACTGAAGACCATTACTCATTATACTCCAAGGAGTCAAATAAATGATGATAAGAAAATAAATAACGGTCATACACTGATAAAATACACAGATTGATAAGTTCCATAAGACATTGATTTATATTCCAAAGTGCAAATAAAGGGAACAAAATGGGAAAACAGGAATGAGGAGAATACAGCAAAAAAAGAAGAAAAGTTCTGAACAGTACCTTTTATATCTTGTGGTACATGCAGACCACTACAGTTTTGAGGTAGTTAGTAAAATCATAGCAATACCATTAATTTATCATGAAATAACAAGAGAAAGTAAAACGGCGGTTCCTTTATGCATAAGTAGATAGTTTTTCATGGCGATGTCTGGTGTCCTTGGAATAGGATTCAATATATGACAATTCTCCTCTTTTTCTTTGATTAGAATAGATGTCTTTTGGCTCTGATGTAATAACTACAGGCAGCGATAGGCAATGGTTCTCTTATTCTATTTTTATGCCTTTATGCCTTTATGATTTTATTCTTTTAACAATATTGTGTTTAATCTTTTTATTATTTCTCATTATTTTATTTTTTGTAGTGGTCTGCATGTACCACAAGATATAAAAGGTACTGTTCAGAACTTTTCTTCTTTTTTGCTGTATTCTCCTCATTCCTGTTTTCCCATTTTGTTTCCTTTATTTGCACTTTGGAATATAAATCAATGTCTTATGGAACTTATCAATCTGTGTATTTTATCAGTGTATGACCGTTATTTATTTTCTTATCATCATTTATTTGACTCCTTGGAGTATAATGAGTAATGGTCTTCAGTTTTGGCTTGATTAAATTGCATATTTTATTTATGTATGTTGTTTGAATATTTTTTTATAAATTATGTACCATAAAAATTTTGTTCTATGAACTTTTTAGTACAATATACATGGTAGATTTATGTATTGTTATGCATGTACAGGAGTTTTTTATCTCTAGGTTTTATGGCTATGATTAAATTTATTATAGTTTTATATGTTTTTTATATTTTATAGAGCACGCTGGTATTTAAATGTTTTATGGTTTAGTCTATTATGTTTTAATAATGTTTATCTATTGTTTTTTTGAGGTTTGCATCCTCTAATAAGTCCCCCTGAAGAAGGCTTTTAAGCCGAAACGCGTAGGGGCTAATAAAGGGGTTTACCTGATTTGAACATTCGCCGGTCTCCTTTGTGCCTGCTTTTTTGGTTTCTTCAATAGCGTGCAGGTACTTACTGCTCTCCTTGGTTATGCACCTGTACCATGGTCAGACCACCACATAATTAAAATAAATATTGTGCCACGAGGAGGAAAGCAAGATGAGAACCAGGACAACCCACCCACACAAAGAAGATTCAAGAGCTTTGACAGGGACCATTTCCTACAGGACACTCTACCACACCTGAACTCAGAAGCAGAGGATCTAGAGGTTCAAATCATAAACTGGAACAACATCATCAACCCCGCCGCCAAAGCCACAGAATATAGACCCAAGAAAACTCGATGCACCAAACTATATCACAAACCATGGTACTCAAAAGTCATACGGAGCGAAAAGAGGGAACTCAGAAAGTTAGAACGGCGATGGAGACACAACAAGTCGACCAATACACAGGCGCTATACCTAACAAAGCAAAAGGACTACAACGAACTCATCAACCAAACAAAGAGAGAATACCCCACAAACATGATACTCAGATTCAACAACAAACCAAGAGAGCACTTCGAAATTGTGAAAACCCTAACCAAGGAACACAAGACCGAAAGTAAAGTCCAAATAGACCCACAAGCTTTTGCAGACCACATCCAAGAAAAATTCCATTCCTCTTTACAACCAAGATCAAACACAACCACCAAACCAACCAATCCCCTGAAAACCTGGGGCACATTCAGCACCCCATCCACAGAGCAGCTCTCGCACATCATCACTGCACGCAATACAAGCACGGCTCCAACAGACCCATGCCCAGTGGCATGGATCAAAGCTACTATGTCAAACTTCATCCACAACATCCACAACATGGTGCACAGTTCACTGACACAAGGAAACATGCCAAGCCAGCTAAAGCTCGCCACAATAAGACCAATCCTGAAGAAATCCCCACTCGACAAGAACAATCCAGCAGTATACAGACCGATCTCAAGCATACCTCTACTGGCAAAAATTATTGAGAAGGCAGTATAGCATCAGCTACAAGATCACATCGACAACCACGCACCACTAGACATCAACCAACATGGCTTCCCCCCAACCACGGAGTCAAAACACTCCTGTTATACCTCTTCGACAACATACTCCACCTCATAGACAACTGCAAGAACGGAATACTGATGATCTTCATCAACATCTCATCAGTGTTTTACACAGTGGATCACAGAACTTTACTGGAAAGACTACAGAACATTGGGCTACATGGATCCACCCTGAAGTGGTTCCACTCATACCTAACGGACAGACAGATACAGGTCAAGGTTGGCACCAACACATCCCGACCCATAAAGGCCCTGCAAGGCGTACCACAAGGATCCGCCCTATCGGCACTATTATTTAACCTCTATATCCAGCCAATATGCAACATCATGAAAGAACACACTATACAATGCACAATTTATGCCGATGACATCATGATATACACACCTATCACACTCGACACCCCAGACTACTCCAAGATAACATACTGTCTCATGCACATGACTAGCTGGTTTCAAGACAACAACCTGACCATAAACTACAGCAAGACTGAGGCACTAATCATCACCTGAAACACCGACTTCATACCTCCACTCAACATCAAGGTAGACAACACAACCATACCCATAAAACCGTAAGTAAAATACCTCGGAGTGACTCTAGACAAAGAACTGAAACTACAATCTCACATAACCACCAAAAACGCAATACCACAGGATGACGCCTCAAACCCCTCCTTGCCCCAGAGCACTTCTGCACAGTCTGTCAGGCACTAATAACCCCAGTACTAGACTTCTGCAACCTAATCTATCTCGGTCTCACAAAACAGACACTCAGACCTATGCAACTAGCACAAAACACAGCGGCACGCATAATTTCTGGCACTGCAAGACAAGAACACATCACACCCATTCTGAAAGATCTCCACTGGCTTCCAATCATCTCACGCATCAAATATAAGACAGTCATAAACATATTCAAAATCAAACAACAGACATCAGCTCTCAGCTTACAACCACTCATACAATCTGACAGGAGCACACGACCGAGGAGGAGGGGCACTTCCAACCGTGTTAATACACCAAAAGACTTCACCAAGGTCCCCAAGGACACCACGGACCGAGCCCTTTCTCTGGCTGCACCAGCAATTTGGAACGCCCTCCCAGATGAACTACGATTAACAACAGACATCATGGACTTTCGGAAGCAGCTTAAGACAACACCCTTCATCGAACACTACGGGGTCGTCACATGAACTACTCACCAGTCAAGACCACAGACCAACCCCCCTCCCCTTCCCCATGTACATAGGATTGTATAATGGCGCACGCTGTAAATAGCTCAACACGAATCTACGGCACACACCGCACACGCACTCACTGTATCATTGCATGCGCACACATAAACCATTACTTGTTGATTGTTTGCTGTGTAGACCGCCTTGATTGAAGGAGAAGGCGGTATAGAAATCCTTTTAAATAAATAAATAAATAAATACATATCTGAATCACTGACAGTCAGCCCAGCAATGATTAGGGTGTGGCAGCATGGGGAAATCTTGGTCTGGGAAAGTATTCAAAGCATTTCTCATGGAGTAACATCCAAATCCCTTGTGTGTGTGCGTGTGCATGTGGTCGTGTTTCTGCTTGTGTCTATGTGTACATGAATTGCAAGCCTAAACTAAACAGATAGTTCCAGCATGTCACTGGTCAATCCATATATTGAGTGCTGCTACTTATATGCTGGTACTGGTCAAGCCTATATTCAGTGTACTGAATATATGGATTAGGTTAAGCACCAATGCTTAACTTAGTCTGTTGACCATGCCGGCTGAAAATCTAGCCCTATGTAAAATAGGTAATAAACTGCAAAATTATGCAAATCGGCTGATTTAGCACATAGTAAAATAATGCATTTTAACAGCTGCGAACATTAATATAGACCCCTTGCTGCTAGAAACTTTACACTTTGGAAGAGTGTAATTGAGGTTGACATTAATGCAAAAAAACCCCCCTTAGGGTCCCTGTTAGTAACACTTAGCACGAACTACTGTATCTGCCACACAGCCAATAGGAATAAAATGGGCCATGGAGCAGCTTGCTCAAGCTAAAGGGGCCCTTGCAGACCGATGCAGAAGGACAGCACTGAAGTCACATATTATCAACTTTATACGCCTATTTGTAGAGCACCAAAAGTGCGCGACTTCAGCACCGGCATGCAGAAAGGGGCTCTTATGCAAATTAGTCATGCATTAGCCACATGATAAACTGTGTGCAAATGGCAGCATTAAACTGGGAGAGCAGGCCAAATACATGTGCACAGAAGTCGATGTTAGTTTGACATGCTCTCCCAGAAACAGGGGCACTGTGTGGCTATTTTGCATATGAGCCCTGACAGCATTTTGATGACAGCGGGGGCTTTCTCCAATGATTCAGGCTTTGAGGAAAGCCCCCGATGCCATCAAAATACTGTCGGGGGGCCAGTGGTCCCGACAGAAAGCAAATCCCTGGTGGCCCAGTGGCCCCAATCCCCCCAACCCATCCAAGTAAAAATAATCCCTGGTGGCCAGGGATCCCAATCCCCCCACTTGCCCAAGTAAAAATAATCCCTTGTGGCCCTGTGGCCTCGATCCCTCCACCCACCCAACCAAAAATAACTGGTGGCCCAGCGGCCCTGAATCCCACACCTGCCCCACTAAACATAATCCCTGATAGCCCAGGGAGTTTTAGTTAGGCAAGCGGGGGGTTAGGCAGGTGGAGGGTTTAGGGCCGCTGGGCCACCAGGATTATTTTTGGTTGGGCGGGTGGGGGATCGGGGCTGCTGGGACACTAGGGATTTGCTTTCTGTCGGGAGTATTTTGATGGCATCGGGGGCTTTCCCCAATGCCTGGATCATCTTTGACATTTCCCCTCAGATGTTCTGGGCATCAGGGAAAGCCCCCGATGCCATCAAAATACTGTTGGAGGGGCTTGCGCTAGATGTTTTAGACCAGGCTTAGAGATATTGGCACTAAGACTGGATGCAATATCCTCTACATGCTTCTCTGCATCGGGCGCAAGCAATATTAGCATACCATTTTATTATGTGCAGTTAATGGAGTGGAGGAGTGGCCTAGTGGTTGGGGCAAGGTACTTTGAGCCAGAAGGTCAGGGGTTCAAATCCCACTGGAGGACAGCAACCTTGGGCCAGAAGGACTGGGGTTTCTAGTCCCACAGGTGCTCCTTGTGGTCTTGGGCAAGCCACTTAACCCTCCATAGCCCATGTTCCCTGTAAAATAGTTCTCTGTGTGCTGTGCTTTCCTGTCTAATCAATATGTTTATACCTCAAAACTTTCCTGTCATGATTTGACAATTTCCAATCTGTAATCAAACCGCTGCTGATCACTGGAAGTAGCGGTATACAAATGTATACTAAATAAATAATAAAATAAATTTGCCTATAATTTAAATAAATGTAAATACTGTTGGCGTTAATTTTGCGCTAGTTTTACCTTCACTGTTTACGCGGACGTCCATCTCCTTTCTGCATTTGGTGGTGGCAGTAACTGTGCTTAAAAGTGGCCTTATCTGTGCTTAAAGGCTACACTAGTTTTCTGCATCGGCCTGTTATTGTGCTAACTGCAGTTCAAAAAATTAAATCCAAAGTGATTTGCATGTCATTAACATGGACACTTAAGACAAGCTAATTCACAAAAATGATCCACGTTAGTGCACTGTAGTTCTTTGGGCTTAAAGTGAGTTACAATGTTCAAGGCGAGATGCCTGATCACGAAAAGGGTGAAGCTGCTGAATTCTTCAGAATTGAAAAAAAAATTCTTCCAAATCAAAGGCTGAACTCCAAGTTATTTCTAGACTACGTACTTCAGTGCCCACAGACAGTTATTCCAGCCAGCAACGGAGAAATATTCACATCCTGAATCCGTCACTTATTAACTTAGAGAGTTAAATTTATATTAACTTCCATCCAGTCAACAGTGGCTTCCAGATTAACCTGTTTCCAGTTTCTACATGTTTAGGGATCATATAAATATACAACTCTACATGATCTCCATCAAATGTTATACTGAAAGGAAACAATTGTAAACAGATGTATGTATTTAATGGATTTATGGCTTGCCTAGTCACTACAGTTCAAGGTGAGATACAGGGAACTTACATGATACGATATATGACAAACATGGAGAAATCAGTCCAACACCAAAGTACACGTAATTCAATAACATAACAAAATGAATCGGCATACATAGGGCTTCCAGGTGGTTAATCAAAAGCCTTTCTAAACAAAAGTCTTCAGACCTTTCCTTAACATGCAAATAACTGCAGCTGGTAGTTCATTAGGTAGCATGTTTCATAGTAACATAGAGGCCAATTCCATTCAGGCCGTCCAGCCCTCTGTGCAGCTGATCAGAATTGGGATGCACAGAGGTAGACCTGATTTTGATCCCGCGGGAGCTAGACATGTCTGCGGGATCAGAATCAGGTCTACAGCCTGGATGTGCAGGCCGAGCCCCAATTCTGATTGGCCTGCATGCCCAGCCACATGCCTAGCTACCTCAGCCTAACTCCTGAATGGAGCCGCAGTGCCATGGCACCGCGGCTCCATTCATGAGCCGTGAATGCCGGCTGCTACCGAAATCCTACCTTTCCCTGCAGCCAAACCCTCGATCCAGCCTCCCAAGGCCAGGGCCCGGCTGCAGAGAACTTACTGCACCCCCCTACCTGTTTTTGCAGGCCTGGTAGCATCATCCCCCAACATCCAGGGGGACTTATTCCACCTCCCTGTCTACGTTCATGGCCCTGGAAGTACAGGGTCGACCTCTGAATCGGCCCTGTATGTCCAGAGTCACGGCCTGCCCATGTTCCGCCCTTGCTCTGCCTCTGGAATGCCCTTTCCTGCCCCCGTTTAGGCCTCCCCGTAAAAGCACACTGTTCGTACAGGGAGGCTTTTGCCAGGCCACGCAAGGGAGCGAATAGCGGGGATGGACATCCAAATAGGACGTCCATCCCCACTATTCGCTGTTCAGAATGCCCCCCATAGTATATGAAGGCAGATAAAGACCAGTATGGTCCACCAGTCTACCCATAAAGGTGATTAGAGTGGTTAGACCCACTGCTCTCTGCAGGTCACCCCCTCTATTTGTTGAAGTATAAAAACTATTTAGAAACATAGAAACATAGAAATATGACGACAGAAAAAGACCACATGGCCTATCTAGTCTGTCCTTCCATAACAACTACAACAGTCCCCTTTTTACCTTTAGAGATCCTCTGTGTTTGTCCCATGCTTTTTTGAATTCAGTTACTGTCCTCATCTCTACCACCTCCACTGGGAGACTATTCCACGGATCCACCACTCTTTCTGTAAAGAAATATTTCTGCATATCACTCCTGAATCTATCTCCCTTCACTCTCATCCCATGTCCCCTCGTAGCAGAACTTGCTTTCAATTGAAAGAGGCTCTCTCCCTGAACATTTATGCCATGGAGGTATTTAAACATCTCAATCATATCACCTCTATCCCGCCTTTCCTCTAAGGTGTACATATTAAGATCCTTCAGTCTGTCCTCATATGCTTTATAATGAAGACCACTAATCATTTTAGTAGCCACCCTCTGCACCGACTCCATCCTGTTCATATCCTTTTGAAGGTGCGGTCTCCAGAATTGCACACTATACTCCAAATGAGGTCGCACCAAAGACTTATACAGAAGAATTATCACCTCCTTTTTTCTGCTAGCCATTCGTCTCCGTATGCACCCAAGCATCCTTCTAGCTTTTGCCGTCGCCTTTTCTACTTGTTTAGCTACTTTAAGATCATCAGACACAACCATGCTTAGGTCCCGCTCTTCTTTAGTGGACAAAAGAACTTCACCCCCTATACTATATTGCTCCCTTGGATTGCTGCAGCCCAAATGCATGACCTTACATTTTTTAACATTAAATCCCAGCTGCCAAATTCTAGACCATTCTTCAAGCTTAGCTAGATCCCTCCTCATGTTATCTACCCCTTCCTGGGTGTCTACTCTATTGCAGATTTTGGTATCATCCGCAAAGAGGCAAACCTTACCTGAAAGCCCTTCCGCTATATCACTAACAAAGATGCTAAAAAGAATCGGACCAAGGACAGATCCCTGGGGCACACCACTGATAACATCCTTCTCCTCAGAGTGAGCTCCATTTACTTGTACTCTTTGTCCCCTCCCACACAACCAATTTCTAACCCAAGCAGTAACTTTAGGGTCCATCCCTAGGGTGCTCAGTTTGTTTATAAGTCGCCTGTGAGGAACAGTGTCAAAGGCTTTACTGAAATCTAAATACACCACATCTAGGGCTCTCCCTCGGTCCAACTCCCTGGTCACCCAGTCAAAGAAATCAATCAGATTTGTCTGACAAGACCTGCCTCTCGTGAATCCATGCTGCCTCGGATCCTGTAATCTGCTGGACAACAGAAACCTCACTGTTTTCTCTTTCAGCAGCGTTTCCAATAATTTACTCACCACCGAAGTTAAACTAACCGGCCTGTAGTTTTCAACCACATCCTTACTTCCGCTTTTGTGTAAAGGCACCACATGAGCCTCTCTCCAGTCCTTTGGCACCACCCCCGACTCCAACAAGGCATTGAAAAGGTCAGTAAGTGGAGCTGCTAGAACGTCCCCAAGTTCCCTCAGTGTTCTCGGGTGTATCCCATCCGGTCCCATTGCTTTGTCTACTTTAAGTTGAGATAGTTTCTCACGAACACAGTCTTTTGAAAATTGTTCAAGATGTCCTTTGCTTCTGTTCCTATTTGTGGGTGTTTTCTGAGGTCCTGCTCCTGGTTCTTCATCTGTGAACACAGAACGAAAATATTTGTTAAGCAATTTCGCTTTATCCTTATCAGCTTCTACATATTCTTCCTCTGCACCCTTGAGTCTGACAATACCACTCTTGCCCTTCCTCTTCTCACCAATATATCTGAAAAATGTCTTATCCCCCCATTTTATTGCATTGGCTATTTCCTCCTCCTTTTGAATCTTTGCCTTCTTGACTACTTTGCTAGCTTCTCTAAGTTTTTCCAAATACAGATGCCTGTCTTCCTCTCTCTGTGATCTCTTGTATTTCATGAAGGCCTCCCTCTTTTTCTTCACTTTTTCAGCTACTTCTTTCGAAAACCTTAGCGGTCTCCTTTTCCTTTTACCTTTATTTACCATTTTAACAAAAAGGTTGGTTGCCCTTAAAATATTCCCTTTCAGTTTTTCCCACTGTTTTTCTACATCCCTCAACTGTTCCCATCCAACTAATGACTCCCTGAGGTATTGGCCCATCTTCGCAAAGTTAGTCTTCCTAAAGTCTAAGATCCTCGCCTTTGAATGGATTCTAACATCCCTAGTCCTAATACTGAACCACACCATCTGGTGATCACTGGATGCAAAATGATCTCCCACTACAACATCAGAAACACTTTCACCATTGGTAAGCACCAAGTCCAGTATGGCCCCTTCACGTGTGGGGTCTGTTATCAATTGCCTGAATAGTTCTCCCTGTAGAGAATCCAGGATCTCCTTACTTCTAGATGATACTGCAGCAGGAATGTGCCAATCAACATCTGGCATATTGAAATCTCCTATCAGTAGCACTTCCCCTTTCCTAGCAATGCTGCGCATGTCTTCAATTAACTCTCTGTCCACCTCTTCCTCTTGTGAGGGAGGTCTGTATATCACACCAATGTAAATAGATTTATCTTTCCCTCTTTCTAGTTTAACCCACAATGCCTCCCCTCTCCCTTTTAAGCTCTGTAATTCCAAAGCTTTAATAGTAGTTTTTACATATAGTACCACTCCTCCTCCCCTACTTCCTACCCTGTCCTTTCTGAATAAAGTACAGCCAGGTATAGTTACATCCCAATCATGGTTTTCTGTGAACCATGTTTCTGTAACTGCCACTAAATCCAAGTCAGCCACTCCCACCAAAGCTTCAACATCAGGGATCTTATTTCCCATGCTACGGGCATTTATACACACTGCTTTTCATATGTTACCCCTGTTACCCATTGCCATAAAGTTATTTAATGTATCACCTACCTGGGGGCTTTCACTTACCTGGGGGCTTTCTTCACCCATCCCTAACGAATCTAGTTTAAAGCCCTCTTCAGTTGATTAGCCAGTCTACTACTGAAGACGCGTTGACCTTTCTTGGACAGATGGATGCCATCTCTGCTCTGCAACCCTTGGAACAGCATCCCATGGTCTAGGAAACCAAAATGCTCTTGATGACACCATCCACGCAGCCATGCATTTATCTCCAGGATGTGAGCCTCTCTGCCTTGGCCTTTACCCTAACAGGGAGGATTGACGAGAGCACCACCTGTGCACCTAACTGCTTCACCCTCTGTCCCAGAGCCATGAAGTCACTTTTGATACGTTCCGAGGTATACCTGGCAGTATCATTTGTTCCAACATGGATTAGCAACATTGGGTAATATTCAGTGGGCTTGATGAGTCTCGGCAAACTCTCCGTAACATCTTGGATTTTGGCACCAGGCAGACAGCATACCTCTCTGGACATCAAGTCTGGTCGGCAGATGGACGCCTCAGTACCCCTCAGAAGAGAGTCTCCAACCACCACTACCCTTCGTTTCCTTGTGGTCACTGATTCTGCAACTTTGGGGTACTTGAGCTCTGGTTCTTCCCTTTCCAGGGATGCTTTCACCTCCTCCACTTCCAGTGCTGCATAATGATTCTTCAATTCAAAGGCTGGAGAAGTTGGATTGGTGATTTTGCAGGCCCTGGGGACTTGTGTCCAATCATCGACATTCTGTTGGCACCCATCTTCTCCTCTGCTGGAGAGCTTGGTTGCTGCAAGAATTATCTCATCAATGTACTTCTCACTGTCTTGAATGCTCCTCATCCTCGCCACCTCCTCTCTGAGTTCCTCCACTTGTTTCCTCAGAGCTTCAGCATACAGGCACCCTGCACATGGAACCGGTCTTTGTTTGTTTTGATTCCATCCTCTTGTTAAATAGTGATTCACTGTTTTTGCTCCTACTACCTCCATCGAGAGAGCATTCCAGGCATCCACTATCCTTTTAGTGAAAATATATTTCCTGATGTTGCTTTTAGGCTTACCTCATTGCAGCTTCATTTTATGCCCTCTAGTCTTACAGCTTCCCCTTCTTTGAAAAAGGTTGGTTGTTCATTAATACTCATTAAGTATTTAAACATTTGTATCATATTTCCCCTGTCCCTCCTCTCGTCTAGTTTATATATATTTAGGTCTTCAAGTATCTTCTCTTACATCTTCTGGCATTGGCACCTAATCATTTTGGTCACCTTCCTCTGAATCATCTCAAGCCTTTTTATATCCTTTGTGAGATATGGTCTCCAAAACTTGAACACAATACTCCAAGTGAGGCCTCACCAACGACTTGCACAGGAGCATTAATACCTCCTCCTTTTTGCTGGTTATTCCTCTCTGTATGCAGCCAGGCATCCCTTTGGCATTGGCCACCACCTTGTCACATAGTTTCGCCCCTTTGAATTCCTCAGAAGCAACCACTCCGAGGTTGCTGTCCTGGTTCTTGCACACCAACCTTTTGCCCCCTATTGCATACAATTTCTTTGGATTTCTGCATGTCAAGTGCATGGCTCTGCACTTTGCATTATATCTTAAGTGCCCAAACATTAGACCATTCTTCCAGTTTTTGTGGATCTTTCCTCATGTTGTCCACTCCATCAGAGGAATCCACTCTGTTGCAAATCTTTGTATCATCTGCAAAAAGGGAAACGTTTTTGCTTCAATCTTTCAGCAATATCACTCACAGACATTGAACAGTATTGGTCTCAGGACTGATCCTTCAGGTACTCCTCTACTTACCTTTCTTTCTTCTGAGTGATTTCTGTTTACCACCATCTTCTGTTGTCTGTCAGTCAACCAATTTTTGATCCAGTTCACCACTTTGGGACCTATCTGCAGGCTGCTCAGTTTATTGATAAGCCTATGAGTTACAATATCAAAGGCTTTGCTGAAATACTGTAGATCGCATCCATTGCCCTTGTTTTAGTTCTCTAGTCACCCAGTTTAAGAATTCAATCAAATTAATTTGGCATGACCCTCCTTTGGTAAAACCATGTTGCCTTGGATCATGCAACCCATTGGATTTTAGAAAGTCCTCCATTCTTTCTTTTAGTAGTACCTGCATTACTTTCCCACCATGGAGGTAAGACTTACTGGCCTATATGTTGTCACCTATTCTCTATTACCATTTTTGCGAAGAAGTATTGCATCAACCCTTCTCCAATACTGTGAAACTTCCCCTGTCTCGAAGGATATATCAAAAACATATTTTAAAGACCCTGCCAGAATCTCTCTGAGCTCTCGGTATTTGTTCCAATGCCTAATCCACTTTCAGTTTTGCAAGCTGTTCAAAAACATCATCTTCCATGAATGGCGTGACAATTTAATTTGTATATTTGTCAATCAAACGTGATCCTTCTCCAGGATTTTCTTTCATGAATAGAGAACAGACGTATTTGTTCAGCATTTTCACTTTTTCCATGCCGCTTTCCATGAATCTGTCCTCAGCACTTTTGAGTCTTGCAGTTCCACCTCTGGTCTTCCTCTTCTCCCAAATATATCTGAAGAAAGTTATGTCTCCTCATTGTTATCTTTAGCCATCTTTTCGTCTGCCTTTGCTTTTGCCATCCTTATTTCTTTCTTTGTCTCTTTTAGCGTTATCCTGTATTCGTTTCTGTGTTCCTCTTTTTGTGATCTTCTGAAAGCTCTGTTTTTTGCTTTTATTTGTGCAGCCACTTCTCTGGAGAACTATATTGGTTTCCTTTTCATTTTGTTTTTATTTACTTTCCTTACATATAGATCCATTGCCCCTCTTAAAGCCTCTTTCAGTTTAGTCCACTGCTTTTACACTTCTCTTATTTCCTCCCACCCTGCCAGCTCCCCCTTCAGGTACTTTCCCATTCTACTGAAGTTAGTGTTTTTGAAATCTAGGACTTTGAGTTTGCTGTAATTGGAATCTGCCTGCCTTTTACCTCAAACCACATCTTGTGGTGATCACTGCTACTCATGTGGGCACTCCCCCGGACACTAAACATGCTATGTCCATTGGTCAGTACTAGATCTAGCGTCAAATTTTCCCTGGTTGGTTCCATCACCATGTGTCTGAGCAATGCTTCTTAAAAGGCACCCACAATCTTTTTACTTCTTTGCAGATTTGCAGACGGAATACTGCAGTCCACGTCTGGAAGATTAAAGGTACTCAATATCATCAATTCTCCCTTCATTGCTGCTTTTTTACATAGATCGAGAATGACCAAACTCGAGTCAATTGGCTGCTAGTTGCACTTAGTAATGGAATAATGTCTGTCCTGTGAAAAGACCCTAATTGGGTGATCAGGCCTACACTATTGATTTGTAAAAGGGAGGGTATAAAGTTGGAGGAGAGATGGTGTGCAGTTTTAAATATCATAAATAGAACATTGTATTTAATCCTAAAATCTATTTGGAGCCAATGAAGCTGATGCAGCTTTGGGGTCACATGGGCAAACCTTGATTGCTTTTTTAATAAATAATCTTGTAGTTGTATTCTGCCCCTCTGCTACAATTGGTTTGAACTCCTCCCATTTCTGGGGTGTTTCACATCAAGCAGGAATAGAAATTCTCACATCAGCATTTAGAGTTTGCACATTGTTATTGAAGCATTCAGTCAGCACCCTAGGGCACATCACAGCTTCTCTGACCAATGTGCTCATTATATTAAATAATTTTTATGGGCAATTCAATGAAAACTATAATCTAGTAGTCTAAAGCAGCAGCCGATACTCCATTTATAGCCATTGGAACTCCACACGTACTGTCTTCCTTTGTCTGCCTCTGCTTTCTCTCTCCCCTCCAATCTGAAAACTGTACTTTGTAATTTTATATTTCCTTATCTCTATTCCTGTTCCTGAAGATTTTTGAGCAACTAGCCCTATGGCCCTATTCCATCCATTCAAATTGTCTTCTGTCAAGGGAGGAAGGTAATGAGAAATACTACTTTAAAAAGCATTTGTTGAATTGTGTAAAATGGTGTAATTCATCCTGCTTGCCACATGATGGTATTTTAGTTGCCTAGCCACACCAGGCATAAAAAGTTAGCAAGTAGTAATCTAACTATAAAACAGGTGCTATCAGCAGTGAGGACTTGATTCTCCCTTCATTTAAACCAACTGGAACAACAATTAGACCTAGCACATTACCCTTTTCATTTGTTGAATCACTTACTACTTGTTCAAGGCCTAAGACTTGCATAGCAGTTATGAAATATTCAGTATCCCTCCTAGGGTTGCCAACTGGCTCCAGATGCGCCCGACAGGCTTGATCCAGTCCTGGGTTTACCCCATTGCATGCAGTGACTTCTAGTTTCCTTTTCTTATGGAGTGCAATGGAGAAATCAGAACTACATATCCCTGCATGCAAGGAGGTAAACCCAGGACTGGATTGAACCTGTTGGGCGCATCTGGAGCCAGTTGGCAACCCTAATCCCTACATATACCTATACCTTGCACTGAAATAGGCAAGTTAAAATCACCCGTTATAATCACTCTTCAGACAGTCAGCCTCAGTCATAATGTTTTCAAATAAGGAAGATAAGTCATTATACCCATTCTGACCCCTGAATAGCGGGGTTGGACATCCAACCCCTGTTTAGTCCCAGCACTGTATTCTGCCTTCCTGGCTCCCTGTACGTACAGATGGCTTATGCGGGGAGTGCTGGATGGGGGCGAGAGGGGGAGGGCCAGAGGCGGAGAGTGGTTGGAGTGGGGGCAGGTCGATGCACCCTGATGTCATGGCCCTGTACATCTGGCGTGGGAAAGATGGACGTCATACTTATTCTACCTCGGAGGTGGAATAAGTCCAAGGAATGGCAGTGATCAGGCTATGAACCCCACCAAACACACGGCGCAGAGGCAGGTAAGCACCTCCTGCCCGATCCTGGCCCTGGCAGACCCCGCCGAGGGTCGGACGGTGGGGAAGCAAAGATTTTGTCAGAGTTGGGCTTTCTGCGCTCCTGCTGGGCACACCAGCAGGAGCATAGAGTGGACTGGATAGGCAGGGCAATGGACATCCCATACTGCTGAATTGGGGCCACCCCGGTCCATCTAAGTGCCCCATTCTGCAACTGTGGAAACGTCTGGCTCCCACGGTTGCAGAATCGGGTCCAATTGGGGCCCATCCATTTTTTGGACGGTCCAATAGCCTGGACATGCCCCGATTGGAATTGGCCTCCATGCAAATAAATATTGTTTTGTTCTTGATCAGCACAATATTTTTTCACTCAAACTCTGGAATTTGTTACTGGAGGATGTAGTAAAAACTGTTAGTGTAGCTGAGTTTAAAAAGAGGTTTGGACAAGTTCTTGGAGGAAAAGTCCATAAACCATCATTAAAGGGGGCCAGCGAAATCCACTGCTTACCCCTGGGATAAGCAGCATGGAATCTGTGTACCTTTCTGGGAACCTGATAGACACTTGTGAACTGGATTGGAAACAGGATACTAGGCTTGATGGACCCTTGGTCTGACCCAGTATGGTATATCTTATGTTTTTATGTTCAGTACATCACATTTCTCTGTACATTGTGTAAATTCAAGAGATTTCTTTGCGAGTATAAAAATCGCTTCTACCCTTCTTCCCACTAGAATGATAAAAAAATATATTCTAATCACATATATATAGTTGATTGATTAGTATAATATCACTCTTTGTCAACCATGACTCAGTAATGCAAAGGATATCGGGATAATGATCATTAACCAATGTCATCCATAACAGGAACCTTATCACGTGCAGATTGTACATTTATTAACATAACCTTCAGCAATGATGAGGTATATTGCTCTTGGGGCCAAGAAGGAATGGATCCAGTCCAGACTCACTTCCCCTTCAGCTGTCTGCAATGGAGTTTCACACATCTATGCCAGTATACATGAATGCAAGGCCTGATTGTAAAACTATGTGTGGTACAATTAGGCACATACTTGTATGCAACTTTGGAGTAGGCATACTTAGGGGAGAATTTTGTGCAAAGTGTGGGTTGGGTCATGATTTTATTTTATATAGATACATGACACATAACAGACTTAACTGAAAAAAAAATGGAAACTCAGATGGCAAAATTTCATGAGGAAATTGGGAAAAATAAATTATGAAAGTTTCATTGGAATGAGCTGAATTATCAATGTGGACAGGTGTATCCATGGATGCAGTCCATAAAAGGTCTAATAGGAAGTCAAAGGTTACCTTTGATGCCACTCCAGAAGAATCTTTCTACGAATTTCATGCGGATGATTTTTTAGCACAGCATTCCAGAGGATACTGCAAGGAATGAGGCAAGGGATGGGGTCGATGTCCCTATTATACAGGGAATCAAGGATCGGTATCACGGTCCCAGATTGGACATTTAGGAGCCAATGCAGAAAGCTATAGTTGCACGCTATTAGTTATGAATATGTCTATGTAGTGTGCCAATAGTATGCGACGTCAGCACCAGCATGCAGAAAGGGGCGAATATGCAAATGAGTCTCGCATAAAATGTCAGTGCAAAATGCCAGTGTTAAACTGGGAGAGCAAGCCAAACACATGTGCACAGAAGTCAACACAAGTTTGTTATGCTCTCCCAGAGAAACAAAGTAATCTGAGGGGAAGTTTGATACTTCCTCTCAGATGATCCAAGCATCTGGGAAAGCCCCTGATGCCATCAAAATACCATCGGAGGGCTGGTGCCTCCAACACTGACCCCCCAACAGAAACCAAATCCCTGGCAGCCCTGATCCCTGCCTGCCCAAATAGCCGATAAAAAAAAATCACCGGTGGCCTAGCGGCCCCACTCCCCCCACCCACCCACTCAATAAAAAAAGCCTCTGGTGGCCCAATGGTACCGATCCACCCAATCTCCCAATAAAAAAATATCCCTGGTGGCACAGTGGCACAGTGGCCCTGATGCCCCACCCAGTAAAAAAAACCTGATGGCCCAGTGGCCCCAATCTCACCCATCCACCCACTAACAATAACAAAAAGGCCCAGTGGCCTGGTGGTCCCCAAGCCCCCCACCCCCTCCCGGTACCTTTAAGTTGGAGTGGGAGCATTGCCCATATGCTCCTGCCTCTGTGCTGTCATCTGAAAAAATGGTGGTGCCTGGCCCTGTGCAGTACATCTTGGGATGCACTGGGTGAGGTCAGATGCCATATAAGGTAGAAAATGTCTTATATGGCAGCCTGCCCCCCCCCCCAGTCCATCTCAGGATGCATCAGGTGAGGCCAGGTGCCACCATTTTTCAAGATGGTGTCGCAGGGGCAGGAGCACATGGGCAACATTCCTGCTCCAGCTTAAAGGTACCAGGAGGGTGGTGGGGGGTTTGGGGGCCACAAGTCCCTTTTGTTATTGGGCGAGTGAGTGGGTGGGATCAGAGCTGCTGGGCCACCAGGAATTTTTTTTATTGGGTGGGAGGGGGATTTGGGGCTGCTGGACCACTAGGGTTTTTTTTTATTGGGTGGGTGGGTGGGGGGATCAGGGCCTCTAGGCCACCAGGGATTTTTTTCCCTATATGCACAAGATGTTTAAGCCACCTCAAACCAGGTGTAGAGATATTGACACTTCGGCTGGTTACATAATCCTCTATGCATTTCTCTGCATTGGGCGCAGGCAATATTAATTTAAATATGCTTGGCATACTTTTAAGTATGTATCTGCATACTTTTCCTTTGCTGTTTATGCACACGTCAATCTCTTTTCTGCGTTTAGCATGTCAGAACTTGTGCATATAAATTGCATTATCTGCATGCAAAGGGTGCGATAATCTTTTTTGATTTGTCACATCAGAGAGGTTTATCTTTTGTTCCTAAGATTACATTTGATATGTTTAAGTCACAAGTTCAATTGCACAAGTTCATTTTTGTAGACTGAAAATAACTTTGGTTTTTGCAGATAAAATTGCACATGGCAATTTGGGGACCCCACTTCCATATAAATCATCTTGGATCCCCCAGGGTCCCGCAGATTCCAACATTCAGGCATTTGAGTGGATAGTCTTATCTGAAGTTTCTTCTTTAAGTGAGTAATCAAACAAAATGAAAAATAATTTAAGAAAGACAAAATTGCAAATTTTATCATTTTTACTGAGAGATTCTTCTATAGGTATCAGAGCCATGGACAAAGGGGGCAGTATTGTCCTACTGGATCATGGAAATTATGTACAGAAAAATTGTCTCACTTGTGTAATATGAAGTTCTACAAGTCCTCCTGATCAAGATTCCCAGAGGCCATCCAGATTGAGATTTTTAAGATTCTCGAACAAGCGTTGATTATAATTTTTTTCAGAAATGACATTCCTAATTTATTTGAGAGACATCAAATAAATTCCATTTTTTATATTGTACTCTAGATTCAAAAATCTTTACAGAAACTGATGGGACACTCAAGAATGTCAGGGATTGGGTCAATATTACAGTTTATGGTTTATTTCAAACTTGATATACTGCTTTTCGCATTATGTTAAAGTGGTTTACAATAGCATATTAAAAACACAGATTAAAACAAAAATTGAATGTAAAATGAAGCACAATAAATAAAATATAGTGAAAAACAGATTATTGTGATGGACCCAAGTCTGGATCTAATCCTCTCTGAAGCCAGATTAAAGAAATGGGGGCCCGATATTGAGCTGTGCTTATTTTTGAAGGGCAATGCATCTTGTTGGCGCATAGCCTTCCCTACTGACCTCTAACCTGGATATCCAATGTCAAAGCAATGGCATTGAATATCCGGTGATCGCTGCAGACACAGGAAGCTGCCAAGGCTAACTGGACAGCAACAATATCGGATGCTGCCCAGTGAGCTCCTGTGCCTTAAAGATAGGTGAGGGTTTTCCTCACCTATCTTTTAGGTGTAGGTCGCTAACCGGGCAGCATGCAATATCGCTGTTGCCCGGTTAGCGACAAACTCCACCTCTGCTCTGCCCCGGAATGCCCCCAACATGCCTGTATGCTAACAGAATAGCATCGGGGCGTGTAGGGGACTTAGAAGGGGATATTCAACAGCACTAACCATGTAAGTGCTGTAGAATATCCCCATGTAACGCATTTAGATGGTTAACTGGGCTGTAGACTGTGTAAATGCCTTTTGAAAATTGCATCCTAGGTTTTTAAAAATTTCTTAAATTTTTTTAGTGATGACTGCATCCTAATATAAGCAGGTAGAAAGTTTCAAAGAGTAGGGGCTAAGAAGAAAAGCTCAGATTGTCATGAAGATTCATAGGTAGCTGAGTTATTGGTTGGATGGCACAGAGATCTGGAGGGTATATATGGAGTAAGTAAATTTGCAAGATAACTGTGAAGTCCTGAATAAAATGACTTAAGCATTAATAATTTCTTGAACTTTATGTAGTATGATACAAGAAGCCAGTCAAAGAAATCAATCAGATTTGTCTGACAAGACCTCCTCTGGTGAATCCATGTTGCCTCGGATCCTATAATCCGCTGGACTCCAGAAACCTCACTGTTCGCTCTTTCAGCAGCACTTCCAATAATTTACTCACTACCAAAGTTAAACTAACCGGCCTGTAGTTTTCAACAATATCCTTACTTCCGCTTTTATTTAAAGGGATCACATGTGCCTCTCTCCAGTCCTTTGGCTCCACTCCCGACTCCAACGAGGCATTGAAAAGGTCAGTCAGTGGAGCTGCTAGAACGTCCTCAAGTTCCCTCAGTATTCTAGGGTGTATCCCATCCGGTCCCATCTCTTTGTCTACTTTTAGTTTAGCTAGTTTCTCACGAACACAGTCTTCTGAAAATTGTTCAAGATGTCCCTTGCTTCTGTTCCTGTTTGTGGGTGTTTTCTGAGGTCCTGCTCCTGGTTCTTCATCTGTGAACACAGAACAGAAATATTTGTTAAGCAATTCCGCTTTATTCTCATCAGCTTTTACATATTCCTCCCCTTCACCCTTGAGTCTGACAATACCACTTTTGGCCTTCCTCTTCTCACTAACATATCTGAAAAATGTCTTATCCTCCCATTTTATGGCATTGGCTATTTCCTCCTCTTTTTGAATCTTTGCTTTCCTGACTACTTTGCTAGCTTCTCTAAGATTTTCCAAATATAGGTGCCTGTCTTTCCTGTGATCTCTTGTATTTCAAGGCCTCCCTCTTTTTCTTCACATTTTCAGCTACTTCTTTCAAAAACCATAACGGTCTCCTTTTCCTTTTACCTTTATTTACCATTTTAACAAAAAAGTTGGTTGCCCTTAAAATATCCCCTTTTAGTTTTGCCCACTGTTTTTCTACATCCCCCAGCTGTTCACATCCCGTTAATGACTCCCTGAGGTATTGGCCCATCTTGGCAAAGTTAGTTTTCCTAAAGTCTGAGACCCTCGCTTTTGAATGGATTCTAACAGCCCTAGTCCTAATACTAAACCATACCATCTGGTGATGGTGGATGCAAAATGATCTCCCACTGTAACATCAAAACACTTTCACCATTGGTAAGTACCAAGTCCAGTATGGCCCCTTCAGTGTGGGTTCTGTTACCAGTTGCCTGAATAGTTCTCCCTGTAGAGAATCCAGGATCTCCTTACTTCTAGATGATAGTGCAACATCTGGCATATTGAAATCCACTATCAGTAGCACTTCCCTTGAACTAGCAATGCTGTGTATGTCTTTAACTAACTCTCCGTCCACCTCTTCCTCTTGTGAGAGAGGTCTGTATATCACGCCAGTGCAAATAGATTTCTCTTTCCCTCTTTCTAGTTTAACCCACAGTGCCTCCTCTCTCCCTTTTAAGCTTTGTAGTTCCAAAGCTTTAATATTATTTTTTACATTTAGTACCACTCCTCCTCCCCATCTTCCTACCCTGTCCTTTCTGAATAAAGTATAGCCTGGTATAGTTACATATAGTTATGGTTTTCAGTGAACCATGTTTCTGTAACTGCCACTAAATCCAAGTCAGCCTCTCCCATTAAAGCTTCAACATCTGGGATCTTATTTCCCATGCTACGGGCATTTATACATATTGCTTTCCATATGTTGCCCCTGTTGTGCATTTCCATAAAGGTATTTAATGTTTCACTTACCTGGGTGTTTTCTTCACCCATCCCCAATGAATCTAGTTTAAAGTCCTCTAGTTTAAAGTGCTACTGAAGACACGTCAAACTTTCTTGGACAGATGGACGCCATCTCTGCTCTGCAACCCTTGGAACAACATTCCATGGTACTTGAAGTCAAAACTCTCTTGATGACACCATCCGCACAGCCATGCATTCATCTCTGTAATACTTGAAGATTGGAGGATGGCCAATGTAACACCAATTTTTAAAAAGGGTTCCAGGGGTGATCCGGGAAACTACAGACCAGTGAGCCTGACGTCAGTACTGGGAAAAATGGTAGAAACCATCATAAAGAACAAAATTACTGAACATGATAGTCATGGCTTAATGGGAGACAGCCAACATGGCTTTAGACAAGGAAGATCTTATCTTACAAATCTGTTATGTTTTTTTGAAGGTGTGACTAAACAGGTAGACAAAGCTGAGTCGGTTGATATAGTGTATCTGGACTTTTAGAAAGCCTTTGACAAGGTCCCTCATCAGAGGCTTTTGGCAAAACTAAAAAGTCATGGGATAGGAGGCAGTGTACTATTGTGGATCAGGAACTGGTTAAAAGATAGAAAGCAAAGGGTAGGGCTAAATGGCCAATTTCCCCAATGGAGAAAGGTGAATAGTGGAGTACCCCAGGAATCTGTGCTGGGTCCACTGCTTTTTAACATATTCATAAATGACCTGGAAATGGGAATAAGAAGTGAGGTTATCAAATTTGCAGATGACACAAATGATCTACTACTGTGATACTCTTTGCATTATCAAAACCCATGAGGATTATGGAAAATTGCAAGGGGATCTTGATAAATTGGGAGACTGGGCATCCAAATGGCAGACAAATTTTAATGTGGACAAGTGCAAAGTTATGCACCTAGGAAAGAACAACCCAAACTAGGGTTACACGATGCAAGGTTCCCCATTAGGAGCCTCCACCCAGGAAAAAGATTCAGGCTTCATCGTGGTTAACATGTTAAAACCCTCTGCCCAATGTGCAGCGGCGACCAAGAGAGCAAATAGAATGCTAGGTATCATAAGGAAAGGAATGGAAAATAAAACAAAGGATATTATAATGCCTCTGTATCATTCTATTGTGTGCAATTCTGGTCACCGTATCTTAAAAAGGATATAGCATTATTAGAAAAGGTACAGAGAAGAACCACCAAAATGGTAAAGGGGATGGAAGGATACCCCTATGAAGAGAGGCTAAAAAGATTAGGGCTCTTCAACCTGGAAAAGAGACGGCTGAGGGGAGATATGATAAAGGTCTATAAATTAATGAATGGAGTGGAACGGGTAAACATACATTGATTGTTTACATCATCAGAATATGGAAAGACTAAGGGGTATGTTTACTAAACCGCGCACTCGTGTGCGGCGCACAAGAGCGTACGCTAATGATGCACTTAAGTGCTCTTAAGCGCCGCGCACGCGTGCGCGTCACATTAACGGGCTGGCGCACGTGTGCGGGGCGCTGATGTGCGATAGAGGCGGGGAAACGCTTACGGAGGGCGGAGGAAGGCTCCCAAGGGGCGGGGGGACGGGGTCAATGGGTGGAGAGTGGGAGGGGAGAGGCTCCCCGCACAGGAGCGGGGCTGAATTTCGGCATAAAAATTACCGCGAGTGAAACCCTCGCGTTAGAGCCGATTTAAAGGGAAGAGAAACCATTTCCGTCAGCAATGTACAGCAAAACCGGGGAAACCGGCAAATCGTGAGCAGTGTGATACATGTGCACAGAACAAAATAGCAAATATAAATTGAAAATGACCACAAAAAATTCCAAATAAATTATAATCCAGCTGGGCAACAGTGATATTAATGGGCAACCATAAAAAACACTCCCAGGAAAGCTCCAAAAGAAAGAAATGATTTTTGGAAGGGTCTATGCTCCGTAGACTCGTTCAAAAATCACTGCATTTTAATGGAGCTTTCCTGGGAGTGTTTTTCATGTTGCCCATTGATATCACTGTTGCCCAGCTTGGTTTTGATTTTTTCCACATTTTTTGGAGGTCATTTGTGAGGTTTAATTGCACCCCTGTCCCCATACAAGGTAAACGAGCCCACAGTAAAATGGTGCAGAGCAGGGTGTCTGACTCGTGCGGCCAGGTGTCCTATCTCCAGAGACTGCACTGTCTCTGTAGCCACAGTGTGGTGCAGCAGACACAGCCAGTGCCTGAAGGACCAGAGGGTCACAGGTTCAAATCCCAGCTGGGGCTCCTGCCACCCCAGTCCCCATAGTTTTACCCACCACTAAACAGTGATAGTACAGACACTCCTTTATGGCAGAGAACATAAGCATGGTTCCAACACCTATATTTTACCCTAAACCACACACAAACCATAACAATGGGCATTACCTACAGCCGAGTCCCCAAAATTCAGTCCTGGAGTGCCACAACTCAATCAGGTCATATGCTTTTTCCCAGATAGGGACATGTCTGCATGTTGGCGGAAGGGTACAGGTGGTGGAGGGGGCAGTGGCTGCAAACCACAGCAGACAGTGGCCTAGGCAGGGCCGGATTTACCTATACGCAACCTACGCCGTGGCGTAGGGCCCACAGCTGACAAGGGCCCACAAAAATAGCCTTTTTAAAATTAAATTAAAAAAAAAAACGCTGGCTGCCGCCGCGACAGCATGGACTGTTCCCGCGGGGCCCCCTCTGCTGCCGCGGCAGCATGGATTGTCCCGTGGGGCTCCCTATGCCCGGCTGAATCCCCTCCCTGCCTCCCTCCCTGCCGGCTTTGAGAGGCGCGAAGGGAGAGTGTCTCCCTTGCGTCTCTGTTAAGCCTGCAGGGGCTGATGGGAAATTTCCCTGTGCTGCATATCTATGCACCACCCCCATGGTATGCTGATGTAGCTCATGCATATTTATGAGGGACAGCATGAAAACCCGAACAGTGATTGGAACACCAGGACTGGAGTTGGGACACTCTGCCGTAAAGCAGCAGCCAACAGGGCCAGACACACCCACACCCACACCCACAGGCCCCATTGGCCAATGCCTCCTGGAGAGGCAGGACATTGGGCCCTGCCTGTATCTCCCAATACTAGCAGTTGCATACCTTAGCAATGCCACCCTACACCTGGGTATATGGTACACAGCTATCAAACGTTGCCCATGATAACTGGCAGATATCAATTCCTACGTTAAGCACATTTTGCTCATTGATCTCCATCATAACAATCATTGTGATGTCTGCGGTGTGCGCTGCAGGTCTGGTCTCTGACAGTGTTTACCACCCTGGGGAGTGACCCCCAACAGTAGTGCGTACCATATCCATGCCTGTACTCTTTATCTTTATCTTTATCTTTACTTAAAATTTGATAAACCGCTTAGGCCGAAACATTAAAGCGGTGTACAAAGAAAATAAAAGGTCAACACTGCAAACTACGGAAAAGAACGCCAAAATTAACAGGAGAGAAAGAGAAAGGATAGTGCAAAGCAAAAGACAAAACAATAATCACAACCAAGCACAGACTGACTCAAATAATACTGACAGACAGGGGAAAACAAGACCAAGATTCAACTGAGACAAGACAACAATGAACCGCTGCATCAAAAGACAAGACAATAATCACAACCAAGCACAAACTGACTCAAATAATACTGACAGACGGGGGAAAACAAGACCAAAATTCAACTGGGACAAGACAACAATGAACTGCTGCATCAGGGGGGGAAGTCTAAGGGAAGGTCAAATGCTGTACTGTGCCCAGGACTGGTGTGGTGGGTATGGCTGCTGGACTCCTCTATAGTAGCACAATGCTGGCAAAGGTGTGGGGGTGGCTGTCTGTTTATCCAGTGTGTGGTGGCTGCAAACACCTTCCACAGCCCACACTGCCAGCAATGTTTCCAGTATTGGGCTGCCAATGTGCATAATGAGGAGCAAGGTACCATGGGTATAGGCCGGACAGGGTGGCCTGGCCAGGGTGCATCTGCACAGGGCATAGGGCACTGACTGGGACATTTTAGTGCCCGGCCACCACCTACACAGACAGAGTGACCTCAGTATGTCCTGCTGAGAGATCACTCTCACCCTGACTGTGCAGTGACCACAGCATGGCTAGGCACCCCCATAGTGCTATATAGTATTTCTCTCATGTGATAGATATGGGTTTTCTTTTGGGGTCCAGTCACTGACTTAACTGCTTGCTGTGTATGCTGACATCCCAGTTCTGGGTGCATGCATCTCCACTGGGAACATGCACTGTGGACTAACTAGCACACTGTTTGCAGCTGGTATGTGTCTTGATGGAGCAGCTTGTGGGGTGCAGTGGCTGATGACTTGCTGCAGGAGAATATCAGATAGTGGTGGGGTGCAGCTCACCATATCCAGGCCTAATGTCTGTCTGCTATTGTGTAATGGATGTGTATAGAGCTGCATTGACTGCCCTGTGGGGTGTCTGTTCCTCAGCAGGACCTGGGTTGATGGTCCCCCCTCTACTACCACCTGTTGCATGGAGGTAGAATGTGGATCTATTGATAGGAGACCCTGTTTGCCACCCTTGGCCCTGGGGGAGAGGGGTGGTGGTGGTGCATGGCCCACCTGGGGGCTACACCAGAACTGAAGCAGACAAAGATATCCAAGGTGTTTGTGCAGAAACTACCTATCTCACACATTAACACTGCTTTGGACCTCTGGCATGGCCTCATTCAGCCATGGAAGGTGTTGTGGACCTGGTCCTGGGCGCCTCACCGCACCCTCAGGGTGAGCACAGTACCCGCACAATGTGATGGTGTGTAGCTACTCTGTGCCAGTAAAACACACGGTTAGTACCCCCTACCAGGCCGAGGTGGTGTGTGGGTGCACATGGTCACTTCCCTCTACCAGGCCGAGGTGCTGTGGGGGTGCATTGCCCATCTTGTGTTCATCTGTGGACAGCTGATTTGCATGTGCAGTGCATCATGGGTATGGGTGGGCTAACCCTATCCTGGTGACTGCAGCATACTGTCTGTGTGGTGACATGCAGGCTCTCTGCAGCCAGCCAGGGGCTTGCTAGTAGCTATAGAGCTGTAGCTCAATGGTTATGTCACTGCCTGTGATGCTAGAGGGCATGGGTTCAGACCCACAGTGGGGTTATTTGATGGGGTTGTCCAAAGCATTATCTGTTTTTTACTGTACATATTTTGCTGCCAGCAAATACACCCTCAGCGTACTGTACCCATAAGGTGCCTATGAGGGTGCCCTATAGGGCACCTTATGGTTTCCGTCCATATAAGGGGCACTGTACATTTTCCTGTGACGCAACTTATAGGGTGCCCTATAGGGTACATTTTAGGGTGCCGTGGCGGACAGTGCACTTTAAAATGTGCCTTATAGGGCGCCTTATGTTAACACGATTTGAGAGTGCGTTTGCTATTAATGATAATTACAATAAAAATAAAATGCCTCCTAAAGCAATCTTCCCCATAATATGTTATGTCTCAGCCAGCCTTGTTCATTGGGCACTGTGGGGGATTGAACCCCTGATCCCTGCACCATTGGTCAGTGTCTTGACCATTGTGCTGTGGTTCTGTTCCTGTGATTGTACATCAGCGTGCCGCCTTATGCCGCCCAATATTAAAATGCCTCCAAAATCATTAGTGTGCCGCCTTATGGCCATCAGCGCACTGCCTTCTGCAGCCCAATATTACACTGGCTCCTAAAGTAATGCCTCAGCTAGCCGTCTTCATTGGGCACTGTGGGGGATTGGACCCATGATCCCTACACCATTGGTTAGAGTCTTAACCATTGTGCTGTGGCTCTGCTTTTTTTCCTGCACATCAGCGCACCACTTATACCGCACAGTATTATTATGCCTCCATAAACATCAGTATGCCGCCCAGTATTAATATGCTGCCAAAAACATTAGCGCGCCGCCTTATGCTGCCCATTATTTCAATGCCTCTTAAATTAATGCCTCAGTCAACTGTCTTTATTGGGTTCTGTGGGAATCGAACCCCTGATCCCTACACCATTGGTAGGTGCCTTAACCATTGTGCTGTGGCTCTGCTTTTCTGCTTACCCATCAGCGTACCACATATGCCTCCCGCGCAGCCATCTGATGCGCTAAGGTGCGGGGCGCACAAGGGCGCTGCGCACCTTAGCGCATATTTAAATTCCGGCTTTTCTTTTTCAGGACGGAACGCCCACTCCTTATATGGCATCCGCACTCTACCGCGGCCCGCACTCTACCGGGGTTTTAGTAAACATGCCCCTAAGGGACATGTAATAAAGCTACAGGGTAACCTATTTAAGACTAATAAGACATTTTTGGAGTAGAGGAGTGGCCTAGCAGTTGGGACAAGGTACTTCAGGCCAGAAGGTCAGGGGTTCATAATCCCACTAGAGGACAGCAACCTTGGGCCAGAAGGACTGGAGTTTCTAGTCCCACAGATGCTCCTTGTGGTCTTGGGCAAGCCACTTAACCCTCCATAGCCCATGTTCCTTGTAAAATCGTTATCTCCAAGTTATAATGCCCTATTCAATGTAAACCACACTGATGCAGAATAGCACAGTATATAATAAGAGGAAATATTTTTTCACTCAACATGTAATCAAACTCTGGAATTTGTTACCGGAGGATGTGGTAAAAGCTGTTAGTGTAACTGGGTTTAAAAAAGGTTTGGACAAGTTCCTGGAGGAAATATCCATAAACCATTATTAAAAGGGACCTGGGATATCACTGCTTGACCCAATACAAGCATTGTGGAACCTGTGTCTTTTGGGGAAACTACTAGGTACTTATGACCAGGGCCGGATTTACCTTGAGTGAGGCCCTACGCCAACAAAAATTGTGGGCCCCCAGAAAAAATAAAAACGAGATCAACTTACCAAAACAGAAATGGCAATAGATGTATAGAATTGCCTGACATAAAGAGGCAATAGGGACAAAATCAGCATCGGAATTCAAGAAATACATTAAAAAAGACATATTCCAGTTAATAAATTCAAAATAAAAAGTATTTTTCTACCTTCTGTTTGGGCATTTTTTCAGTTGCAATTGCTCCAGTCACTTTCTTCTGGTTTCTTTCTTCGTGTCTTCTGCTAGCTATCCATTTGTCCTTTCTTCTCTTTTAGATGTTTTCCATTCTCTCTCTATTTCTGCTTTAACATACTGATTGTTTCCCTTTTGCTCTTTCCCCCAATTCTTTCCTTATTCCTTTATCATCCATTTAAATTTCACCCTTCCATTTTCAAGCCCCTCTTACTCTCCCAATACCCAGCCCATCATAGACTTTTCTTCCACACAAAATATTTTTCCCCTCTCCATTCTCATTCCCCATCCATTCTAGTCCTCCCCCAAAATCAGTTCCCTTATAGTTCTAGACCCACCCAGCATCCACTCCCTTCTAGTCCCATTCTCCCATGCCCCACATCAGCCCATTTCCAGTCCTATTCTAGCTCTTCATCAGCCCATTTCCAGTGCTAGCCTTCACATCACAGGCCTTTTCCAGTCCTAACCCCCCCCATCACAGCCTATTTCCAGTCCTAGCCCCCACCATCACATCCCATTTGCAGTCCGAGTCCCCCTGCACCATCACAGCCCATTTGCAGTCCTAGTTCCCCCCCCCCCCACCATCACAGCTCATTTGCAGTCCAAGTTACCCCCCCATAGCCCTTTTCCGGTCCAGGTCCCCCCCCCATCACAACCCATTTCCAGTCCAAGTCCCCCCCCCCCCATAGCCCTTTTCCGGTCCAGGTCCCCCTCCCCATCACAACCCATTTCCAGTCCATGTCCCCCCCCCATAGCCCTTTTACAGTTCAGGTCCCCCCCCATCACAGCCCATTTCTTTCCACTCCACGTCCCCCCCCCCCATAGCGCTTTTCAGGTCCTGGCCCCCCCCTTCACCACCCATTTCCCGTCCAAGCCCCCCCCCCCATAGCCCTTTTCCGGTCCAGGTCCCCCCCATCACAACCCATTTCCAGTCCAAGTAGTACCCCCCCCCATAGCCCTTTTCCGGTCCAGGTCCCCCCCTCCTTCACAACCCATTTCCAGTCCAAGTCCCCCCCCATAGCCCTTTTACTGTTCAGGTCCCCCCCCCATCACAGCCCATTTCTTTCCAGTCCAAGTCCCCCCCATAGCCCTTTTCCGGTCCAGGTCCCCCCCCATCACAACCCATTTCCAGTCCAAGTCCCCCCCCCCATAGCCCTTTTACAGTTCAGGTTCCCCCCCCATATCACAGCCCATTTCTTTCCAGTCCAAGTCCCCCCCTCTAGCCCTTTTCCGGTCCAGGACCCCCCCCCCCATCACAACCCATGCAGTCCTTGGCCGCCCCGACCAGCACCGCGGCTGTCTGAGAGGCTTCAGAGGGAGCCAGGTAAGCTCGCGCGAGGCCCTGGCTCCCTCTGTACAGCCGCCAGTGTGAAGAGCCTTTTCCTTCATGCTGGCGGCTGTATCTGTGAAGCCGCGAATGCTGGGAAAGGTTAAAGGGCATTGCCTTTAACCTTTCCCAGCAATTGCGGCTTTACAGATACAGCCGCCAGCGTGAAGGAAAAGGCTCTTCACGCTGGCGGCTGTACAGAGGGAGCCGGGGCCTCGCGCGAGCTTACCCGGCTCCCTCTGAAGCCCTGCGGTGTGTGGGCCGGCCCCGGGTGGGCCCTTGCCAGCTGTGGGCCCTACGCCATGGCGTACATGGCGTATAGGTAAATCCGGCCCTGCTTATGACCTAGATTGGCTACTGTTGGAAACAGGATACTGGGCTTGATGGACCTTGGTCTGACCCAGTATGGAATATCTTGTGCTTTTATGTTCTTATGGCTCCCCCCCACTCTGCCTGTCCTTGCCCAGCCACCACCACTGCTTTTAGTGTTGCCTTGGCGGTGGCAGCAGTGACATCCAATTGAAAAAAACCTCCGGGACTTTCCGACTCCACCCTAGCGTGCAGGTCTGATCCATCCCTCCTCTGACGTATGCTCACAGAGGAGGGAGGGACCAGACCAGCTATTCAAACACAGGACTTTGCAACTCCATGCTTGAGTGGCTGGTCTAGTCCCTCCTTCCTCTGATGTGAGCATACGTCAGAAGAGGGAGGGATCAGGTCAACATGCAAGCGTGGAGTTGGAAAGACCCGTGGTTTTTTTTTCAGTTGGGTGTCGTTGTTGCCACCGCCACTTCCAAGACAATACTAAAAGTGGTTGCGGTTGCTGGGCAAGGGCAGGCAAAGTGGAGGGGAGCCTAGGTTGGCAGCCCCAAATGCACCCCTATTTTTGAGCACCCTGTGTGGTTGCACCGCTCGCACAGGGCTAGGTACGGCGCTGCAGGCATACATGACCCTTTCTATGAAAAAGTATTTCCTGATGTTGCTTTTGAGTTTTTTATCTTCTCATAACTTCATTTCATGTCCTCTAGTTCTACAGCTTCCCCATCATTGAAAAAGGTAAGTTTGTTCTTTAATATCCTTTAAGAATTTAAACATCTGTAATATATCTTTCCTCCAGGGTATTCATATTTAGGTCTTCAAATCTCTTCTCATACATCTTCTGGCGCAAGCCCCATGTCATTTTGACTGCTTTACTCTGAACAGTTTTACATCTTTTTATATCCCTTGCAGGGTCTGCACAAATATTGAAATCTCCTAGCACTAGAATATTATTAAAATTAATGGAGATTTCAGAAATTATTAGAAAAATTTTATCCCAATTCTGTGATGAAATAAGGGGGAGAGGGAATATAGCCCATGTTCCCTGTAAAATAGTTATCTCCAAGTTATAATGCCCTGTTCAATGTAATTTCAGTTTGTTCAATGTAAACCGCACTGATGCAGAATAGCGCGGTATATAAGAGAATGTAAATAAATAAAAATAAATAAAAATAAAATATCAGAATATGCACTGGAGATGAAGGATTATACTCTGTCAAAATATCTTAACATTTATTTGTGCCCACAGTGGTCCCATCAGTGACATGCCTATATGTAAGAACCTATGAGGAAGATCATAGTTACATGTCACATTTTTGGTCAAACATTGTTTTATAGATAGTATTTATTGATGTTTTTTCATTATGGAAAGGCATTTATCAATATTTTGAATTGGATAAATGTTGGTTCTCATCATAGTTCATTCCCTAAATAGATAATAATTCAATTTCTTTTTTTGACATTCCAATCTTGAAATGAAGTCATGTTTTTATACCACTTTTTGCAATAAACAATCTGTTAGAAATGGTTTACTATATTTTCAAACTTATCATCCACATCATTTATGAGAAAATATTCCTACAGCCTGCAAACCCTCATTAACTCTGACTCAAGCACCAGACCTTGGAGGAGAGGCACCACGGACATCATCACAACCCCCAGAGCCTTCACCAAAGTGAGGCAATCTACTTCGGGGAGAGTAATATCTCTGGCTGTTTCCACCCTATGGAACTCCCTCCTGGACTGCCTAAGATCTACCGTGGACATTAAAGACTTCAGGAAGTTGCTCAAAACCACACTCTATATAGAATACTTCGGTGACATCCATGATCTGACCAATAGCCTCAACTTTCTAAGTCTTAATTGCTCCTGCCCTGATCCACCTACTGCCCCCCCCCACCCCACCTATTCCCTTAACCCACTTATCCCAGATAAACCGACACCTCCTCCTTGTATATAGGTCATTTTATATATAGCGCGTCTTGTACATAGTTATACTACAATTACACCTACTTATACACATTATAACATCCCCTGCATGCCTACACTCTCGCTCCATGTAACATGTTTGGGTTGAATTGTGAACCGCTTTGATTTAAGGATAACATACCCACAGTCTGAATACGACTGCCTGAACTTGTATATAATATGTAAGTAGTTCAGAGAGTGTCGTGTACTCCACAGCCATACCTGTGGCATACCTGTAGACGAACAGCTCAGTTGTACATAGTTGTATATAGTTACCCCTGTTAAACCCAAGTTGTATAAACCTGTTCTCTGTAATGAACACCGCATGCTCCGCTGCCTTTTACAATTTGTTGTTACATCTAAACCGCGCTGATTTTAAAGAGCGCGGTATAGAAATAATATAAATAAAATAAATAAATAAAGTGGTATAGAAATCCTTTTAAAGAAATAAACAAATAAATAAATAAATACAGGACTTTTTTTCATTTAAAACATTTATGCATAACTAGACACAAATGTTTGAATCAATCTAAGGGAATAAACTAAAGATTCATTGATAAGGGATATTCATTACTAGTAATAAACCAGGTGCTAAAAAATCCCAATATATTAACCATGATTTGTTATTGACACCTTCTCAGAAGAACAAATCATTGGGGCAGATCTGTGTATCACCTTATTTATCTTTAGCGTTTGTTCAAAAGAACTATTCGAAATACTGGGACTTTCTGAGAATGCATTTGACGTTTCGATATCCTCCTTGATTTGCATTTCAAGGGAGCTGTAATTTGAAGGAATTTTTAGCGTGATCAAGATTGACAGATGTTGACAGTTTAACAATATAAACACACTTCAGCACTTTAATCTCCACCTTCTGTCAAAAAACACAACACGTGCAAATATTGCAAAGCCGTCCAGATACCATTCAAAAGAACCAGTACCATTCAATAGCTGCATTTAAACTTTTGGTTTCTGAAGTCTGCCAATGAAATATATATTCTTGCTTCCATTTACAAAGTATCTTTGTTGTATTACTCCCAAGTTCCAAATATATTGTTTCAATTATAAAATTAAAAAATACTTTGACGTCTCAATTTTGTATGACTGTTCTTGCCAACGAAGGTCCAAAGGAACATTTTTCTTTTGTGTACAAGTAGCTGAAATATGCTCAATAATCCTTGTCTTCACTGGATGAGTCGTTTGTTCTATATAAATCTTCCGACATGGGCATAAAAGGGCATAGATGACCCCCCCCCCTTGTCTGGCAATTTGTGTTGGCTTGCAATTTATGACATATTGGCAAAAATCGTACTGTCTCAGACACAAGGGAGCAGAGCACACATTTACCACAACAATACTATTTACCAGCCAAAGTATTCAATTTGGTAATTGAAACCCAATGATTTTTGAGAATGTGGCACAAGTACTATACATTATGTTTGGATCCAGATACAAGTTCAGTCCCATCCAAATCCTTGGTGCCTTTTCCTGCTAGGAAAAAAAAATATCTAGCTTTCTTTAGTTTACTTATAGTTAGATCTCATTGTTTGAATGGCAGTTCAGTTTGGTCTATGGCAGTTGCAATGCTCAAGCTTTTCCCAAGAGAACTTTGAAGCTGCAGGATTGTCAAGAAATGCAGAATCTTTTACTTATGAATTTTGACCCAGAGCTGGGGCAGAATAAATCCTTGCTGGTTTTTTTTAAAGCCTGAGTCCAAGGGATATGTTTACTATGGGGCTGCAGCTCCGATATGTCATGGAAGTCGCTACCGCTGTTTAGTAAACATACCCCCAAGTCTTTGAACTCTAGAGGATAGCTGAAGCCCGACTCCCAGATTTGTTTCTCACAAAACTAGGAACAGCCTGTTGATGCTTCTTAACCAGACATTAGCCAGCAACCGACTCTCTCAGTTCAAGAAACATCAGAGGTGTCAACCAATCACAGAGGGCTACAGTCTGGTGCAAGGGCCAACTCCCCTGTTATTGAATAAAAAAGTCAGTACAGCACTTTCTGGCAGTTTAATAGGTTTGTTCATTGCAAATCCTCTTTGAGGCTTGATGTTTGCAGTCTGTATGCTCAGGTTTGTAATTCCCAAAGCTTGTAACAAGAATTCAGGCCAGGATTTGTGTCCTTAAAGGCAGAAACCTCTGAAAGGGAGTGCATCTTTATCAGTCAATTTTAAATATACACAAGAGCTGGAGCATCTGTTTTAGTGAGATCTTGCATATTATTCCAAGATCTAGCAGTTATGATCATTAGTAAATAAGGCACAGTAGATGTGACTTTCATATCATCATATGGTGACAAATGGTTCTAAAGGTCCAAACAGGACTGTCTATCACCACAGAAAATGGTTGCTGACAAGGACACTGAAACTGAAATTTTCCTTAAAATGATCATGAAAGGCTTGCAATTTCTCAAGGTAGTAGCTGCTAATAGTAGAGAAACATGGCTCAAGTAAGAAAATTAAAATGGAGGATGCTTCCCTTACAATGTAATTCACTTTATTTCAAAAGAAAGTGTAATGAACTGGAAGGAAGGATTTTTTTGTACGAAGATACAATGACACTGCTATAGGCAGGGGCATAGAGAGACAGATAAAATTTCTGCTGCCATGTAGCTGAAAAAACTAAAATTTCGAGATATTCCTCTTCAGATAGGTGGCACATGCACACCACTGTGTATTCTTGACACGACATCTATAGAGGCAGGACAAACTCAGAATCAACGATGAACTGAAAAAGGACACTGAAGATATAAATAAAAGAAGCCAAGAAACTCTTTGAGAACTTTGAGGATTCCGGTGGCAATGAATGTGCTTCGCCAGTGAAATTTATGGAGACATTTCTGTCAAAATTACTGGTAATTCAGTTTGCAAAGCATGCTGAGACTGGAAGAATGTGTAGAATGCCTTCACTCATGTGGTCCAACTCCATAGCAAATGGTTTATTTTGAAGTTCTGGTCATAAGCTCCCCCTGGCAAGGCGATAGGTACTGAAATAGGTCCTATGTTGATGCTGCAGACTAAACTATTTTGCTGGTGGGATTAAGTTATTGTTGCAAACTTTTAAGAGATTCCAAATTGGTAGCCATGATAGGCAGCTCTATAATAAGGCCATCTTTCTAACTGGCAGCTGGAATGGATAGGGGACTTGATGGCAGCTAGCTGACTTGACTGCCCTTAGCATAAAACCTGCGGAAGTCAGTGAGAGGGATTAACAAATGATCTACTACTGTGATACTCCTTGCATTATGAAAACACAAGCAATAAAAAAATATCTGAGACCTATGCTAATTAAAATCTTGAGATATTCTTGACTACGGGAAATCATAAGCCATGATCAAAGTCACTATAACCGAATCTTCCCCTCATCACCATCACAAACCAACTTGATCCAGTCTTAGCACACGCACAAAGATATAACTCCCCCATAATCCCCCTCCCTTTTCTGTACTGGCAGTTAATATACTAGAGCTATGTTCATTCTTACTATCCTGCTCATTTAAGTTATTGTTCAGTTCTTGTATTTATTAATGTTATATGTAACTCTTGATGCACCTATTCATTGTTCATACCCAGTTCTATGCAAACCATTTTGACTAGTAGAAAACAGTATAAAAAATTTGTTAAATAAAAAAAACCCTTAAGATAAATAAATTAATCAATCATGTCCTGTGGGAAGGAGAGAAAATTCTGATGATCAGAGATCTAAATAATGTCACAGCATAGAAAAGGAACTCATTTCTGGTAATGTGAGAACACCTAAGAAATTTGAAAGAAAGGTTTGACTAGTTTTACCTGGCAATGATGAAAGTCGCTATAAATATTGAGGAGAATTTTTAAAGGCAGCTGTGGCCAGACATATTTATTTAAGTGCCAGCTGCAATATTTAAATAGATATGCATATTCATCACTGCTAAATGTGTTAGCAGCAGTGCTGAATATATGTACGGTATGTATTTGTCACTAATTATTCATTTAGGTTTGCATTTCAGTACAATGTGTGCTGTCAAGTCAATGCTGACTCCTGGCAACCCAGCAGCTCCTGGGTTTTCTTGGCAGGGTGTGACTAGAAGTACAATATCAAGCCTTTTTTCCAAGGCAATAGAGGGCAAAGTGACCTGCTCAAGGTGTGCCATTGGAAATAAAACCCTGGCCTCTTGGTCATCAGGCCATTGCTTCTCCACTTCAGGTTTGCATTTCAGCAGGTCTGAACTTAATGCATAAACTATCTGTTTAGTGGCTGAATATCGCAGCTATATGGATGGTTTCAGATTGGTGTCCTTGCTCTACTCTAACTCATCCCCTCTGCTATACAGGTAGTGGCAGAGCAGTGAGAAGGCTTTTCAGTCTGCTACTGTCCATGCTGCTGGTAAATATATAAGCTCCTTTGAAAACTGGGCAGGAAAAGACTGAAATCTAGCTCTATAGCTCATCTTTCCCTGTTCCCAGTGCTCACCAATCTCCTCAGAAGTGCCACAGGACTTGAATTCAGGATTGTGGCTCGCAGTGACATCCGTTCAGGGCCGTACTGAGTCAGAATCGCATCCTGTACAACTTGTACATTGGGCGTGCCCCCCCCATACCTCCATTCAGTTGCTGCCTGCTGCTGTCACCCACTGTTTTCTCCGTGGTGGCGCCGGCAGCAGGGCAGAAGCAAGCAGCGGTTGGACGGAAGTATGGGGGGGAGGGGTGCACCTAATGTGCAAGTCACTGGCAGCAGCAGCAGATCTGATCCCTCCCGGCTCTGTCGGCCCTGCACAGCTCCCAGGAGGGAGTGTGCCTCACGCTGACCAAGGGCCTCTTCGCCGGACGTCCCATCAGTTCCCGCTGCCCAATCGGGGCAGATCAGCACATCTAAAAGGAAGCGCCAGCTCCGACATCTTCCTCTTCGGCCCTGCACAGCTCCCAGGAGGGAGTGTGCCTCGCACTGACCAAGGGCCTCTTGGCCGGATGTCCCATCGGCTACTGCTGCCCAATTGGGGCAGATCAGCACATCTAAAAGGAAGCGCCAGCTCCGACATCTTCCTCTTTGGCCTTGCACAGCTCCCAGGAGGGAGTGTGCCTCGCGCTGACCAAGGGCCTCTTCGCCGGACGTCCCATCAGCTCCCGCTGCCCAATCGGGGCAGATCAGCACATCTAAAAGGAAGCGCCAGCTCCGACATCTTCCTCTTCGGCCCTGCACAGTTCCCAGGAGGGAGTGTGCCTCGCGCTGACCAAGGGCCTCTTCGCCGGACGTCCCATCGGCTCCCACTGCCCAATCGGGGCAGATCAGCACATCTAAAAGGAAGCGCCAGCTCCGACATCTTCCTTTTCGGCCCTGCACAGTTCCCAGGAGGGAGTGTGCCTCGCGCTGACCAAGGGCCTCTTCGCCGGACGTCCCAACGGCTCCCGCTGCCCAGTCGGGGCAGATCAGCACATCTAAAAGGAAGCGCCAGCTCCGATATCTTCCTCTTCAGCCCTGCACAGTTCCCAGGAGGGAGTGTGCCTTGCGCTGACCAAGGGCCTCTTCACCGGACGTCCCATCGGCTCCCGCTGCCCAATCGGGGCAGATCAGCACATCTAAATGGAAGCACCAGCGGGTGCGCACATGCCTGAGGGCCTCGCTAGAGGGCCCTTTGGCGTGGCCCTTAGGCAGTTGGCCCACATTGAGTCACACAGCTCAACGGTCGGTAAATCCAGGACTATCTCACAACCATCCAGCAGCTAGAGCTCCCCCGAGGTTGAGCTCGCTCACCAACAGCACAGTCATAGCCATACTCCCACGGACAGCCCAACGCCAGCAAACAGACTTCACGCGACAGGGACCTGAACCGACATCTCTCTTCAGATAATTGTTCTCCCCTGCTGCATGTCGCAAGTATAACCTCGCAAGTATAGCCACCGCATACCATTGATACTTAATCACTATACTGTTGCCAGTAGCCTATCGTTGCCAGTCACCATTGTACTGTTGCCAGTAACTTACCATTGCTATTATATCACTATACTGTTGTCAGTAGCCTATCGTTGCCAGTCACCATTGTACTGTTGCCAGTAACTTACCATTGCTATTATATCACTGTACTGTTGTCAGTAGTCTATCGTTGCCAGTCACCATTGTACTGTTGCCATTAACTTACCATTGCTATTATGTCACTATACTGTTGTCAGTAGCCTTATTAGTGCTAGTCACCATTGTACTGTTGCCAGTAACTTACCATTGCTTTTATATCACTATACTGTTGTCAGTAGCCTTATCATTGCCAGTCACCATTGTACTGTTGCCAATAACTTATCATCGCAATTTGAATTAATATACTGTTGTTACTAGCCTGTCACCCTAACATGGCCATCTCCTTATTTGCTATATTTAGCTTTTACCTCTTAGCTGACACCATTCAAAATTCTTCAGCCTTATCACCCACCCATAACTATATCCCTATCCTGCATAGTCTGGGAAGGAGAAACAGTAGCAGTTCCCACCACACACAACCACATACACATCATATCAGGCATTCACACTTACTATATATTTCCATTAATAACTCCTTTAGTCCAGAGCCTAAAAACACTCTTTTACAAGACAACCTAAAATGTGCTCTCATCAACTCGTGATCAATTCGAAAAAAATGGCCAGCCATCACAGACCTTATCACCACTCAGAACCTTGATATCCTCATGGTCACAGAAACCTGGCTATCAGACACAGATACCGTCATCATAAATCAACTCATCCCCCACGGCTATGTGATGCACGCTTGTCATAGAAGCAACCGGAAAGGAGGAGGAGTCCTCATCATTTCAAAAAGTAATCTCCAGCTCCAATCGCTAGCCTCAATGAGTATCCTGCACATGGACACATTATCTATTGCTAACAAATATATCAACATAAATCTCATTTACAGAGCTCCTTCTTCATCTCCAGAAGATCTATCCAACATTATAGACCTTGCCTGTAACCCTGGAAGCCCAAGTAAACCTAATTGGCTTATTGGAGATTTTAACCTCGCCTCATTGCAGCCTACTTACTCCGATGCATTCCTCGATACTATGAAGGACCTTGGTTATACCCAGCTGGTGAACTCTCCAACACACCTCAAGGGAAATGCCCTTGACCTCGTCTTTGCCCCTCAATCAGAATTAATCAAGAATATCATCCTATCGTCCACTCCAGTTCCATGGTCAGACCATAATGTAATCTCCTTCCAAATCCCATACCAACACACCCAAACTCCAACCAACCAAGCAAACTCAACCTCTTCAGGATCAAAAACTCGCTTCAAATCCCTGGACAGAGATGACTTCCTCAGCAGCACTCTTCCAGCACTCCGTCAACCAGCGCAGAACCTTGATGAAATGATCCATAAATGGAACTCCACCCTTATCTCTTGCTCACAGCTACCTTCATCCAAAAAATCACCAGCATCCAACAAACAACCACGAAACAGAAAACCAGCCCCTTGGTTCTCTGCTGAATTACGTGCATCGCTTCAGCTTCTCAGAAGGCAAGAAAGAAAATGGCACAAATCTCGATCCACATCTGACAAATCAACTTATGAGAACACCCTGAAGCAACACCGTGAGAAAATTTACAAAAAAATGAGAGAGCACCACACGGATACCCTCCTTCGATCGTTAAATAAACCACGTGACCTCTTTAGCATTGCTAAAACTTTAACCAAGACACCTTCCTCCAATCAAATAGTTTCTATCCAACCCCAGTCCTTCGCCGAGTACCTACAATCTAAAATTATAAAAACAAATTTTACACAAAGCTCCACACCGTGCTTCTTCCCCCAGATACATCAACCATTGACAAAATTCACCTCTCCGACAGAGAAGTACATTGCTGACCTTATTGCCACCATCAACACCACTACGGCACCGAATGATCCTTGTCCTGCCCATTGGATCAGATTGATGCGTGTAGAACTTAGCTCAACTCTAGTCTACATCATGGAACTCTCCTTCACAACAGGAACATTCCCAGAAACCCTGAAACAAACTTCCATATGCCCTCTCCTGAAAAGCAACAAACTTGACCCAGCAAAGACAGACTCATACCGCCCGATTTCAAGTATACCCTATCTAGCCAAACTCATAGAGAAGGTGGTTCAAATGCAACTACAACAACACATTGACATATCAGCCCCTCTTGATCCTTGTCAGCATGGATTCTGTGAGTCACATGGTGTAGAGACTCTACTCACTATACTCATCAATACATTGTCCAGAGGTATTGACAAAATTGAGAATGGGTTCGTACTCATATTTCTTGATATAGCGGCTGCATTTGATTCTGTTAACCATGTACAACTCCTCTCCCGCCTCCAGGAAAAGGGAATTCATGGTCTTGCCTGGGAATGGTGCAAATCCTATCTCATGAACCGCTGGCAACAAGTATGGATAGGCTCCTCAACATCGGAACCTTTCCATCAGCAACAAGGAGTATCCCAAGGATCATCCCTTTTGGCTCTACTCTTTAACATTTATATGCAACCCATTTGTGATATCATCCATTCTTTTAACATCTCCAGTTTGATCTATGCAGATGATGTACTGATTTTCGATCCAATTAAAATCAAGCAGCCAAACCTTGTTCCACTTATTGAATGCTTCAATGCAATTACTGATTGGCTCCTCTCCCAAAATCTTCGCATAAACTTTAAAAAAACTGAAGTCCTTTTCATAACCAAGAACAAAGACTTCTCTCCTCCTGCTTCATTGAAAGCTCGTGATGCTGAGCTCCCATGCAAGTCAGTAATACGATATCTGGGGATTACAATAGACCAGCAGCTCAACTTTAAAGAGCATATAAAGAATACGACTAAATCCATTTACAACAAAATACGGACACTACGACATCTAAGACCTCTACTAGCCCCAGACGACTTCAGAACAATATTCCAGACACTCGTAATGCCACACTTTGATTATGCCAACATCATCCTACATGGACGCCCCAAGAGCACTCTCAATCCTCTTCAAATGGTGATGAACACAGCAGCCCGCATTCTCTGCGGCATCTCCAGAAAAGACCACATAACTCCCATACTTATGGATCTACACTGGCTACCAGTACAATGCAGAATCACCTACAAGGCGTTAATCCTGTCATTTAAAGCAATTAACTGGGTATCTTCCACATCCCTCTCTTCACTCCTGACCAGTACCCCTACTAACAGGCTAAGAAGGTCAACAACTAGCAATACGCTATCTATACCACCTGAGTCCACTAAATGTACCCAAACAACTAGAAACAGAGCATTTACACTATATGCTCCTAAGGGCTGGAACAATCTCCCACCTCATATAAGATCAATTGCTGACCTCTCGCAATTCAGAAAAGCTATTAAGCATCACTTGTTCTGCCTTCATTTTACCCACACTAACCTTATACATTCACATCCAACACCTCATCTCACCCACACAGCATCTGACGTACCAACAACATAACCCCCAGTGATTTACAAAAGAAACTCACCATTAAGAACATTCACAATCAGCATGACTACATACGACTCTATTACATAATATAACTTAAATAATTTATAAGCTCCTTTGTTTGAACTGTATATAGTTACCCTGTTACTTCCAAGTTACAATCCCTGTTTCAATGTAAGCAAAAGATCTTGTTCTAATGCAAAATGTTGTTACAATGTAAACCACACTGATACTAAATAGCGCGGTATATAAGAATTTGTAATAAATAATAATAAATAAATAAATAAGAGGAGGAGGGACCAGACTTGCAGAAAGATCCACGAAAAGGCGTAGGGTGTGCATTTCGGCTGCCTGCTGTTGCCCTGCAGCCATGGAGAGAACAAAAAGTGGTGGTGGCAGGGCAACAACAGGCAGTTGTAATTCACCCCCTAAGCCTTTGTGCCCTGTGTGGCTGCACCACTCACACAGGGCTAGGTACTTTACTGCATCCATTCCTCCATTTCTTATATACTGCCTTTCATGATATCAAGGTGGTTTACACTGAACAGGGCATTATAACTTGGAGATAACTATTTTACAGGGAACATGGGCAATGGAGGGTTAAGTGGCTTACCCAAGACCACAAGGAGCACCTGTGGGACTAGAAACCCTAGTCCTTCTGGCCCAAGATTGCTGTCTTCTAGTGGGATTTGAACCCTTGACCTTCCAGCCTGAGGTAACTTGCCCCAACCACTAGGCCACTCCTCCCTACATGAATTGGTGCTTGTGATGACTTCATCTCCTTCAGTCCTTCCTTCCTAGTAAGAGGACTGGGGTGCTAGTCAAGAAGAAAACAAGAACCCAGAGAACAATCTAAACCCTTGCAGGTTTAGGCAATTAGAATGTCTGAAGACTTTAATTCAAAATAAAACAGAACATCATATTCTAAGTAAAGGAAACGTTAGCATTTATTTGTGCAACACGGGATATAAACAGAGTTTAAGGAATGATTCATTTTTCACTTTCTCTTGGCCATTTGATGTCACTGTAACAATAGAGGGTGCAGTACACCAAGTAACAAAGGGTGAATTATTCTTCTTAATCACAAGGCACAGCTGTAACACTTAGGAAGAACAGCATGAAAGCTATTTTTGAATCCACAAGTGGGTCATTTTATATAGGTCAATAGTCAGAAATGTGTGCCAGGAAACAGAGCTGCCTAGAAGTCGACTGGTAGGAGCCACACATTTTATAAAACCTCGAGTCAGTAGAAGAAAAACATATCTTCTTGTAAGCAAACAGAACAAGTACCTGACTTGCCATCTGTAGTTACACACAGGCAAAGAAACCTCATAACTGTTCTCTTCCCATCACTGGGCCTCCTCTCTTTGCTCTGGGTTTGGAATTTTTAATATTCTTCTTGAGCCCCACTTGTAATTCCTGGTTCCCTGGCTGTATCTCTTAAGGTGACTGGTTTTTAAGGAGGTCAGGGCCATTGGTAAAAAGGCTCCTTATGGCAAACAACACAATTTCAGTGAGGAGGACTTCTTTCTGCTGACTCATTTCCTGTGCTTGTCCAGCTGAAGGAACAACAGGCCATGAGCTGGGAGTAGGTGTGCCTGCTGAGGCGCTACAACAGACAGGCATCCTATAGAAAAGAGGCAAAAGTCTCTTGTCTTGTCTTGTCCTGTCCGCCTCTTCTCTCTCCTATCCTATCATGAAATTGTAATTTCTTTTCCTTTTTATCGGCTTCCAGCCTCTTTTAATGATTTTTATTGTACACCGCTTGGTTATTTTGGAAAGGCGGTTTTTATCAAACACAATAAACATAAACATAAACATACAAGAGGGTATACGCAAAAACCCCGAAGGCTCCTGGAAGGAAAAAGTTATGTAATATAAGCTAGGATGCTATGCTATTAAGGGCACATACTAAATTAAGCTCATGACACCTTGCCAATGCCTTGGTCATGGCCAAAATAAGATAATGGCAGCCTAGAGGAGCTAGAAGAGCAGGTTAAAGCACTGGACATTATATGAGGATCTTACTAAGTACAGGGAAAGGGTGCTAAATGAGTTCCCCAGTGATGTCCTATAGACGTGGGCTGATTGAATGCACAGCCAGAATACACAGGAACCACACATGCTACCAAGGGAAGCTACGCCATATTTCAACAGGAATTTTAGGGCACATAAGCCAGATGGGAAAAGGGCCCACTATATGGTCTAAAGAGTCTCCTTAGATTGAAAAAGATCTCTCCTGCTTTCAGTATATTTTATGCCAGAGCCAGGACCTTTCCATCTCAATGCACAACCTCTTCAGATAGTCCTATATTTAGGTGTACATCCCTGCCTGCTTATTGGGCTTCCTTTGTAGCCACTTTCAAAACACAAAGCCCAAACTTGATGCATAGCAACAAAAACTTCCCTAATAGGCATGCTAACACTCTGTCCATTTGCATGGTTACTCATATTGCTTCTGTTCTTTTCTGCATGGACTATAGATTCATAGTCGGTTGGTGACTCAGCTGTTTGGGGAGGCTAAAGTGGGGTGGGGCTGGGGCAGAGCTAAAATAAGGTGGGGCTGTGGTGGGCTAGGACATGGTGGGGTAACACCTCTGTCAGCAATTAACCACAATAAACCAGAGGAACTACTACAACTGGAAATATATCTGCACTTGTAAGTATTTATCTTCTGGAATATATTCTAAATCTTGGGGAAAAAGGGTAATCTTTGGGTTAAATCTATTTTAGAATTCAGCGTGTTTGCTGAGTCAGTCAGGCCTTAGTACCACCAGAGAGCTTTTCAATTTAAATCAAATCAAAGTATAGCTTAACATAGAAAGAAAAATAAATAGTTACTGAAATAATTTTGTTTCTAGAGAGCTTTTTTATTTAAATCAAATCAGAGTATAGCTTAGCATACAAGTAGGATGAATAGTCTCTGAGTACAAAGAACTAAACTTGTTTCTAGTGACCTTTACAAAGAGGCCTTCCAGTTAGGAAGCAAAAGATCTGTGAAGTTGTCTTAAATAGGCGTTAAAGGCAAGCCACAGATAAAGGGGCAATTTGAAAGGCCCTTCCTCTATCGAAGCAAGGGCTGGGTGAATCACCCCGGAAATTGGTAAGACTTAACCTTAGAAGCACAGGTCAGGGCACTGTGTAGCAAGCCAGCCTGTATGTCTTCTTTCCCTCCCTCCAACCCTGACTCCCACCTACACCTGGGATGATCTTAGCTTTCTAGGCTCTTAAGCCTATTAAAAAGGGGAGGTGCCCATAATCACTTTCAGGTGTGGCTAGTTATCCTCATCAGGAAGACATTTACTAAGGATCTGAGATTAATTATTCTTGAGATGAACAAATTCCATTAAACATATAAGGTATAGTTGTATTAGTATAAATATCCCCTGCAAACCTAAGTAAGTAAACAACTTTAATATCTGAACAAAACCTTAAAACTAAGATGCAGACAGCAGTCCAGCAGTGATATGGGGGTTTTTCAGTCTTTTGCATTGAGTGTCAGATGTATGATTTTCTCCCAGTTGGTGAGGGGTCTTACATGTGCACTAGGTGCAAGTAGCTCTTTGCTCTCAGGGAATGAGTCTGATCGCTGGAGGCTAGAGTAGTAGACTTGGAGGACATAAGGAAGACAGAGAAGTATATAGATGAGACCTATAGGGACATAGTACTTAAATCCCATCTCAAGTCTGGCAACCTCCCTGTTGCCATGAGAGAGAGAGGACATGTGACAGGAAAGCATTTGTGGCATGAAGTGATCCTGTAGCTAGGACCTGTCCTCCAGGTGATATAAAGCCCTCTCACACCGAGGAGTTTTCTCCAGGGCTATATGCCCATGAGGAGAGGGTTAGGACGGCAATTTTAGTTGGTGATTTGATCATTAGGCATGCAGATAGTTGGGTGGCTGATGGATGTGAGGATCATCTGGTAACATGCCTGCCTGATGCAAAGGTAGCAGATCTCATGTGTCACCTAGATAAGGTGTAAGTTAGTGCTGGGAAGGAGTCTGTTGTCTTGGCAGATGTTGGTACAAATGACATAGGAAAATGTGGCAGGGAGGTTCTGGATGCCAAATTTAGGCTTTTATGTAGGATGTTGAAATCCAGAACTTCTAGTGTAGCATTCTCAGAAATGCTTTCTGTTCCATATGCAGGAGACAAAAGGCAGGCAGAGCTCCGGAGTCTCAATGTGTGGATGAGACAATGGTGCAAAGAGGATGGTTTTGGATTTGTTAGGAACTGTAGAACATTCTGGGGAAAGGAGGGTTTTTTCCAAAGGGATGGGCTCCACCTTAACTGGCATGGAACCAGGTTGCTGTCATTAACCTTTAAAAAGGAGATAGAGCATCTTTTAAACTAGATAATAGATAGAAAATGATAGACAGGAGGAAAATTGATGCCTTTGAATTATGGTGCTGGTTACGAATACTGTGTATCCCATGGATTGTCCTGAGAACAAACCAATCAGTACTAGAGCAGATCAAACCTAAGTTTTCTTTAGAAGCTCAGATAACAAGACTTTGACTTTCATACTTTGGACACATCATGCGAAGAGAGAGATCATTAGAGAAAGACATCATGCTTGGCAAGGTAGAAAGTCAGGGCAAAAGAGGAAGGCCAGCAATGAGATGGATTGATACAATAACAGTAGCTATGGTTGCCACTATGTCAACAATTAGCCACCTGACTGAAGACCGAACACAGTTTAGGACAACTATCTAGAGCAGCGATGGCGAACCTATGGCACGCGTGCCAGCTGTGGCACGCGAAGGCCTTGCAGCTGGCACGCGGGAAGGTCCGCAATCAAAATATGCGGCATTAAAAAAATAAAAAATAAAAAGCTGCCGCTGCCGGGGCCGGGGCCGCCGCGGCAGAATCGAGTGTGCCGCGGGGCCCCCCCCCCGCCCAGCAGAGCCTGCCCTCCGTCCCCGGTATCACCTTCTCTCAGCTGCCTCTAGTCAAACGCGCCTGCTTTCAGAGCGCGAGTGGAGTTTCTTCCTCGCTGCTCTGTTATGCCCGCGGGGGCTGATGGGAAGTTCCCATCAGCCCCCGCGGGCTTAACAGAGCAGCGAGGGAGAAACTTCCCTCGCGCTTTGAAAGCCGGCGCGTGTGACTGGAGGCAGCTGAGAGAGGTGATACCGGGGACGGAGGGCAGGCTCTGCTGGGCGGGGGGGCCCCGCGGCACACTCGATTCTGCCGCGGCGGCCCCGGCCCCGGCAGCGACAGCTTTCTTTGTAAAAAAAATTTCGCTGGGGGGGGGGGGGGGGGGTTTGGAGTGGTAATGGCGGGGGGGGGGGTTAGGACTGGTGTTGGGCGGGGGGGGGTGAGGAGTGGTAATGGCTGTGGGCTGTTGGGGGGTTAGGACTGGTGATGGGCTGGGGGGGGCTAGGACTGGTGATGGGCTGGGGGGGGCTAGGACAGGAAATGGGCTGATGGGGGGTTAGGAGTGGTGATGGGCTGGGGGGGTTAGGAGTGGTAATGGGCTGGGGGGGGGGGTTAGGAGTGGTAATGGCTGTGGGCTGTTGGGGGGTTAGGACTGGTGATGGGCTGGGGGGGTTAGGAGTGGTAATGGCTGTGGGCTGTTGGGGGGGGCTAGGACTGGTACTGGGCTATGGGGGGCTAGGACAGGAAATGGGCTGATGGGGGGGTTAGGAGTGGTGATGGGCTGGGGGAGGTTAGGAGTGGTGATGGGCTATGGGGGGCTATGGGCTATGGGGGAGCTAAGTCTATATGGGCTGATGGGATTAGCACTGGAAGTGGGTTGATGGGGGCTTAGGACTGGTAATGGGCTATGGGGGGCTAGGACAGGAAATGGGCTGATGGGGAGGGGTTAGGACTTGAGGTGGGCTGTTGGGTGGGGTTAGGACTGGTAATGGTTTATGGGGGGCTAGGACAGGAAATGGGCTGATGGGGAGGGGTTAGGACTTGAGGTGGGCTGTTGGGTGGGGTTAGGACTGGTAATGGGCTATGGGGGGCTAGGACAGGAAATGGGCTGATGGGGAGGGGTTAGGACTTGAGGTGGGCTTTTGGGTGGGGTTAGGACTGGAAATGGGCTGATGGGGGGTTAACACTGGAGGTGGTCTGATGGGGTTAGGACTGGTAATGGGCTATGGGGGGGTTTAGGACTGATAATGGGCTATGGGGGGGCTGGGACAAGAAATGGGCTGATGGGGAGGGGTTAGGACTTGAGGTGGGCTGATGGGGTTAGGACTGGTAAAGGGCTGTGGGCTGATGGGGGGGTTAGGACTGGCAATGGGCTATGGGGGGGTTAAGACTGGTAATGGGCTGTTGGCTGATGGGGGCTGTCTGGTAATGGGCTATGGGGGGTTAGGACTGATAATGGACTATGGGGGGGCTAGGACAGGAAATGGGCTGATGGGAGGGGTTAGGACTTGAGGTGGGCTGATGGGGTTAGGACTGGTAATGGACTGTGGGCTGATGGGGGGGTTAGGACTGGCAATGGGCTATGGGGGGCTGACTGGAAATGGGTTGATGGGGGTTAGGACTGGAAGTGGGCTGATGGGGGGGTTAGGACTGGAAGTGGGCTGATGGGGGTTAGGACTGGTAATGGGTTATAGGGGGGGCTTAAACTGAAAATGGGGTGATGGGGGGTTAGGACTGGAAGTGGGTTGATGAGGGGGGCTAGGACTGGTCTTGGGTTGGGGGGTTTCTAGGACTGGCACTGGGCTCGGGGCTGCTAGGACTGGAAATGGGCTGATGCAGGGACTAGAAGGGATTGGATGCTGGGTGAGGCTGGAACTAGAAGGGAGCTGGTGTTGGGGGAGGATTAGAATGGGATGGGGCTGGGAGAGTAAAATGGAGAGGGGAAAAATATTTTGTGTGGGAGGGATAAAAAATCTACAATTGGCCGGGTATTGGGAGAATAAGTGGGGATTGAGGATGGAGGGGTAAATTTTGAGTAGATGAAATAGGAATGAGGAAAGAGCAAAAGGAGAAAGATTAGTATGTTAAAGCAGATGTAGAGAGAGAATGGAAAAAAAAAAACAAGAAGACAGAAGAAAGGACAAATGGACAGCAGATGGAGAGTTAGCAGAAGACACGAAGAAACCAGAAGAAAGTGGCTGGAACAATTGCAACTGAAAAAAAATGCACAAAAGGTAGAAAAATATCTCTTTATTTTGAATTTATTAACTGGAATATGTCAGCTCTGGGAAATGTGCATCATTAATTTTTGCGCTTTGTTTAGTACAAGAGGAAATTAATTTATAGTTTTATTTCTACAGTGTTGTTGTATATTCCAAGTTTGGCTTTTGGGGTTCCCAGTTTAATTATTGTCTTCCTGTTTCTAAATTGTGATTCCTTGTTTGGTGATGGTCTGTTCTGCATGTGTAACTGAGCTGAGGTATTCTGTTTATATAATTCCTATTTGACATTGCCACTTGTTCTTTCCCCAGTAGGTCATGTATTGTTGTTCTCTGAAATGTATTGGTTTAATATTTGCAGTGTTGCCTTTTGATAGTTAGGGTATGGTGCTTTGTGAGTCCTGGTAGTGCTGTTAGGATACGGCGGGTTTGCTATGGGTTCTAAATGGGCAGCGTTTGTAGTAGTTCCTAATGTGCCTGGCGGTTGGTACTGGATTATAGTAATGTAGAAACCTTTTAGTCTTTCTTTATCCATATACTCATTAAGAGGCATGTTTACTAAAAGTTAGTGTATGGTAACATTATGCAAATATTTATGCAAATGAGGCACCTTATGCAAATGAGGCTTTAATTGACGTGCTGGCACTTTGAGGAAATTCTTTGGTTTTGTGCGGCAGTTTGGGCACTCGGGCTCAAAAAGGTTAGCCATCACTGATCTAGAGGGTTGTCATGAGTCAACACTGACTCAACAGCACTTAACAACAACAACAACAACAACAACAATAGGGGAAAGCTGCCAGTCATCCAAGAGCACATGGTTTGGAATGATGTAACTATGAAGGATACTAGCAAAAGACTGAAGTTAGGGCATATCAACAGAGAGGTTCCAAGAAAAACAAAAGTAACCTAAATCCCTTAAGTACACAGCAGACAGAGATTAAAGATTCCAAATTACCCCTGCATACCATACCAGATTAATATGAATAAAATACAACCTCTAAAATGCTTGGTATGCAAATGCTAGCAGTCTAAAAAATAAGATGGGAGAGTAACCGAGGTATCCGGATGCCCAACCCGTCTTTAACCCCCCACCCCTCTCTCCTCCCACAACCCCTTAACCCTTCTGACAAAACAAGGCGACATCAGGTAGTGGTGCAAATTGCTTGGTCGCAGCTTTTATTTAAAGGTATTAAAACACCGGCCCAACATGGGCCCAAATCAGCATTTATAACAATAACAAAACACCCCCCCCACCCGTCCTCCGGATGACGCTCCCACCAGCCGTTTCTAGCAAAGTGGTGCATCATCCACCCCCCCCTTTTCCCCCTACCGCCCGCCTCGCCATGTTATTAGCAAAGGCCGGCTCAAGGGTTGCCAATTTCCCGGGCAGAGACCCCAGCCGGGACGTCTCCCCCAACGTAAAGAGTAGTGCCGCTCCCGTGGAAAGCGGCATCAAGCTGAAATGCCCCGCCGGGTCAGCGAGCACCTGCTCGCCACCCCGCCCACCCGGCCCTAGACAATGAGTCCCCCACCAGCTGCAACGCCCTCCTCCCCCCCCAGACTAAGACAAAGGGAGGGAGGGAGGGAAACCTTCAGGCAACGCGAGCAAACAGGAAGAGGGAGAATGCCAGCCGGCGCTCCCTCCTTGCTTGCGCTGCCCCGCCCACCTGACCGCCTACGCGGTCCAATCGCCGGGCTCCACATCCAAGCGTGGAGCCCGGGTGCGGATGCCCCGCCTGCTGCCGAGCCTAAGCCGACCCCCCCCCAAGGAGCAAGGGCTGCCGCGTGGTCGGGACCCGGGAACCCGGTTACTGGGCCGGCCGCGGGACCGGGGCCTGGCGGCACAGCCCGTACTTAGAATATATAGCATTAAATGAGAAGTTAGATATGATTGGTATCTCAGAGACCTGGTGGAAGGAGGAGAACCAGTGGGAAACTGTGATACCTGGGTAGAAATTTTAGCGCAATGATAGAGTAGATCAAATTGGTGGAGGGGTTGCGCTCTATGTTAGAGAGGGCATTGAGTCACACAGGATTAAAGTGTTGCAGGAAACAAAATACACAGTGTAATCTCTATGGATTGAAATTCCAGGTAGTAAGGGGAAGGGGATGACAGTGTGGGTGTGCTACCGTCCGCCTGGCTAGAATGAGCAAATGGATGATGAAATGCTTAAAGAAATCAGGGAAGCTAACAAAAGTTACAATACAGTAATAATAATTACTGTAAGTACAGCAAGGATAAGTATGAATATCAACCCAACAGAACACATAACCCCGATACTCTACGACCTCAACTGGCTCCCCATCCAAAGTCGCATAAACTACAAAATACTTGTCACAACCTTCAAATTAATCAATGACATCACCCCCTCTCACCTCTCCCTGCTCATTAAAAAGGAAACCAACTCCCGCACCCAACGAGACTGTAACAAGAACAAGATTTCTATACCACCTGATTTCAGGAAATCAAGGAGGACAACCAACAACAAAGCATCCTCCCATATTGCCCCTAGCCTCTGGAATGTGCTCTCAGACCACCTAAGAGAAATAAATGACCTCAAAATGTTCTGAAAACAACTGAAAACCCACCTATTTTTACTTCACTTTGGCACACAAAACAAATACAATGGCGCAAACCCCACACTCCCCTCCCACATCACTCCCCCACAGCATTCTACCTCATCACATACTGAATAGTAAGATGACAAAGGCACCCTTGGTCTACTCATTGCATCCCAAAAATAGAAATACTGAACACTATCCAATTACCTGTAAATAGTTCTATGTTAGAGTTGTTTATAGATTCATGTTAAGCACTCACTGTTATAATAACAATGTTACTGTACATAGTTAAAAAGAAAATATTCCATGTACCGAATATATATGTGTTACTGTAATAGTCAAACCTTTGTTCTTTGTAAATCGCTTTTGATCTGCCCGAAAAACGCGGTATAAAAATTTACAATAAATAAATAAATAAAATAAAATAAAATAAAATGATACTGGGTGATTTCAATTACTCTGATATCGACTGGGTCAGTGTCATGGCAGGACATCTTAGGGGGATAAAGTTTCTAGATGAAATAAATGACTGCTTCTTGGAGCAGTTGGTTCATGAACGAAGAGGGAAAGCCATTTTGGACCTAATCCTTAGTGGTACACAAGATCTGGTGCAAGAGATAAGGGTGTTGGGGCCACTTGGCAATAGTGATCATAGCATGATCAACTTTGATTTCATAAATAGAGGAAGGACAGAAAGGAAATCCACTATATTGCCTTTTAACTTTCAAAAGGGAGACTATGATAAAATGAGGAAAATAGTTGAGAAAAAACTAAAAGTTATAGCTGCAAAGGTTAAAGATTTACATCAAGCATGGGCGTTGTTTAAAAATACTATCTTGGCAGTCCAGACTAGCTGTATTCCATGCTTTAAGAATGGTGGAAGGAAGTCCAAAAAACTGACAGCATGTTTTAAAGGTGAAGTCAGAGAGGCTGTTGTAGCCAAAAAGGCATCTTTCAGGAAATGGAAAAAGGAGCCAAATGACAAAAACTGGAAACAACATGAGCACTGGCAAGTTAGATGCAAGGCATTGATAAGGCAGGCAAAGGGAGAATTTGAGAAGAAACTTGCTGTGGAAGCAAAATCGATAATAAAACCTTTTTCAAGTACATTTGTAGTAAAAAAATCTATGAGAGAATCAGTTGGACCATTAGATGATAGAGGGGTAAAGGGGGCACTAAAAGGAGACAAGGCCATAGCGGAGAGACTGAATGAGTTTGTTGCTTTGATCTTTACTGAAGAAGATGTAAGGAAGTTACCCATGACTGAAATGGCATTTAAAGGTGATGTGTTGGAAGAATTGAAAGAATTATCGAGAAACCGTGAAGATATATTACAACTATTTGATAAACTAAATAGTAGCAAATCACCTGGACTGGAGAGTATACACCTGAGGGAGTTGAAAGAACTGAAATATGAGATTGCAGACCTACTATTAGTAATCAGTGAACTATCATTAAAGCTATCTGTAATTCCTGAAGATTGGAGGATGACCAATGGTAATGCCAGTTTTTAAAAACGGTTCCAGAGGTGATCCAGGAAACTACAGGCCTGTGAGCCTGACATCAGTACTGGGAAAAATGGTAGAAGCCATTACAAAGAACAAAATTACTGAACATGTAGATAGTCATAGTTTAATGGGAGAAAGCCAACATGGCTTTAGCCAAGGAAGGTCTTGTCTAATTAATCTGTTATATTATTTTGAAGGTGTGAATAAACAGGTAGATAAAGGTGAGTCGGTCGATATAGTGCATCTGGATTTTCAGAATGCCTTTGACAAGGTCCCTCATGAGAGATGCTTGGTGAAGTTAAAAAGTCATAGGTTAGGAGGCTGTGTACTATTGTGGATCAGGAACTGGTTAAAAGATAGAAAGCAGAAGGTAGGGCTGAATGGCCAATTTTCCCAATGGAAAAAGGTGAATAGTGGAGTACCCCAGGGATCTGTGCTGGGTCCGCTGCTTTTTAATATATTTGTAAATGATTTGGAAATGGGAATAACGAGTTAGGAACTCAAATTTGCAGATGACACAAAATTATTCAAAAACCCGAGAAGATTTTGAAAAATTGCAAGAGGACCTTGACAAATTGGTGGCTGGATGTTCAAATGAAATTTAATGTGGACAAGTGCAAAGTTATGTACCTAGGAAAGAACAACGCAAACTATGGTTACACAATGCAAGGTACCACCTTAGAAACCACCACCCAGGAAAATGATTTAGGCATCATCGTGGATAATATGTTGAAATCCTCTGCCCAGTATGCAGCGGCGGCCAAGAAAGCAAAGAGAATGCTGGGAATCATAAAGAAAGGAATAGAGAATTAAACTAAGGATATTATAATGCCTCCGTTTCATTCCATGGTGCGACTGTACCTCGAATATTGTGGGCAATTCTAGTCGCCGCATCTTAAAAAAGACAACGAAATTAGAAAAGATACAGAGAAGAGCAACAAAAATGGTCAACAGGATGGAAGGATACCCCTATGAGGAGAGACTTAAAAGGTTAGCGTTTTTCAACCTGGAAAAGAGATGACTGAGGGGAGATATGATAGAGATCTATAAATTAAAGAATGGAGTGGAACGGGTAAACATAAATTGATTGTTTATGCCATCAAAAAGTAGAAAGACTAGGGGACATGCAATGAAGCTTCCAGTGTAACCCATTTAAGACTAATAAGAGAAAATAGTTTTTGACTCAACGCATAATCAAACTCTGGAATTCTTTACTGGAGGATGTAGTAAAAGCTGTTAGTGTAGCTGGATTTAAAAAAGGTTTGGACAAGTTCCTGGAGGAAAGGTCCATAAACCATTATTAAAGAGGACCCAGGTAATCCACTGCTTGCCCCAATACAAGCACCATGGAACCCGTGTATCTTTTTGGGAAACTGCCAGGCACTTGTGACCTGGATTGGCCACTGTTGGCAACAGGATACTGGGCTTGATGGACCTTGGTCTGACCCAGTATGGGATTTCTTATGTTCTTATTAGTTTTTTTGATAGACTGCCCAATGGCTACTAGACTATCCCATGGAAATTCAGCAATAAACTAAGCATGTATGGAATATGTATTATCGGTATGAGCTGTCACTAATGGTTAAAACAGCAGGTCAAGAACTAGGGAAGCCAGGGTTCAAATCACATTGCCACCCTTTGTGATCTTGAGCAAACCAATTAATCTCCCATTGCTTTAGATTGCAAGCCATCCAGGGACAGGAAGATGCCTACTGTACCTGAATGTAACTCGCCATGATCCATTACTGAGAAAAGCGTGAGCTAAATTATGCGTTGAGTCAAAAACTGCAGACACCTGGTTGAATCTGGGCTCCACAGCTTCTCATACAAACAGATACGCTTATAGCTTTGTATCTTTTATTAAGCTTGCAGCTTGGTATCTCTTACCTGTTTTCTTACCTATGCTGTTGGTTGTGTAGCTGGTATATAATATTTAATTGCTGTTGGGTTTACCTATCCTGGTGGTTGTGTAGCTAAGTTAACTGCTGGTTTTACACTCACTTCTGGGAATAATCTGTCTGCTTGCATTCCTTGGGTAGCCCTCCAATCAGAAATCTAAGGGTGCCAAGTACAACAAGGACCTTTTCACAAAAGACAGAGAAACATTAAGAATTCAGTTGGCTAATTCAGCTTCCAGTTTGAATTTGTCTGCAAACTTGCTGCCAGGGAGGGGCTCTTGAATAGTGGACTTCCTGCAGACACCTGGTTGAATCTGGGCTCCACAGCTTCTCATACAAACAGATAAGCTTATAGCTTTGTATCTTTTATTAAGCTTGCAGCTTGGAATCTCTTACCTATTTTCTTACCTATCCTGTTGGTTGTGTAGCTGACATATAATATTTAACTGCTGTTGGGTTTACCTATCCTGGTGGTTGTGTAGCTAAGTTAACTGCTGGTTTTACATTCACTTCTGGGAATAATCTGTCTGCTTGCATTCCTTGGGTAGCCTTCCAATCAGAAATCTAAAGGTGCCCTCGGTTCAGGTAAGGCCTGCTGGCCAAGGATACTTAGGTTCCCACCCCCCCACCCCTCGCCCCACCCACCCCCGGGCTGCATTGCTTATATAGCGGTCATATACGTTGACATCTATCCTCTTAATTCGACCACACATGTCTTGTATTCAGTGCAATAATTGTGGTGCCTTCATTCTGAGACGAATCATCTGGAACTTAAGAGCTTGCCCTATATGCCTCAAGTTGGCAGCCATACAAAATGAATTGACTCTATTAAGGGAAGAAGTAGCTGCAATGAAACGCACCTCTTCTAGGATACAAACCAAACAAAGTCCCCCACCGCTCCCACAGAGACTCAAACATCCCAGGAACAAATGGATCACAGTGGGCTCTGGTAGACTACGTCCGGTAATGCAGAAACACTCTGTACATCAAGCGATATCACTGCATAGTGCCTTCTCTGCTTTGGTTAATGAGGATGCCCAAGCCAGGGAAGCTCAAGGTCCCTTAAATGAGATAGTCAATGCCCAATCTCCTGATAAAGCACCAATTATGAAGAAAGACTCAAGGAACAGAAAACTACTACTACTTGGTGATTCCATCATCAGAGGCACCAACTTGGAAACACAGTTCAAAGGAGGGAAGTTAGTCAAATGCCTCCCAGGCTCTTCATCTAGCAAGAATACAAACCAAATTATTGATGTACTTAGCGCTGAAAGTGAGCACTCCAAAATTGATGTTATCATCCACTTGGGTACAAATGACCTGCCTAGAAACAGTGCCACTACAGTTCAAAGGGACTTTCAAACTCTGGGGGAGAAACTAAAGCCCATTGTTAACACTGTAGCATTCTCAGAAGTTCTACCTGTTCTTGGTAAGGGGGCAGAAAGGCTAAATCGCATAAACAGCTTTAACGCATGGCTCCAAACCTGGTGCAAAGAGGAAGGATTCAAATTTATAGGTGACTGGGGAAACAGATGGACCAACAAGAGACTATACTGTGCTGATGGACTAATCTCTCTGTCGCAGGGAGAAGAATCCTAAGTGAAAAATTCAGCCAGTATGTGGATACACATTTAAACTAGAAAAAGGGGGTGACGGATGGGGAAGGTCAAGTTCTGGACATCACTCCCTGCAAAAGCAGAACAATATCAGAAATAGACACACTTTTAAACCACACATCAAAAACAAGTGGGAAGAAGTAGACAGAACAAAATCAATGCAAAACACACACAAGCCAGTTAAATGCTGGAAAGCAATGAGCACAAATGCTTGAAGCTTATCCAATAAAGTTCCAGACCTGGAAGCCCTAATGGTGGAAATGGACTTGGACATTGTGGCCATTACAGAAACATGGTTTAATGAATCACATGATTGGGATATAACCATAGCTGGCTATAATCTATTCAGAAGAGACAGAGAAAATGGAAGAGGAGGAGGAGTAGCCTTGTATGTCAAAAGCAATATTAAAGATACTGAAATTCAGGAGGCATAGGGAAAAGAAGAAGAAGCGCTCTGGGTTGTGTTGGAAAGAGGAGATGGCACTGTCATCCATACTGCTGTAGTCTACAGACCTCCGACTCAAATCGAAGAGTTAGATAACGAATTGATTATAGACATTGTCAAAATAGCCACAAATGGGGAAGCGATCATATTGGGTGACTTTAATCTACCTGATGTGGATTGGATTACTCCTGCAAATCTGGAAAGAAGCAAAAAAATTGTGGATGCTCTGCAAGATGCGTTACTTAGACAAATGGTGATGGAACCAACAAGAGAAAGCTCAACGCTGGATTTAGTCCTCACCAATGGTAATAGCGTGTCGAATGTCTGGGTGGGTGCACCTGTGAGCAGCAACGATCATCACACGGTGTGGTTTGAGATAAAAACCAAGGTGCAGTCCAACTATAGCAAGCTCAAAGTCCTAAACTTCAAAAACACTGACTTCAATAAAATGGCCATGTACCTAAAGGAGGAGTTGACAGGGTGGAAGGAGATAAGGGAAGTGGAATTGCAATGGGCTAAACTAAAGGTGGCAATATTCCCGTACTCTATAGAATGCTGCTTAGAGGATGACCTGATCCCTGGGGAGCATCAGTGTGGTCCACTTCATCAGCATACATGGTTCTACATGGAGGGGATGTTGGCAGGGCAGCAACCACACCATCGCAACATTACTGATGCTAGGAGGTAAGACTGCATCACAGCATGGCATTACAACACCCTAAGTGACTGGTGCTCACCTTTCTCCCGCTGCATGCAGGCCTGTACCTATCCCTGTGCGAGCGGTGTGGCCGCACAGGGCGCAAAGGTTTAAGGGGCGCATTTTAGGTGTCTTCTGTTGCCTGCCGCTGCCACTTTTTCTTCTCTCAGCGGTGGCAGGCAATGGCAGGACAGCTAAAATGCGCCCCTTAAGAGTTCCGCCGGCATGCTAAGCAGATCTTTCCCTCTCTGCTCTTGCAGGGAGGGAAAGATCCGCTTAGCATGCCGGCGACTTGCACATCGGGTGCGCCTCTTTTCTCCCGCCACGGGGGGAGGGGGTGCGTGCCCGATGTGCAAGTCACACAGGGCACGATCTTCCCTTGGTACGGCCCTGGCTGCATATACCTCTGGAATACACATTCAAGGGTATCTTTTCGTAGAGTGTGTAATAGCCAAATTTGAATAAATACACTCAAAGTATATCACTATTTCTGTAGTGGTATATTAGTCGTTCTGTTCTTACGGGTGCTGTAGTAGAGAAAGTGCACTCTCATTACTTCATATCAGGTCTCAGATAATGGGGAAATGTGGCCAAAATGACCTACTACTTCTCCCAATTTTACATCAACGACCTCTTTTTTATAATAACTCAGTGCACTGTCCCAACTTAATCCAGCCCACTCAAAAGAACGATTATTTATCAAATTCAAATGATCCTTCACTGTTATGTTAAAAAATAAAACCACTTTGTGAACTCAATAGCTCAATAGCTGTGGCTAAACAAGTTGGCAATAGACTTCTGTTTAAACTTGCAGATCACCCAACGCCGTTCATTGGCACTGCCGACGCGTTTCTCCTTGCGGTTCCTCAGGGGTAATATCTCAAATGCCAAACATCCACACTACTGATCATAAAACACCTATAAACAAAAAACAAAATACTAAATGAATCCTTTCACTACAAAAATGTTCCTCCCTCATTCCAAACCTACCCTATATGCTAATGAAAAGGGCACGGGCGAAGTCCTGGTGCCCGGAGGTAACCGGGGGCGAGCTTCAGCGCGTCCCTGGCCCGGGCGCGGGGCGACGAGAAGGCAAGGGAAAGGAAGGGGGGGGGGGGGGAAGAGCTCGGATGCGCGCCTGTGTGTGACGCAGGGCGCATCATTTGAATTGATTGGTTCCTCCGCGAGATGCGCGCGGCTGGAACCAATCAGCAGGGAGGAAGAGCCATGTGCAGCGGCTGCCCGAGCGCACGCTAGCACATGGTTTTGTGAAGGGCGGCTGGCCGGTGTGTTTCTTCTTGGCTTCTCGGGCTTGGCGCGTTTGCGGTGTTGGACGTGGCAGTGTTGGTGTGAGAGCACTACGGGTCGACGTTGGAGTTCGGGAGCGGCGGTGGCTCATCGAGTGTGAAAGCGGAGGCTCCTCAGGCGAGTGGGGGTGATTGTGGGGGTGATTGTGGGTTTTTTCATTGCGGCATTGTGACTCCGGTGTTATTGGATCGGGGAGGGGAGAGTGTGCTTATTACTGTGTGAGAGCTAGGGGATTGGCTTCACTCCGTGCAGCTGTTCCGGTCATAACAAAAAAAACAACAAAAAAAACCAAGATACACTGCAAGTGTCTTCGCGGGTGCATTTTAAAGCCTGCAGGGCATCATTAGCTCTTATTGCTGCCAGTTAGCGTGTTTGTGTATTGTTTGGGGGCCGGGATGGCTGGGGGAAAAAGGGGACAGAGAGGGGCTAGAGGGGGTACGAGAGGGGCAAAAGGGGGACAAGGCCAGGGCAAAAAGGTTTCCGGGGTGGCTCCTAGAACTAGGGGAGAGGTCAGTGGGCGGAATGGCAGGTCTGTTGGTCCCTCCAGGGGCCGCTTAGCTATTGCGGCTGGGGGCAGGAGGGCCAGGGGTGCGGGGCCACGCGGTCTGTCTTCTGCTAGGCCTCGTCCTGGACTGCGGAGCAGGATTGGGGGACGTGGCATGGCCCCGTCCGGAGGAAGGGACGAGGTTATGGGCGCCCATGGATCTCAGCCGGGGGTCGTGGGTGCAGGTGGGGGGAGATCGGGAGAGGAAAGAGTGGATCCCTCGCAAGGGATTGGTTTCGGTGCTACTGGGGGAGAGAGCGGCACGTTGTGGCCTGGCACGGGGTGGGGGACGCCTGGTGGGGATTTGAGATCAGGGCTTTACTCGTTGGGAGGTGTTGGTGGTGCTGGGAGAATTGGGGTTATGGAGCAACAGGCTTGGGATCAATGGCAGCGGGGAGGGTTAGGCACGTCAGGAGCAAATTGGTTAGGGGCTTGGCAACCTGCTTGGTCGGGTGTTTCCCCCTCTCCTTTTTTGCCTTTTCTTTCTTCACAGAATCCAATGACGGCTTCACCTGGATCAGTGCTGAGTGGATCGCAGCAAAGCAGACTTCCACGGGAAGACAGTCGCAATTTGGGATCCGCTAGCGGTGTGGTGATGGAGTCGGGTGCACAGCAACCTTCGGATGGGATCCAGCTTGCTGCTGAACGGACGTCTGTTGCGGCTACGGAGGGTGAGTTACCTCAAGGGGGGGTCGGGCGGTCGGAAAAGGCGAGTAAAAAGAGGAAGCGTTCTTCGAGGCGACGCCGGCGCTCGGATTCCTCCACTTCCTCTTCCTCTAGTTCTTCCACTAGTACTGCGAGTGGGGAGGGTGGCAGAGGGGTGGTGGGGGAGGGGGTTTCATCGGGAAACCCTGCAGTTGGGGGTGCTTCGGGGTTGACGCCTTTGTCGGAATTGTGGGAGGGGGTGCCTAAGAAGTTGAGAACTAAAATTAGGAAGAGACGGTATATTGACATTTTCCGTTTATTGGAAGGTCGTAAGAGGTCTGGGGAAAGTCGGAAAAAACGCGAAGAGGATGAGAAGGCTGGGAGGGTTCGTAAGGTGACTAGATCAGTGGTGAATTGGGTCAGGGCTTTTTTGCGTTTGGCTAGTGTGTGGGGTCAGTCGTACCCGGGGCAGTACGGGATGTTGCTGTCCTATGCTGACTCTATTTTGGAAGCCTCGCAGGCCCATGAGGGCTGGTCTTGGCTCAATTATGATGAGAAGTTTCGTGACAAAATGGAGGAAAACCGGTTTTTTATCGTGGGGCACACAAGACATCAACTTGTGGCTCACCCAGATGTCTGCTCGGACGGCTCCAGTAGGGGGTTTGTCAGGGTCCGGCAATAAGTTTGGTGGGGGGCTGAATTCCTTGGGGAGCCGGTCCTTTCGAGTTGGGGGGGGGGGAATCCCGAGTAAGTCCGGGGCAGGAGGAGGCAGCGATGTCTGTTGGCGATTTAATAAGGCCTCATGCCCATTTACGGACTGTAAGTTCCGGCACGCCTGCTCCGCTTGCGGCGGCAGTCATTCAGCGGCGAAGTGTATCAAGAGAGGGGTTGGGGGTGTTACCCCATCTACCTCTAAGTGAGGGTTTGAACTTAGGCAGAGCCCCGTCGCCCATTAAGGTTGAGACATTGATCAACTGGCTCTGCGGTTACCCAAAAGCAGGGGATAGGGAATTTTTACAGAAAGGGTTTGAGGGGGGTTTGTTATCCCGGTTCATGGCACGGTAGCGGCGCAGGCAGCACGGAATTCCCCGTCGGTGCGGCGGTTTGAAGCGGTTGTCTGGCAGAAATTGGAGGTGGAGTTGGGTCTGGGGCGGATAGCCGGGCCGTTTCCGGAACCACCGTTCGCGAATTTGGTAGTGTCCCCTTTGGGAATTGTCCCTAAGAAGGACCCGGGAAAATATAGGCTCATTCACAATCTATCATTCCCGACAGGATTGTCGGTGAATGATCACATTCCAAGGGAGTACTGCACGGTCCGTTATGCTTCTTTCGACAGGGCGGTGCGGTTAGTCCGTAGGGCGGGTAAAGGGGCGCTGATGGCGAAGGTGGACGTTGAGTCCGCGTTTCGTTTGTTGCCTGTTCATCCCTCTTCTTTTCATCTTTTGGGTTTCCGATTCGCGGGGGAATATTATTTTGACAAATGTATGCCCATGGGTTGTTCCGTGTCATGTGCCTGTTTTGAGAAATTTAGTACGTTTTTGCAATGGATGGTTACGAGCCGTGCCGGTGCTAGGAGTGTTGTCCATTACCTGGATGATTTTTTATTTGTGGGACCAGCGCAGACTTTGCTGTGTGAGGAATTATTGGAGGTTTTCCTGGGTGTCGCGGGTGAATTGGGTGTACCTTTAGCTGAGGGCAAAACGGAAGGGCCGACGGCTAAGCTTACGTTCTTGGGCATTGAATTAGACTCGGAGGAGATGGTGGCTCGATTGCCGCCAGCAAAAGTGGACACGTTAAGAGCCTTGATTTCGAACGCGTTGGCAGCGGCGAAGTTCACGCTGAGAGAGTTTTCAGTCGCTGATCGGGTCCTTGAATTTTGCGTCGCGGGTCATACCAATGGGGCGGATATTTATTCGACGTTTGGCGGCGGCCACGTCAGGCGTCCGTAAGCCTCATCATAGAATTCGCATCTCCAGGAGCATTAAGGATGATTTGCGGGTGTGGGATGTGTTCCTAAAGGATTTTAACGGGGCACCTGTGCTCATGGAGTTGGCCTGTTCTACGCACGATTTGCAGTTATATACGGATGCGGCGGGGGCTGTTGGATTAGGTATTTACTTTGGTGGAGAGTGGTGTGCGGAGCGGTGGCCTCCGTTGTGGCGCGAACGGGGGCTTCTACAGAATATCACATTTTTGGAGTTGTTTCCGATTTTAGTGACGTTGGAGTTGTGGCCGGACAAATTGCGGAACAAGAGGTTGGTCTGGTGGTGCGACAACGAAGCTGTCGTGAGCGTGGTTAACCATTATACCCCACACTGTAGATTAGTAGCGGATCTCATGAGAATGGTGGTGTTGGCCTGTTTGCGGCTTAATGTTGGTTTAACTGCGAGGCACATTCCGGGGCTACACAATGGAATAGCGGATGCTCTTTCCCGTTTGCAGTGGGAGCGGTTTCGGCAGCTGGCACCGGAGGCAGACAAGATCGGGTTATCGGTCCCTTGGAAGTTGTGGAACAGTGGCCTGCTGATATGAAGGAGATGTTGAAGAGCTCTGTAGCGAAGAAGACTTGGGACGACTACTGTCGGGGTTGTAGTACGGTGGTGGCTTTTTTGTGGGCTCAGGGATGGAGGTCAGGAGCGGTGTCTGATGGTTTACTGGCCCAGTACATCATGGGGTCAAGGAGGATGGGTCATACTAGGGCTGGAGTGAAGGCCCACTTGGCGGGCTTTGCGTTTTTTGCTAGAGCTGTGGGGTGGGGCCCGGTTGGTGGTGGGATTTTGGTGAGGAAATTGTTGCAAGGGTGGGGGCGTGAAAACCCTCCTCAGGCGGATCAACGGCGGCCAGTAACACATGACCTGTTACGGGGACTGTGTGAGGTCTTGCCAGTCGTTGCGAGGTCTGAGTATGAGGCCATGCTTTTCAGGGCTGTTTTTTCTTTGGCCTTTTTTGGGGCGTTTAGGGTGGGTGAATTGGTGGCGGATTCCAAGTTGGCTGTTGCTGGGCCCAGTATGCAGCGTCAACATGTGCGTGTGGAGGGCTCCTACTTGCAGGTCCTTTTGAAGAGGTCAAAGACGGATCAGCAAGGACGGGGTTTCTGGGTGGTGTTGCAGGCCATAGGGGGGCACACGTGTCCGGTGACAGCCATGCGGGAGTATTTAGCTCGCCGCCCTGAGGTAGCGGGGGGGTTATTTCTGCATGAGGATGCGGGGTTGGTCACGCGTTACCAGGTCACAGCAGTTTTGCGTTTAGGTTTGCAGCGCTTGGGCGAGGACTCGGCCCATTATGCCGCGCACTCTTTTCGCATTGGGGCGGCGTCTAGTGCGGCAGGTGCTGGCTTGTCGGGTTGGCATATACGCCTTATTGGCTGTGGGAGGTCCAAGGCCTTCCGGGGTTATGTCCGTCTGTGATGCAAAACCAGAAAACAGACAAACAAAACAAAAACAAAAAAAAAAAAAAAAAAAAGGAGTCAATTTGAACTAATCCAACTGGGTTGCGCCTGCGTTGTTAACTGCTGTTTTTTGTTTCAGGTGGGGGCAGCAGTGTGCTGGGCTCTTGGATGCTGGGGCATTCTTTCGTTTATTGGGCTGGTCAACGGGTAGAGCTACGGCCTATCGGGCCTAACCTAGGACTGGATCCTGATGTGGTGTCGGTGTTATGGCTGGGTGAGCGCGGGCTGCGTTGGATGCAGCTCTTGCCTTTGCTGCGACATCACGCCCGAATTCGGACTTCTCCTGGAATTATCCTACTGCATCTGGGAGGCAATGATCTCGCCACATGGACTTGTAAACAACTCATTAATGCGGCGAAAAAAGACATGGATTGGATATTAAAAATGTTTCCAGGTGTTGTGCTTATTTGGTCGGATGTCATCCCAAGGCCAGCGTGCTGGGGTCAGCGGCGGTGGTCTCGGGGATTGACGAAGATCAATAGGCAGATTGGAAAATGGTTAAGTGCGCATGGGGGTTATCATGTGCAGCACGATTGGGTGGATGTTACTTGTAAGGGTTTATATCGGGGTGATGGAGTACATTTGTCTCCTGTGGGGGTTGACCTGCTCCTGAACGACTGGCAGGAGGTTTTGGAGCGAGTGGTACGGGTTGGGCTGAACAGGTCGCAGCTTGTGCTCCGGTAGTGTGGGGGGCGGCAAAGGCACGGGTTGTGCCTGTGCCGGTGGCGGGATCCCAGAGGTTTCTGGGGTCCGGAGCCATAGCTGATTGGGGCGGGGCAGGGTGCCCGCGGCCCGGTGAACCCCTAGCCGACTTTTGCTAGTGACATGGCGAGGTCGGGCAGGGGTGGTAATAACTTGTCCGGTGGTTGACCGGCCTAGGTGCGGTAGTGTTGTCACCTTGCTAGTCATATGGCTGGTGAGGTAACGCTTCGCACCGGGATTGGGTGTTGGGTTATTCATGTTTTAAAATGTTAATATGTTATGGGGCAAATAAAGCTGCGACCTGTTGTTATACCAATCCATGTGTGGTCTGAAGTTTGTTGGAGAAGGGTAGGGTTGTTTTAAGGTGGGGGGTGTGTGTGTGGGGGGGTGTAATGGACAGGGGAGTGCTTGGTGCGGCTCCCCGGTTATGAAAAGGGCACGGGTGAAGTCCTGGTGCCCGGAGGTAACCGGGGGCGAGCTTCAGCGCGTCCCTGGCCCGGGCGCGGGGCGACGAGAAGGCAAGGGAAAGGAAGGGGGGGGGGGGGAAGAGCTCGGATGCGCGCCTGTGTGTGACGCAGGGCGCATCATTTGAATTGATTGGTTCCGCCGCGAGATGCGCGCGGCTGGAACCAATCAGCAGGGAGGAAGAGCCATGTGCAGCGGCTGCCCGAGCGCACGCTAGCACATGGTTTTGTGAAGGGCGGCTGGCCGGTGTCCCGCCCTCCCACCCGTTTATGATGGTTGGGTGTTGTGGGACTTGGGGGTGTTGCAGCTGGGGGGGGGTTTGTGTGGGTTGAGGGATCCCAGAGGTTTCTGGGGTCCGGAGCCATAGCTGATTGGGGCGGGGCAGGGTGCCCGCGGCCCGGTGAACCCCTAGCCGACTTTTGCTAGTGACATGGCGAGGTCGGGCAGGGGTGGTAATAACTTGTCCGGTGGTTGACCGGCCTAGGTGCGGTAGTGTTGTCACCTTGCTAGTCATATGGCTGGTGAGGTAACGCTTCGCACCAGGATTGGGTGTTGGGTTATTCATGTTTTAAAATGTTAATATGTTATGGGGCAAATAAAGCTGCGACCTGTTGTTATACCAATCCATGTGTGGTCTGAAGTTTGTTGGAGAAGGGTAGGGTTGTTTTAAGGTGGGGGGTGTGTGTGTGGGGGGGGGTGTAATGGACAGGGGAGTGCTTGGTGCGGCTCCCCGGTTAAACATTTTCATCCAAAACTTACTGAATGCTGCCCACGTCCTTTTGCGATATCGTGCTCTCTTGTGATCCACTTTGACTATGATCAATGAAAAAACGCCGCGCATGCGGGATAACCCACTTGCTGGGTTTTAAAGCTGTGTTACTCCCCCCTAGGGCTCCTCTACAAACTACTCACACCAACAATCGTCTATCATTTTCCACTCAAAACCCACATTACTGGCTCTCCCCCTTACTCTTGTTTGGTGTGAGTAGTTTGTAGAGGAGCCCTAGGGGGGAGTAACACAGCTTTAAAACCCAGCAAGTGGGTTATCCCACATGTGCGGCGTTTTTTCATTGATCATAGTCAAAGTGGATCACAAGAGAGCACGATATCGCAAAAGGACGTGGGCAGCATTCAGTAAGTTTTGGATGAAAATGTTTTAGCATATAGGGTAGGTTTGGAATGAGGGAGGAACATTTTTGTAGTGAAAGGATTCATTTAGTATTTTATTTTTTGTTTATAGGTGTTTTATGATCAGTAGTGTGGATGTTTGGCATTTGAGATATTACCCCTGAGGAACCGCAAGGAGAAACGCGTCGGCAGTGCCAATGAACGGCGTTGGGTGATCTGCAAGTTTAAACAGAAGTCTATTGCCAACTTGTTTAGCCACAGCTATTGAGCTATTGAGTTCACAAAGTGGTTTTATTTTTTAACATAACAGTGAAGGATCATTTGAATTTGATAAATAATCGTTCTTTTGAGTGGGCTGGATTAAGTTGGGACAGTGCACTGAGTTATTATAAAAAAGAGGTCGTTGATGTAAAATTGGGAGAAGTAGTAGGTCATTTTGGCCACATTTCCCCATTATCTGAGACCTGATATGAAGTAATGAGAGTGCACTTTCTCTAGTACAGCACCCGTAAGAACAGAACGACTAATATACCACTACAGAAATAGTGATATACTTTGAGTGTATTTATACCTCTGGAATGGCATGGCACATTCATATCCACCATGCGTGAATGCAGTAAGAATAGAGTGATCGATGACTACATGCCCCTACATCAGGCCTAGGTGCAGAGGAGATCTCAACATCAAGGAGAAGAGTGTGCAGGGGAAAGAAGGGATGCAATGCAAGTATGTTAGAAGTAGCTGTCATAAGGAGCTGTGAAGGTTCTAGCTTGCCTACTCCCTTCACAGACTCCTCATCGATGGTGTCCAGCACCTGATGCTCAAGGTCAGTCAGGCCCTTGGCTTGCCATTAGCACCAGTTTCACTGGCTGCCTTCTTGGTTTTCCTCCTGAACTCCTGACATTTGACTTTGGCCAGACATTTTGCTTCTGGTAAGCACTAGCACATACACCAGCAATGCCTAGGAGAATGTGCTGATGCTTCAGCAATTTGGTTCCCCCCCCCCCCAGCAGAAATTGTCCTTGCGGGTGTGTTCTTTCTGCTTTGGGGCTATCACCAGCACATGTGCAGCACAAATCACAGCTTTTCCAAATGGGCCTTTTGAAGTGTAAGTTCTGACTTTATATATGTGTATAAGGGTAGCATTTCTGCACTGGAGTTTTACACATGGTTCTTACCAAAATGAGCTTCATTAGGGCACATGTAAGGGGGATAAATATGGGTAATGGTCATTTTGCAAGAACGTGAAGCCTGTGTATCTTACTTACATGTGACTGATTGCAAAATTGGTTGTTCATGGATGGTAATTGTGGTGCCACCTTCACTGCCCAGGCTGGAGCCCATGTATCTGTAGGAGTTCCATAAAAAGCTCTACCCCACCCTATTGACACATGTAGGAGGGGAGCACTGTGCTTGGAATGAGGTGTCCTGACATCAGAATGGGTCTCACTTGCATGTATATGGAGGAAGCTACCCTCTGCCTATGGTCTGGCTCTACGTGAAGCAAGAAGAAGGGGTGTTTGTGAAATGGATCTGCATGCTCCCCTGTTGGAAGGTACATTCTAACTCTGTTTTTTTCCCTCCTGCAGATGCTGTCAAATGCCAGGGAAGAGAAAGCCCAAGAAAGGGATGGGAGTGTGGAGTGTTGTATATAGTTGCTCACCATGGTCTCCACAGCTCATTATAGCATGTACATAGGGGCAGGGGGCCAGAGCTTTTAAGTGGTTTTACTCCTTTACATAGTGCTCGCCAAGGTCTCTGCAGCCCCATTTTAGCATGTACACAGGGGCAGGAGGCATCAGCCTTTGCATTATTGACTGAAATGGACCATGCATGCTGGCATTGTACTCTTAGAAATGTAAGAATTGCCGTCTGATGTGGTTCCACTGCAACCAAATCCCTTAACATGTCACTTACACTTACATATGGAAGAAAGCTTTACTTCTTTCTGTTTATTTGTTCTGATTATTCTCCTTTTGAAAAACAAGGTGGGGATACAGTTATTACAGTATAAAATTAAGATTAAAGTCTAAATTGTTCACACAAAATTACATAATAATTAAAATAGCTTTACTTAAGAAGATGAAAGTACAGAAAGCTTAGAGGGCCCCAAGGATCGTCTACCCTTCAGAGCACAGTCAAAAGCCAATGGGAAGGGTCCTGTCTAAGAAAGGGAGGGAGGGCATTCCACAAAGTGAGTGCCAAACAATAAAAAGCGGAATAACGGGCGAGTTCATATCATACTTGCAAATGAGATGGAGTAAATAATCGATTGGCACTTTGAGAACTCAAGGTTCTAGTGGGGACATATGGAATGAATAGATTAACCAAATAATCAGGAGTTGCATTTGCTGGGACATTATGGACCCGATTCAGAGACTCAAATAGCGGGGCTGCAGGCCCTAGTAGGATGTGGAGCCCCGCTATTCATTTGGAGCGTATGCTGCCTCACCCTCTCCCCCCATGCACTGAGCCGCTTTGCGGGGAGAGCTGGATGGGGGCGGAGCGGAGGTGGGCTGAGGCACCAGGATGTACAGGGCCGATTCAGGTCATGGCCCTGTAAGTCCAGCGGGTGGGGGAATGATATGCTGCTTATTCTGACTTGGAGCTGGAATAAGCAGCGGCAAAGGTGGCGATTGGGCCCGGAAGCCCCCCCCAAGGCAGGGATCAGCTGCAAGGAGGTCCCCTCCGCACAATCCTGGCCCTGGCGGAGACAGAAGGTATGTTTCAGTGGTGGGCATTCGGGGCTCCTGTGATAACCGGGCAGCAGCAATATTGCATGCTGCCCGCCTAGCGATCTGCGCCGAAAAGATAGGCAAAGAAAACCCTCACCTATCTTTAAGGCACAGGAGCTAACTGGGTAGCATGCATGCAATATCGCTGTTGCTTGGCTAGCTTTGGTGGCTTCCGGTGTGTGCGGCGATTCCTGGATATTCAATGCTGTCACTGTGGCATTGAATATCCAGGTTAGTGGTGAGCAGGGATACGGCACATAGTCCTTTGAAAATGAGCATAGCTCAATATCGGGCCTCTGCTCTTCAGCTGCAGACAACTCTTCAAGGTGCCCATTGGTAAGACTTAACCATACACAGACACATACCTGGCCAGAAGACTTCCTTGAATTGAGCTCAATAACACTTAGGAGGTGAACACTTTATTGGTGTATTCCAGGGCCTGAGATGCTCATTAAGGAAGACAATACAAGGTTTGAGATCTAACAGTTGGTTTACTTTGATTTCTTTCCAAACAGAACAGTTTTATCAAAGGCAGGCTTTTTAAAACTTATAGCAACTTCTTCAGCACATCATAGAAACTCTCATATGCTGATGACACTGAATTTTAGTCAACACACTTGACAGCACAGGTCAAACATGCAGGACAACAATCTACCATAAAAAACATAGATTTAACCTGAGTGATCAAGGAAGCCACCTCATTCTGGGATAGCTGGCAAAAATCATCTTAGTGAACCTCCCATTTATTGAAGGAATAATTCCCCAAAGAGAGAGAGAGTTCTGCAGTACTGTTCAATGATGTACTTTTACCAATAAAGTAGTTGAATATACCATTATTGTCACAACTAATATCAGTATGACTCTCCAAGGAACTCTGTTTTAGATCCTAGGCTAACTAAAACTACTTTGAATCCAATCTACAAAATAGACCTTCTTGGCCTTATCAATGACACATCTGTATGAAACAAAAGCCTGGCAATAATTATTTTTAACTGCAGTAGTTTGTGACCTTGTCCACCTATACTATGCTCATCGTAACTTTTGTTTGGCAGCAATTACTTAATTAGAAAATCAGGAAACCCAATGTTGATGTGACATTGTACTGGTCCCAACAGAAGCTATTGCATGTAAGGAAGTTGACCTGACCTGATTCCATATGTCAACCAATGTTTTTTTAAAATCAGATCCCTGAAATAAATCAATTTTTTGGACATGTGAAACAAATAATTGTGGATCTAATGGCCCTCTGTGTTCCTTGACGCTAGCAAGTTTCAGGCCCTTTGGCAAGATCATAGTGCAATACATACTAAATTAATAATCAAATTTATTGCTGTATCTCCATATGAATTTTCTTGCTGCAATCTGTTTTGAGCTCATATAGGATATAGTGTGAAATTCAAGAATTCAAATTAAATTAAAATAATGACGAGACCAGGGAACTGGAAAAAGTGCAAGTCTTGAATGAATCCTGGCATCAACCTGGCAGTGAGCCGGATTAATGCCATACGCCTAGGGTCCAAATGTTTAGGCGGGCCCTATCAGATATACTCAGGACTCAGGAGGTTAGGATTGCCAACTGTCTGACTTTTTGCAGGATTCTACTGATTATGCACTAATGTTTGGAAGCCAGAAGGGTGACTAAAATGTCTGGACATTTTTCAGAGTTCAGACATCTTTAGCTCACCAGTCCTCCTCTCTACATGAGTGAACCTGCCTGCTTGCTTCTATTGTCTCTGCTTCTAGTGCTATTAGGAAGGCTGCTCTAATCACAGGAAGGGAGGAGGTGAGCCAGAGGGAAGTTCCTGTGCTGTGCAAGTGAGCTGGGGGACAGAGCTCTGCATGGGGTACTGGGCTGACCTTGTGAGTATCCTTGAAAAAATTAAGGGGTAATATTCAGTCTGCGAAGGTCATATTTTTTTTTAAATGCCAGCTGCCATATATTCAGTGTTGGTATCTAGATACTGGCTAGCACTGAGCATCCAGGTTTAGCAGTCAGCACTGGCACTATCCAGACAGTGGCAAAATTCAGCCACTATCTGGATATACAGTCCGCAAAGCAGCTTTCTTCCCAGGACGTATCTGGCTGGCAGATCCTGCTAACCAGATAAGTCCTTTTGAATATTGACTCCTATAAATCTTTTTGTACCTTTGTTGCCTTCCCAGTCTGTTTTTCCAGTTGGGTTGCTCCTGCTTTCTCTTTGTCACTTCCTTTTGTTGATCTTCTCCTTTTTCCAGGATCTCATTTCCATTTTCTTCTTCTTCACTGTCCCTGTCTTTTTCCCTTCCTCCCTGATATCTACGAGTATGTCATCGACCCTCCTGTTTCATCTATTTTCTCCGTTTCTCTCATCTACCCTTTTTATTTATCTATAGCTAATTTCATTCTTCTTTTTCCCCTCAGTTCTCAGTCTTTCTCTTTCCACCTTTCATGTACTTACTAGCGTTCCACTTCCTACATTAACCTCTCTAGTCCTTCCTTTCCATAACTGTATCTCATTCCTTCCCCATCTTCCTATTTCCCATCTTTCCCTTACTTTATGGACCCCATTTATACCTTCTGTACTCACTGCCTCCCCAGCCTCCTCTTTCTCTGCCTTTCATCCCTTCACCAACCCCAGCTCCTTTCCTGTCACTCACCCCTTCTCCGCCTGTAGACCTTTTCTTGTCTTACCCCCTTATTCAGGCTCCTTTTACCACTTCTTTTTCCATCCTCTCTCACTGTCCCCTCACCTTATCTCTCACCTTTTTCATGGCGCTCTGCCTCTTTTTCTCCTTTCTCCAGAATCTTCCTCTTACCCATCCCTCACGAGAGCAAACCAATCAAAGCCTAGCACCCATTCCCCTGCTCCTTCTCCCATAATTTCTTCTTACCCTTTGCAGCATCCATTTACTCTACCTACTTCCTTCTCTGTCATTTACCCTATCTTTTCTCCACTTTCACCCCAGAATCCATCCCTCAATTCCTCTATCTTCACTTTCCTCTACATATGCCCTTGCTCCCTCCCCCACAGTATCCATTCTTATCTTAATTCTCCCACCCACCCCTAGCCCCCTCTTCTAATCCGACCCTTCAGATCCATCACCAAGCTCCAGCCCCCTTCTCCTAGGACCAACATCAATCACTTCTCTCACTCCCATTCCTTAGTATCTGCCCTTTCTCCCATTCCCAGCCCCCATGTCAGCCCTGTGTTCCCTTCTCCCAAACCCAGCATCAGCCTCTTCTCACACCTACCCTTAGCATCAGCCCCCTTCTGCATCCTGACCCCTGTGTTAGCTCCAGCTACCTTCTCTCAGGACCAGCCCCTGCCCCTGCATTACCCCCAACCTTCCTCTTCCTAGCTCCAGCTGCCTTTCTCCCAACTATCCGCCAGTCCCCAGTCCCCCCCACTTCTGTGTCAGCTCCCTTCTCCTAGGTCCTACATTAGATCCTTTTTCACATCCTTCTGTGTTACCTTTGAGCCCTCTTCTGCCAGCCCCAGTATCATACTTGTCTTCCAGCCCTAATATCAACACCCTAATCTGCCACCTCCCCCAGCATTTGCCAGTGCCAGTCCTCTTTTGCCATTCCCAGCCTCATGTTAGCCTGCTGCCATCTTCTCCCAACCCTAGTGTCAAACCCATTTCCAAACCCCAGCCTCTTTTTCCCTCCTATCCCCTTGTCAGCTCCTGAGCCCTCTTTTCCCATCCCCAGCATCTCAGTCATCCCCCAGCTCTATTTCAATCTCCTTTTTCCTACCTGCCCAGCATCTGTAAATTGACTGTAAAGCAGTGGAATCTTTTTTTTTGTTTTTTTGTTTTACCTCTCTACCTGTCCTTGACTGATGCTGCCCACTGGCAACATTCAGGAGTTGAAAGCAGCTAGCAATTTCTTCCTCTGTTGTGCAAGAAATGGGAACTATTTAGTCTCTGCTTTCAGACAATGGCGGTCGGACTAAAAACAGAAGCAACAAAAACAGATAAGTAGCTCCTGAAGCAGGGCTTTTGGAATACAACTGTCTGAAATAATAGTACTTTGTCAGGCATTTTTTTCTTTTTAAGTGCTGTCAAGTCAATGCTGTCTCCTGGCAACCCAGCAGCCCCTGGGTTTTCTTGGCAAAGTACAACTGGAAGCAGATTTCCAGACCTTTTCTTCCAAGGCAATGGAGGGTAAAGCACCTTGCCCAAAGTCACAAGGAGTGCTAGTGTGTGAACCTTGAAAGCTTGTGTACTAGGCTGTTGTTCTGGCCACTAGGCTACTTATCCACACCACAATTGTTTTAGTTAATCTGAGATTTGAATGAAGAAGGAATTTAAGAATTTAAATAAACTGTTCTAGGATTTTATACAGAGAATAAAATGACCTGGAGGGCCCAGTCCCCTTTGGGGCACATCTGGACGTCCAAAAGCTGGACAGACCGGATTTCTACCCGATTCTGTACCCGTGGGAACTAGATGTTCCCAGGGGAGCAGAATTGGGTGCAAAGGGCCTGGATGGGCAGGACCTGCCCCAATTCTCAGTCGCTGGCCATGTGCCTTCCGCCCCGTCTAACCCAGCGGGAGCGCCTGCATAGAGCTCCGGTGTCACGGTGTACTGTTGCCATGGCACTAGGATGCCATGCAGGAGCCCTGCTGCCCCACACCAGATTAAATGTGCTGTTCCCCACCGCCTGACTCCCAGATGGGTCTGCTAAAGCTGGAGTCAGGCTGCGGGGAATCTCCTGATGCCACTATTTACATATAAAGGAGGTGCAAGTATGGGTTGGGGGTCCTGCCGCTGCCGATCCTCTTCCTTGGGGGGACTAATTCAACCTCTGAGGTGGAATAGGTCCCCATCTAACTCCTCAACCCTGGACGTACAGGGCCCTTTATGTTCGGAGTCTTTATCTTTATTCTTTATCTTTATTAAAATAACTTGATATACCGCCCAGGCCGAGGCATCAGGGCGGTGTACAATCATAAAATTAACATCCTGCCTCTGCTCTACCCACACTCCTCCACCTGCCCTCTCCCTCCCGCCCCCATACAGAGCTCTCTGCACATCTCCTCTGTATGTGCGGGGATCTTTGGGCATGGAATCAGGTCCACAGCGTTTGGCAGGGACGTACATCCAAACCGGATGTACATCCCCGCTAAATGCTGATCGGAATGACCCCAGGAATATACTACTTTGATATGTGCCTAAATGATCATTTGGAAGGCTGACAAAAAATTAAATCTTGAAGGGAATCACTAATTCTGCCAGGCATTAAAGTATTGCACAATGGCATAAACTCAGGTACTTTGACTCTACGGTAGACCAATAGTTCTTTATGTTTTTCTGTTCTGACACAAATGACTGACCGTATTCATGTGTGTGCCACACTGCTACAATCTGTGACTGAACAAAAAAAAAAGAGTCAAAATATCATTTTATTGTAGTTAAAGATATTCTTGGGCAATAATGATCTTGGAAGGGTGGGGGGAGCAGAATCGGGGAGTGGTTGAAGGGATTTCAAGTACCTGGCTCTTAGCTTTGTGCTTTCCTCAGCCTGCAGGCACACTTGGTTGCCAGGGAAGACATGGGCTTGCTGCTGTCAAACGTTAGGTGACACACCTCCCAGCCCTTGAAAGATTGGAAGATATGTCTACATATAAAGGAGGTACAAATATGGGTACTTATTTTCTTTAGACAGTTTTCAAAATGAAATTATTTGTGTATGTTCACTTTGAAACTGGAGCAAGGACTTGAGGGTTAAAAGTCTGCAAGGACTTCGCAGACATGTGGGCAGTTTAAAAATGGCCTTCTTTGTGATTAATGAATTTGTCCTGCTGGAAGCAGTTTTTAATAAAGATAATAGGCCTGGTATTCATTTGCGACAGCTATGCACCTCTACGGTGCAGAGCTGTCGCCGCCAAACTTTAACCCCGTTTATTCAATGCTGGGGTCATATACGGCCCCGTCATTGAATATCCAAGGTTGCTGCACATCCAAAGATGCCGCAGATGCTAACTGGGCAGTGGCACAATATTTCACAGGTAAAGATGGGCCAGTTTTTGCTGTGGCTATCTTTACCTATGGGTCACTAATGAGGACTGGTGCTGCCTCCGCTCCACCCTAGAGCTATGTAGTTATCATCGGGGCATGTAGCGGCGTTAATCAGGGATAGTCAGTGGCATTAACTATGTTAGTGCCGCTGAATAGCCCTCTAAGCGGAATTTACATGGTTTTCAAGTCTGTAAACCATGTAAATGCCTTTGAATATCGGGCCCATCGTTTTCTATTTCTTTGTTAAGAATGGTATTTGAGAAAAAAAGAAAGGGCTTTCCTTATTTCTCGATTCTTCTTCCCCTTCCCTTATTCTTGGTCACTTTAACATTCAGGTTGATAACTCTTCTGACCCCCATGCTTTCAAACTGCTTTCCCTTCCCTCCTCATTTAACCATCAGCTTTGCTCTTCTGCCCCCACTCATCAGCATGGCCATTGTCTTGACCTTGTTTCCTTCTCTAATTGTTTACTCTCTAATTTCTGTATCTCAGCTTTTCCCTTATCTGACCATCACCTGGTTAGCTTCACTCTTCATCACTTCCCACCTCAATCTCGCCCAGTCTCCTCCAACCTTTTTAGGAATGCTATTGATCCATTCGCTGTCTCCAGTATTGTCTCATCATCTCTCTCCTCCACTTTGTCTTCTAACTCGGTTGATGAGGCTATAGTTTCCTATAATACTGGTCTCTCCTCTGCTCTGGATTCTCTTGATCCCCCTATCCTATGTCGTATGAGGCGCACTGTACCACAGACCTGGCTGTCTTCAACTACCTGCTACCTTTGCTCCGGTGCCCATTCAGTTGAGTGCATTTGGCTCAAATCTTGCTCCCTTCCTGACTTTCTTCACTTCAAATTCATGCTTCCTTCCTTCCAATCTGCCATAGCACTCGCCAAGCAAAACTACTATGTCCAGCTAACTAACTCTCTTGCCTCTGACCCCCGTCATCTCTTCTCTACTCTCAATTCGCTCTTCAAGGCACCTCTGCCTCTGACCCCCCATTCTCTTTCTGCCGAAACCCTTGCTGACTATTTCCACGACAAAGTCCACAAGATTACACTTCAGTTCCCCTCAAGATCAGTTTCATCCTCTCTTCCCCCTCTTCAGAACCAACTTTTTCCCTCAGTCACTTTTACCCTTTCTTCCTTTTCTAAGATCTCCGAAGAGGAAACCTCTCATCTTTCCTCCTCTGAACTTACTACCTGTTCCTCTGATTCTGTTCCCACCCATCTCCTTAACTCCATCTCCTCCTCTGTCATCCCTTCCATCGCACACATTCTCAACCTATCATTCTCTACTGCAACTTTCCCTGCAGCCTTCAAGCATACTCTGGTCACACCTCTCCTCAGGAAACTTTCACTTGACCCTACTTGTCCTTCTAATTATCGACCCATCTCCCTTCTTCCCTTCATTTCCAAAGTTCTTCGATGTGCAGTTCTCTGCAATTGCCTTGATTTTATCTCCTCTCAAGACTTCCTCAATCCATTTCAATCTGGCTTTCATGCCTTACACTCTACTGAAACGGCCCTTGCTAAAATCTCCAGTGACTTGTTCCTGGCTAAATCGAAAAGTCCTCATTTTTCTTCACCTGTCTGCTGCTTTGGACACTGATGATCACCACCTTCTCCTTGATACATTGTCCTTATTTGGTTTTAGGGGCTCTGTACTGTCCTGGTTCTCTTCTTATTTCTCCCATCGCTCCTTCAGTGTCTGTTCTAGTGGTTCCTCCTCTACTGCTATCCCACTCTCAGTGGGTTTACCCCAAAGGTCTGTTTTAGGCCCTCTCCTTTTCTATCTCTATACCCAGTCCCTTGGTGCTCTCATCTCCTCCCATGGCTTTCAATATCATTTTTACACTGATGACTCTCAGATCTATCTATCTATCTATACCTGATATTTCTCTTACACTTAAGCCTGTATATCTGTCGGCCTATCTGACATCGCTGCCTGGATGTCTCACCGCCATTTAAAATTGAACATGGCCAAAACCAAACTTCTTATTTTTCCCCCTAAACCCTCTTTCCCCCTTCCTCCCTTCTCTATCTCTGTTAACACTCTTCTGCTTCTTGTTTCCTCAGCCTGCAACCTTGGAGTCATCTTCGACTCCTCCCTCACCTTCTCCACACATATCCTACAGATAGCAAAAACCTGTCGTTTCTTTCTCTACAACATTAACAAAATTATCCCTTCCTTTCTGAACATACTACTAAAACACTTATCTACTCTTTAGTCATTTCTTAAGCCGACTATTGTAGCCTCTTCCTTGCTGGTCTATCTCTGAGTCATCTTTCTCACTTTCAATCTGTTCAAAATTCTGCTGCGTGGCTAGTCTTCCTCCACCCCCATATACTCATATAACCTCTCTTCTCAAATCTTCATTGGCTTCCTTTCCATTTCTGTATCCAATACAACTTTCTCCTTCTGATCTATAAATGCATTCATTCTCTTGCTCCTCACTACCTTTCCTCTCTTCTCTCTCCCTACACCTCTCCTCATGAACTCTGCCCTTCCTCTGGCTTGCTTCTCTGTATGCCCTTCTCTTCAACAGTCAATTCCAGACTTCGATCCTTTCATCTTGCTGCTCCTTATGCCTGGACAAACCACCAGTATCTTTGTGTCAGGTTTCATCTCTCCCCCTTTTCAAATCCATGCTAAAGGCTCACCTTTTTCAGGCTGCTTTTGGATTGTAATCCTTTGATCTCCTCCAGTCTCATTACCCTTCCCTACTGAACCCTTATTCTATATCTATTGCACTGTCTGTCTTGATTAGATTGTAAGCGCTGTCCAAGAATGCATCCACGAATACTGAGGGAACTTGGGGATGTTCTAGTGGCTCCACTATCTGACCTTTTCAATGTCTCTTTGGAGTTAGGAGTGGTGCCAGAGGACTGGAGAAAGGCACATGTGGTCCCTTTATTTATTTAGATGGATTTAGTATACTGCTTTATCATTAAATCAAAGCGGTTTAGCACATCAAACAATCGAGGTAATTGTGTGGTCGGTAGCATGCAGTGGGAGATCAAGAAGAGTGATGTGGGGTGCAGAGTGCTAGTTTTTATTGGTGAGCTACATACAAAGTGAGCAATATACATATATACAAGATTAGAGCCATGTGTAAAGGTGATCTAAGATCCGGGCCTGTATAGCGTTGTAGATACTGCACATAGGAGTCAGTTCAGGTGAAGTCCTTGTAGTATTCTGTAAATAGAGTTGTTTTAAATAGCTTTCTGAAGTCCTTTAGGTCTTTGGTTGATCTTAGGTGTTCGGGGAGAGAGTTCCATAGTGCGGACGCTACACAAAAGTGGGCATAAGGATGACATTGATAACTACAGGTCAGTTTGTCTAATCTCTGTGGTTATTGGAAAGGCTACTAAAAGAGAGAATAGTGAGGTTTCTGGAGTTCAATCGATTTCAGGATCCGAGGCCAATGGATTCACAGAGGCAGGCTTTGTCAGTCAAATCTGATTGACTGGGTGACCGGGGAGTTGGACAGAGGGAGAGTACTAGATGTGATGTACTTAGATTTCAGTAAAGCCTTTGACACCGTTCCACACAGGCAACTTATAAACAAACTGAGCACCCTAGGGATGGACCCTAAAGTTACTGATTGGGTTGGTTTAGAAATTGGTTGAGTGGGAGGTGACAAAACGTACAGGTAAATTAAGCTCATTCTGAGGAAAAGGAGTTTACCAATGGTGTGCTGCAGGGGTCTCTCCTTGGTCCAATTCTATTTAACATCTTTGTTAGTGATTTTGCGGAAGGGCTGTCAGGTAAAGTTTACTTGTTTGTGGATGATACCAAAATCTGCAATAGAGTAGACACCCAGGAAGGTGTAGATAACATGAGGAGGGATCTAGCTAAGCTTGAAAAATGGTCTAGAATTTGGCAACTGAAATTTAATGCTAAAAATGCAGGGAAATGCATTTGGGCTGCAAAAATCCAACGGAGCAGTACAGTGTATGGGGTGAGGAACTTCTGTCCAAAAAAGAAGAGCGGGACCTGAGTGTAATGGTGTCTGATGATCTTAAAGTAGCTAAACAGGTAGAAAAGGTGACTGTGAAAGCCAGAAGAATGCTTGGGTGTATAGGGAGAGGAATGGCCAGCAGAAAAAAGGAGGTGATAATGCTTCTGTAAAAGTCTCTGGTGCGACCTCATTTGGAGTGTTGTGTGCAATTCTGGAGATTGCAACTTCAAAAGGATATAAGTAGGTTGGAGTTACTACAGAGGGTGGCTACTAAAATGCTTAATGATCTTTGTTATGAAGCATATGAGGACAGACATAAAGGGCCTGATTTTCAAAGGGCCTTACACAGGTAACATCCCTAGCTACCTGTGTAAAGGCCTTATCCGGGATTTTTGAAGGGCACCTATATGGGTAGTGACCTTTGAAAATCCCGGATATGTCCCTAACGCGCCCAGATGCTATCTGCATAGTATTGGGGCATGTTGGGGGCGTTCTGGGGCAATGCTGAGGCAGGTCATGGCGCTACCGATTTTCGATGCTACATGGTTAGTGCTCTGCGCCTTAAAGATAGGCGTGGGAAAACCTCGCCTATCTTTAAGGCGCTGGGACTAACCGTGTAACATTGAAAATTGGTGCTTCACGGGTAGCTCCTGTGGCTACCTGGCTGTGCGACAACACCTGGATTTTTGATACCAGGGCCGCATATGACTCTTGCATGGAGAATCTGTGTTAGGCGGGAGGTAAGCAGGCTATGCATCGATGCATAGCACCGCCCAACTGAAATTCGGGCCCAAAGATCTTAATGTGTATACTTTAGAGGAAAGGCGGGATAGGGGCAATATGACTGAGACATTTAAATATCTCTGTGGCATAAATGCACAGGAGAGTCTCTTTCAATAGAAGCAAACTCTGCTATGAGGGGACATAGCATGAGAGTGGAAGGGGATAGACTCAGGAATAATACGCGGAAATATTTCTTTAAGGAAAGAATGGTAGATGCATGGAATAGTCTCCCAGTGGAGGTCGTAGATACAAGGATAGTATCTGAATTCAAAAAAGCATGGGACAAACACAGAGGATCTCTAAAGGTAAAAAGAGGACTATTGTAGTTGATATGGAGGGGCAGTCTAGATAGGCCACGTGGTCTTTTTCTGCTGTCATGTTTCTATGTTTCTCTGTTGATCAGGTACTGTCTTTTATATGTGCCTGTGCAGCGCTATGGTATGCCTTGTAGTACTATATAAATGATAGTAGTAGCAATAGTAGTAATACTGTGCTGCAAAACCATATTCAGCCAAGCAAGTGAGAAGGAGATGATGGTTAATAAGGTTGAAAGCAGAGAATGGATCTATCGATATGATATGTTGCCTTACCTCACTGATGAGAGATAATAAGCTGGTTTCTATGCTGTGATGCTCAAAACATCCATGCTGTCTAGGGTGGAGAGCATTAGTTTTAGTGAGGAATTCATTTGGAAGATTATGACTTTTTAAAGAACTTTGGAGTAAAGGATATATTGGTTATTGGACGATGGTTTGCAATGACTAGTAGATCTTATGAGCTCTTTTTGAAAAGTGGATGAATAATAGCGCCTTTTCAGAATTGGAGGACGTGGCCTTCTAGCAAACTTTGATTGATAAGACTTAACATTGATTGAAAAAGGCCTAATTAAGTTTCTTGATGAAGAATAAGGGAACAGAGTTTAGAGTTCAAGAAGCTGCTGACATGGAAGTAAGGACTCTGGCAAGGAAGAGAACTGAAAGAGTTTGCAGGCATATTCAAGTGCTTCTTCAACTTTTAAACTGACTCTGATGACCCTCACACCACTGTATTTAAACTGCACAAAGAAAAAACATTAGGGGTGACATCACTGACTACGCCACTCCCACCAGTTCTGTTAAAGAGACAATTCAGACTCCGTGGTTAGCTGGTCTTATAAAAAACTCTATTGAAAGTACAAAGGCAACACATAAAACTTCACTGCTCTCTTCACATATCCAAAGTGGCTAAAGATACATGTTTAAGAGCACTTTTTTCATTTTTACTGTGCTTCCATCTTGTATGCACTCACTTAAAACTTGAAAAAAGTTGTCATCAAAAATCCAAATACTTTTCTAAAAATAATATTTAAATGAATCCAATTTTTCTTGCGAAGAATTTCAACCAACATTGGTTACCTATGTTCATAGTTATAATCTTCTGTACACATGTATGTATAACCTTGAAGCAAAATAGTTACTGTATGTTCAAAATGACTTTAACATTATGCCCACTCTATATCAGAATTTAATCCAATAGGGATTACTGTGTCTAAATGAAAAATCTAAGTTTGTTCAAATCTTTTGAGAATTGTAGACTAATTACCTGTTTTCCAGTGTTCTTTGATTTGTGTGTTTACCTATCAACTAAGTGAAGAGCCACCAAAATCGTAAAGGGGATGGAAGGATACCCCTATGGTGAAAGGCTTAAAAGGCTAGGGATCTTCAACTTGGAAAAGAGATGGCTGAGGGGAGATATGATAGAGGTCTATAAATTAATGAATGAAGTAGAACTAGTAAATGTACATAAGAACATAAGATATGCCATACTGGGTCAGACCAAGGTCCATCAAGCCCAGTATCCTGTTTCCAACAGTGGCCAATCTAGGTCATACGTACCTAGCAGTTTCCCCAAAAGACACAGGTTCCACAATGCTTGTATTGAGTCAAGCATTGATATCCTGGGTCCCTTCTTAATAATGGTTTATGGACCTTTCCTCTAGGAACTTGTCCAAACCTTTTTTAAACCCAGCTACACTAACCGCCTTTACTATATCCTCCGGTAACCAATTCCAAAGTTTGATTACATGTTGAGTGAAAAAATATTTTCTTTTATTAATCTTAAATAGTTTACCCTGTAGTTTCATTGCATGTCTCCTAGTCTTTCTATATTCTGATAATGTAAACAATCAATCTATGTTTACCTGTTCCACTCCATTCATTAATTTATAGACTTCTATCATATCTCCCCTCAGCCGTCTCTTTTCCAGGTTAAAGAGCCCTAACCTTTTTAGCCTTTCTTCATAGGGGTATCTTTCCATCCTCTTTACCATTTTGGTGGCTCTTCTCTGAATCTTTTCTAATAACAACTATATACTTTTTAAGATACGGCGACCAGAATTGCACAAAATATTCAAGGTGAGGTCTCACCATGGAACGATATAAAGGCATTATAATATCCTTTGTTTTGTTTTCCATTCCTTTCCTTATCATACCTAGCATTCTATTTGCTCTCTTGGCCGCCGCTGCACACTGGGCTGAGGGTTTTAACATGTTATCCACAATGACGCCTAAATCTTTTTTCCTGGGTGGTGGCTCCCAATGTGGAACCTTGCATCGTGTAACCATAGTTTAGGTTGTTCTTCCCTAGGTGCATAACTTTGCACTTGTCCACATTAAATTTCATCTGCCATTTTGATGCCCAGTCTTCCAATTTATCAAGATCCTCTTGCAATTTTCCACAATCCTCTTGGGTTTTAACAACTTTAAATAGTTTTGTGTCATCTGCAAATTTGATAACCTCACTCGTTATTCCCTTTTTCAAGTCATTTATGAATATGTCAAAAAACAGCGGACCCAGCACAGCTCCCTGGGGTACACCACTATTCACCTTTCTCCATTGGGAAAATTGGCCATTTAGCCCTATCCTCTGCTTTCTATCTTTTAACCAGTTCCTGATCCACAATAGTACACTGCCTCCTATCCCATGACTCTTTAGTTTTGCCAAAAGTCTTTTATGAGGGACCTTGTCAAAGGCTTTCTGAAAATCCAAATACACTATATGAACTGACTCACCTTTGTCTACCTGTTTATTCACACCTTCAAAAAAACATAACAGATTAGTAAGACAAGATCTTCCTTGTCTAAAGCCATGTTGGCTGTCTCCCATTAAGCCATGACTATCTACATGTTCAGCAATTTTGTTCTTTATGATGGTTTCTACCATTTTTCCCAGTACTGATATCAGGATCACCGGTCTGTAGTTTACCATATCACTCCTGGGACCCTTTTTAAAAATTGATGTTACGTTCGCCATCCTCCAATCTTCAGGTATTACAGATGATTCTAATGATAGTTCACAGATTACTAATAGCAGGTCTGCAATCTCATATTTCAGTTCTTTCAACACCCTTGGATGTATATCATCCGGTCCGGGTGATTTGCTACTCTTCAGTTTATCTAATAATTGTAATATATCTTCCCGATGTATCAATATTTCCTTCAATTCTTCCGCACCTTTAAATATCACTTCAGTCATGGGTAACATCCCTACATCTTCCTCAGTAAAGACCAAAGCAAAGAATTCATTCAGTCTCTCCGCTCTCGCCCCTTAGGTAGAAGGCCTCTTTGTAAAGGTCTCTCGAAGACTGTATTTGTTGTTCAAAGTATACTGACCTTGTTTTGCCTTTTATGCTAAGTTATATTCTGATTTGATTTAAATTAAAGCTCTTTGCTGCTGCTAGGCTCTGACTTATTCTGAAATTTAAACTAGAAGCTCTCTGCTGGGTTCTAAATTTAACCAGAAAGCTCTCTTCTGTGTTTTAAATTTAAACTAAAAATACTTTGCTGATACTAGGCCCTGAGTGACTTAAATTTAAACTACAAGCTCTCTGCTGGGTATGAAATCTAACCAGAAAGCTCTCTTCTGTGTTTTAAATTTAAACTTAAACTGCTGCTACTAGGTCCTGACCGATTTAACAAATACACTGGGTTCACAGATTAATCAGCTTTAATCCAACGAAGTCCCTTCAGAAAAAGTCCCAGAAGTATATACTCACAATTGCAGATCTCTCTCCAGAGGTAGCAATCCCCTTTTCTAGTCCTTCAAGATCAGTTGTTTACACCATCAAAAAATAGAAAGACTAGGGGACATGCAATGAAGCTACAACGTAATCCATCTGAGACTAATAAGAGAAAACATTTTTTCACTTAATGCATAATCAAACTCTGGAATTCATTACTGGAGGATGTAGTAAAAGCTGTTAGTGTAGCTGGGTTTAAAAAGGGTTTGGATAAGTTACTGTAGGAAAGATCCATAAACCATTATTAAAGAGGACCCGGGAAATCCACTGTTTGCCCCAGGACAAGCATTGTGGAACGTGTGTATCTTTTTGGGAACCTGCCAGGCACTTGTGACTTGGATTAGCTACTGTTGGAAACAGGATCTTGGGTTTGATGGACCTTGGTCTGACCTAGTATGGCATTTCTTATGTTTCTTATATTATGTTTTAAAATTGTGTCCCACACACAGACAATGGCTCATACAGGAAATGAAGGAATAGAATTTGCAAAACAAGATAAAAAAACTCTTCAAAGAATTGGATGAGCAAATGAGCAAAAACAAGTGGCAAATGTACAATTACAGAGGGAAATGCAAAGTATTATACCAGGAACCCATTGCTGATTAAGAACAGACACATGAATGATTCAGGAGAGGTGAACTGAAACCGAAGGATGAGAGATTGATAGTTGCAGCCCATGATGGCGAATTACAGATGAGATGGTTACAGTGAGCATTGAAAAAAACTGACATGTTGAATCTATAAGAAAGACCTGGAAACAGTGACTCACTTCATAGCTGCTGCAAAGTTCTGATGGTGGAAGATGTCTATACAGAAAGGCACAACAAAGTAGCACTCTTCACACATTGGAAACTCTATTAACACTACAAATTCACTGTGCCTGAAAAGCACTAGGATCGTGACCATAAGAGAATTACACGAATGAAGAAGTTATGATCAATTGGGACATTCCCATTCTGATGGATAAGAAACAGGATTCCTGGAAACCCGACAGTGATAAAAGAGAAAACCACCAGAATGGCATTGAAAATAGAGGTGTCGGCTCCAAGTGATTATTCTGTGAATTGCATGGAGAGGCAGAAGATCCTGAAGAACCATGAAATGCAGTCAGAGACCAAGAAAATGTGGCAGAAAGATAAAGAAATATTTCCCATCGTAGTGGGAGACATGGTCTTAAAGAAGAATTTCCAAGCAAATCTTGACAAACTACCCATATATGTTACATCTTACGAACACCAGAAGGAAGCTCTCTTTGGCACACTGATCCAATGTTATGAGGAGTGGTATATCAAATTTTAAATAAACCATAAACTATAAACTATAAACCACAATGCAAGTACTAAGTCGAGCATTAGCAGTAAATTTGAGAGACTGAAATCATGCTCTACATACCCTGGCTTAGAAGTGAGGTTCATGACTGTCATGGTAAGCGCAAAACTAACCCATTTGGAGAAACTGCCCTGAGACAATGGTCATAAAGAGGTTCTCCCTCTACCTTCCTTTTTATGCAACTGTGATGTTCAATTAAATAGGTGTATACCATCCTTGAAATACAGTAGGTCCAACATAAAGAACAGAGACATTTGATGACATAAATGATAAAAGTTGAGTGACAATCAGTGTGTTGCTGCAATGCAACACTGGTTCCAGTTATAGGCTGAGCTTGAAGATCACATTCATTTCTTTTAGAACGTTGCTAGTGTCCTGCACTGTTCTCAGTAGAGGCATTATTCACAGTGGGTAATTTGGATTTCACCATCAGATCTCTGAGATTGCACCCGCTTCCATATGTTGTACTTCTTTGAAAATCTTTTGAACAGAAAAAATAGATCAATGTTTTAAAATAATAGAGCAAATTTTAGACACCATCCCAGAAAGCTGAAGAACTACAGCAAAACAATTCTCAAATGCCTCAGGTGTCAACAGTTGGTATCTATTGTTATTTACAGTGAGGCTCTTCGATGAGTAGGCAATGCTTTTTACACTACCTTATTAAAGCCCACTGACAGGAATAGTTTTTTTAAGTTTTGCTAGTTGCCATCCTAGAGTAATAAAAATGGGTCTCCCTGTAAGTCAATATTTTAGGATACGATGGATTTGTTCTAGTGAACAGGAATTTAAGTTATAGAGCCATTTATTAGCCCAAAGATTTTGGGACATGATTATCCATATTCCTTTTTAAGGAAAGCTTACCTAAGAGCCTAAAATACCAAAAATATATATAAAAAAGGGAATGGAATGGATATCATATTCCAAGATGAATTTTAACCCAGAATCTTGAAAATTAATCTGTGCTTGGAATGCCTTCAACTTGTTCTCAGAAACCATCCATAACAAAATTACATCATCAATGTATCTGCGCCACATAGCTATGCATGTGATTCATTCTGATACAGTACATATAAAAAGTTTCTTCAAATTGAGTAGCATACAAATTTACCAAATCTGGTGCCATGGAAGACCTCATAGCAATACCATGGATTTGAACAAAAAACTCCCCATTAAATCCAAAGTAGTTCTTACATAATGCCAACCTTGTCACTCTAAAATATATTCTGATTGTATTCTACAAGGTCTAAGTCATGTCTCTAGTATAGAAAAAATGGAATGGCTTCTTGGGAGAAACTGTTATAAAAAGCATTGACATCCATGGACACCAATAGTAACTGTGTTGGTATACAAGTATGAGCATGTAACAGTGTCAAAACCAGGCAGTACTAAAGGAGATCCAACCTAAGCTTTCTTTAGAAGCTCAGATGACAAGACTTCGACTTTCATACTTTGGACACATCATGCAAAGAGAGAGATCATTAGAGAAAGACATCATGCTTGGCAAGGTAGAAGGTCAACACAAAAGAGGAAGGCCAGCAATAAGATGGATCGATACAATAACAGCAGCTACGGGTGCCAGTCTGTCAACAATGCACCTCCTGACGGAAGACCAAGCACAATTTAGGACAACTATCCAGAGGGTCGCCATGAGTCGACACCAACTCGAAGGCATTTAACTCCCTACTACAAGCAATACGTACAAACCTAAATGAATAATCACTCCATTCCTATGCATTGATACCCTACTTGTATATAGTTACAACTGTTATAGAGACAGTACTTTGTTTAAATAGTTACACAATCTGTGTTAGTTGAATTATTGAATTATTCCGCTTAGTTTTAAACCCTTTGTTGTGCAAGTTAAGATGTTCTATGTAAAAAGTTATAATTGTTCTATGTAATACAAGCTCTGCATTGTAAATTGTTGTTAATTGTACACCGCAACTGATCGCTGGAAGATGCGGTATATAAATAAGTGTTAAATAAATAAATAAATAAATAACAACAAGAACATAAAAGGTCTTATAAACATGTCCACAAAGGCTTAAACAAAGAGCCCTTTATTGACACAATCAGTTGGCCAGGGGGATGAGCCAAAGATATATGTATCTTAGGCAGCTTATAAATAACTGGTACCTTTGGTGAGCATCAATCAGAAAATCCTTAATTAGTCAAAAACCCTTTCTCAATCAAAATTTGCACTTACGTGAATTTCTTTTGGCAGATTAAATACCTTGGTGTGAGTGTCATCAGAGGCAGTTTAAATGGTGAAGAAGTGCTTGGGTGTAATGAAACACTGAGCCATATCATGGTTGGCAGCGGCCAACTTAAGGGAAGTATTTGCTGATTGAGTGTATACAGTAACTACATGATGGCTATAAGAATTCACAGTGATTGCAGAGTGAACCTGCTGAGTGGCTGTTTTCACTTCAGAAGAAAAAACTAGACACAACATTGTGACTAGACATTTTATTTGTTAGCAGATGACTAATTAAAAATAAGGATGGCGTATTGCATTATCAGATTGTGAATCAGGGATTGGTGCAATGCAGCTTACAGTTTCCATGTATAGCCCGAGGTTCCTTAAACTGTTTTCAATGAGTAATCTATAGCTGCCAGATACATCAGTTTTTATGGTTCACATCTCTTTGGGTGGGTTCATTTATATTCAGTTGGGGCTGCTTTTAGATTAGGTTTGGTATTTTTTATTTTATATGTACAGTATATGCCAGTACCCATGCATAAAATTAGCCCCCATGTACAAGCCCATAGGATGACAAGAACATGGGTACTTGTTCGTGACTCAGATGGTGGTACATTTGGATTCATAGATTTGGGATGGAGCACAGGTGAAGCCATGATTTATGCAGCTTCATTATAGCCGTGATTTCTGCAGCTTTTGTAAGGTAATGTGTCTTTATAAAATAGACTTAAAATACATGCCTGCTTGAGCTCGCAATCTAGTTGACCTGTTACATAATGTCTCTATATGATCTATGCAAACAGTGCATAAAGAAGAATGACATGTGGAGGGTAATTTTGTAACAGGCTGCTTAGTTTGGGAGTCAAAGTAGGCACTTATAAAGACACTTAAGCACCTATGTGTATTCATGAAATTGCCCCACAGAACTTGCAGCTGAAACGCAGCTATAATAACATAAGAGCATAAGATATGCCATACTGCGTCAGACCAAGGTCCATAAAGCCCAGTATCCTGTTTCCAACAGTGGCCAATCTTAAAAAGGATATAGCATTATTAGAAAAGGTTCAGAGAAGAGCCACCAAAATTGTAAAGGGGATGGAAGGATACTCCTATGAAGAAAGGCTAAAAAGGTTAGGGCTCTTTAACCTGGAAAAGAGACGGCTGAGGGGAGATATGATAGAAGTCTATAAATTAATGAACGGAGTGGAACGGGTAAACGTAGATCGATTGTTTACGTTATCAGAATATAGAAAGACTAGGGGACATGCAATGAAGCTACAGCTAGCAGTTTCCCCAAAAGACACAGGTTCCGCAATGCTTGTACTGGGTCAAGCATTGATATCCTGGGTCCCTTCTTAATAATGGTTTATGGACCTTTCCTCCAGGAACTTGTCCAAACCTTTTTTAAACCCAGCTACACTAACAGCCTTTACTACATCCTCCGGTAACAAATTCCAGAGTTTGATTACACGTTGAGTGAAAAAATATTTTCTCTTATTAATCTTAAATAATTTACCCTGCAGCTTCATTGCATGTCCCCCAGTCTTACTCTATTCTGATAACGTAAACAATCGATCTACGTTTACCCGTTCCACTCCGTTCATTAATTTATAGACTTCTATCATATCTCCCCTCAGCCGTCTCTTTTCCAGGTTAAAGAGCCCTAACCTTTTTAGCCTTTCTTCATAGGAGTATCCTTCCATCCCCTTTACAATTTTGGTGGCTCTTCTCTGAACCTTTTCTAATAATGCTATATCCTTTTAAGATACGGCGACCAGAATTGCACACAATATTCAAGGTGCGGTCTCACCATGGAATGATATAGAGTCATTATAATATCTTTTGTTTTATTTTCCATTGCTTTCCTTATGATACCTAGGATTCTATTTGCTCTCTTGGCCAACGCTGCACACTGGGCCGAGGGTTTTAACATGTTATCCACAATAACGCCTAAATCTTTTTCTTGGGTGGTGGTTTCTAATGTGGAACCTTGCATTGTGTAACCATAGTTTGGGTTGTTCTTCTCTAGGTGCATAACTCTGCACCCTGTCCACAATAAATTTCATCTGCCATTCTGATGCCCAGTTTTCAATTTATCAAGATCCTCTTGCAATTTTCCACAATCCTCTTGGGTTTTAACAACTTTAAAGAGTTTTGTGTCATCTGCAAATTTGATAGCCTCACTTGTTATTCCACTTTCCAGGTCATTTATGAATATGTCAAAAAGCAGCGGACCCAGCACAGATCCCTGGGGTACACCACTATTCACCTTTCTCCATTGGGAAAATTGGCCATTTAGCCCAACCCTCTGCTTTCTATCTTTTAACCAGTTCCTGATCCACAGTAGTACACTGCCTCCTATCCCATGACTCTTTAGTTTTGCCAAAAGTCTCTGATGAGGGACCTTGTCAAAGGCTTTCTGAAAGTCCAGATACACTATATCAACCGACTCACCTTTGTCCACCTGTTTATTCACACCTTCAAAAAAACATAACAGATTAGTAAGACAAGATCTTCCTTGTCTAAAGCCATGTTGGCTGTCTCCCATTAGGCCATGACTATCTACATGCTGAGTAATTTTATTCTTTATGATGGTTTCTACCATTTTTCCCGGTACTGACGTCAGGCTCACCGTTCTGTAGTTTCCTGGATAACCCCTGGAACCCTTTTTAAAAATTGGTGTTACATTGGCGATCCTCCAATCTTCAGGTATTAGAGATGATTTTAATGATAGTTCACAGATTACTGATAGCAGGTCTGCAATCTCATATTTCAGTTCTTTCAACACCCATGGATATATACCATCTGGCCCAGGTGATTTGCTACTCTTCAGTTTATCTAATAGTTGTAAAAAATCTTCCTGATGTATCGATATTTCCTTCAATTCTTCCGCACCTTTAAATACCACTTCAGTCATGGGTAACATCCCTACATCTTCCTCAGTAAAGACTGAAACATTTGCAGCTGATCAGTAGATGGTATAAAGGTGCACAGCCGAAATACACACGTAAATGTGAATTTTATAACTTGCGCGTGTACTTCATGACTCCACCCATGAACCACCCAGACTCCTCTCCAAAACACATCTATGCCTGGGTTGCATAAAAGTGCGCGTCTTCTTGTCACTGTGCATACTTTTACGCATGGAGTAATCTTTATAAGAGGCATTTTCAATATGCTTGCAAAATCCTTTATAATATTGTCCCCAATATGTAAATATGAAGTAAGAAATTGGCCATGGGAGATCGGGTACATAGTTGAAGTATGCATGTAGGTATGTATTTTAGCACCTACAGATGTACTTTGTGACTCTGCCCACACTCCGCTCCTGAATATACCTACCCTTGGGTCCTGTACAAGTGTGCGCCCAATTATCATAGTGTGTATTTATACATAGGAGCAATTTTATTAGAGACATTTTGAGGGTACTTTTATAACAGGACATTTGGTTTAAGACAGACAAAATGTGACCTCTTTTAAGCCTATTTTATAAATGAAAGTAGGCGTTTACTTTCCTTCATAAAATATTAGCATAAGTGGCCACCTTCATTTAAGCTCAATTATTTATCTGAGGCCTAGAGCTGGTGTAAATGATTGTGCCTGCATGCAAGGCCTCATGTGAATAACAGTATTCTGTAATCAACACATGTACTGTACTTGTACTTTCCAACCAAACGCTGGTCCTGTGGATGCCCACAGTGAACATAGGTGCCATGAAATGAACACACGCACCTTTACTCTGAGCATGATTTATAAGATTTATTTATTATTTTATTTTATTTATTTACTTCTCTTATATACCACGCTATTAAAATCAGTGCGGTTTACAATTGAACAAAAAACATACTGCAATGTCACACGACAATTGAGTTTTTACATTGAACATGGACGAGATAACCTGGAGGTAACAGGGGTAACTAATTACAGATGCCATTTATATTCGTAAATTACAATTTATGTATGTAAATGACTAAACTACTTCTTTTAGATGCCTACTTTCACGTAAAAGGAGGCATCTCCTTATAAAGCTACCCCCTCTATGTGCAATACCCCCCTCTATCAGCAATGAGCTGCCTGAAGCTGCTGAACACAGTTTAGGACAACTATCCAGAGAGTTATCATGAGCTGACCCTGACATGACAGCACTTAATAGCAACAACAACACTGGGATATACATGTGAAAAATCCTTTGCTAGATTACCACCACGGAGGCACATAGGCACCTATTTATTCATTCATTCAGTGGTGCAGTAGCCTAATGGTTAAAATAATGGGCTGAAACCCAGAACACCAGGTTCAGATTCCACTTCCTCTCTTTGGGGTATATTTAGCAAACCGCAATAGCGGACTCGATGCGATATTGGAGCCGCGGCTCCGATATCGTACAAAGTCCTCTACCGCGGTTTAGTAAACATACCCTTTTGTGATCTTGGGCAAGCTACTTACCCATGTATTGCCTCAGGTACAAACTTAAATTGTAAGCCCTTTGTTGACAGGAAAATGTCTATTGTACTTAATATAATTCACTTTGAACTTCTGAGAAGAGTGTGAACTAAATATGATTTCCTTTCCCTTACATGCCTATATACCAGGCATGTCCAACAAGGAGATCGTGATCTACCCACTTGGCTCCATCTCCCCAGCAGCTCGCCCTGTCATTAGGAGAGAGCTTGTGCTGATCCTTTGCCTGCCTTTTTTCCCTGCCTGCGGGAATCTTGCCTGCGGGTGTATTGGGGGCACTTGTTGTTTTCATGCCAATAGTTTGTGGGTACCCCAGGGGGCTGCTGCCTGCGCCCCGCGATGAGACGCCACAGGCTTGGCGTCATACCTGGTCTCCTGCCTCTCAGAATCACCCATTCCTGCCCCCGCCCCAACATCCCTTAGAAGTGTGTTATATACCGGGCGATATCTATTCGCCCGGGCTTTACCTGTATACACTTACCGTATTAGTTGTGTCGTGTGCTGGTCATTAGTCGCTTTATAGTTCGCTTTCATTAAACGTTTTCGGGCAGACACAACAAAGTGTCAAGAATTTGGTGATTTTGGTGGGCTTTTCCAATTCTGTTCTAACTTGCCTATGCCTTCCTTCGAATTGGTTCAAACCACTGTGACCTTTGCTTGCCTCTGCAATTTTATTTTGCCTAGCCTTTGCGTTGACTCTACACTGAAATTTTATTTCGCCTTGCCTTTGGGTTGATTCTACACTGTGTGCAGAATTTATTAAATCACGTGTGGTGGAATTTGAACTTGTTTGGCGGTATTTGATTTTATCCGGTTTGTTGGACAGGTGTTTGATTTTTTTGATGATTGGTGGTATTTGATTATTGGTGCCAGTATGATGAATTCTCATTTTTACTTTTATAACTGCATGTGTGGTTTTGGCATCTCCAGTCCTTGTATTGCACATCATCCAGAGGTCTTCAGTTCCTGTTGATCTTTAATACTTTGGGAGAGTAACAGTTTTGGACCAGATTCAGCCAGTGTTTATACTAACTTATCAGATTTGGCCTTCTTACATCCAGCCACCTCAGTATAACGAAGATGAGCGTTCCAAAGAAGAGCAAAACCTATCACTTTCATGATGAATGGGAAATGGGCTACTTCTTCATCATGGTGAAAGACAAGTGTTGTCTAATTTGTAATGCCCCAGTATCCTTGCCCAAAAAGGGTAATCTGGAACGTCATTATAAGGCTCTGCATAGCAATAAGTTTGATGCTGATTTTCCACCCAAAAGTGAAATTCATAAACTGAAGGTCAAAGAACTTAAATTGAAATTGGCTACTCAGCAACAGTTGATGGCGAAGCCAAGGTCACATTCGGTCAATGCAACCATAGCATCTTCAAGGTCAGCAAACTGATTGCAAAGAAATGCAGACCTTTCACTGAAGGGGAATTTGTAAAAGATTGTTTTCTTGAAGCAGCTGACAATCTTTTTGAAGGATTTAAAAATAAGAAAGAGATCATAGCGGCTATTCAAGATGTACAATTGTCAAGAAACACCATCGTGCGGCGAATAGAAAAGATGTGTGGAGACACAACTGAATAATTGTTGGAGGATGTTTCAAATTGTGTATTGCTTTCTCACTCCAACTGCATGAATCTACAGACATAAGAGACATAGTCCAGTTACTAGTCTTTATCCGGATGGTTTTTGAAGACTTCAGTGTTAAAGAACTACTTGGAATGATTTCTTTAAAAGGGAGAAATGCTCGAGGCCGCGGGCCCGGTCCCGCGGCCGTCAGTAACCTGGGCCCGGGCACGGCCTCGGCCTCCAGTATGTGAGGGGGGCGGGGGGGGGTGAGAGAGAGGAGGCCGTGCGTACGGCATTCGAAATCGCTCCGTCGCGTTGTCGGAGCGATTTCATTGGCCGCGGGCTGAAGGGGGCGGAGCAGTGTCTGCGAGGAGCCGCGTGGCCGTCTCCTTCTTGCCGCGGCTCCTCGGGAATCGGATGCGTTTGCGTTGTCGGGTCCGGTGAGTGGGGTGTTCTTGGGGGGTTATTGCGTTCGGGGGTGCTCCGGGGGTGGTTGTATTCGGGGGGGTTTGCTGGGTGGCGGGTCGCTGGCGGTGGGAGGAATATTATTACTCAAAAAAATAAATAAATAAATAAATAAAATAAAGGCAGCTTCCCCTGCCTCTGCAGCCAGCCGATCAGGGCAGGAGCACCGGTGGGAGGGCCAGAGCATAGCCGGTGGGAGCAAAGCCAGGGGGGCGTCAGATGGACTGGCTAGGGGGGAACTCAAGGAGGTCCCGGGGAGCGGGTGTCGCGCACGGGGCCAGAGCAGGCCGTGGGAGTTTGCGTGGGGCAAATAAGGGGGGCGGGGAAGTGTGGGGTAGGGGCTGTGAAGCGAGGGCTCTACCGGCTTCTGCAGCCGCGTTGGGTGGTACAGGGGAGGGGGGGGCGGATGGGCTGGAGGGGGGGCGGATGGGGTGGAGGGGGAGGGGCGGATGGGCTGGAGGGGGGGAGAGGATGTGCGGGGGGGGGGAACGGATGGGCTTGGGGGGGGGCGGGTGCGGATGGGGCTGGGGGGGGGAGCGGATGGGCTTGGGGGGGGGTAGGGTGGGTTCAGGTCCCGGGCGTTTGCCCTGCGGGGGTGGCCTGTGCGCTGGGTGGCACGGGAGCCTAGGGGCCCCTTTTCGCAGGGGAGGGGGCGGCCGGGTTTGCATGGAGAGGATTGGGCGGCCTGGTCCTCGGTGTCTGAGCAGTCTATGGGTGTGGGCACATGGAGGGGGGGGGTTTGGGGAGGGGATTGGTGGGGGGGGGCCGGTTTCCAGAATGGCAGAGGGCTGCTTCCCTGGGGAGCGGCGGGCTGGGCGGCCGGGGGGTTGGGGGTCCTCGGGGGTGGGGGTGTAAGGAGGGGGAGCTGGGTGGGGGGTGGGGCCTTAGGGGATGGCTCCTCCGGGGGTTGGGGCTCCTCCGTCCCCGTGTGTTGGTTCTCCTCCCTCCCCGGGTGTTGGTTCTTCTCTCCCTCTGCAGGTTCCCGGGAGTGCAGTGGCGGCAGCAGGCGGTGTGGGAGTCGGCTCGACAGAGAAGTCACGGAGCTTGGGCCAGATCAATCCGATCTCTGTGGAGCGGACGGGGTCCACCTCGGTGATGCAAGGGACGGTGGAGCTGGCTGCGCTAGGTGAGTGTACCGGGAATACGGTTGGGGGGGTGGAGCCGTCGGGTGAGGGTGCGCCGCGGGCACGTAAAGCCTAAGCGTCGCGGATGCAACGGCGGCATCATCGGCAGAGGGCGTCGTCTTCGTCCTCGTGGTCATTGGATACTTCCTTGGCGGCCTCCACGGTCGGGCCGCGAGCAGGGAGGGGGCGGGGTCCTCGCTGATGCGGTGGGCGGCGTTGTGGGAGAGTGTTCCGCGCAAGTTGAGGCGACGGATCGTAGCGTTATGTCGATATTCCGGCTGCTCGATGGGCAGAGACGCTCAGGGGAGAGTCGCGAGAAACGTGAGGAGGAGGAAAAGGCGGGGAGGGTGCGAAAGGTGTCCTGGAACACCTTAAAAAATTGGACCTGGGCGTAAGGGGCATGAGGACCCGAGTCGGTACGGTGAGCTGCTGGCTTATGCCGACGCTATCGTGGCGGCGTCCTGGGCGCATGAAGGTTGGGCCTGGCTTACTTACGAAGAGGAGTTTTGGGATATGATGGAGGAGATTCGGCAACTGTCGAGGGGAATGAAGGATTTTAATCCTCGGGGGGGGCAGGTCCGGTTAGGGCATCGGGCAATGCAGCTATGCCGGGCTTTCGGTCCTTTTGGCCAGCGGGCCCGGGGCCCGATTCGAGAAAAAGCGCAGCGCGCTGTCTCGGCGGAGACCTTTGTTGGCGCTTCAATGAAGCGGACTGCAAGTTTCGGCGCACCCGCCGGCGTTGTGGTGCCTGTCACGCGGCCGTCAAATGTAGCCGACGGACGGTGCTGGGTTTGCCGGCGGCGGGTAGGTGAAGAGGGTAGCGGGGGGGCTGGCGCCGACCCCCCTTCGGATTTAGGCGTTGCAGCTGTGGTTGGGGCTTTATGCGGGTACCAGGCACGGTGAGGCGGAGAATATGTGGTGGGCGGGGGGTTTTTTCCGAGGGTTTTCATTCCCATTTCAAAGGAAGGTCCGGGATGTGGCGGGGGGAGGGGGGGAAAGGCGAGCGCGGTGAGGCTGCTGGCGGAGGTGGCCTGCACGACGATCGCGGCGGAGTGCGCGCTGGGCTGAGTCGCAGGGTCATTTGACCGGCCGCCCTTTGCGCCGTTTATGGTTTCTCCGCTGGGGGGTTCTCCCGAAGAAGGAGCCGGGGCGTTATCGGCAGATACACAATCTGTCTTGCCCCCCTTGGGGCCTCGGGGAACGACCACATTCCGCTGGAACTGTGCTCGGTGCGCTATGCCTCCTTCGATGAGGCCTTGGAGCTGGGGCGCCAATGCGGTAAGTGGATTTGCTGGCGAAGTCGGACATTGAATCTGCCGTTCGGATTTTACCGGTTCTCCCTTCCGCCTTCCCCTTGCTGGGAGTTCGTTTCGATGCTCAGTATTATTGCGATAAGTGCAGGCCATTGGGTTGTGTGATCTCGCGTGCTTGCTTCGAGGCCTTCAGCTCGTTTTGCACTGGGTGTTGGTGCGGAGGTCGGGGCGCCAGAGTATCGTGCATTATGTCGACGCTTTTGTTCGTGGGGCCTGCTCGGTCCGCAACCTGTGGATCCTGGCTGGGGCTTTTCCTGGGCCTGGCGGAGGAGTCGGCATCCCTTTGGCGGAGGGCAAGACAGTGGGGCCGGTGACGTGTCTTTCGTTATTGGGGAGCGAGATCGACTCAGTGAAGCTTGTGGTATGTTTACCTACGGATAACATAGAGCGACGGCGGTTGTTGGTGGCAGAGGTGGGCTCCGCCTCGAAGGTGGCGCTAACGGATCTTTAGAGGTGGGTCGGCCACTTGAATTTTGCTTGCCGAGTCATTGCAATGGGGAGGCCGTTGGCGTGGAGGCTATCCTTCGTGATGGCCGGTGAGCGCTGTGGGTATCATCGTATCTGGGCGACGTCGGGGATGCGAGCCGAATTGCGGGTGTGGGATGCGTTTCTGGGGGGTATAACGGCTGCTCGGTGTGGCGGTCTGCGGTACTATCCCATCGGGACTTGGAATTGTTTTCGGATGCTGCCGGTAGTTCGGGTATGGGAGGGTACGGCCCTGGTTCATGGTGTGCGGCGCCGTGCTGGCATCCTGGACGGCGAAGGGGTGACGCGTAACGTGACGTTCCTGGAATTGTTCCCCCTTAGGGTGGCCTTCTGGGTATGGCCGGAACGGTTTGCGGGATCAGCGGGTGGTTTTCGGGTGCGACAACGCCGCGGTGGTGCAAGTCATCAATCGGCATCCGCCCAAGTGCCCGCGGGTAGCTGCTTGAGGTGTGTGTTGGGCTGGCCTGCCTTCGTCTCAATCTCCCGGCTCGGGCGCGCCATGTGCCGGGTGCTCAGAATGCTATTGCGGACGCTCTGTCTCGTTTTCAGTGGAAGCCGTTGCGGGCGTTGGCCCCGGGGGCGGACGAGACCGTGGCGTTGGGGCCGGAGCACCTTTGGCGGAGGGGGGATGTGGGATTGATCTTCTTGTTGCGGTCCGATGGGGCAAGGCGGGAGAGGTGGTAGAGTGGAGGATTTCTTGGCGGGTTCCTTTATAGCGTGGGCACGCGAGTCCGGGTGGTCCCGGTCGGTGGCGCGGGCAGCGTTGGCCGGTTTCTCCTTGTTTCAGCAGGGTGGCGGCTGGGGCAGTCCGGGTGCCCTTTATGGGGTGAGGCGGCTATTGGCTGGGTGGGCGCGAGCGCAGCCAACGGTCCCGGATTGGCGCCGTCCCGTGACTCCTGAGGCCTACAGGAGGCGCGAGTGCGGATAATTTGTGGCCCATTCGCAGACCGATCTGTAGGTTTTAGGCAATTCTGGGTCTGGGATCCTGTCCGGTGCAGAACTTGGCGTCTTATTGGCGTCAGCGACCGGTTCGGGCGGGTGGTTTCTTCTGTCACAGGGACTGGAGTGTGGTTACCCAGTTTCAATTTATGGCGGTGCTCCGCTGGGCCTTGCGGCATCTGGGCTTGGATGAGCGAGAGTATGCATCTCAAGCCTTCCGGATAAGGACGGCGATGAGCGCTGCTGATGCTGGTCTGGGGGTGAGGTGGTTCAACGGATCGGGCAATGTGCCATCCGGGGCCTACGCAGGCTATGTGCGCCTGGACCAGTTGTGAGTGGGGTGCTGGGGAGGGGTGGGGGGTGTGGGGGGGGGGGTGCTAATGCTGTGTTTCTTTTTCAGGTGTACTGCAGGGCGGGCTTACATGGGGGAAGGCACGGGGCCCGCTAGGCTTATGCCGGATTCTTGGACAATTTCCAGTTTTTTTGGCTGGGCGAGCGCTCCTTCCATGGATTCGGGAGCATGCGGAGCGACGACAGCACCAGTGGGACTACTGATACATCTTGGTGGGCACGATCTCTCCAGTGGGACGTGCCGGCAGCTCATTCGAGCGGTGCAGCGGGTCCTTCGGGCGCTGCAGGAGCAGTGGCCAGACGTGGCAATCGTCTGGTTGGACATCATCCCGCGGCCGGCCTGCCTGCCTCAGCGACGGTGGCTGAGTGGGCTAGCGAAGGCAACAGGCAGATCGGCCGTTGGTGGCAGCAGGCCGGGGGAGGGCAGGTCCGGCGCCCTTGGGCGGACCACCAGTGTGCTGGACTGTGCCATACTGACGGGGTACACTTGTCCCCGGTCGGACAGGACTTATTGCTTAATGATTGGCAGGAAGCACTAGTATGGATTGGTCGCAGCTTTATGGGGGGGGCGGTGCGAGGATAGTGAATACCTCGCACCGGTGGCGGGGTACAGAGCCAGCGCTCGCAGGAGCGGCGCGGGCTTGAACTGGTTTACGAGCAGTGGGGGCGAAGTGCTCCTGGTGGTGGGGCGAGACAGCCCGGTTGGGGGTCTCGGCCCGGTAGCGGGGGGTTGGGAGCCGCCTTTGCTACTAGTATGGCGAGGCAGGCGGAGGGGTTTGGGGGGGAGGAGGATGCTCTGCCTTGCTACTAAGATGGCGGGTGGGGGGGCATCCTCCGGCAATGGGGTGTGGGGCTGGGTTATGTTGGATTGTTTTATATTCAGGCCCGTGTTGGGTCGGTTGTTACTGGTGTAAATAAAGCTGCGACCAAATGTTTGTACCAAACTACAGTTGTTGGTGAATTTGTGGGGGAATATTATTGTGGGATGCTAAGACATGGGAAGGAGGCGAGGAGGGCCTCCGGGTTACCAGAGTTACTACCGGTCAGGAAAGCTTCAGTTCTTTCCATTCTTTTGTGACAAAGTGTAATCTTTCATTGCATAGACTTGTTTCCATCACTACTGATGGAGCAAGAGCAATGACAAGTGAGGTTAACGGTTTCATAGCCCTCTGTAGACAGCATGACGACTTCCCAGATTTCCTTTGTTACCACTGCATCATTCACCAGCAAGGTTTGGCAAGCAAGAGACTCAATACAAAGACTGTCATGGACATCACTTTCAAAATTGTAATTTCAGTTCGTGGAAGATCAATGTTACTCTTGATGAAGGGGCAGCGGAAATCATTTTGTACACAGATGTAAGGTGGCTAAGTAGGCACAAATTTCTGCAAAGATTTTGTGATTTGCTGAATGAAATAAGAAGTTTTTTGAAGGAGAGGGGAGATGACCAAGCAGAGTTGGAAGATGAGGAGTGGTTATGTGATCTGGCATTTCTCGCTGACTTTACAGGTGAACTAAGTGATATGAATCTTGAACTACAAGGTAAAAACAAATGCATTGGCAAGATGATGAGTACAGTTTCATCCTACAAGAGCAAATTTGAGCTAATGATGACTGACCTTGCAAACAACACTTTTGATCATTTTCCTAATATGTAGAACCATCTGGGACAATATCCAAATTTTGTTTTTCAGGACGAGAAGTATGTGACAGAAATCTGTTCTATTATCCAGGAATTCGAAAATAGATTCTATGACTTCCAAAAAATTGGAACAGTTGTGGAGTACTTGTCATACCCATTCAAAGTAGATGTGGACATTAAAGAAACTGCAGCTGCTATCAGTAAAAATTACTCATTGAACAAGCCATCTCTTGAAAATGAAATATTAACCCTTAAAAATGACATTTTTTTCAAGACCCATGCTGAGCAAGAATCGTTTTGGAAGCTAGTGCCTAGAGACAAATTTCCCAACTTGAGAAGATGCAGTGAAGCTGTACACTCCTGTTTCGGTTCAACTTATTTGTGTGACTCTGCGTTTTCCCATCTGAAAATGACAAAGAGTATACAACGTTCCAACATGACAGATGAACATCTCCAGGATTCTCTGAGACTGGTCCTCTCGCAATATTCACCCAACTTCAAAATGCTGGTGGATGAAATGCAGGCTCAGACGTCTCACTAATGAGCAAGAGCGAAATATTAAAGATTGTGCAAGATCAGCCTGGATCAATACTCAACCTAAATTTAACATAAATTACTCAATAAAAGTTAAAGAAAGTTATTAAGACAGTTAAAGAAAGTTATTACTCAATAAAACTTTAAGAAAAATGTACTTTCCATTTCTCCTCGCAGTTCTTACTGGATCTTCGTCTCTCTGTTTTGTTTTTGCTTAATTTGCTTAACAGCTGATCACATCCAAGTAAATGACAGAAGGTTCATTAAAAATGGGGGGGGGGGGGAATCCTCCAACCTTATTGGGTTAAAATTTAATTTGAAACTAATTTGAAACTTAATTTTCATGGTGGTAGATCACCGGCACTTTTGGCCGGAAAAAGTAGATCATGACCTGTTTGAAGTTGGACATGCCTGCTATATACTATCAAATCACAATCATAAATACATAAACTAGCAATCTTTTAGAAATGTTATAGGAGTTTTGCTATGAATTACCCCTCACATGTGTGACTCACAGTATCTCTGCATTTAAGAGGCAGGTATAGAGCTGCAAAGGGGAAAGGACGGATGCTTTTTGAAAGGCAAGAAAAAAGCAGGAACACCGCATGGAACTGGAAGATGCAAGCAGTATTAGTTCTTCTGAATTGTGCTGCCGATTCACATGCTGTTTGATTCTGTTACTGCCTGACTCTCCTACTTTCCCTAGCATCTCTGTGGAACAGAGGCGCAGCTGATTAACCACATTGTTGTTAAGTGAGAGGAGAAGCAGATATCACAAACACCAGTCCAGCATCAGCCCTTGTGAATGATAAAGGATTCCTGGTCCAGTTTCCAAACAGAGAAATTCAGGTACTATGTGGGATAAGATATAATGATTTATACAAAGCTAAAGTATTAGATACTGTATATAACCAAGTTTTTCTCCACAGTTCAGTTATTCTTAAGCATTTTTTTTTTTTGCTATAAAAAAAATTGTAGGGCTGGATCAAATAATCAAAATCAGCCACCGTGATTTTAGTCCTGTATTTAATCCAGATTTTTTCCCTGCAGTTGGTGTTTCCTGGATTTCCATATCACACTGCAAGGACATAAACCCAGCAAAAATGGCAGAATCCCTCCAGAACTTGGATTTTCTATAGCATATGTATGTATATTGTTTACAGGAGCTACATAGACTTTTTTGGAAAACATAGTCTTAGGTTTTCCTAAGGTGCAGCATGAAAAATTGTCCTTGTGACTTAATCCCATAAAAAATGCACTGTTTATTGTTTCCATTTTGGATACAGTAATCCATTACCCTTAACTCTGGCAGATCAACACATAAGAGCTTAATGCTCTCTGGAAAACAGTTTTTATTGATAATCTTATTTCCTTAGCGTGGTGATCAAATTAGGTGACCCTAAATTAGCAATTCTTTTACCTGGCTTTTGTCAAGCCTCCTGTCATGGAATGGTACACATGAGGAGGGCAATTTAGTTGAGTATGCTGATCTGACTGAAAATTGTCCTCATCAGATGCTGGCAAAAATATGTGCAGAGTTTACAACACACACTCTCTCGCCTTCATTAAAATGGCTGTGTTTAGGTCAGAGCTGGTAACAGCACTTGTACCAAAGTATGGAGATAACGCAGATGGATTTAACATGCAAATTCTTTGCAATTTTTTGAAATGGAAAGTACCCGTGTAATTTCCCTTTGAAATTTTGAGTAAATTAGATGCATTAAAACCATTCTCGCAGTTGGCTTCTGCATAGTCTATTTGAAAATTGAAAATGTGCGGCCCGATATTCAGCATCGGCAGCTAGTACTGCTAAACCAGCTAGCCGCCTGGGCTGAACTTTAAACTTGGATATTCAATGCTGGGACCATATCTGGGCTCCTGCATTGAATATCCGGGTTGCCCAGATTGCCATAAAGCTAAAGAACAGCGGCAATATTCAGCTGCTGCCCGGTTCACTTCTGCGGCAAAGGTTAGGCCAGTGTTTCCTGCACCTAACTTTCACCACTTGTCACCCCTGGGATTTCAGAAATGTGGATGTGCCCGATATGCATGTGTATCAAACATCTATATAGATGTCACCAGGCTAGCCTGTCATGGCCAAGGCATCTAGTAGTATAATGGTTAGAATAGTGACTTAAGAACAGGTGAGTCAGGATTCAAATTCCAGTGTGCGCCTTTGTGATCTAAAGCTAGTCATTTAATTCTCTACACTCTCTGGATATTTTAAGGTGAAAACAAGCACTTTCCTGATGCCTATTCATGCTTGCAGCAGGTATTTAACAGGTTTTTTTTATACTGCTTTATTATTTCAGTCAAAGCAGTTTAATGTACCAAGTTTGTTAAATGTACATTAAACAAGGACATTGATATCTTGGATTTTTTCAGGCAATGGAAGGGTAAGTGACTTGTCCAAGGCCACAATGAGCGCTAGTGGAAATTGAACACTGGTCTCTTGGTTCCCAGCCTAGTGCTCTAATCATTAGACTTCTCCACTCCATATATACATGGATATACAGTACAGGTATAAACATGGATGTGCCTGCAGACATCTCCGATGTTTTCTGAAATCAAATAGGGATGTGTAACTACATTGCCCCTTCCTGGACATGCCTTTTCCACACTCCTGTACCTACTTAGATGTCTGTGAATGTAATTTCTGGAATAACTATGGAGATGGGTCAGCAAGGGAGAAGGGGGGAGGGTGGCATGGCTTGGCAGAGAGGGGGCAGCAGGCCATGTGTGCCCGTATAGATCTGCTACCCTAAGCAGACACCTAGCCCGCCTAGTGGACGGACCCATGGGTTTGTGCATGATAGCCTTTACGTTTTTTGTCTTATTACTAAGTGTTTCTGGTGCCAATGCATGATTTATTTATTTATTTAAAGTTTCTTTTATACCGCACTATTCGGCATCAGCGCGGTTTACATAGAACAAAAACATCTCAGTACATTTAACAAGTATGAGTTTACAGATAACAGGTTAAGAACTTGGATAACTGGGATACTCTATTTGTAGAACCATTCCATAAACTATTTACATAATATCAACAAAAACATATGTATTTAAATTTACATGAGATCAACAAAAACATAAGTATTTCTAAGTGTATATACAACTGCATTGCGTAATTCTAATACATTTGGGTTTTTGTTAAGCATTGGAGGTATATGTTGCAGGTGATCTATTGTCCTCTGCATAACTACTCTTTATAACTAGGGATCATTTTCCCATACTCCTTTTCTTTTATTCATCTCACTGGTTTGTTAAGATATATCTTTTTATTCCCTGCATCTCTATTTAGTCATTTGATCCTATGTATCCCCTTTTTTTTTAACCTGTTTTAAGTATATTATTTCTCATATATTTGCATATGTGTGTATGCAATTTCATAAGCATCTCCCTCCGCATATTATCATCTTGACTGTACATTACATTTTTTATGGGTTTATCTTATACTTCCCATTTCATTTATTGTTTTGCTTAATGTTTTTTTTATCATATTTTTAATATTTAATATTCATGTTTGTTTTTATGTTTGAGGTTTGTTACCCCTGACGAAGGCACACACCGAAACATGGCCATGTAGGGTTGACCAAATAAAGAGTTTTCATCAACAACCTTGCTCCTGGTATTGTTTTTGCTTTCTCTGCGAGGGGGTGTGCTCTCCTTTGCATGCGATTCAATGCCGGGACTATATCTGGGCTTCCGTATTGAATATCTGGGTTGCCCAGATTGCCACAAAGCTAACCGAGCAGTGGCGATATTCAGTGGCTGCCTGGTTAGCTTCTGTGGGTAAAGTTAGGCCAGTGTTTCCTGCGCCTAACTTTTACCACATGTTGCCCTTGGCATGCCCTGATGTTAATCGGTTAGTATCAGGGCATGTAGTGGCAGCACCCGTTGATATGCAGATGCACTCACTGTGTTAGTACTGTTAAATATTTCACAGAGCAGCATTTCCATGGTTTGTAGGTCTGCAAAATATGTAAATGCCTTTGAATATCCCCCATTGTATTTATTTTTGTGTTTAGATTAGGGCCACTCTATGAAATCATCTGCAGTCAGTCTCTCTATCAAAGCAGGTCCATGATTCTTTTCTCTCCTGTCTTCGCTCCATGGTTACTTCTATACTTTATTCAGAAAGGGCAAGGTAGGAAGAAGTGGAGGAGGAGTGGCACTATATGTAAAAAAATATTAAAGTTATAGAATTTACAGGGCTTAAAAGAGAGAGAGGAGGCACTGTGGGTTAAACTAGAAAGAGGGAAAGGGAAATCCATATGAATTGGAGTGATATACAGATCCCTCTCACAGGGAGAAGAAGTTTTCAGAGATTTCATAGAAGACCTACGCAGCATTGCCATGAAAGAAGTGCTACCAATAGGTGATTTCAATATGCCGGATGTTGATTGGCACACCCGTACGGCAGTGTCATATAGAAGTAAGGAGATCCTGGATTCTCTACAGGGAGAGCTATTCAGGCAACTGGTAGAACCCACACATGAAGGGGTCATACTGGAATTTGTGCTTACCAATGGGAAAATGTTTCTGATGTTATAAAGGGAGATAACCTCACATCCAGTGATCACCACAGATGGTGTGGTTCAGTATTAGGACTAGAGCTGATAAAATCCATTCAAAAGCGAGGGTCTTAAACTTTAGGAAAACTAATTTTGCCAGAATGGATCAATGCCTCAAGGAGTCATTAGCAGGATGGGAACAGCTGTGGGATGTAGAAAAGAAGTAGGTAAAACTGAAAGAGGATATTTGAAGGGCAACAAATCTTTTGGTTAGAAAGGTAAATAAATATAAAAGAAAAAGGAGACCACTATGGTTCTCTAAAGAAGTAGCTGAAAGGTGAAGAAAAAGAGGGAGGCAGGAAATACAAGAGATCACAGAGAGAGGAATGCAGGCATCTATATTTGGAAAAACTTAGAGAAGCTGGCAAAGTAGCCAGGAAAGCAAAGATACAAAAAGAAGAAGAAATAACTAGTGCAATAAAATAGGAGGATAAGACATTTTTCAGATATGTTAGTGAGAGGAGAAAGAGCAAAAGTAGTGTTGTCAGACTTAAGGGTGAAGGGGAGAATATGTAGAAGCTGACAAAGATAAAGCGGAATTGCCTAACATGTGGTCCCTTTACACAAAAGCAGAAGTAAGGATGAGGTTAAAAACTACAGGCTGGTTAGTCTAACCCAGAGGTACTCAAATCCAGTCCTGGAGGGCCACAAACCAGTCAGGTTTTCGGGATATCCCTAATGAATATGCATGAGATATGTTTGCATGCACTGCCTCCATTGTATTTGAATCTATCTCATGCATATTCATTAGGGATATCCCGAAAACCTGACTGGTTTGCGGCCCTCCAGGACTGGATTTGAGTACCTCTGGTCTAACCTCTGTGGAGAGTTTATTGGAAACGCTGCTAAAAGAGAGAATAGTGAACTTTCTGGAGTCCAATGGATTGAAGGATCTGAGGCAGCATGGGTTTACCCGAGGCAGGTCTTATCAAACAAATCTTATTGATTTCTTTGTCTGGGTGACCAAGGAGTTGGACCGAGGGAGACCCCTAGATATGTTATACTTAGATTTCAGTAAAGTCTTTGACACCATTCTGCACAGGCAACTTATAAACAAACTGAGCATCCTAGGGATGGACCCTACAGTTACTGACTGGGTTAGAAATTGGCCGAGTGGGAGGTGGCAAAGGGTGCAGTTAAATGGAGCTCTCTCTGAGGAGAAGGAGGTTACCAGAGGTGTGCAGCAGGGATCTGTCCTTGGTCCAATTCTTTTTAACATCTTTGTTAGTGATATTGCGAAAGGGCTATTGAGTAAGGTTTGCCTGTTTGTGATTGATACCAAAATCTGCAAGAGTAGACACCCAGGAAGGAGTGGATAACAGTAGGAGGGCTCTAGCTAAGTTTGAAGAATGGTCTAGAACAGGGGTGGGCAATTCCGGTCCTGGAGGGCCGCAGACCAGTCAGGTTTTCATGATGCCCCTAATGAATATTCATGAGATCTATTTGCATCCACTGACTTCCATTGTATGGAAATAGGTCCATGAATATTCATTAGGGACATCATGAAAACCTGACTGGTCTGCGGCCCTCCAGGACCGGAATTGCCCACCCCTGGTCTAGAATTTGGAAGCTGAGATTTAATGCTAAAAAATTCAGTGCCATGCATTTGGGCTGCAAAAATCCAAGGGAACAGTACGATATAGGGAGTGAAGTACTTCTCTCCACAAAAGCAGAGCGTGATTGTGTCTGACGATCTTGAAGTAGCTAAACAGGTAGAAAAGGTGGCGGTGAAAGCCAGAAGGATACTTTGGTGCATAGGGAGACGAATGGCCAGCAGAAAAAAAGAGGTGATGGTGCCTCTGTATAAGTCTCTAGTGCAACCTCATTTGGAGTATTTTGTGCAGTTCTGGAGACCACACCTTCAAAAGGATATATACAGGATGGAGTCAGTGAAGAGGGTGGCTACTAAAATGGTTAATGGTCTTTGTTATAAAGCATATGAGGATAGACATAAAGGTCTTAATATGTATACTATAGAGGAAAGGCGGGATAGAGGTGATATGATAAAGATGTTTAAATACCTCCGTGGCATAAATGCACAGATGGAGAGTCTTTTTCGATTGAAAGCAAGCTCTGCTATGAGGGGAAATGGGATGAGGGTGAAAGGAGATAGACTTAGGAGTAATATGCAGAAATATTTCTTTACGGAAAGAGTGGTAGATGCATGGAAGAGTCCCTCATTGGAGGTTGTAGAGACGAGGACAGTATCTGAATTCAAAAAAGCATGCGAAGAATACAGAGGATTTCTAAAGGTAAAAAGGGGGCTATCGAAGTTGATATGGAAGGGCAGACTAGATAGGCTTTTAGTGTGGGTTATTCCTTTCCCAGCACTATATACCACTTACCCTCGGGACGTCCGTTAATCCTCTAGGCTGAGGAATCACCTTACCTTCTCTGTCTGGAATTCCAGGGGAACACACACACACACCCTTGCATATAAGTAGTATGTAAGTTTATTCCACAGGTTAGAGGGGCTGTCTGTCTTTTATACATTAACAGAAACATATACATACGTCATCAACTCATCCCCTGAGGCCCACCACAGCTTATCAGTAACTTCACAGATGTTAGTCGTCTCCGTGTAGAACAATCAATTTGTCTTAGCACAGCACATTCCTTTCCATATATAGATATATACAGGATTCCTATTTTCCCTTGCGGGCCTCTTAGTCCTGCTACACACTTTAAGCTTTATTTTTCCCCCCTATTAATCCCCCCTTTGGGCCTGCATAGGCCCACTCTAAGAACATACAAAACAAAAACAACTCCACCAATTTAACCAATTGTAGCAATTGAATAACTTTTGCACTATAAAAGCTAACAGTACCGTAGTGACAGGGGAGCACAGACCTCAGACAGATCCCCAAATGTTCATTAAATACTTCAAAACCAGAAAAACCGGATTTCAGTAAACCATAGGGGAAAAGATAGCATCAATGGTCTGTGACCTACCCCCACCATCCATCAAACAGTACTGAAAAGCTTATTTTTACACAATACTGATGGGAAATCAGCGCTTATACATTCCAACTACATACATCAAAACAGACCTATTCATAAAGGAGACATAGTAAATATCATATATCAATAGGTAGCTAATACTTTAAACCTTCAGAAACAAACAGATAACATACTATACATCCCTTAGTGGCCATTACTCAAAAATAGAAACAAAGAAAAACTCAAACACTCAGACGTCAGATGCCATTAGCTGGGTATTTAACTCGGTCCGTGGATGTGAGAAGGAAAGTTAGCTGAGTTTTGTGAAGTGCATGCGTTATCTGTGCGGGCATGGTAAGAATTCCCGGCTTTGCTCTGTTCTGAAGTGAAAATGAAGTATGTGGTATGTAGTTGATATATCTAGCACTCTTTTTATTGTTTTATTTGTTTTTATAGTTCACCCCCCTGAAGCAGCGTCTGCGAAACGCTAAGAGGGACGTCTGATTGTGGCGTCGGGGTTGATGTTCAATGCCATCTTGAAGCTGAGGATTGTTATTTCTACTGATGGGTTTTTGTTTTCTTTGAGCTTTCTGAGTTTTTCTTTGTTTCTATTTTTGAGTAATGGCCACTAAGGGATGTATAGTATGTTATCTGTTTGTTTCTGAAGGTTTAAAGTATTAGCTACCTATTGATATATGATATTTACTATGTCTCCTTTATGAATAGGTCTGTTTTGATGTATGTAGTTGGAATGTATAAGCGCTGATTTCCCATCAGTATTGTGTAAAAATAAGCTTTTCAGTACTGTTTGATGGATGGTGGGGGTAGATCACAGACCATTGATGCTATCTTTTCCCCTATGGTTTACTGAAATCCGGTTTTTCCGGTTTTGAAATATTTAATGAACATTTGGGGATCTGTCTGAGGTCTGTGCTCCCCTGTCACTATGGTACTGTTAGCTTTTATAGTGCAAAAGTTATTCAATTGCTACAATTGGTTAAATTGGTGGAGTTGTTTTTGTTTTGTATGTAGTATCATAGTTAAACTCCGGTTAGGCCGTGTATATTTGTATGGCCACTCTAAGAACAGCCAAACAGTCTTCTGAAGGACAGTTAAGCAGACATTATTAACTGGAGGTCAGTGGTGGCGCGCTCGGGTACATCAGCCACCGTGGAAACAGGTGTATAAGAGTACATAAAAGTGGTGGAGTTCTGCAGGGCCTAATTAAGTGGTGATAGCGTGGGTCTGGAAAACTGGGATCCAGGAAGTCCAGCTAAGGGCATCCAAGTGAACTGAATCCAAGTTGCATTGTTCTCTGTCCGATGTGCCTGTGTCCAAGGTCCTCATGGCTGGGGTCAGTCAGGCATCTTCCAGGAATCCTCCGGTGTACTCTTGACGCGTGAGGCGTGTACCCAGGTCAGATGCTTATCAGTCAGCACGGCTGTGCGAGTAACTGCATTAGTCTCCTCCGGATCTCCAAACGGCGGATCCCACTGGCCCTTCTTATGAAACAGCTTTACCAGCATACGGTCTCTCGGGCGGAACGGGTGCGTCGGTTCTGTAGAAGGAAAAGGAAAAGCATTATACACTTGTTCAGACACCGTGCATAAATATTTAGCTAGCTGTGTAGCATATTCTTCCTGTGCTAGCAACAAGTCATCCGCCATTATCACCGTTCCCTCGGGCCATTTCCAGGGTAAGGGGAAGGGTCGTCCCATCAGAATTTCAAAAGGAGAGAATCCAGATGCCCTGGGGATTAGCCTAATCTCTGCCAATACAGCTGGCAGATACACTGGCCACCTTCCTGGGGCGTGTTGTGTAGCCTTTTCACATTTTTCTTTAATTGTTTGAATCATTCGTTCTACTATCCCTGATGACTGTGGGTGATATGGGACATGAAATTTCCAATCAATGGCAAACATCTGAGTAATCTGTTGTAACACCTTAGAGGTGAGCGCTGGTCCCTGATCAGAATCTATAGAAAGGGGACACCCAAAGCGGGGAATAACGTCCTTACAGAGAATTTTTGCTACTGTTCTAGCATCTTCCTTGGTCGTGGGAAAAGCCTCTGGCCACTTTGAAAACCTATCTACAATGACCAACAAATACTTATAACCCCCTATCAATCGTGGCATACATGTGAAATCTACTTGTAGTGTCTGAAACGGGCCTTGGGGTGGGGGTAAATGTTGCAATTGTCCTATTGCTTTTCCCTGCTGAACATTATTCCTAGCACATGCTAAGTATTGACTCAATTGTGATTCCACTAAATGAGGCAAATCTCTGCAAATATTTCTTGTAACTCCTTAAGAACCGTCTTTCTGTTTTTATGCCCTACCCCATGTACTTGACTAATTAAGAGAGAGGCTGCCGCTTTCGATAGTCCTCTTCGCCCCCACCCCCTTTTTCCTGCCAAATCTGTGCTGAATTTAAACTCATATTATGCTGTTCCCAATACCTAATATCCTCGGGATCTGCAGCAGCCTGCAAGTGGTGCAGAGGAAAAGAATGTTCAAGAGGGGAAACATTCAAGATCCCCTTCACTTCTGTTTCTATTTGTGGTTGTTTTCTGAGGTCCTGTTCCTGGCCGTTCATCTGTGAACAAAGCATAAAAATATTTGTTAAGCAATTCTGCTTTATCCTCATTAGTTTCTACATATTACTCCTCTTCACCTTAGAATCTGATAATATCACTTTTTTATTTATGTATTTATAAGCTTTTATATACCGCCACTTCCATAGATCAGTGGCGGTTTACAATGAAACACAACCAGGTTAAATAATAACATTCATGAACTTATGTACAAATAACATGTTGAGTAACAAAGTAACTAAACATTGTATCAACTTTGTAACTTATTTACAATTAAGTGATGCACTTCCTTCTCTCACTGACATATCTGAAAAATTTCTTGTCCCCCCCCATTTTACTGCATTGGCTATTTTTTCTTCTATTGGTATTTTTGTTCGCCTGACTACTTTTCTAGCTTCTCTACGTTGTTGCAAATATTGATGCTTGTCTTCTTCTTTCTGTGATCGCCTGTATTTTATGAAGGCCATCCTCTTTTTATTCACCTTTTCAACTTCTTTCAAGAACCATAGCGGCCTCCTTTTCCTTTTAGATTTATTTACTTTACTAATGAAAACATTTGTTGCCCTTAAAATATCCCCTTTCAGTTTTGCCCATTGCTTTTCTACATCCCCTAGCTGTTCCCAGCCCACTAATGACTCCTTGAGGTATTGTCTCATCTTGGCAAAGTTAATTTTCCTAGTCTAGAACTCTCACTTTTGAATGGACCTTATCAGCCCTAGTCCTAATACTGAACCACACCATCTGGTGATCACTGGATGTGAGATTATACCCCACTATAACATCAGAAGCACTTTCCCCACTGGTAAGCACCAGGTCAAGTATGGACCTTTCACATGTGGGTTCTGTTACTAGTTGCTAGAATAATTTTCCTCATAGAGAAGCCAGGATCTCCTTTCTTTTAGATGACACTGCAGCACGGATGCACCAATCAATATCCAGCACATTGAAGTCATTTATCTGTAGCTCTTCTCCTTTCATGGCAATACTACAAATGTCTTCAACTAAATCTCTGTCCACTTCTTCTGCCTGTGAAGGAGGTCTGTATATCACACCAATGCAAATGGATTCCCAATTCCCTCTTTCTAATTTAACCCACAGTTCCTCCTCCTTCCCTTGAATTGTAAGCCCTGTAATTCTCTAGCTTTAATATGATTTTACATATAGTGCTACTCCTCCTCCACTTCTTCTTACCCTGTCCTTTCTGAATAAAGTATAGCCCGATATACTTACATTCCAGTCCGTGAACCTTGTCTTTGTAACCTCCACTAAATCCAAGCCAATCTCTTCCATTAAAGCTTCAACATCTGGGATCTGATTTTGCATACTACAGGCATTAATGCAAATGGCTTTCCAGTCATTCCCCCTTCTACTAATTTCTACAGAGGTATTAAATGTTTCACTTACCTGAGTGCTTCTACTTATCTAGGGGTTTTCTTCTCCCATCCCTAACAAATCTAGTTTAAAGCCCTCTTCAGTAGGTAAGCCAACTTGCTGTGAAAGACACTTTGACCCTTCTTGGATAGAAGGACACTATCTCTGCTCACCAGCCCTTGTAAAATCTCCCCATGGTCCAGGAGACCAAAACGCTCTTGATGACACCATCCATGCAGCTAGGCATCCATCTCCAGGATATGAGCTTCTCTGCCTCGGTCTTTATCTTCAACAGGGAGGATTGAAGAGAACACCACCTGTTTACCTATCTGCTTCACCCTCTCTCACAGAACCATGAAGTCAGGCTTGATACGTGTGAGGGATACCGAGCAGTATCATTTATGCTGACATAGATGAGCATCATTGGATAATAGCAGGTAAGTTTGATGAGTCTTGGCAAACTCTCTGTAACATCTCGGATTTTGGTACCTGGCAGACACTACACCTCCCTGGATATCAAGTCTGGTCAGCAGATGGACACCTCAGTACCCCTCAGAAGAAAGTCACCAACCACCACTATCCTTCCCTTCTTTGTGGTCACTGATTCTGCAACTTTGGGGTGCTTGAGCTCTGGTTCTTTCCAGTTCTGGGATGTTTTCATGTTCATCACTTCCAGGGCTGCATACTGGTCCTTCAATTCAAGGGCTGGAAGAGTTGGATAGTCAATTCTGCAGGCTCTGGTGACTTGTGTCCATTCATTCATTCTGTAGCATACCATCTATCGGAGAGCTTAAATGCCTCAAGGACCACTTCATTAATGTATTTCTCACTGTCACAGATGCTTCTCAGATTGCCACCTCTTCTCTGAGCTCCTCCACTTGTTTCATGAGGGCTTCAGCTTGCAGTCATCATGCACATGGAACTCGTCCCTTGACTGGGATTCAGCTGTCTGTCCAGACAGGGGCAGAAGCTTTGGCAACTTGATTCTTTGGAGCCACAGTTCAGTTGTTGGAACTGTGGTACCTGTTGAAGGAAATGAGAAAGACCTACCAAAGTCCCCAACCTTTCCTCAGGGAAAAGCCACTAGCCTCTTTTATACATGTTCTAACAGCTCTGTTCTATGTACCTATGTGTAGTCCTGCTAGTTTGCTCAACAGCTATTACTTTACACTACTAAATTCTGATATTATGCATCTGAGGTATATCATTTAATATGTTCCCTTTGTAAAATTACCTAATCAAAGCACCTTCAAGAATATCAAATTGTTTACTTTTAGTAGATATCCAGATGTGGAAGTGTTTACTTCCAAGGTTTTCCCTACCAACCAATAAAAAATTGGTTATCTTTTCTAGGCCGGCTCTTCTCTCCCAGCCAAAGAGAGGGGGAGCTGCCTGCCTAGGGTAGAAAAGAGTCTAGGAATGCCCCCTCTTTATCTTTTGTGTCTTATGTTGCAATATAATATCACCCTTGTTTTATCCCTGTTTGACCCTCTATGTACTTTGTTGTTTACCCTTCTTTGCATTGTAAACTATTTAGTTATTCATTGTTTGAGATCAAGTGAATAAACTATAAACTACTGTAGACTGAGGTGCCATGATTGCAGCAGGTTGGAAGAGGCCCTATGCACGCCATGCGGACTCCAAAAATTTCAAGAAGTGTAGGGCTCCATTTATATCCTGCTTTTCACCAGGTCAAAGTGGTTGATACATTTAACATGAGTGGATATGAGACACATATGCTAATACTTACAGGGAACATGGACAATGGAGGGTTAAGTGGCTTGCCCAAGACCACAAGGAGTGCCTATAGGACTAGAAATCCCAGTCCCTCTGGCCTGAGATTGCTGTCCCCAGGTGGGACTTGAACCCTTGGCCCTCTGGCCTGAAGTACCTTGTCCTAACCACTAGACCACTCCTCCTCCCATTGGTGATATCACCCATACGTGTGGACTTATACTGCTGTCCACAGAGAGCACCTGCTGCAAGTGAGTAACTTTGTTTTCTATGGGCCCAGTGGCACTTAGTGCACATTAGCATTCATTAATACTTATTAACCATTAGTGAACATGCCCTTGCATTGTTGCAGAAGGTTTATATATACATAGATCTTATTGGTTTTATTGAGACATTTGATTTATATTAATGTATTTATTCTATTAATTTGAAGCTAGTTTATTTTAACAGGTTTTTTATACCCATTTATCATTTCATTTTAAGCTTGGTAGTGTACATTAAACAGGGACATTGATAACTTGGATTTTTCCTGAGGCAATGGAGGGTTAAGTGACTTGCCCAAGGCCACAAGGAGTGCTAGTGGGAATCAAACGCTGTTCTCTTGGTTCCCCAGTCAGTACTCTAATCATTAGGCTAGTCCTAGTTTGCAGCTAGATCTTATTACATATTTTATTTTATATTCCAAGTATTTATATTCAGACTCTCAGTAGTCTTCATCATAAGGGCTAGGCTTGACTGTGCCTTGGGCATTGATGGTTTTGGATTTATATTTATGAATGAGTTCAGAATGTTGCCTATTTTATTCCTGATGTATCATCTATGCCATGTACTTTGTAGTAATTTTATACGTGTTCATTCTATATTGTTTAAGTAGTATTTTAATATATATTAATTGCAATCTTATTTTGCAATGATATATAAAAATGATATAAGAAATTACTGTAAATAAAGTGACACCTCTGTCAGCAAAAGGCTTCCAGGGAGGAGAAGAAAGGGAAGGGATTTTGAATTTAGCTCATGCCTTTTTCAGTGGTAGATCAAGATGAGTTATATTCAGCTACAGTAGGCGTTTTCCTGTTCTCAGACTACTTACAATTAAAGATGGTATCAAAGGCAATGGAAGGTTGAATGTCTTTCTCCTGAACACAAGGAGCAGCAGTAGGATTTGAATGCTTGTTTCCTGGGTTTTCAGCTAACCATTAAGCTATGCTTCCATTTCTGTAGGTTTGCTGAGACTGGCTTTCTGCCATTAAGAAGCCTGCACTGTTGTTGAACCAGCCTTCCACTATGAAAGGCCTGTTTGATCCATGCGCCTGGAGAAGTACCAGTTGGACAGCTGTGCAAGAGTGCTGCTGAATCCCTGACTGCGCTATGGGCCATCATAACAGGAGCTTTCAAAGTGGCGTCTGAAGACCAGATCAGTCTACTCAAGAGAGCTCATGTGCATTATCATCTATGGGTAAATTTCATGTTGGTATCCTGATGTACATAGGATTTCATTTTCTTTTCAGAAGTGTTACAGCTATCACAAATCTAGATGCCTGAGAGCTTTCAAATGTTGCCAGCTGTGCTTGAAAAAGAAGTAGAGCTGTGATGCATAAAAAGCTGCAGATTACCTGCCCAGACCATAATAAAACTCAACTCAGGCACTTGAAAAGATTTGTATAAGCAAATAAGTACTTCAGCAAGTTTATTGTTCATATTACAAGTCACTCATAAAATGCAAAATGAGCTTTCCTAAACCATTAAACATTAGCTAAACCTTCAATCTTCTAATTAAGATAACTGTGCCCTGGATTTTCTTTAACTTTAATGTTTTTCATGCCAAAGCCTTATCCTCACCTTCTCTGGCCCTTTTCAAATCCAGGCCGAAAACTCACCTCTTTGCTACCACTTTCAGATCTTGACTCACCTGGTCTCCTTTGTGTTTCTTTACCATTCCCCCTAGATGTATCCTGTGTCTACAGCTACTGTGCTGTCTGTCTTGACTAGATTGTAAGCTTGATGAACAGGGACCATCTCTTATGTGTCTGTGCAGCGCTGCATATGTCTTCTAGCGCCATACAAATGCTCAGTAGTAGTAGTTTTTCAGCCCAGAAACCTTCTTACTTCAGGTTTCTGTGTTGACAGAATTTTTCATGTTAAAAGAGTAGCAAACAAGTTGTAGGTGATGCCTTTTTATTGACTTAACTTAATATATTTTTGACAAGCTTTCAAGAGCTATACTCTTTTCATCAGGTCTATGAAAGGATAATGTAGCTACACTGGGTTTAAGTAAACTCATCTAGACTCTGGACTGTCTGCATCTGTCATTACATATCAAAACCAAGTGTGAGATACAATGACAATTTACATCACACAGATCCTGCCTGATCGTAGGCAGTCTGCTGTTGTGAAGCGCCGTTGAGTCAGTGTCAACTCATGTGACCCTCTGGATAGTTGTTCTGAACTGTGTTTGGTCATCAGTCAGGCAGCTCATAATTGATAGAGTGGCATCTGTAGCTGCTGTTATTGTATCGATCCATCTCATAGCTGGTCTTCCTCTTTTGCATTGACCTTCAACCTTGCCAAGCATGATGTCTTTCTCTAATAATCTCTCTCTTCACATGATGTGTTCAAAGTATGAAAGTTGATGTCTTGTCATCTGAGCTTCTAAAGAAATCTTAAGTCTGCATCTGTCATTAAATTACAATAAAAGGCACAGGTGAGGAGACAGTAACCCTTTGGATTTCAATGTTTTATATCTGCAAAGAGTTACTGCATTATCCCTTCATAGACCTGTAAAAATTTTAAGTTAGTCCTATTAAAAGGTATTCCTACAACTTGTTCGTTGAACTTTATTTGCATGTATCCAAGTGAACTAACACAGCAACTACAATTTTCTGCGCATGTAAGAGGGAAAGCACAGAGTCTAAATTGACATCCCTTAGAACTACATTGTTCATTGATCTGTAGCCCTAATCACCTTTCTAACTTATCCACTGCAACCTAAACCATTAACATTCAACCACAGAGCAGGTATATTGCAGTCATTTCCTGGATAAAGAAATCTCTTCTGTCAGTTCTGTTTTTCATAAACTACAGTATATGTTTGGTAGCATTGAGGCCAATTCTGCACCCTGCATGTATGGGGTCGAGATATACCAGATTCTGCAATCGTGGGAGCTATACGTTTCCACGGTTGCAGAATCAGGGCACTTGGATGGGCCAGCACACACAACTTTCTGAGTTGGTCTACATCCAATGCCTGCCTGTCCCCACTGTACATCGCCCCTGCTGGTGTGCCGGTGCCATGACACTGGGATGGCCAGCAGGAGCAGGCAAGGCTCGCCAGAGGCATTGAACTGCTTTCCCTGCTGCCCGAACCTTGGCAGAGACTGCCAGGCTGGGATTGGGTGGTAGGTGCTTACCTGCTTCTGTGCTGTTTATGTGTGTGTGTGTGTGTGGGGGGGGGGGGTTCCTGGCCTGATCACTGCAATTGCTCAGACTTATTCCACCTCCGAGGTGGAAGAAGTCTGATGTCCATTTTCCCCATGGTGGATGTACATGGCCTGGACCAGAATAGGTCCTGTACGTCCGGGTGTGTTGGCTTGCCCCTACTCTGCCCACTCTCTGCCCCTTCCTACCCCATCTTGTGCTCCCCACACAAGCCCTCTGTGCATGTGGGGAGCAGGGGGCTCAGAATATGGTGCTAGGACTAAATGAGGATTGGATGTTCAACCCAGACATCGAACCCCATTATTCGGTGGTCAGAATGATCACCATTGGGTATGGGTGTACTGGTGGTTGGGTGGATGACTGAAAAGAGAAGAAATTATACACAATTGTATTTGTATAGTAACATAGTAGATGAAGGATGAAATGGCACATTGAGTCTACTTACTAAAGTGCTTATCTTTATCTTTACTTAATTTCTCGATATACCGTCCAGGCTGAAAGGCATTGGAGCAGTTTACAAACACTACAAGCAGTTACTGGATATATTCCCTCGTCACCGAAGGACTTACAATCTACATGCATACCTGAGGCAACAGATGGTTAAGTGGCTTGCCCAAGGCCACAAGGAGCACCTATAGGACTAGAGACCCCAGTCTCTCCGGCCGAAATTTGCAAATTGTTTTGTAGAAAGGGTGTTTATGCACAATATTGTGCAAAATGCCAAAATTTCAGCATGTTTACTGTTTCTAGGTATTTAGTATATGTTTTTGTACACTAGCCTCAGTGTTTAACAAAATATACTGAATACCAATGCCCATCACAAAATAATGGCTCTCTTGACCTCATAATCATCTGCAATCAGGTGAAGGAAATGCTTTGAAAATATTGCTACTAGGAAGTCAGCTCAAACTAAAGGCAAACATTCTGTATGCTTATCTAAATTTCAATTACGATTCTGCCTCATTTGAACATGTTCAGACTCACAGCATTCAATGGATAAACAGCAATCTATCACTTACTGAGCAAATACCTGCATTTTTTTAAAATTTATAGTTTATCAAAGATTATACAAACTATACAGAAGCCACAAAATTGTCACAGGAAAATAAAGAAAAACAACATAGTCCACATCACGGGGAGTATTAGCAAGGATCAGAGACAGAGCCCTAAAATGCAAAACTCTAATTATTACTTACATTGCTAAATAGAAAACAATAAGTAATCACAATACATAATTATACATCTGCTATTCCTGAGGAACTAAACTTTTTAGAAATGTTTCCAAAGAACCGACATCAGTGAAAACATACTTAGTACCCCCAATTGTGACCAGGCATTTACAAGGAAACTTTAAGAAAAACATTGCGCCAGCAGCAAGCACCCATGACTTAAGAGTCAAAAAGGCCCTGCGTCTAGCTTGAGTTTGCCTGGACACATCGGGGAACATATTAATTTTCCCTCCACAAAAATCAGCATTCTTATTACGAAAATAAAGTCGCATAACAGTATTTTTATCATTTTCCGAAGAAAAGGACACCAGGAGCGTAGATCTAGTCTCAATTAAATCTTGAGAAGATTCTATAAAATTAGTAACATCAAGAGAATCTAAAGCCACTGCTGGAACAGCAGCCTGCAGCCCACCAGAAGCTGATGGTACCGTCTGGGGCAAATAATACATTTTAGTGATTAAGGGCTTAGTGTTAACTTGATATCCTAATATTTCTATCAAATATTTATCAAATAAAATCTGTGGAGATAATAATCTAGTATAAGGAAAATTTAAACATCTAAAATTTACCGCCCGCAGACTATTCTCAAGCAATTCTTGCTGAGTATGCAATATTAAGCTATCCTTCATAAAGGACAAATTAGAAGACTGTAACAAAGAATATTGCACATTCAGTTTCTGACACTTGTTATCTAAAGCAGCAATCTGAAGATCATATTGAGTCATCTTAGCCACTGAATCCCGTGAAAAATCATTAATCTGAGTTGCAACAGAGGATAAAGAACGTTCAATATGGGAAAGAACACACCAAATATCGGTCAAAGAAACAGTCTGAATATCTTCAGGTAAAACAGATGAGCCATCATGTTGAGCCCCTCCGGAAACCACTGGAATCTGAAGGACTTGGGGAAAAGAAACTGCCGCAATGTCCAACAAGCAACTAGAAGAAGCCACTGGCGATATTTGTTCCAGAACCCGGGAGTGCACTTCCTCCAAGGGCGAAGAAGTCACTAGACGGCTACTCTTAATATTAGCATGCGGGGCAGAGTTAAAACCGCCCAATGAACTAAAGGAGCTATCACAAGAGACTGGAGACTTAGGAACGGCAACAGGCAATTTCCCATTTCCAGAAACAGAAACAACATGCTTATCCATAGGGCCCGAAATCTTAACAGCCTTATCTGGGTTAACAGTACTCACATTTAACTTCTTCTTATGTTTGCCCATTCCAAGTCTCCAGACTCAGTGCTCCTTGTGCGCCTCATGTGCCGAAAGGGCACGAAAGGGGCCTAAACAAGCCCCTTTAAACGCACCCCTTCAAATGCAACAGCAACCGCGCAACCGTGGTAGAAACCGTGGATTTAAGGCCCCGAAGATGACATCGGGACCAGGCACTGCGTCACACCGCTGCTCCAGAAAGACCAGACTCCCCCGAACTTGCAGGAAAGATGCAGGACACGTTCGGGCAGCAGCTCAGCTCCTCACATCCACTCCAGAAGTGCAGATCACAACCGCCTCCTTTTCAAGCCCCGGAGATGACGTCGGGACCAGGCACTGTGTCACACCGCTGCTCCGGAAAGACCAGACTCCCCCGAACTTGCAGGAAAGATGCAGGACACGTTCGGGCAGCAGCTCAGCTCCTCACATCCACTCCCGAAGTGTAGATCACAACCGCCTCCTTTTCAAGCCCCGGAGATGATGTCGGGACCAGGCACTGTGTCACACCGCTGCTCCGGAAAGACCAGACTCCCCCGAACTTGCAGGAAAGACGCAGGACACATTTGGGCAGCAGCTCAGCTCCTCACATCCACTCCCCAATACCTGCATTTTTAACGATAACAAATAAACTGTAGAGAAGTGTTTCATATGATATATTTTATTTTTTATTTACATTCTCTTATATACTGTGCTATTCTGCATCAGTGCAGTTTACATTGAACAAACTGAAATTACATTGAACAGGGCTTTATAACTTGGAGATAACTATTTTACAGGGAACATGGGCTATGGAGGGTTAAGTGGCTTGCCCAAGACCACAAGGAGCACCTGTGGGACTAGAAACCCCAGTCCTTCCAGCCCAAGGTTTCTGTCCTCTAGTGGGATTTGAACCCCCGACCTTCCAGCCTGAAGTACCTTGCCCCAAACACTAGGCCACTCCTCCACTCCAATATACATTAAAGTCAGAAGAAAACAGAAAAATCTCATGCGCACTGCACATTTTGGCAGGGAAAAACTGTTCCTTCAGGAGGCTAAATACACGCTCAAGCAACTGCCTTGGTGGATTGATGGTAGCCAATAGAGTGCTCTTCTGAGCTTGCAGAGAGTTGTAGGAACAGAATTAAAAAACATGGTAAGAAGGCACCTACAAACTCCAATCAAAATATTAATTTATTTCATACTCCCTTCATATTTTATTAGATAATTCCTTCTTGAACCCCAGAAAGCATGTTATGAGTTTTTCGTTACTACTGGATTACAATAAGAAATAAATACTGCTTATATCTGTATAATTATCTTATGACTGTAGCTGCCGCTTTAAGCCTAGTTCAAATCCCACTGCTGCTCTTTGTGACCTTGGGCAAGTCATTTAACTCTCCATTGCCTCAAGTACAATCTTAGATTGTAAATTTTCTGGGGACAGGAAAATGGCTACTTTACCTAAATGCAACATGCCTTGAACCCTGAGAAAGGTGGCAGCTAAATCCAGTTCCCTACGGTTTATGCTTATTTCATAAATCAAGCACACGTATGCTCGACTATATAAAATAATGTGTATGCACGTACATTAATGTGTGATCACTTACACAACCCCTTGAGCTGGTGAAAATGGTGTGTAAACTAAAGAATTTTAATTTTGGAGTGGAGGAGTGGCCTAGTGGTTGGGGCAAGGTACTTCAGGCCGGAAGGTTGGGGGTTCAAATCCCACTAGAGGACAGCCACCTTGGGCCGGAAGGACTGGGGTTTCTAGTCCCACAGGTGCTCCTTGTGGTCTTGGGCAAGCCACTTAACCCTCCATAGCCCATGTTCCCTGTAAAATAGTTATTTCCAAGTTATAATGCCCTGTTCAATGTAATTTCAGTTTGTTCAATGTAAACCGCACTGATGCAGAATAGTGCAGTATATAAGAGAATGTAAATAAAATATAAATAAAATAAATCAACATCAGTAATTGCTTGCACTGCTTATGTTCTGGCAAAACTCAATCCATGTGCATGCCCAGAGTGAAAGTATACGTGATGCAAATTGTGTGCATACTTTCACATTAGTTGGTATGGTATTTTGTGAGGCCATTTACATGCATGAGTGGCCACTTAAGCATGTAGATAACTAAAATACCAGAATTAATGCACATTGTTGATATGTAAATCTAAGCAATTCCCTATAAAATTACTCCCATTATCCAAAATGTAATGGCAGATAGAGCATGCTCACTTCTCGCTATGGCGTTCTGAGAACTTAGAAGCCTTGATTTTATTCTCCTCATTCAAGCTTTGTGGAAAGCAACATGGTAAACCCTCTGCCACATGACCATGGCATTCTTCCCCATGTGATCAGACAGTAATTTAGATGATGGGGTCCTTTTTCCCAACAGAATACATGCAAAGGAGATTTTATTTTCTCAATTTTACAGTCAGTTCGGTATTCCCAACCCTACCCTCCACCCTCCTCCCTAGGCTTGTGCTCTCCTTCAAAAGCCTCCACCTGCCATTCAACAAATGATGAACAAGCTGTTTCACTCAATGTGAACAATATTAAACTAAAATAAAGACAGACAAGAGAAGAATACTGAAAAACTGGGGATCTTACACATCCCAGTGCCCTGACCCCTAAGAAACATCTTCCCCCCACACATACACTGAAATAGCCACAAGGTGCCCATAAAACATTAAGATATTGTAGGACTGGTACCTGTTCAGAAACTAATGTCTGAACCAATAGCATCCACTCAAAAAAATCCCCAAAGGTGATGTAATAAATATCAGTATAGAATTAAATCATCAATAGTCCCTCAAAAAACAAAACTATCACTTAATTTTGTCGGAGTATACCGAGGGAAGAGGGAACTTACATCCATCCACTCCAGCTGGTAAACTCCATTTTATTCAATTATAGGTTCATTCAAAATTGATAGAAAACTTATCTTAGTGGATCCATGACAGCCAAAACTCAAAACCAAAAACCACAGCCAGGCAAAGCTTCGAGGCACGACATGCATGTTTCGGGATTAGCTCCCTGTATCAATTGCTGATTACTTCTGCTCCTGCCAACTGCCATTAAATGCTGAATGTTGAAACATCTTCTTTCAAGGAACAAAATCACTTACATTGGCTGAATTGTTCCATCACTCAGGACCAGAACCACCAGTCGTAGAAGGGAAACCCCACTGCACCTGGGGAATCCCAGCTACGTACTGGATGATGTCATAGCATGCTGGACCAATCAATCTCCTTATTCAACCCGCCAGGGGAAACTGATTTCAACTGGTAAATCCATGGCTGTTCCTTCCACTGTAACCGGGCGAGCCGATTGTCCCCCCTAGGATTTTGGGGTACATGATCAATTATCGTCCACTGCAGCTCAGAAAAAGTGTGGTTGAACGCCATGCAGTGCTCTACAATTGGGGCTGACAAAATCTGTTGGCGGCTTTGTTCTTCTACGGCCGACTATAAAATTCAGGCTAGGGATTTGAACCACCGACTTGTGGCGAGAGGTTATCAGCTAAAGTGGTGGAATTGACATACCATCGGGCCTTACATGTTCATCGTGAATGGCTTTTGGACGAAGATTCAACAAAAAATGTGTCTGTAAAAGCTTCAGATGTTATTATAGGTTCTCTCCCATATATGCTTGGTAGTACGGAGATTGTTAAAATCCTGAAGAAACACTGGCCTATCCTTGGATTGCATACATGTTTCCAAAAACCTTTAATGATAGCCTTTTCTAGAGTCCCTAATCTTAAAGATCTACTGGTGAAAACTGCCTCTCCGTTGGATAGAGTTTCAGCTCCTACTCTGGACGATCGGGGACATTTTGCATGTGGGTCGTGCCTATATTGTGCTATGACTGTGGCTGGATTGGTCTGGATGCATCCTGTAATGGATTATCGTATTGAATGGAGATGGCCTACAACCTGCCGTACTTTGTTTGTAGTGTATGTATTGCAATGTCCCTGTGCCTTGCTCTACATTGGCAGGACTTCTCGACCAATTAAGGTACGGTTGTCTGAACACGCTTCCAGGATGCGCCAACAGATTTTGTCAGCCCCAAATGTAGAGCACTGCATGGCATTCAACCACACTTTTTCTAAGCTGCAGTGGATGATAATTGATCATGTACCCCAAGATCCTAGGGGGCGATCGGCTTGTCCGGTTACAGCGGAAGGAGCAGCAGTGGATTTACCGGTTGAAATAAGGAGATCGATTGGTCCAGCATGCTATGAGGTCATCCAGTACATAGCTGGGGTTCCCCAAGTGCCATGGGGTTTCCCTTCTATGACTGGTAGTTCTGGTCCTGAGTGATGGAACAATTCAGCCAATGTAAGTGATTTTGTTCCTTGAAAGAAGATGTTTCAACATTTAGCGTTTAATGGCAGTTGGCAGTAGCAGAAGTAATCAGCACTTGATACAGGGAGCTAATCCCGAAACGTGCACGTCGTGCCTTGAAGCTTTGCCTGGGTGTGGTTTTTGATTTTGAGTTTTGGCTATGTCATGGATCCACTAAGATAAGTTTTCTATCAATTTTGAATGAACCTATAATTGAATTTATTTATTTACATTTTCTTATATACCGTGCTATTTTCCTTCAGTGCGGTTTACATGGAACATTTTACATACACATTTCAAACGACTTGATTTGTGTTTACAATTAACAGGAATAGGAACTTGGAAAGAAACAGGGGTAACTATTTACATCTGTACAATGCAAAGTGATTGGACATTTGTGTAGATTTGCCTAGCTAGATGGTGAGTGATCAGTGGTGCTGTCATCCGGGTAATGTAAGAGGAAGAGGTAATGTTTCATGGCTTTTCTAAACTGGGTTAGATTGGTGATATCACGGATACTGTGTGGAAGGGTGTTCCAGCATTTAGGTGCGGCAAGCTTAAAAGCCCTGTTCGTTGTGCTCTGGCAACACTTGGTCATTTCTTTTGGGACTACTAGTTTATTGGCGGCATGAGATTTTCTAGATCTATTGGGGGGGTTATCAGTATGAGATCGGATAAGGAAGATGGGGCGAGTCCGTTTATGATCTTGAAGGTCATTAGTATGGTCTTGAATGTGATCCTGCCTTTTATAGGGAGCCAGTGTAATTGTTTCAGGATGAGTGTCATGTGTTCCCTCATGGCAGCGCCCTGGAGAACTCGTGCTGCTGAGTTCATTGCTAGCTGTAATGGAAGCAAAGTCGATTGTGGTAGACCATGGAGTATTGCATTGGCATAGTCGATATGTGGTAAGACCAGAGCTTGATACACTGTCTGGAAGTCATCTGGTTCAAGTAGGGAGCGTAGGTGTCTGAGGGATCGGATTTTATGGTATATGGCTCTTGCTACATTGCTTATATGGGTCTTCATGTCTAGTCGCTGGTCAAGTGTGATTCCCAGGTATCTGATGGAGGGTTTGGTCAGAGGTTCTGCATCTTGGACCTTCAAGTAAGGAGGAGTGATGAAATTTGGGTTCCTTGTGATGAAAAGGACTTCGGTTTTCTTATGTTGTAACCAAAGATTTTGCGTTTGGAGCCAGCTGGATACTGCGTTAAAACAGTCTGTCAGTGGGGAAAGGTCAGGGTTCTCAGTAGTGAATGGCATATATAGGAGAACATCGTCAGCGTACAACAGACAGTTCACCTTGAAGGACCAGATGATCTCGCAGATAGGTTGCATATATATATTAAACATGAGTGCAGAGAGAGATGATCCTTGCGGGACCCCTTGACTCTGGTGGAAAGGTTCTGATGTTGTTTCTCCTGATCTTATGTGTTGCCATCTATCGGAGAGATACGACTTGCACCATTTAAGTGCAGAGTCACATATCCCCTTCTCCTGGAGGCGGAGTAGGAGGAGATCATGGCAGACTGAGTCGAACGCGGCTGCAATGTCTAAGAAGATGAGCACATATCCCTGGCGTATGTTATCAATTCCTGTTATTATGGTACTGAAGAGGATGGTGAGGAGAGTCTCCATGCCGTGAGCAGCTCTAAAACCGTGCTGATATGAATCAAGTGGGGCAGAAGCATCAATATGTTCTTTTAACTTTTAACTTGAATAAAATGGAGTTTACCGGTTGGAGTGGATGGATGTAAGTTCCCTCTTCCCTCGGTGTACTCCAAAAAAATAAGTAATTGTTTTGTTTTTTGAGGGACTATTGGTGATTTAATTCTATACTGAACCAATAGCATGGCTTCCTGTTACAAGATGGGGCCTGCTCTGAACCAAACACTGAATTAAACAAGATAGATTCCTGTTTTGTTATAATTCAGCATTAAAACTTGCAGATCAAGCAATTCTGGAAGTTATGTGCTTCACAGGGGAAGTATTATTCCAGCTGACTATGTGCAGAAGAACATTGCTGAGACCTTCACTGTGCTACTACTACTAGCATTCGCAACATGTATGGACTGGCATCCCAGCAACTTTCTAGCACAATGGACCTTTGTTTGCAGAAGGACCACCTATTAGCTGTTACTGGATTTGCTGAAGATGACATATAGGTTTTGAGACCAGCCAATGACTGGGCCATCAGGAAAAATAATTATACATTGGACACAGAGGGTCAGAACACAGACGCAGCCCAGAAAACAGTTGCAGCACTCTGGAACATGTACAGAGGCTGGCAGAACATCTGAAAACTTTAATTTCTGACACAAACTGTTTTGCTCGCCTGTCTCTCTGGTTGGAAAGTCAGATAGTGTCTAAGGGCAAAACCTCAGGATGGAGTGAATCTCTCCCACAGACCTGTAGCTTGGTGTGACCATGCAGTTCATCTCAACTGACGTTGGATCTCTGCCATACTTTGACTTCGAGCCATTCTGGAGACAATTTCTTGGACCCAGCTACAAGTTTTCTGGCAAGAGTTAAGGTACTGATCTTTAATTCCCCCCCTCTCCCGAGGTTGGGGCTAGCTTAGATAGACAGATAAGGTACTGTGTATATGATTGCAGAGAGAATCAGTGACGTTGGTTCCTGAAACAGAGATTAGGTCTCTTGGTAATTGTAACATAGGGCTGCATAACATATTACCTCAAAAACTAATTTATGGTAATATTTATATTATTTTTGCTTTTAGAAATAAAGTCTAATTTATATATGAACACAGGGTTGGTTCATGTTTTATCATGTGGTTTGTTTGCCAGGTAGTCCTATGGAATTCTGGGTAAAAGGAGGGTAGCAGTTTTCCCTAGGCATGCTGAGTATTTATACATGTGCTACTGACTATATTTCCTACAATATACAGTAATTAGAGGCATGTCAACACAATACACATTAAAACATCTTAATAGACAGCAAAGGGGCTAAGCAGAGGTGGAACATATAGAGAGATAAGATAGAGTAACAAAAGAATTGAGATAGTTAATAGTTTATTAAAATTTTGATATACTGCTCTTCAAAGATATCAGAGCAGTTTACATAAAAAAATAGAAAGGAACTCCATTAAAATTATTTCATAAGGAAAGAGCAACATTCATACCAAAACAGATAGCTAAAATGAGGGTGACTGAGAAAACATCTGCATGTACAGTCAGATAAGGTGTGAGCAACTGATCTCAACCTGAGGACCTATGGTAGGCTAGTCCTGCTGCAGTGTGTAGTCAATCGGTGTATGTGACTAGCTAGTTAGTTGCCTTACCCATTAAAGGCTTGGGAGAAGAGCCAGATTTTCACCTGCTTCCTAAAATAGAGATAGTCTTGCATTAGGTGAAGCCCTTCTGAGAGTGAGTTCCAGTGCAGGGCTGCTCCTAGACTGGTAGGTGTCATATTGCATGATTTCCTTTGGTGAAGACATATTTAGGGATGCTCCTTGGGTAGACCTTAGAGACCTTGAAGGATGGTAGAGGGAGATCCTGTCTTTCTCATACCCTGGCCCACATACTCTAAGGGCCTAGAAGATCAGAAATGGAGTTTTAAATTTAACCCTTTAGTGGACTGGTAGCTAGTGAACATTTCAAAAGAATGGTATGACAGCATGTTGCTTGCAACTTTCTATCAGTTGTGCTGAGGCATGCAAAAAGGAAGTCATCATCAGGTGTTGGAGGGGGCAGAAGTCAAACAGCCTCAAAGCACCGAGTTTCAAGGTAAGCACAGTGGGGCTGTTTGAGGCCCTTGCTGCTGTTGTACATCCCAGAGAGGGGCAGCAGCAGAAATGGGTCACCCCTGGTGCTCGGGCAGCTGCCTAGTTCACCTGATGGTCACGTCAGTTCAGAGTTCAGAGTATGTGTTGAGTTCAACTGTATCACAAGATTCCTTACCTATGATTTAAGGGTAAATTTGTAGCTCTAAAAGGGATTTTGATATTGAGTGTCTCACCTCTTGCAAGAGTTCTGTTTAGACAAGGTTTGTTGTTTTTGCCCATTCTTGAAATGCTGTTAGAGAGACAGTCAGTTTACACAGGGCTATAGTCAGGGACAGCCTAAGGGAGATGCAGAGGGAAGTGGGATTATGTGCAGAGACCGATTGTGGGGCTTCATTTGCATAAGTCAATAGGGGTTGAATAATAGGACTGAAAAGCGGGGCGATGTGCAAAGAACACAGTCATTCAATGCTAGGACTGGCCCTGGCTGTAAAGGCCGATTCAGTGGGTATGATCAGCTGTACAGTATATCATCTCTCATCAGAGACTTTTGGCAAAACTAAAGAGTCATGGGATAGGAGGCAGTGTACTATTGTGGATCAGGAACTGGTTAAAAGATAGAAAGCAGAGGGTAGGACTAAATGGCCAATTTTCCCAATGGAGAAAGGTGAATAGTGGTGTACCCCAGGGATCTGTGCTGGGTCCGCTGCTTTTTGACATATTCATAAATGACCTGGAAAGTGGAATAAAGAGTGAGGTTATCAAATTTGCAGATGACACAAAACTATTTAAAGTTGTTAAAACCCAAGAGGATTGTGAAAAATTGGAAGACTGGGCATCAAAATGGCAGATGAAATTTAATGTGGACAAGTGCAAGGTTATGCACCTAGGGAAGAACAACCCAAACTATGGTTACACGATGCAAGGTTCCACATTAGGAACCACCACCCAGGAAAAAGATTTAGGCGTCATTGTGGATACCATGTTAAAACCCTCGGCCCAGTGTACAGCGGCGGCCAAGAGAGCAAATAGAATGCTAGGTATGATAAGGAAAGGAATGGAAAATAAAACAAAAGATATTATAATGCCTCTATATCGTTCCATGGTGAGACCGCACCTTGAATATTGTGTGCAATTCTGGTCGCCGTATCTTAAAAAGGATATAGCGATTTTAGAAAAGGTACAGAGAAGAGCCACCAAGATGGTAAAGGGGATGGAAGGATACTCCTATGAAGAAAGGCTAAAAAGGTTAGGGCTCTTTAACCTGGAAAAGAGACGGCTGAGGGGAGATATGATAGAAGTCTATAAATTAATGAACGGAGTGGAACGGGTAAACGTAGATCGATTGTTTACCTTATCAGAATATAGAAAGACTAGGGGACATGCAATAAAGCTACAAGGTAAACTATTTAAGACTAATAAAAGAAAATATTTTTTCACTCAACGTGTAATCAAACTCTGGAATTTGTTACCGGAGGATGTAGTAAAGGCTGTTAGTGTAGCTGGGTTTAAAAAAGGTTTGGACAAGTTCCTGGAGGAAAGGTCCATAAACCATTATTAAGAAGTGACCGAAGATATCAATGCTTGACCCAGTACAAGCATTGTGGAACTTGTGTCTATTGGGGAAACTGCTAGGTACATATGACCTAGATTGGCCACTGTTGGAAACAGAATACTGGGCTTGATGGACCTTGGTCTGACCCAGTATGGCATATCTTATGTTCTTATGTTCTTATGTTATCTGCATCCATGCAGAACTGCATATATATTAACCAAATCAGCTCAGCTAGTGGCTTGAGGTAGATATTAAACAAAGTGGATGACTGGATCTTTGTGGTACCCCACATATCAGTGTCTAATGTGGTGACAAGGTGCTGCTGAACAATATGAGCTGTTGCCAAACCAATAGATGGACCTGAACGAGGCAAATAATGTGCTATTGTTACCTGTTGGCTGATTCCCTTTCGTGGTTTCTCTGGCAATCATTTATCAGGGATGCAAGACTATTTCTGTTCTGTTACCACATCTGAATCTGGATTGACATGGATCCAGCCAGTTTCACTTTTCTAGCAGCTGTTGAGTTGAATGCAAGCTCTTTCCTATATGTATTCCTAGAAATGGGATGTTAGATACTGGCTAATATTTTTCCATCTTGTCCTGGTTAAGGAGCACTTTTTTTTTTAGCACTTTTTTAGCACTTTTTTTTAGTGCTGTTGGCAGACAGAGAAGAGTTCACAGTTTTTACAACCCCTTCTATGAGGTTCCTGCTTTCCAACTCTGCTATCTTTGATAGATAGGGGTCAAGGGAGCGCGATATTAGTTGTAGACCTTTTAGAATTTTATCAAGCCTCCAGGGTCAGTACAAAGATTGGAGGAACCCTAGGAGGACCCTTATTTTGGTGCCTCCTCCCATGGCACACTTTGGGGGGGGGGAGAAATGACAGAAAGTAGAAGGTAGGAATTGTGACACATCATCGGAGAGTTTAGGTAAGCACTATGTTGCAGTTTCTGAGCCATTGCCACTGCTGCAGGTCCTAGAGACGGGTATCAATGGGTGCCCTGTTGGGCCTGTGCTCTAGGCGACCACCTACTTTGCCTGGTGGTAATGCTGACCCTGCATGACTCTCCTCTGCTAAGAGGTTAAAAAAGTCCCATGTCTTTGTGCTGAAAATGAATGCATCAACACAGTATTTCATTTATGTCGGCAATATTTTTTTAAAGTGGGATAGAAGGCAGAAAGGTTGCTTTGAATCATGTTGCAGAAGCCCAAAACCTACTTTGGAGTTTTCCCTTTTATACATATATTTTTATGGGCATTGATAAATTATTCAGATTTTATTCATATTGAGGGTAGTTTTATAACTGGACCCATGCATTTTACCGACAAGTTTTTAATACTGAAGAATGCACGTACTTCCATTTCTTAAAACTATGCCAGGGAATTAATGCATTTACCATTATACTGTACCTGCTTTTGGTCATGCACAAATTTCCCAGGGCAGGCATGTCCATGTTAAGACCTACTAGAGGCATGAATAGGCATCTGGAAAGTGCTTGTTTTGGCATTAAAACATCCAGAGAGTATAGAGAAGATAGATAATTAAGTGATTAGGCTAAGATTACAAAAATACACAGTGGGATTTAAACCCTGGCCACCCTGTGCCTAATCTATTACTCTAACAATTAGTCTATTAGACATTCCCATTGTAAAATGCTCTTCTGGGGACAATCTACGTTGATGTCACCATAGACGTCCATATCGGGCAGGTTCACATTTCTGAAATCATGCCTGAACTTCTATGTGCCTGCTTTTTCTTCAGATGTTCTGGCTTGGACATCCCAGATTGTATTTTGACATCCTTTGTAAATTGTGCCTTTACATGTGCACATTCATGCCAGTGCATCTACTATTTATAAGAGGTCATACATTGCCACATACATTGTGCACGCAATTTCCTAAGCCTTTATTTCTATGCGCAAAACACTGCTTTTAAATCTACTCTCTGTGCCACAATAGTATTCCAATCAGCAATCCATACCAGTTTAAATTTTACTAAGCTGAATTATTAAATGTTATATGTGATAGTAAGGGCTTAGACAAAAAGCAAATTCTTTTTGAGCAACTTAAGAACTGGAGTTAAAGCAATTACCTCCCCAAATTCTTTAAAATCACAAATTCCCTTAAGTTTGCAATGGATTGTCCTGTGTCTTAATTAAAATACTGCGTGAAGGTGGAAAGAGACTTTAGAAATAACAGGCAGTGTAGTTTAGAAAAATTGTGAAGGGGTTTCATTGGAATTGGGAGGCAAGGGACAGAGAGCTCTACTTTGGCTTTATCAGCCTTCTTTGAGGGGGATGTACAGGAGGTGACTGATTGCTGGAGTTTATTATAGATAAATATCTACAATTTCCTTATTTTGTGGAAATGGGTGACTTTCCTATAAAGATATATCTTGATTCGGTGTTTTTTATTTCAGGGAATTGCTGCAAGTTCTGAGTGTGCTAGGATACCTACAGTGAGTATCAAGTCCCGCTTATATTGCAGGGCATAGAGTAATGTAATGTAATCTTCCACCCAGAACATCTGGTTGTGGAACTTCCTATAGATAGAAATGTGAGGGGCCCATGATCCGACCATCATCTCTTGATGCTTTCTTGGTGAGAAATATGGTGACCTATAGGATTAAACGTGACATAGATATGACTCAGTTACATAGTGAATTTACTTTGTGGGAGGCCTTGCTTTATTCTTCCACCTTGGATGCAAAACTGACTTGCTGGAACCAAGAGTAGAGTTAAGATAAGAACATAAGAACACAAGATATGCCATACTGGGTCAGACCAAGGGTACATCAAGCCCAGTATCCTGTTTCCAGCAGCAGGGTCAGCCTGTCCATTGTACAGGAATGTTGCTCGTACATGGCCCTGCACCTCGGGGGGCTCCACGTCTGACTGGCTGCAGGAGAGATGGGGAGGCCCAAAACCACGGCTGTCCTCTGAAAAGCTGCAGGAGTAAAGAGCGACGTTTACCTTCTCTCCAGCGGCTGCGATAAAAAGGAACCCGCCAGTTAAATAGGAGCACGTCGGACTGTGGAAAATAATGCAAAATCACTCTGATCCCAGTTGGACCACCTTTCTTCAGTATTGGTCTGAGCACAGATCTTTTCCAGTCAGTTGGCCATGATGTTGGCTTCCAAATTTCCTGGCAGAGCCTTATAAGTATAGTGACAGCTGCATCCGATGGCTGTAATACTTCAATGGGAATGTCATCAATGCTCAGTGCTTTGTCCTTTGATAATGCTTTCTGTGCTGCTTCGACTTCTTCTTTCATCACCAATGGTTCCTGATCATAGGGTACAGGTTGAAATAGCTGATGGCCCACTTGTTCTTTATGGTATAATGACTCTAAATATTCTTTCAACCTTATTTTGATCTTCTCAGCATCATTCAACATGGATTCTTGAACATCTTTTAGCATTCCATTTTGAGGCTGGAAGTTTCTCTTTAACCCTCGTAGCTTTAGGAAAGACAATTTTGTTTTTCCTCTAATAATTTCTAATTCTATTTCCATGCATGCTTCATTGTAGCACTTCTCCTTGTTTTGTCTTGCTGCACGTTAGAAATCTCTGTTAAGTTCTGTGATTGCCTCTCTTTCTCCTATGGCTTTAGCTTCTCTGCATTTCTGGGCAATTTTCATAGTTTTTCAATCATCCATTTTGGCCCTATTTGCTTTTTCACCCTTTGTGGAGACGTTTCAATTTCTTTGAGCAGAACTTTCTTGATGTCGTCCCTAACTCTTCTGGTGCTCCGTCATTGTATCTACAGAGATGAGTCGATTTTGTAAGCAGTCTTTAAATTCCAGTGTAATATAGTGCTGATGAATACCCTGACAGACTGCCTCAGCACTATCCAGATAATGCCAGAGCGGCCCACGGACTCAGCTGGGGCAGAGTAGCAAATTAGCTATATAGTGGTGATTTTCAGCCCTGCTATACAAATAGCTATCTGCACAGCTTAGGACAGAAATAAAGTTGTCCAAGTGCTATCTAGATATCCTATCCATAGAGCAGCACTAAAAATACATACAGATATAGTAATTACCTATTCCACCTCAGCTATGCCTGTGGAAATTCCTGTCTGCTCCGATATCACTGGTTAACAAATTTTTACAAAAGTCATGTTACTGAAATAAAAATAGACATTTCTTATCAGTTTTTATATGCTGAACACGAATATGACAGTGAAATTGCAAAGTTGGCTCTAGTTTTTTTGTAATCTACAAGAATTAATGTTTACATCACGAAATGCATGTCAATAGTAAATATAATAGGCCTTCGGTTAATACCTGTAAAAAACCAAGTCATAGACTACTTCTTAGATTTTTTCACCTGTCTCTTGTACAGCTGTTCTCTGGGGAGTGTCCAGCAGTAGTCAGCCAGCATTTTCCCTGGTATTTTTGCTCAATCGTTGCGATATCCTAGTGAAGACGTTTGCCCTGTTCATCACTAACCATACCACAGTTGTCAGGAAAGAAATCGAGATGGGAATCAAGGAAATGGATCTTTAGAGACATATTGCAGCCAAGTTTCTGATACTGCATCAGCATGTCTTCTACTAGTTCCTTGTAGTTTTCTGCCCTAACATTCCTGAGAAAGTTTGTTGACACTAGGCAAAAAGCATTCCATGCTTGTTTCGCATCACCCTGCAGCAAGTTGTTGAACCGGTCATCTTTGAAGAGCTCTCGAATCTGAGGACCCACAAAAACTCCCTCTTTAATCTTTGCTTTGCCGAGTCGAGGGAATTTTTCATGCAGGTATCGGAAAGCTGGCGAAGTGCGGTCCATGGCTTTCACAAAGTTTTTCATCAAACCTAGTTTGATGTGAAGGGGTGGTAGCAGGATTTTGTGAGCCTCAACCAGAGCTGGGTGCTGGATATTCTTCTCTCCAACTGTTACATTTTGTCCGCGATTCCATTCCTTCCGCAAGTAGTGCCAATCCCTTGCTCGGCTATCCCACTCACATAAGAAACACATGTATTTTATATATCCCTGCTGCAGTCCCATTAAAAGGGCAACTACCTTCAAGTCACCACAGAGGTGCCAGCTGTACTTCTTATAGTTAATGGAAGTCAGTAGATGCTTTAAGTTATCATATGTCTCTTTCATGTGGACCATATACAAAAATAGAGTGACCAAAAACAACTAGTCAGCTAATGTGTGCAAAGATTTTTTGTTGGAAGACTAGCCTTGAGAATGAAACACTCTCTCGTGGCTTTACATTATTTCATGTTTTTATGATATATATAAATTGTTTTATTTTTCTTGACCTGGTTGTATTGTTTTATTTTATCTTTTAAACGGACGTGAATGTTTTATGTTATAGAATGGGAAAGAGCTTTAGTAACACTCCTGCTGTTCTCCTAAAGACGGCCTCCTACCAGTTGTTGGTAATGTACCTGTATTTTTATTTTTTACCCAGTGTGTTATTAATTGATACTCTTCCTGGTTTATATTTATGTACTGTTTTATAATTTGCTTTTGGTTTTATCTGTGTTTTTAGACCTCGGACGAAGGCCTAGTGTCAAAACCTTTTAAAGTTGGATTCTTAATAAAGGTTTTTTAAAGTTTTCTTCCAGTGTGGCCTGGTCCTTTTTCTCCGTTTGGTTCTTGGACAGTACCCATCTTCGGAGAACACACTCTCTTTCTCTCCAGATACTCTGATATCCCCTATACTTTCTATGATACTAATGAAAATTGTAGGGAAATGAAGAATACTGGTTTTCGGTTTGGCACACTGATGCATGTTCCCAATGCAAAATAGCTTGAATGGACATGCATTCAGCATAGGATAGATGTACCCACACCAGGTTTTGAGGTGGGGATGTCTTTTTGGCTGCTTGTGCTAAAATTGGGGCAAAACATAAATGCCCCTAGCTTTTTGCTTGACGTTTTGCCCTGATTGTCCCAGATTGCACTTGGACATCCTCTCTAAAATGCTACTTCAGGTCTATTTATTGTCCCAGTCTGAGTTGGTAAAGAGACAACCACAGTCTACTGGGACATTGTTGCCTGTCTGCCTGCTACAGTCATGACTTAAGCTGCATGTAACCATGTGCAGAGAAGTTTGAAAAGATCATTAACAATGTGGATTGTGACTTCAAGAGGAATTAGACCTGTGGTTTTGGCCTGTATATTTGAAGGCACAATCAGTAGAAGAGATATGTTGCATAGTGTTTGATGCCAACTTGTTATGAACTTTGTATATACAAGCAGCTAGTCTGGAATAACAACCCAAGCCAGCTGTGCCCTCCTTGTGCTTTTTAATTCTCAGGAAAGAATGGATTTCACAAGTTTGCTAATGTTCCCAGGAAGCTTCCTGAGATGTCGAACAGAGACAGTGGATCTCAGCTATTGGGAGAACATTTGCTGCTTGTTGACTGTCATTGTCATCTCTCGGTTTGTTAGACCTTTAGGACTATGTGCCATGTGAGATCTAATAGAATTTTAAGCGATGCTAGCCTTCCCAGTAGGGCTTCAGCCTGCAAAGCCACTATGCCCTGTGTTTCTTTTTCAGGTTTTGCTATGCTATTCTGGGTAGAAGAATGTAGATCCACAGAACTCGGGGATGGACCTAACTGGATCAGGAGTCCTACGCAGAATTTTCAACCTACAAGTCAAAGCTGCAGAGAGAGAATACCAACCTGATTCCAGAGACACTATAGTTTCTGGGTCATCTTCCTACACTCTTGTTTAGATTTCTCCTGCATGATTTTAATGCAGGAAAATTATATTTACCTTAGCAGTGTGGAGGGTGCGCAGATTTGGAGAGGCCTTTTTATCTCCGTTAATGATTTTTGAAAATTGCTATCTCTGTTGCTGTTTTGCTAGAAAGCAGAAAATGCCACTTGGCAGTACATTTTAAATGTTCATCATGCTGTACTCGTCTGATTCAGCAGTAGTTATTGGCAAAGAGGTTAATATGCAGTTAGAAGAAAAGCTGGCATTTTAAATCTAAGGTCTTCATTTACAAGATTCTGAAATGTTAATGTTTTTGAGTGATTCTTATTGTCTACCAATATATTTCACTTCAGTAAGGCAACATTCTTAGTTAATGTAACTATTTCTCTCTTGGTTTGAATTATTGTAAACTGATATACATAAGGTTTTGTTTAGTGTGTCTTAAAAACTGAATATTATATTTATCAGGATGACAATTTGCTCTTTCCTTCTTCAGAAAATGTTTTGAAAGCATTTACCTGTTATAATGTAAACATTGCTTGTATTAATTTCCAGTCCACTGTAAATCGATTTGACCGTTGCAAAAAGTGGTATATAAACTTAGCCAAATAAATAAATAAAATAAATAAATTAAAACAGTTACGAGTTGGCTATCTTTTTGGAGGCTTTCCCTGAACCTGACAAAAATGGAATTGATGGTCATTTGATGCAAGCCTAATTTGACAGTCCCTAACAGTTGGGAGATTGATGGTCGTAGCATTGCTATTGCCTTAGAAGTTCAATATCTAGGTGTTTTACTAGATGGTGAACTTTCATTCCTTAACGCCCCCTAGCAGGCATCCCTGAGTCCGGGCTGACCTGGTAGGAGTCCCCTCTTGGGCAGATTCCATCTGTCTGTAAAGGTTTGGTGCCTGATGCCTCCACCTGGGGAAAAAAGTGTCAGTGGGTCGGATTACCCGCCCTTCGCTCCTGCAAAATCAGAAGAAAGTGTGTCTGTGAACAAGGCAGAATGGAAATCTTTCCAAGTTTTATTAACCTTAACAATTATAAATATAAATATAGGCATTTACCATACTAGTGTGCTTTAATAATTTAAGTGGCAATCCCCCTAAAGCATACCCAAGTCAATGAACAAATACAGTAAATGACTCTCTAATATTTGCATTTACAGTACCAACTGTGCAGACAAATGAATCAGGGACACTAATCTCCCTGCAGTTTTACCAGTTAACTAAGAGAACCATCACTTTGATTAAATCCCATTATCAGATATCCTCTCCCCCACCCCCTACTTGTCCTTCCTACAAGTCTCACCCATGTACTGGACTGCAACTGGACTGGTGGCTGCTGTGGGTCCTGGAATGTCTGTTCTGCCTGGCGGGGACTGACTCAATACTTCCCTGCTCTGGATACAGGCCTGCTTGGTTCCTATTCCCTGTTGCTGTACTGCCTCCTGCCTCCTGCCTGAAAAGGTTGCTGTTCCTCATCTGAGCTCTCCACCTTCATTGCCAAACTGGAAGGGTTGCAGTTCCTGGCCTCTCTTCCACTGTACCATTTTCTGCCATGGAGGAGAGAGGTCACGTGACAGAAGAGCATCACCCTGGTGTGGCAGGAAGTGATCCTGTAACTAGGCCCTGTCCTCCAGGTGATGTAAAACCCTCTCGCACCGAGGAAGTTTCTCCAGGGCCATGTGCCCATGAGGGAAGGGTTAGGACAGCCGTTATAGTTGGTGATTCGATCATTAGGCATGTAGATTGCTGGGTGGCTGGTGGACGTGAGGATCGCCTGGTAACATGCCTGCCTGGTGCGAAGGTAGCGGACCTCACGCGCCACCTAGATAAGGACTTAGATAGTGCTGGGAAGGAGTCTGCTGTCTTGGTACATGTCGGTACCAATGACATAGGAAAATGTGGTAGGGAGGTTCTGGAGGCTATATTTAGGCTTTTAGGTAGGAATTTGAAATCCAGAACTTCCAGGGTAGCGTTCTCCGAAATGCTTCCCGTTCCACGTGCAGGAATCAAAAGGCAGGCAGAGCTCCGGAGTCTCAATGCGTGGATGAGACAATGGTGCAGAGATGAGGGTTTTGGATTTGTTAGGAACTGGGGAACATTCTGGGGAAAGGAGGGGCTCTTCTGAAGGGATGGGCTTCACCTTAACCGGGATGGAACCAGGCTGCTGGCATTAACCTTTAAAAAGGAGATAGAGCAGCTTTTAAACTAGATAATAGGGGAAAGCCGACAGTCGCCCAAGAGCGGATGGTTCGGAAGAATGTATCCTTGAAGAATACTACCAAAAGAAGAGAGGTTCCAAAAAAGAGTAAAGTAGCCCAAATGCCCTCGAATATGGAGCAGACAGAGCTTAAAGATCCCAAATTACCCATGTCTACCAATAGCCAAATTAATATGAATAAACTACAGTCTCTAAAATGCTTGTATGCAAATGCTAGAAGTCTAAAAAATAAGATGGGAGAGATAGAATATATAGCACTAAATGAGAGGTTAGATATGATTGGAATATCAGAGACATGGTGGAAGGAGGACAACCAGTGGGACACTGTGATACCTGGGTACAAACTATATCGTAATGATAGAGCTCATCAAATTGGTGGAGGGGTTGCGCTCTATGTTAGAGAGGGCATTGAGTCAGAAAGGATTAAAGTTTTGCAGGAAACAAAATTTGCTGTAGAATCTCTATGGATTGAAATTCTATGTAAAAAGTGGAAGGCGATGGCAGTGGGGGTGTACTATCGACCACCGGGCCAGAATGAACAAATGGATGATGAAATGCTCAAAGAAATCAAACAAAAGTTACAGCGCAGTAATAATAATGGGTGATTTCAATTACCCTGGTATCGACTGGGTCAGTGTCACGGCAGGACATGCTAGGGAGATAAAGTTCCTAGATGACATAAATGACTGCTTCTTGGAGCAGCTGGTTCATGAAGCGATCAGAGGGGAAGCCATATTAGACCTAGTCCTTAGTGGAACACCAGATCTAGTGCAAGAGATAAGGGTGTTGGGGCCACTTGGCAATAGTTATCATAGCATGATTGCCTCTGATTTAATTAGTGGAGGAGGGATAGTACGGAAATCCACAGTACTACCTTTTAACTTTCGAAAGGGAGACTATGATAAAATGAGGAAAATAGTTAAGAAAAAACTAAAAGGAGCAGTTGCAAAGGTTAAAGACTTACATCAAGCTTGGGTGTTGTTGAAAAATACTATCGTGGCAGCCCAGACCAGCTGTATTCCACGCTTTAAGAAAAGCAGAAGGAAGTCCAAAAAACTGCCAGCATGGTTTAAAGGTGAGGTCCGAGAGGCTGTTGTTGCCAAAAAAGCATCTTTCAGGAAATGGAAAAAAGAGCCAAACAATGAAACCTGAAAACAGCACAAGCACTGGCAAGTCAAATGCAAGGCATTGATAAGGCAGGCAAAGGGAGAATTTGAGAAGAAGCTTGCTGTGAAGCAAAAACGCGAAATAAAGATTTTTTCAAGTACATTCGTAGCAAAAAACCTGTCAGTTGGTCCATTAGATGATAGAGGAGTTAAAGGGGCACTAAGAGGCTACAAGGCGATAGCGGAGAGACTGAATGAATTCTTTGCTTTGGTCTTTACTGAGGAAGATGTAGGGATGTTACCCATGACTGAAGTGGTATTTAAAGGTGCGGAAGAATTGAAGGAAATATCGATACATCGAGAAGATGTATTACAACTATTAGATAAACTGAAGAGTAGCAAATCACCTGGGCTGGATGGTATACATCCAAGGGTGTTAAAAGAACTGAAATATGAGATTGCAGACCTGCTATTAGTAATCTGTGAACTATCATTAAAATCATCTCTAATACCTGAAGATTAGAGGATCGCCAATGTAACACCAATTTTTAAAAAGGGTTCCAGGGGTGATCCGGGAAACTACAGACCGGTGAGCCTCATGTCAGTACCGGGAAAAATGGTAGAAACCATCATAAAGAATAAAATTACTCAGCATGTAGATAGTCATGGCCTAATGGGAGACAGCCAACATGGCTTTAGACAAGGAAGATCTTGTCTTACTAATCTGTTGTGTTTTTTCGAAAGTGTGTATAAACAGGTGGACAAAGGTGAGTCGGTTGATATAGTGTATCTGGACTTTCAGAAAGCCTTTGACAAGATCCCTCATCAGAGACTTTTGGCAAAACTAAAGAGTCATGGGATAGGAGGCAGTGTACTACTGTGGATCAAGAACTGCTTAAAAGATAGAAAGCAGAGGGTTGGGCTAAATGGCCAATTTTCTCAATGGAGAAAGGTGAATAGTGGTGTACCCCAGGGATCTGTGCTGGGTCCGCTGCTTTTTGACATATTCATAAATGACCTGGAAAGTGGAATAATGAGTGAGGTTATCAAATTTGCAGATGACACAAAACTATTTAAAGTTGTTAAAACCCAAGAGGATTGTGGAAAATTGCAAGAGGATCTTGATAAATTAGAAGACTGGGCATCAAAATGGCAGGTGAAATTTAATGTGGACAAGTGCAAAGTTATGCACCTAGGGAAGAACAACCCAAACTATGGTTACACAATGCAAGGTTCCACATTAGGAACCACCACCCAGGAAAAAGATTTAGGCGTCATTGTGGATAACATGTTAAAACCCTCGGCCCAGTGTGCAGCGGCAACCAAGAGAGCAAAAAGAATGCTAGATATCATAAGGAAAGGAATGGAAAATAAAACAAAAGATATTATAATGCCTCTATATCGTTCCATGGTGAGACCGCACCTTGAATATTGTGTGCAATTCTGGTCGCCATATCTTAAAAAGGCTATAGAGTTATTAGAAAAGGTTCAGAGAAGAGCCACCAAAATGGTAAAGGGGATGGAAGGATACTCCTATGAAGAAAGGCTAAAAAGGTTAGGGCTCTTTAACCTGGACAAGAGACGGCTGAGGGGAGATATGATAGAAGTCTATAAATTAATGAACGGAGGGGAACGGGTAAACGTAGATCGATTGTTTACCTTATCAGAATATAGAAAGACTAGGGGACATGCAATGAAGCTACAGGGTAAACTATTTAGGACTAATGAAAGAAAATATTTTTTCACTCAACGTGTAATCAAACTCTGGAATTTGTTACCGGAGGATGTAGTAAAGGCTGTTAGTGTAGCTGGGTTTAAAAAAGGTTTGGACAAGTTCCTGGAGGAAAGGTCCATAAAGCATTATTAAGATGGGGCCCAGGATATCAATGTTTGACCCAGTACAGACATTGTGGAACCTGTGTCTTTTGGGGAAACTGCTAGGTACGTATGACCTAGATTGGCCACTGTTGGAAACAGGATACTGGGCTTGATGGACCTTGGTCTGACCCAGTATGGCATAGCTTATGTTCTTATGTTCTTATGGGAGAGTATCTGGAAGGGGAACAGAGTGGGGAGCCAGCAGGGGAATGCCTGACTTTGTAAATGGGGAAAATGTGCCATTATGTCATACTGTAAGTATGCAGTTTTCAACTTGTTCCCTTTACTTTCTCTAAATCCTGGGTTTTTTTTCAGAGGTTTTCCATTTCTTAAACCACTGGGGGGGGGGGGGGGGGCTTCATCTACATCAGGGTGCTTTTTTATACTGTTTTCTGAGGAGGCTTGAATCTTCAGAACTTAGAATAGTTTTGAAGTCCTTGGCATTGACCCCCATAGATTATTGTATTTCCATTTTGTGTGGGCTCCCTTTATCATGGACCAAATCCCTGCAAATAGTCCAAAATGCAGCTGCTTGATTGGTCTTGATAGAGTTGAATTATTATATTATGCTTGTCCTGTGTTCATTGAAGGACTAACAAAAGAGACTGCTACTGCTGGAAAGAAATCTGCACTTGTAAGTATTTACCTGCAGGGAAATTCTCTAAAACTTGGAGAAAAGGGAATTCTTTGGGTTAAAGCTGATACATCTGTGTATTTTAGAATTCAGTGTTTTTGTTAAGTCAGTCAGGGCTTAATATCACCAGAGAGCTTTCATTTAAATTTAAAGACAGTCAAGGCTTAGTACCACCAGAGAGCTTTTCATTTAAATCAAATCAGAGTATATCATAGCATAGAAGGTAGAATAGGATACATATTATTTGAGTAGAAAGAAATACTGTAAATTGTTTATAGAGACCTTTACAAAGAGGTCTTCCAGTAAGAGGCAAGAGACATGTGAAATTGTTTTAAATTGGTGTTAAAGACAAGTGACAGATCAAAGGGGCAGTTTGAAAGACTCCCTCTATCAAATCAAGGGCTATGTGCATCACCCAGGAAATTATTAAGAGATTACTTTAGAAGTACAGGTCAGGGCACTGTATAGCAAGCCAGTTTTTACTAAGATTTTCTTTCCCTCCCACCCACCCTGACTCCCATGCACCCCAGGCATAATTTTAGATTTATAGGCTCTTACACCTATTAAAGATAAAGAGGTGATCAAATTCACTTTGAGGTTCAGCAGGTTATCCTCATCAAGAATAGATTAATTAAAGCTCTGAAACTGATTAATCTTGAAGTGACAAAAGTCCCTTCAGCCTATTAGGTATTGTTGTATTGGAACAAGTATCCCTAGCAACTTTCAGCAAATAACTTAAATATCTCAACAAATCTTTAAAACTAAGTGTCCAGCAAATTACAGGATCCGAGGCAGCATGGATTCACCAGAGGCAGGTCTTGTCAGACAAATCTGATTGATTTCTTTAACTGGGTGACCAGGGAGTTGGACTGAGGGAGAGCCCTAGATGTGGTGTATTTAGATTTCAGTAAAGCCTTTGACACTGTTCCTCACAGGCGAATTATAAACAAACTGAGCACCCTAGGGATGGACCCTAAAGTTACTGCTTGGGTTATAAATTGGTTAGGTGGGAGACGACAAAGAGTACAGGTCACTCTGAAGAGAAGGATGTTACCAGTGGTGTGCCCCAGGGATCTGTCCTCGGTCCGATTCTTTTTAACATCTTTGTTAGTGATATAGCGGAAGGGCTGTCAGGTAAGGTTTGCCTCTTTGCGGATGATACCACAATCTGCAATAGAGTAGACACCCAGGAAGGTGTAGAGAACATGAAGAGGGATCTAGCTAAGCTTGAAGAATGGTCTAGAATTTAGCAGCTGGGATTTAATGTTAAAAAATGTAAGGTCATGCATTTGGGCTGCAGCAATCCAAGGGAGCAATATAGTATAGTGGGTGAAGTACTTTTGTCCACTAAAGAAGAGAAGGGCCTAGGCGTGGTTGTGTCTGATGATCTTAAAGTAGCTAAACAGGGAGAAAAGGCAACAGCAAAAGCTAGACGGATGCTTGGGTGCATACGGAGAGGAATGGCTAGCAGAAAAAAGGAGGTGATAGTGCCTCTGTATAAGTATTTGGTGCAACCTCATTTGGAGTATAGTGTGCAATTCTGGAGACCACACCTTCAAAAGGATATAAACAGGATGGAGTCAGTACAGAGGGTGGCTACTAAAATGGTTAGTGGTCTTCGTTAAAAAGCATATGAGGACAGACTTAAGGATCTTAGTATGTACACCTTAGAGGAAAGGCGGGATAGAGGTGATATGATTGAGATGTTTAAATACCTCCGTGGCATAAATGTACAGGGAGAGAGCCTCTTTCAATTGAAAGCAAGTTCTGCTACGAGGGGACATGGGATGAGGGTGAAGGGGGATAGATTCAGGAGTGATATGCGGAAAAATTTCTTTATGGAAAGAGATGGTGGATCTGTGGAATAGTCTCCCAGTGGATGTGGTAGAGATGAGGTCAGTATCTGAATTCAAAAAAGCATGGGACAAACACAGAGGATCTCTAAAGGAAAAAAGGGTACTGTTGTAGTTGTTGATATGGAAGGACAGACTAGATAGGCCATGTGGTCTTTTTCTGTCATCATATTTCTATGTTTCTATGTAAGTTGCAGACAGCAGTCCAACAGCGAGATGGGGGCTATCAAGTCTTTTGCACTGTTACATGTAGGGCCTTGCCAAGCCATAATTGCGTCCTGTGTGACATGCATCTGGCGTGCCCCCCACCATCTCACCCATTCCTCCATCCAACTGGCTGCCTACCCTTGCCCTGTTGCTGCTACTTTTAGATTTCGTGGCCGCACCAGTAGCAGCGGAGCAGACCTGACTTCAAATGAAAAAAACCCCCAAAAAACACATGGGTCTGTGCTCCTTGCTTGTTTGCAGATCTGATCACTCCCTGCTCTGATGTTGGCTTGTGTCAGAGAAGGAAGGGACCAGAACAGCCATTCAAATGCGGGTCTTTGCAGCTCTGCACTTGAATGACTGGCCTGGTCCGTCCCTTCTCTGATACAACCTACATCGAGAGAGGGAGGGACCAGACCTGCATACAAGCGCAGAGTTGTAAAGACTCGCGTGCTTGGTTTTTTTTTTAAATTTGAAGTCAGGTCTGCTCCAGTGCCGCCGCTGAGAAAACAAAAAGTGGTGGAGGCAGCAGCAAGGCAACAGCAGGCAACTTGGGGGGAGCTGAAGTTGGCAGCCCGAAATGCACCTCTAATCCTTTGTGCCCTGTGTGGCTGCACCGCTCGTATCAGGCTAGGTACAGCACTGGTCATATGTAGATTTTCTCCCCGTTGGTGACTGATCTTATGTGTTCACTAGGTGCAAGGAGCTCTTTGCTTTCAGGAAACGAGTACGATCTCTGGAAGCTAGAGTATCAGACCTGGAGGAGCTAAGGAGGACAGAGAGGTATAAAGATGAGACCTACATGTCCTACCTCCAGTCTGGCAGCCTCTCTGTTGCCATGGAGGAGAGAGGTCATGTGAAAGGAGAGCATCGTCTTGGTGTGGCAGGAAGGGTTCCTGTACCTAGGACCTGTCCTCCAGGAGATGTAAAACCCTCTCACACTGAGGTGTTTTCTCCAGGGCCATGTGACCATGAATGAAGGGTTAGGATGGCCATTATAGTTGACGATTCAATTTATTTATTTATTTATTACAATTTTTTATATACCGCACTATTCGGTATCAGCGCGGTTTACAGATAACACAAAATACCAGAACGACAGGTTGTTCGGTGTTACATATAACAGGAGAAACAACTTGGAAAAACATGGGGAACTATTTACAAAGAATATAACATCTGTTAACTAGATAACATGATCATAATGATCGAACTATTTACATAGTATAGATACATTAGCCTACATTAGGCATGTAGATAGCTGGGTGGCTGGTGAGCATGAGGATCGCCAGGTTGTATGCCTGCCGGGTGCAAAGATAGCGGACCTCACATGCCACCTAGACAAGGTTATAGATAGTGCTGGGGAGGATCCTGCTGTCTTTGTTCACCTCAAGATTCGAGGCTGCTTTTGGATTCTGATTCATTTAGTCTATGTGTTTCTTTACCATTCCCCTAAATATATCCTTGTCCTCAGCTGTTGTGCTGTCTGTCTTGACTAGCTTGTAAGCCTTGATGAGCAGGGACTGTCTTTTACATATGTCTGTACAGTGCAGCAAATGCCTTGTAGCTTTATACAAATGATCAGTAGTAGTAGTAGTAGTAGTTGGTAGATGTTGGTACCAATGACATAGCAAAATGTGGGAGGAAGGTTCTGGAGGATAACTTTAAGCTTTTAGGTAGGAAGCTGAAATCCAGAACTTCCAGAATAGCATTCTCAGAAATGCTTCCCATTCCACGCGCAGGGAGGCAGGCAGAACTCCAGGGTCTCAATGCGTGGATGGGATGATGGTGCAAGGAAGAGGATTTTGGATTGGTTGGGAACTGGGTAACATTCTGGGCAAGGGAGAGGCTTTTCTGAAAGGATGGGCTCCTCCTTAACCGAGGTGGAACCAGGCTGCTGGCATTAACCCATAAAAAAGAGATAGAGCAGCTATTAAACTAGGTAATAAAGGAAAGCTGACAGTTGCCCACGAGTGCATGTTCAGAAGGTTGTATCCTTGAAGGATCCTAGAATAAGAGTGAAGTTAGAGAATCCTGATGGGAAGGTTCCAATAAAGATAAAAGTAACCCATATGCCTTTAAGTACAGAGCAGACAGAGCTGAAAGATTCCAAATTACCCTTGTAAACTGTTAATATGAATAAAATATAAGTTCTAAAATACCTGTATGCAAATGCTAGAAGTATAAAAAATAAGATGGGAGAACTAGAACATAAAGCACTAAATGAAAGGTTAGATATAATTGGCATCTCAGAGACCTGGTGGAAGGAGGACCACCAATGGGATACCATGATACCTGGGTACAAACTATATCACATAGAGTTGTGCTCTATGTTAGAGAGTGCATTCAGTCACACAGTATAAAAGTTTTGCATGAAACAAAACACACTGCAGAATCTCTATGGATAGAAATTCCATGTAAAAAGGGGAAGGCAATGACAGTGGGGGTGTATTACCATCTGCCTGGCCTGAATGAACAGATGGATGATGAAATGCTAATAGAAATCAGGGAAGCTAACAAAAGTTACAACACAATAATAATGGGTGATTTCAATTACCCTGATATCGACTGGGTTAATGTCACAAAGGATTTGCTAGGGAGATAGTTCCTAGATGAAATAAATGACTGCTTCATGGAGCAGCTGGTTCATGAACTGACGAGAGGGGAAGCTATTTTGGACCTAGTCCTTAGTGGAATACAGGATCTGGTGCAAGAGATAAGGGTGTTAGAGCCACTTGGCAATTGTAGAATGATCACATATGATTTAATAAATGGAGGGAGGATGGCAAGATAATCCACGGTATTACCTTTTAACTTTCAAAAGGGAGACTATGATAAAATGAGGAAAATAGTTAAGAAAAAACTAAAAGGAGCAGTTGTAAAGGTTAATGGTTTACATCAAGCATGAGCGTTATTTAAAAATAGTTCTTGGAAGCCCAAGCCATATGTATCCACACTTTAAAATGTGGAAGGAAGGCCAGAAAACTGCTAGCATCTTTCAGAAAATGGAAAAAGGAGCCAAATGATGAAAATGGGAAACAGCATAACCGCTGGCAAGTTAGATGCAAGACAATGGTAAAGCAGGCAAAGAGAGAATTTGAAAAAAAGCTTGCCATGGAAGCAAAAATGCACAATAAAAGCTTTTCAAGTACATTCACAGCAAAAAACCTGTGAGAGAGTCAGTTGGGTAAAGGGGTAAAAGGGGCGCCAAGGGAGGACAAGACCATAGCACAGAGACGGAATGAATGCTTTGCTTTGATCATTACTGAAAAAGATGTAGGAAAGTTACTCATGCCGGAAATGATATTTAAAGGTGATGTATCAGAAGAATTTAAACAAATATTGATAAACTGGGAAGATGTATTACAACTATTTGATAAAATAGAGTAGCAAATCACCTGGATGTTGAAAGAAATAAAATATGAGATTGCAGACCTATTATTAGTAATCTGTTAACTACTATATCATTAAAATCATCTGTAGTGCCTGAAGATTGGAAAATGGCCAATGTAATATCAGTTTTTAAAAAGGGTTCTGGGGTGATCCAGGAAATTACAGACTGCTGAGCCTGATGTCAGTTCCAGGCAAAATGGTAAAAACCATTATAAAGAATAAAATTACTGAACATGTAGATAGTCATGGTTTAATAGGAGACAGCCAACATGGATTTAGCCAAGGAAGATCTTGTCTTACTAATCTGTTATATTATTTTGAAGGTGTGAATAAACAGGTAGATAAAAGTGAGCTTGTTGATATATTGTATCTAGATTTTCATAAAGCCTTTGACAGGTCCCTCATGAGAGACTATTGGCAAAATTAAAAAGTCATGGGATAGGAGGCAGTATACTACTGTGGATCAGGAACTGGTTAAAAGATAGAAAGTGGAGAGTAGGGTTAAATGGCTAATTTTCTCAATGGAGAAAGGTGAATACTGGAGTACCCCAGGGATCTGTGCTGGGCCCACTGCTTCTTCACATATTTATTTATTTATTTATTTATTTACAGTTCTTATATACCGCGCTCTTTGGTATCAGTGCGGTTTACAAATAACACAAGTTTCGCATCAGAACAAAGGATCTTTTGCTTACATTATAACAGGATTTGTAACATGGGACTGTAACAAGGGTAACTATAAACAAATCCACAACCGTGGAGGTTGTAAAAACTATTTACAGATTAAATTGTTTATTGTTTATGGAATCGTGATGCATGAAGCTTGTAATCTATGCCTGAGGGCGGGTCTGTTATGTATGTCAGTAAGAGTTAAGTTGTTGGAGTGTCAGAGGCTGAGTGGGTAAGATGAGGTGCTGGAAGTGATTGTGTGAAATTAGGGTGGACGAAGTGAAGGCAGAATAAGTGGTGTTTAAGGGCTTTTCTGAATTGTGATAGGTCACCGATTGATCGTATATGAGGCGGTAGATCGTTCCAGCATTTGGGGGCATAGAGTGTGAAGGCTCTATTTCTAGTTTGTTTGAGTACATTTGGTAGACTCAGGAGGCATAGACATCATATTGGTAGCTGTTGACCTTCTTAGCCTGTTTGTGCATGCATAAATGACCTGGAAATGGAAATAACGAGTGAGGTAATCAAAACCGCAGATGACACAAAAATATTCAATGTTATTAAAACACAAGAGGATTTTGAAAAATTGTAAGAGGATATATTGGCGGACTAGATGGTCAAATTGCAGATGAAATTTAATATTGACAAGTGCAAAGGTATGCACCTAGGAAAGAACGACCCAAACTACGGTTACATGATGCAAGGTTCCACATTAGGAACCACCATCCAGGAAAGGGATTTCAGTGTCATCATGGATAATACGTTGAAATCTCCACCTAGTGTGGAGCAGAATTAGAAAAGGTACAGAGAAGTGCCACCAAAATGGTAAAGGGGATGGAAGGATACCCTTATGTGGAAATGATTAAAAGGTTAGGGCTCTTCAACTTGGAAAAGAGATGGCAGAAGGGAGATATGATAGAGGTCTATAAATTAATGAATGGAGTAGAATGGGTAAACATAGATCCGTGTTTACTCCACCAAAAAGTAGAAAGACTAGGGGACATGCAATGAAGGTACAATGTAACCATTTAAGACTAATAAGAGAAATCGTTACTGGAAGATGTAGTAAAAACTGTTAGTATAATTGGATTTAAAAAAGGTTTGGACAAATTCCTGGAGGAAAGGTCCATAAACCACTATTAAAGAGGACCTGGGAAATCCACTGCTTAGCCTGAGTCAAGCATCTTTTTTGGGAACCTGCCAGGTACCTGTGACCTGAATTAAGCACTGTTGGAAACAGTATGCAGAGCTTGATGGACCTTGGTCTGACCCAGTACAGCATTTGTTATGTTGTGTTCTTATTGTAATGTTTGCCAGTCATTTGGCATATTTCCTTTAAGGTAACATAACATAAGAACAGAAGAAATGCCATACTGAGTTCTACTCCATTCATTAATTTATAGGCCTCTATCATATCTCCCCTCAGACATCTCTTTTCCAAGTTGAAGAGCCCTAACCTTTTAAGCTGTTTCTCATAGGAGTATCCTTCCATCCCCTTTACCATTTTGGTGACTCTTCTCTATAATAACATTGCTCTTTAAGTCATCACAGTTGGGGCTATTTCTTCCTCTGGAGCAGTTCCCAGTCTACTACTACTATTACTACTGAACATTTGTATAGCGCTACAAGGCATACGCAGTGCTGCACAAACACATGTAAAAGCCAGTCCCTGCTCATCAGAGCTTACAATCTAGTCAAGACATACAACACAGTACTGTAGCTGTGACATGGGATACATCTAGGGGGACTGATAAGGAGCACAAAGAGATCAGGTGAGTCAGGATCCAAAAGCGGCAGCAAAGAGATGAGTTTTCAGCCTGGATTTGAAAAAGGTCAAAGAAGGTGCCTGACATACAGACTCAGGTAGTTTGTTCCAGGCATAAGGAGCAGCAAGGTGAAAGGAGCGAAGTCTGGAGTTAGCAATAGAAGAGAAGGGCACAGATAGAAGCGATTTGCCAGAACAGCAGAGTTCCCCAGGAGGGCTAGAGGGAGAGATAAGAGAGGAAAGGTAGGGAGGACCTGCAGAGTGAATGCACTTATAGGTCAGCAGGAAAAGTTTGAACTGGATGCGGAAATGGATAGGGAGCCAATGAAATGACTTGAGAAGAGGGGTAATATGAGCATGATGAGGCTGGTGGAAGATTAGCTATGCAGCAGAGTGTTGAACAGTTGTTAAGCTCTCAGAGTCAGAAGTTTCTCATTTGACCCTCTTTTCCATTGAGCTTTGGAAAGAAAATTCTAGAATGGATAGGGGGTCATTCTGACCTGCATTTAGCGGGGATATATGTCCAGGGTGGGCATACATTTCCTGCTCTATGCCTGGGTGCTATGCTGGCAAATGAGCTCCCCGCACATCTCTGCTGTATGTGGGCGGGAGGGGGCAGGTCTAGGGAGGAGCAAGGGCAGGCCAGAGGCATGACCCTGACCATGGACATTCAGGGCCGATTCCAGTGTTGCCCCTGTACATCCGGGGTCAGCCATCTACATAGGGAACTTATTCTACCTCGGAGGTGGAATAAGTTCCCCACGGGATCAGAATCAGGTGCAAATCCGGCCCATCCAGATTTTTGATGTCTGAACGAGCTGGACATGCCCCAATCGGAAGTGGCCCTATAGATTTTATCTGTTTTATCGTCTGGATGGTTTAGTTTTAAGAATATTATGATTTAATTCTATAGTTTGTCTCTTTTTACATCTATTTTTAATTATTTCATATGTTTGCTAACCCCTTAGAATCAGTTATGATTTGTGGTATATAAATAATTTCAATAAATACATATTGAAGACATTGTGCTGATCATTTTGCTATTATTTCATCATAGCTTTTTACTGAATGTCCTTATTTCATCTAGAAACTTTATCTCCTTAGCATGTCCTGCCGTGACATTGACCCATTCGAAATTGGGGTAATTGAAATCACCCATTATTATTACTCTACTGTGACTTTTGATAGCTTCCCTGATTTCTTTGAGCATTTCATCATCCATTTGTTCATTCTGGCCAGGTGGTCGATAGTACACCCCCACTGCCATCGCCTTCCCCTTTCCCTTTTTACATGGAATTTTAATCCATAGAGGTTTTACAGTGAATTTTGTTTCCTGCAAAACTTTAATCCTTTGTGACTCATGGTTTAAAGGTGAGGTCAGAGAGGCTGTTGTTGCCAAAAAAGCATCTTTCGGGAAATGGAAAAAAGAGCCAAATGACGAAAACTGGAAACAACACAAGCACTACCAAGTTAAATGCAAGACATTGATAAGGCAGGGAAAGAGAGAATTTGAGAAGAAGCTTGCTGTGGAAGCAAAAATGCATAATAGAGACTTTTTCAAGTACATTCGTAGCAAAAAACCTGTGAGAGAGTCAGTTGGTCCATTAGATGATAGAGGGGTTAAAGGGGCACTAAGAGGCGACAAGGCGATAGCGGAGAGACTGAATTAATTCTTTGCTTCGGTCTTTACTGAGGAAGATGTAGGTATGTTACCCATGACTGAAGTGGTATTTAAAGGTGAGGAATAATTGAAGGAAATATCGATACATCAGAAAGATGTATTACAACTATTTGATAAACTGAAGAGTACAAATCACCTGGACCGGATGATATACATCCAAGGGTGTTGAAAGAACTGAAATATGAGATTGCAGACCTGCTATTAGTAATCTGTGAACTATCATTAAAATCATCTGTAATAACTGAAGATTGGAGGATGGCCAAGGTAACGCCAATTTTTAAAAAGGGTTCCAGGGGTGATCCAGGCAACTACAGACTGGTGAGCTTGACGTCAGTACCGGGAAAAATGATAGAAACCATCATAAAGAACAAAATCGCTGAACATGTAGATAGTCATGTCTTAATGGGAGACAGCCAACATGGCTTTAGACGAGGAAGATCTTGTCTTACTAATCTGTTATGTTTTTTTGAAGGTGTGAATACACAGGTAGACAAAGGTGAGTCGGTTGATATAGTGAATTTGGACTTTCAGAAAGCCTTTGACAAGGTCCCTCATGAGAGACATTTGGCAAAACTAAAGATTCATGGGATAGGAGGCAGTGTACTATTGTGGATCAGGAACTGGTTAAAAGATAGAAAGCAGAGGGTAGGGTTAAATGGCCAATTTTCCCAATGGAGAAAGGTGAATAGTGGTGTACCCCAGGGATGTGTGCTGGGTCCACTGCTTTTTGACATATTCATAAATGACCTGGAAAAGGGAATAACGAGTGAGGTTATCAAATTTGAAGATGACACAAAACTATTTAAAGTTGTTAAAACCCAAGAGGATTGTGGACAATTCAAAAGGATCTTGATAAATTGGAAGACTGGGCATCAAAATGGCAGATGAATTTAATGTGGACAAGTGCAAAGTTATGCACCTAGGGAAGAACAACACAAACTATGGTTACACGATGCAAGGTTCTACATTAGGAACAACCACCCAGGAAAAAGATTTAGGCGTCATTGTGGAAACATGTTAAAACCCTCCGCCCACTGTGCAGCGGCAGCCAAGAGAGCAAATAGAATGCTAGGTATCATAAGGAAAGGAATGGAAAATAAAACAAAGGATATTATAATGCCTCTGTATCGTTCCATGGTGCAACTGCACCTTGAATATTGTGTGCAATTCTGGTCGCCGTATCTTAAAAAGGATATAGCGTTATTAGAAAAGGTTCAGAGAAGAGCCACCAATATGGTAAAGAGGATGGAAGGATACTCCTATGAAGAGAGGCTAAAAGGGTTAGGGCTCTTTAACCTGGAAAAGAGATGGCTGAGGGGAGATATGATATGTTATTATGTTCTTATGACTCAATGCTCTCTCTAACATAGAGTGCAACCCCACCACCAAATTGATCTGCTCTGTCATTACGATATAGTTTGTGTCCCACTGGTTGTTCTCCTTCCACCATGTCTCTGAGATACCAATCATATCTAACCTCTCGTTTAGTTTTATATATTGTAACGCTCCCATCTTATTTTTTAGGCTTCTGCCATTTGCATACAAGCATTTTAGAAGCTGTATTTTATTCATATTAATCTGGCTATCTGTAGGCAGGGGTAATTTGAAATCCTTAAGCTCTGCCTGTTCTGTACTCAAGGGTTTTTGGGCTACTTTTGTCCTTATTGGAACCTTTTTGCTGATATGCCCTAACTTCAATCTTTTGCTAGTATCCTTCGAGGATACATTGATCCGCTATTATCTAGTTTAAAAGCTGCTCTTTCTCCTTTTTAAAGGTTAATTCCAGCAGCCTGGTTCCATCCTTGTTAAGGTGGAGCCCATCCCTTTGGAAAAGCCCCTCCTTTCCTCAGAATGTTCCCCATTTTCTAACAAATCCAAAACCCTCTGCCTTTCACCATCATCTCATCCATGCATTGAGACTCCAGAGCTCTGCATCCCTTTGGGGTCCTGAGCATGGAACGGGAAAGATTTTGAAGAAAGCTACCCTGGAAGTTCTGGATTTCAACTTCCTTCCTTAAAAGCCTAAATTTAGCCTCCAGAACCTCCCTACCATTCTTTCCTATGTGATTGGTACCGACATACCAAGACAGCAGACTCCTCCCCAGCACTATGTAAGACCTTGTCTAAATGGTGCATGAGGTCTGCTACCTTCACATCAGGCAAGCATGTTACTGGGTGATCCTCATGTCCACCAGCCACCCAGCTATCTACATGACTAATGATCAAATCACCAACTGTAACAGCTGTCCTAACTCTCCCCTTGTGAGCACATGGCCCTGGAGAAACCTCCTCAGTGCGAGAGGGTTTTACATTACCTGGAGGACAGGTCCTAGCTACAGGATCACTTTATGCCACACCAGGGTGATGCTCTCCTGTCACGTGACCTCTCTCCTCCATGGCAACAGGGATGCTGCTAGACTGGAGGTGGGACTTAGGACTACATCCCTCTAGGTCTCGTCTATGTACCTCTCTGTCTTCCTTATGTCCTCCAAGTCCTGTACTCTATCCTCCAGAGATCAGACTTGTTCCCTCAGAACAAAGACCTCTTGCACCTAGTGCACACGTATGACCCCTCACCAACTGGGAGAAAATCATATACATTGTACATAGTTTCCCCCAGTTACTTCCAAGTTGATCTCCCTGTTTATTGTAAATACAACTCAAAGTTCCTTGTGTTGTATAGTTGATGTTAAATGTAAACCGCTCTGATCTAAAATAGAGCGGTATAGAAGAACTGTTAAATAAATAAAAATAAATAAATAAATATATGTGACATTCAATGCAAAAGACTGGAAATCCCCCATCTCACTGCTGGACTGCTGTCAGTTTTAGGGTTGTGTTTAGGTATTTAGGTAGTTTACTTACTAAAGTTTTGCTGGGGATACTTATACTCTTAAAACTATACCTAATACATTTAAACTATACCTAATACAATAAAACTATACCTAATACATTTAATGGACTTTCTTCACCTCAGGCTTAACTAATGTCAGGTCCTTAATGTATGCCTGATGAGGATAAACAGCTGCATCTGAGAGTGAATAAGGCACCTCCTTTCCTTTAAGAGGTTTAAGCACCTATAAAGCTATGATTATCCCAGGGGTGGGTGGGAGGGAGGGAGGGAGGGAAAGCAGACTTATTAAAAGCTGGCTGCTACACAGTACCCTGTCCTATGCTTCTGAGGTAATCTGTGACCAATTTCCTGGATGATTCACACAGTCCTTGCTTGGGCAGAGAGAGACTTTCAAAATTCCCTTTTGATCTGTCCCTTGGCTGTAAGACTTATTTAATACAATTTCACATGTCTCTTGCCTCCTATCTAGAAGGCCTCTTTGTAAAGGTCTCTATAAACAATTTATTGTTCAAAGAATACTAACCCTGTTTTTCCTTTTATGCTAAGTTATACTCTGAGTTGATTTAAATTAAAGCTCTTTGCTGATACTAGGCCCTGACTGAGTATTAAATTTAAACTAGAAGCTCTCTGCTGGGTTTTCAATTTAAACTGAAAGCCCTCTGCTGGGTTTTAAATTTAAACTGACAGCTCTCTGCTGGGTTTTAAACTTAATTTGAAAGCTATCTGTTGAGTTTTCAATTTAACTAAAAGCTCTTTGTTGATACTTAGGGTTGCCAACTGGCTCCAGATGTGCCCGACAGGCTTGATCCAGTCCTGTGTTTACTCCATTGCATGCTGGGACTTATAGTCTTGCTTTTCTTATGGAGGGCAATGGAGAAATCAGAACTACATGTCCCTGCATGCAATGGAGTAAATCCAGGACTGGATCAAGCCTGTCAGTGCATCTGGAGCCAGTTGGCAACCCTACTGATACTAGGCCCTGACTGATATAACAAATACACTGACTAATTTACACAGATTAACCAGCTTTAATCTAAAAAATTCCCTTTTCCCCAAGATTTAGAAAAAAATTCCCAGAAGTAAATACAATTGCAGACCTCTCTCCAGAAGTAGCAGTCCCTTTTTGTAGTCCTTCAAGACTTGTGTTTCAGTCCACATCAATTATATTTTGCATCCTTGTCTCTCTGTTCATGTCTTACCTGTATCATGGTCCATTATCTGAGCATATTTAATTTTCCTAAATCAAAATATTGTCTGCATTTATGACATTGCACATTACACTTTAGACCCTTTTGTCAAGGTTTGGAATGATACCATATGAAAAGCTGTGAACTATGATCTGGTCAAAAGGAAAACCAGGCAATCTCACTGTGCTTCCTGGTAACAATGCCACATTATTACCTTGGGCACTGATCTGTGGGATAGCACAAGGATTCATACTGTCATCTATCTTATTTAATATTGTGTGCAATTCTGGTCGCCGTATCTTAAAAAGGATATAGCGATTTTAGAAAAGGTTCAGAGAAGAGCCACCAAAATGGTAAAGGGGATGGAAGAATACTCCTATGAAGAAAGGCTAAAAAGGTTAGGGTTCTTTAACCTGGAAAAGAGACGGCTGAGGGGAGATATGATAGAAGTCTATAAATTAATGAACGGAGTGGAACGGGTAAACGTAGATCGATTGTTTACCTTATCAGAATATAGAAAGACTAGGGGACATGCAATGAAGCTACAGGGTAAACTATTTAAGACTAATAAAAGAAAATATTTTTTCACTCAACGTGTAATCAAACTCTGGAATTTGTTACCGGAGAATGTAGTAAAGGCTGTTAGTGTAGCTGGGTTTAAAAAAGGTTTGGACAAGTTCCTGGAGGAAAGGTCCATAAACCATTAAGAAGGGACCCAGGATATCAATGCTTGAACCAATACAAGTATTGTGGAACCTGTGTCCCTTGGGGAAACTGCTAGGTACATATGACCTAGATTGGCCACTGTTGGAAACAGAATACTGGGCTTGATGGACCTCGGTCTGACCCAGTATGGCATATCTTATGTTCTTATGTTATGTTATCTACCTCAGGCCCTTAGCTAAGCTGTTTCAGGAGATGGGCACAGCATTCTATATCTATGCTAATGAAGTATAGCCACTCATACCCACTGAACAAGATCTACCCTCAGCTTTCAGAAAATTGACTGTCTCTCTAACAGCAACTCAAGAATCGGCAAAAAACAATAAACTCTGCCTAAATACAAGTAAAATAGAGATTATGTGGGTTCCTAATGCATGTGGATAAGTCCCTGACATTAAAATCTCTTTTGGGAACTATGAATTCCCCCTAAAATTACAGGTTAGAAATCAGGATACTGCTGGATTCATTGATTACTTTGAGCCCACATATTCCGGAAACTTTAAAAGCTGCTTCTCTCAAATGCACAGTTACAAAATCTCTCTTCATATATCAAGAAAATGGATCTGATCATATTGGTTCATGCTGTGATAACATCACAATTAGACTACTGTAATGCCCTGTGTTGGGGGAGTGCTTAATTTTATTATTTTTATTTTGAATTTTAGTAGTGATATTTGGAATATTAATTTTTGTTGTTATTGTTATTATATGCGTAAATATGTATGTTTTATTGCACCCTTCCTTAGGCTATCCTATTACTACTACCATCTCTAGCCCTAGTGTAGAAGCTATGGATGAGTCTCTTTTTATCCTGGTCTACTTGCAGCATGTTTTTTTCTTTTCTTTCTTACCATACTTCAATTGTACATAAGAACATAAGATATACCATACTGTGTCAAACCAAGGGTCCATCAAGTCCAGTATCCTGTTTCCAAGAGCAGCCAATTCAAGTCACAAGTAACTGTCAGGTTCCCAGAAAGGTACACAGATTTCAGCTGCTTATCTCAGGGGTAAGCAGTGGATTTTCTTGGTCCTCTTTAATAACACAGGTCTGCAACAAAAATTTTTTCGAGAGCTGTTTTGGTTATTCCACATAATCTTTATGTTTTTTGGTGCGCTGAATCTGAAAATGACCTCCATTTTGTCATAGGACATCACGTTTCCTGACAATTTAGGTAACTATGTTAAATAAGGCAATACCTCAAAATAAATGGAACTAGACATAAAATTAGAGTTTTATTACAATATTTTCATGAAAATCCATTTTTGAACTGAAATGAGCTCACCTACACACACTAAACTCGATTCTTCTTCCTTGTGAGGCTCCTCTTGGTGCATTTACGCTTGTGAGTAGCATCTGGAATGTCTCTCTGAAGCATCCAACAGTAGTCTGCCTTCATTGTAATGCTCCATTTTCCCTGGTATCTCCTTTCCATCTCTTTAATGTCTTGGTGGAATCATTCACCTTGTTCCTCACTCACAGGTCCCAAATTTTCAGGAAAGTAGTCAAGGTGGGACTGGAGGAAATGCACTTTCAAACTCATCAGGCAACCTAAAGCTTGAAATGCTTTCAGCATTCGTCTGATCTTTTTGTAGTGAGGATCTTTGTTATTGCCTAAAAAATTCTGTACGACTTCTTTAAATGCAATCCACCCTTTTTTTGAGGATCCGTCATGGTATTGGCAAACTTTTGATCAACTATAAGCCTTCTAATGTCTGGTCCGACGAACACACCTTCCTTTAATTTTGCCTCCGACAGGCCTGGAAACTTGGTGACCAAGTATTTGAAGCATCCTTCATCTCTTGGAAGTGATTTTACAAATTGCTTCATCAATCCCAATTTTATGTGGAGAGGTGGTAGAAGAACTTTATGGGAAGGTATCAAAGTTTCTCGGAGGACATTTTTTTTCACCAACTGTTAGCACCCTCGGCTGCCAACTCTTCTTGGTCCAGTGATTTTGTTGGTCTCGACTGTCCCATAGACACAGAAAACAAGGATATTTGGTATACCCAGCTTTTGCCAGAGCAGCATGCACAAGACCTTCAAGTCCCCACACACTTGCCAACCATGGTCTTCATATTTAAGTTTACGAAGAACCAATTCCAAGTTCTCGTAGGTTTCCTTCAAGTGTACGGAATGACCTACAGGTATGGAACCGTCAAAACCGTTGTGGAGTAAAACTGCTTTGAGACTTCTTTTTGAAGAATCTATAAAAAGACGCCATTGCTCTGAATCATATTGGATTTTAAATTGACCCATCAGACCTTCGACATTGATGCAATAAACCAACTTGTCGTCCTGGGCGAAGTAAGGAACGAACTCCTTTTCAAGATGCCTGAACCATGAAGAAGACACTCCTGGCAACAATAAATTCCTGCTTTTCAGCCTTGATCTGAGTAACTCGGCAGCATCTTTGGGAAGATTCAAGTCTCTTACCAAATCATTCATCTCCTGAGAAAACAATTTTGGTCTTGTATCATCTTCAAAGTCAGAACTTGATTCGTCATCTGGTTCAGGTATGACTTCACCTTCATCGGAGCTAGGTATCTCTTCCAAAGTAGCAGGGGGCTTGGGTACTGGTATATCTGTGCCATGGGGGATGGGACAAATTGCCGAGTGAAGATTGGGGTATGAAATGGAATGCTTCCATTTGGAATTAAACCCTTTCACATCGCATGAACAAAAGTAACAGTCATCACTATGGTTCTTTTGCTCTCGCCATACCATAGGAATCCCATAACGGAAAGATTTTTTCTTAACCTGGAACCAGTTTTCGGAAGTCCTCAACACACTGTTTGCACACTTAATGAGGCGCCCAGACTTTATCTTGATCTCCAGTTATTAGTCCAAAGTATGCAAAGTATACTTTTTTTCACAAAGTCTGTAATATTCTGCTGTTGCTTCAACACTGTATATTCACCACAGATGAAACAGAAACTGTCTGGCGAATTAATACACTTTCACGGAGCCAAAAATAACGGTTGAAGAATGACGAGCTAACACGAATTGCGATGAAAAAGTGTGAACAGCCTAGAACCAAGAACCTGATGATGATTCGTGCACAAGTGTGGCATGCAGGAGAGAGCAGCTCTGTGTCTGTACACGAGATGTCACAGTGCTGGCCACGCCCCCCTGCACTGACTGGAGCTGCTGCTATCTGCCCTGTGTCTCCCTCCCACTGGATTCTTCAGGAAAGATTAACCCTTTCTACCATTAGAAGCACGGACTTAAAACTTGCTTAGCTTATGTATATATTGCTGACCATCATTTACAGTGCTATATTTTTTTTTACATAACTCGGACAACCCCTTTAAGGTTTTTTTGGCATTTTATATCTTAAATGCACTTATGTGAATTAATTAATAGTAATTTGAAAAAAATTTGATAAATTTGAAGACAATTTTGCATGTTGTGGCAAATCATGACGTCTAGGAGTTTTTTCAATATTTTATTTGTTTTCAGCACACCAAAATACATGGAAATTAGATGAAAATAATCAAACAGCTTTTTAGTCGCAGACCTGTGTAATGGTTTATGGACTTTTCCTACAGGAACTTGTCCAAACCTCTTTTAAACCCAGTTACACTAACAACTTTTACTACATCCTCTACTAACGAATTCCAGAATCTAATTACGCCTTGAGTCTGATTAGTTTTAAATGTGCTACACTGTAGCTTCATTGCGTGTCCCTTAGTCTTTCTACTTTTTGAAGACATAAACAACCAATCTACATTTACTCTTTTCACTCTTTTCACTCCATTCATTATTTTATAAACCTCTATCATTCCCTCAACCATCTTTTTTCCAAGTTGAAGAGCCCTAACCTTTTAAGCCTTTCCTTGTAGGGGTATTCTTTATCATTTTGTTGGCTCGTCTTTGTACCTTTTCTAATTATAGTGCTGCCTTGCTGAGATTTGGTGTAGATTTTACACAGTTGGGTTACCATATGAAGGTACTCAAAAAGACTTGAGGAGAAAACTTTATTTTTTCCCCCATGGTGCTATTGTTAGGGGGTCAACATGCCAAATAAGGGTGCATTGTCTTTGCTAATACCATTTGGATATGAGACTAAATTACTTGCCTTTTTCAAATCAAGGCTAAAGGCAAGTTACAATCAGGTGCACAAGTTATTTCTTTGTCCACGTGGATTTACAATCTACAATAAGCTGTACCTGAGACATTAGAGGGTGAAATGACTTCTCCGATGTTACAAGCAGTATTAGTGAGCGAAACAGGATTTTTGTTTCTCTGGTTCTCACAGGCTGCTCTAGCTATTAAGCTACTTCTCCAATCCTATTTCTAAGGAAAAGCTATCTCAGAGGAAGAAGAAAGCACTAATGCTAACACAGCTTTTTTTCAATACCATTGAATACAAAAGTGCATTCTAAGAAAAATTAATATAGAATGATTCTCGCTTATTCAAAGATTGCCTAACTATGGAATCTGCCCATAAGTTAATTCCTAAAACTTCACTGACTCTACGTCACCATTTTGGATTTTCTGTTGTAGATTTTTTAAAAGAATATGAGCCTGATATTGAGTTATGCTGGCTAGGTGCCGCTATGGTGCATAGCAGTGTGCACCAACCCTTAACCCTGGATATTCAATGCTGGGGTCATATGCGGCCCCGGCATTGAATATCTGGGTTTGCCGCACAGCCTCCCAGGTGCAGAAGATAACCAGGCAGTGCGATATTGCATACTGCCCGGTTAATTGCTGTGGCTAAAAGATAGGCGAGCTTTTGCCTCACCTGTCTTTTAGCCGCAGGTTGCTAACCAAGCAGCATGCAATATCATCGCTGCCCGGTTATCAACTGTTGCCACCTCCACTCTGGTTAGCATCAGGGCGTGTAAGGGAGAAGATTGGGGATATTCAGTTAGAGGCATTTACATGGTTTACAGTGTTGCAAACCGTGTCTAAGTGTCTTTTGAATATCGGGCCCTATATAAATTAAGCAATATAGGGGTATGTTTACTGAAGAGTGCTAAGCAGTTAAGGTGTGGGAACCATTAGCATGAGCCCACGCTAACGGCTACAGTGCGTGAAACAGCAGAGCATTAAAAATCATGCATCAACTGCTTAAAGCCTTGCAGGGCGGGTACTTGATGGTAGGTAGGAAGTTGAAATCCAGAACTTCCAGGGTAGCGTTCTCCGAAATGCTTCCTGTTCAACGTGCACGACCCAAAAGGCAGGCAGAGCTCCGGAGTCTCAATGCATGGATGAGACAATGGTGCAGAGATGAGGATTTTGGATTTGTTAGGAACTGGGGAACATTCTGGGGAAAGGAGGGGCTCTTCCGAAAGGATGGACTACATCTTAACCGGGATGGAACCAGGCTGCTGGCATTAACCTTTAAAAAGGAGATAGAGCAGCTTTTAAACTAGATATTAGGGGAAAGCCGACAGTCGCCCAAGAGCGGATGGTTCGGAAGAATGTATCATTGAAGGATACTACCAAAAGCAGAGAGGTTCCACAAAAGAGTAAAGTAGCCCAAATGCCCTCAAGTATGGAGCAGACTGAGCTTAAAGATCCCAAATTACCCATGTATAACAATAGCCAAATTAATATGAATAAAATACATTCTCTAAAATGTTTGTATGCAAATGCTAGAAGTCTAAAAAATAAGATGGGAGAGTTAGAATATATAGCACTAAATGAAAGGTTAGATATGATTGGAATATCAGAGACATGGTGGAAGGAGGACAACCAGTGGGACACTGTGATACCTGGGTACAAACTATATCGTAATGATAGAGCTGATCAAACTGGTGGAGGGGTTGCTCTCTATGTTAGAGAGGGCATTGAGTCAGAAAGGATTAAAGTTTTGCAGGAAACAAAATCTGCTGTAGAATCTATATGGATTGAAATTCCATGTAAAAGGGGGAAGGCAATGGCAGGGGAGTGTACTATCGAGCACCTTGCCAGAATGACCAAATGGATGATGAAATGCTCAAAGAAATCAAGGAAGCTAACAAAAGTTACAGTGCAGTAATAATAATGGGTGATTTCAACTACCCCGGTATCGACTGGGTCAGTGCCGCGTCAGGACATGCTAGGGAGATAAAGTTCCTAGATGAAATAAATGACTGCTTCTTGGAGCAGCTGGTTCATGAACCGACCAGAGGGGAAGCCATATTAGATCTAGTCCTTATTGGAACACCAGATCTAGTGCAAGAGATAAGGTTGTTGGGGCCACTTGGCAATAGTGATCATAGCATGATCGCCATTGATTTAATTAGTGGAGGAGGGATAGTAAGGAAATCCACAGTACTACCCTTTAACTTTTGAAAGGGAGACTATGATAAAATGAGGAAAACAGTTAAGAAAAAACTAAAAGGAGCAGTTGCAAAGGTTAAAGACGTACATCAGGCTTGGCTGTTGTTGAAAAATACTATCTTGGAAGCCCAGACCAGCTGTATTCCACGCTTTAAGAAAAGTGGAAGGAAGTCCAAAAAACTGCCAGCATGGTTTAAAGGTGAGGTCAGAGAGGCTGTTGTTGCCAAAAAAGCATCTTTCAGGAAATGGAAAAAAGAGCCAAACGACGAAACCTGGAAACAGCACAAGCACTGGCAAGTCAAATGCAAGGCATTGATAAGGCAGGCAAAGGGAGAATTTGAGAAGAAGCTTGCTGCAGAAGCAAAAACGAGAAGTAAAGACCTTTTCAAGTACATTCGTAGGAAAAACCTGTGAGAGAGTCAGTTGGTCCATTAGATGATAAAGGGGTTAAAGGAGCACTAAGAGGCAACAAGGTGATAGCGGAGAGATTGAATGAATTCTTTGCTTCAGTCTTTACTGAGGAAGATGGAGGGATGTAACCCATGACTGAAGTGGTTTTTAAAGGTGCAGAAGAATTGAAGGAAATATCGATACATCGGGAAGATGTATTACAACTATTAGATAAACTGAAGAGTAGCAAATCACCTGGGCCGGATGGTATACATCCAAGGGTGTTGAAAGAACTGAAATATGAGATTGCAGACCTGCTATTAGTAATCTGTGAACTATCATTAAAATCATCTCTAATACCTGAAGATTGGAGGATCGCCAATGTAACACCAATTTTTAAAAAGGGTTCCAGGGTTGATCCGGGAAACTACAGACCGGTGAGCCTGACATCAGTACCGTGAAAAATGGCAGGAACCATCATAAAGAATAAAATTACTCAGCATGTAGATAGTCATGACCTAATGGGAGACAGCCAACATGGCTTTAGACAAGGAAGATCTTGTTTTACTAATCTGTTATGTTTTTTGGAAGGAGTGAATAATCAGGTGGACAAAGGTGAGTCGGTTGATATTGTGTATCTGGACTTTCAGAAAGCCTTTGACAAGGTCCCTCATCAGAGACTTTTGGCAAAACTAAAGAGTCATGGGATAGGAGGCAGTGTACTATTGTGGATCAGGAACTGGTTAAAAGATAGAAAGCAGAGGGTAGGGCTAAATGGCCAATTTTCCCAATGGAGAAAGTTGAATAGTGGTGCACCCCAGGGATCTGTGCTGGGTCCGCTGCTTTTTGACATATTCATAAATGACCTGGAAAGTGGAATAACGAGTGAGATTATCAAATTTGCAGATGACACAAAACTATTTAAAGTTGTTAAAACCCAAGAGGATTGTGGAAAATTGCAAGAGGATCTTGATAAATTGGAAGACTGGGCATCAAAATGGCAGATGAAATTTAATGTGGACAAGTGCAAGGTTATGCACCTAGGGAAGAACAACCCAAACTATGGTTACACGATGCAAGGTTCCACATTAGGAACTACCACCCAGGAAAAAGATTTAGGCATCATTGTGGATAACATGTTAAAACCCTCGGCCCAGTGTGCAGTGGCGGCCAAGAGAGCAAATAGAATGCTAGGTATCATAAGGAAAGGAATCGAAAATAAAACAAAAGATATTATAATGCCTCTATATTGTTCCATGGTGAGACCGCACCTTGAATATTGTGTGCAATTCTGGTCGCCGTATCTTAAAAAGGATATAGCGATTTTAGAAAAGGTTCAGAGAAGAGCCACCAAAATGGTAAAGGGGATGGAAGCATACTCCTATGAAGAAAGGCTAAAAAGGTTAGGGCTCTTTAACCTGGAAAAGAGACGGCTGAGGGGAAATATGATAGAAGTCTATAAATTAATGAACTGAGTGGAACGGGTAAACGTAGATCAATTTTTTACCTTATCAGAATATAGAAAGACTAGGGGACATGCAATGAAGCTACAGGGTAAACTATTTAAGACTAATAAAAGAAAATATTTTTTCACTCAACGTGTAATCAAACTCTGGAATTTGTTACCGGAGGATGTAGTAAAGGCTGTTAGTGTAGCTGGGTTTAAAAAAGGTTTGGACAAGTTCCTGGAGGAAAGGTCCATAAACCATTATTAAGAAGGGACCCAGGATATCAATGCTTGAACCAATACAAGCATTGTGAAACCTGTGTCTCTTGGGGAAGCTGCTAGGTATGTATGACCTAGATTGGCCACTGTTGGAAACAGAATACTGGGTTTTATGGACCTTGGTCTGACCCAGTATGGCATATCTTATGTTCATGGATAGCACTGAAAGTGTGTGGTACGTTATTGCATGCTATCACTGTTATTGCATGCTATCACCGTTATCGCATGCTATCACCTTATGCCACCTCTAAAGATGGCTTTTAGTGTGCCCATGCAACCAGAAAGCAGGTAGTGTGGCTGCTGTTCCCAAACCCCACCAATGTTTGCAGAGACAATATCCAACCATCCCATGTCAGCCCCTATCCCTAAGCAAATCTCCAACCTGTGAGCCCGCCCCTCCCCTCCCCCCCTTGAGCATATCCCAAACTTGGATGACAGCCTCTTCAATGTAACCTGTATAGGGCACCACAGGGGAAAGTTTTAAAAGAGGCATATCTCTGGTATGACTTTTATAGTGATGATCTGCAATTAGTGGTTCCACTAAGAGGCAAAACATCAGAGGTCATTTCTAAACTCAGTGATGACCTCAAAGTACTACTGCTAGGGGTCAATCTGCCCTTAGACACCATTTTGCATCCAGGCAGCAATGACACAGTAGTGGTGGGGGATCACGCCTACTTGAGCTACCATACCACCAGGCCTTGCACAGAGAGCCCTCCTCTACCCGACACCGCAAGTCTACTGACCACTTTACTTCCAAATCCCCACAGAATCTCTGTGGGGAAGCCAGTCACCCAACATCTGATAGAAAAGTGAGGCAGGCACAATAGTGTGGTCCTCCAGCTCAAAAAACAGTTCCACTTTTTCACTGCTTATACCACTTCACGTGACCCCCCCTTTATTCATTTTAATAACTGATTATAATTATCATCAAATTCTAATCTGTGTACAATAAAACATTAAATACACATAAAAACTAAACATTTTAGCTAGTCATAGCTGATTATTTCACTGATTTGATCTCTTTCCAGATGGCCTTCAAGGGCTAGATGAGTGAGATGTTACTTAACAAACTTCAAGGCATTACAAATCTCATTACATATAATGGCCGATATTCTGAAGCATTTATGTGGTCATCATGGCTTTTTAAAAAATCTCTATGCAGTTGTACATACAACTTTGGCCAACTTTGGGATGTGGAATCTTGAATGTTTGCAGGAATACTAAGAGCAAACAGAGTCATTAAGGAGTACTTATTTCTAATTTGAATCCAAACTAAACATATGGTAAAATACCAGGAAATTGGTAACAGGGGCTTTGTCTTAAAGAATTGTCTGAATTAGAATTAGCACCTAACACAGAACAGATGTTAGCCCATAAGGGCACTGGATATAACATCAATCGGCTTCCTAATGCCACAGTAACCACTTCTGATTAGCAGCAAAGTTCCTTGTGATTGAGCTGTGCTGGTGGTGCCAACTGATACTTCCAGCTTAGGCCGCCTTCGTAGGGGTGAAAACAGGGAACAGGATACACAGATTTCCAAAGGAAATTAATTAATGCAAACCATTTACGACATATTAGTTGTGCTAGGTTTACACTAAGGTCATTTATTCTGGATATAAAGATTTATGGAGATGCAAACTGATTTGTGTTTTTAAGAGGAGAATGAAGAATGGCAAAACATCACAAGTTGCACCTTCAGTATTGCACGTATTATCTCTATTATCTCTGTCTCTGAGATATAGTGATCTATAGATATGTATAGTCAGTCAAATGAATTTACCCCGATCCTGTTGTCAATAAAAAGACTAATCAACTTACAGCCTAATAAAAAGAATGACTTCAGTGCTGTTGGACACAGACCTAAATTATTAGAAACATGTGGGCTTCAGCCTGAGACCCTGGGTCTCAGAAGAAGAAAAGAAAGGTGAGAATGTGCCAGTCTCTGTGCATAATCCTGAAAAAAAAATGGAAATAAAGTTTAGAAAAGTAACAGACTGAAGCATAAAAGCAAAATCAAAATTTGGCAAATTTTTATTTGAGAGCATTAAACATGAATATCCCCACTGTACAGTTTCTTAGCATCTAATCCTCATACCATGAATTTTGACCACAGCAACAGTACTCGTTCTATAGATTTTTACTGAAATTTATCCTTTCAATTGTTTACAGAGCACAGAACCTGCTGATTATACTGGCAGAGACTTATTATTGGAGATACAACAGGAAAGCAATATCAAGACTGCCTATGCTTTGCTGTTTTTCTAAGAAAGCACCTACTGTAAAGTTGCCAGTTTTATTTAGAACTGACAGAATCTGAGTTTATATTCAGTGTGTGAGGGAAATCTTGCAATTACGATCATCTGTCTGTCAAATATGAAGGATGTTCTGACTTCAGTGGTGAGTGAGCCAGTGAAGAATCCTGATCAAATGGAAAGACCTGGCTGCAGGAGATCTGGCTTTTGCTCACTAGACCTTTGGAAGGCCCCAGTAGACAGGTCTTGCTCCCCCAGCAAAAGCTTCTGTTGTACTTTGGAATGGTTGGTTAGTTCTTCCAGCTCTTGTTGTAAGTGACCAATTGTTTCCTGCCTAGGATATATAGGCTTCCAGCTCTCCAGGCCACGGATTGCCAGAACTTGTCTCAACGGTGGAAATCAGCTCCCTCAGATCTGCAATTGGCTTGATTCCAGTATCCTTGCCTCTTCTTTTCCTTAAAGTGGCCTTGCTCAGGCTGCTGTGCCCCTACCTAATCCAGGTTAGTTCTCACTGCTGAAGCCTTTCTGGTCACCAGCACCTGAGGACCCATCCCAAGGGGAAGGCAGATGGAGCAAGCATGAAATATGAGTCTGCTAGGCTCACTGGGCCTACATGTGTCCACTCCTGGCTTAGGGGTGCCCACTCTTGGGTGAATTGGTGTCTGATTGAGCAGATGATTGTCCTCCTTATCCTTGCTCAATTTCTTAATCCCCACTGTACTCCTAGCCAATCTCCAAGTCTCCAGCTTTCCACCCTACACAGTCATTGAGTCCTTACAATCCAATCCAAGCCCTGAGTCTTCATGTATGCTTCCAATATCCAGGTAATCTTAGAGTCTGTCTTCTGTCCTTCCACCCTGCTATATCATTTCCCCATGTCCCCAATATGTGCCCTTCTGCCTCCTCTTTCCTTCTCTAGCATCCACCCATCTACTTCCTTCTATTTCTATTGACCCCGTCTTTCCTTCTCCTTACCCCATCATCCATCCCTATGTCCCTCCTCTCCACCTTTCCCTGCTTATGCCCTTGTTTCTTCCTCCTCACCCCTTTATGTATCCTCCTCTCTCTTCTCACTCCTCTGCATCTGGCTCTCTTTCTTCCACAATTCCCCCAACATCATGCCCCATTGTCAAGCCCCAACATCAGCTTCCTTCCAGGACTAGCATTAGATCCTTAGCACCACTCCTTTCCAACCCCAGCTCTCTCAGCATTATCCCCCATCATCTCCTAGCATCAGCCCCCTTCAAACCCCAGCCTCCAGTGGTCCCTTATCATCACACCCATTCTACCACTATCCCCTCCCCAAACATCATCTCCATTCCCCCAGTACCAGCATTAGCCCTATCAGCCCCTTAGCATCACCCCCTTCTAGTACCATCCCTGTCCCAAGCATCAGCATCATCCCCCAAGTTGCAGCATTATTCCCCTTCCAAAACCACCAGAAAATACTTCCTGCGTTTCTCACTCGTAAAACCTGCAGTGATGCCAGCAGTAAAAAAGAAAGACAGATTTAAGAAGTGCACAGTGGCTGGGAGCAAAGGAGGGAGCTCCAGCTGCATTAAGGGCAGAACCAGTGAGACAGGCTTACGGTGGCCTTAGGTTTTGGCACCCTGAACGTATTTCTCACTGGCTCACCTCTTAAGCTGACCCTGAGTGCCAACACTTAGAGGTGGAAGTTGTGGAATACTAATGTTTAAGTGCCGGCACTTACACTTGTAAGATGCCATGCTTCCCCCATTGATTTTTCCCATTACTAGATATGTAAAATGGCTCCATTGGCTGCACATATTGGCACATACAGTACACATGCATTCCTTGCTCTTCATTATTTGCATTTTAGAAAAGGCTCCATGCTAGGCAGGTCTTTTCTAAATTGTGTTATGGTTTAGGCACTTGATATACCACCCTTTGCTTGCGCATCAGAGCGGTTTACTAACAGGCACTTTTTATTCCCTTGTCCCTGAAGAGCTCACAATCTAAGTTTCTTCCTGGGATGCAGTTCCAAGGGTTGCAGAGCAGGGATGGCATTCATCTGTCCAAGAAAGGTCAACGCGTCTTCAGTAGTAGACTGGTTAATCTACTGAAGAGGGCTTTAAACTAGATTCGTTGGGGATGGGTAAAGAAAGCCCCCAGGTAAGTGAAAGCCCCCAGGTAGGTGATACATTAAATACCTTTATGGAAATGGGTAACAGGGGTAACATATGGAAAGCAGTGTGTATTAATGCCCGTAGCATGGGAAATAAGATCCCTGATGTTGAAGCTTTGGTGGGAGTGGCTGACTTGGATTTAGTGGCAGTTACAGAAACATGGTTCACAGAAAACCATGACTGGGATGTAACTATACCTGGCTATACTTTATTCAGAAAGGACAGGGTAGAAAGAAGGGGAGGAGCAGTGGCACTTTATATAAAAACTACTATTAAAGCTTTGGAATTACAAGGGAGAGAGGAGGCATTGTGGGTTAAACTAGAAAGAGGGAAAGAGAAATCTATTTGCATTGGTTTGATATACAGACCTCCCTCACAAGAGGAACAGATGGACAGAGAGTTAATTGAAGACATATGCAGCATTTCTAGGAAAGGGGAAGTGCTACTGATAGGAGATTTCAATATGCCAGATGTTGATTGTCACATTCCTGCTGCAGTATCATCTAGAAGTAAGGAGATCCTGGATTCTCTACAGGGAGAACTATTCAGGCAATTGGTAACAGACCCCGCACATGAAGTGGCCTTACTGGACTTGGTGCTTACCAATGGTGAAAGTGTTTCTGATGTTGTAGTGGGCAATCATTTTGCATCCAGTGATCACCAGATGCTGTGGTTCAGTATTAGGACTAGCTCTGTTAGAATCCATTCAAAGGTGAGGATCTTAGACTTTAGGAAGACTAACTTTGCCAAGATGGGCCAATACCTCAGGGAGTCGTTAGTGTTTATGTCTTATGTTTATGTTTTATTCAGCTTGATATACCGCCCTTTTAGGGGGACCAGAGCGGTTTACAGTATAAAAACAATCATGGGATGGGAACAGCTGGGGGATGTAGAAAAACAGTGGGCACAACTGAAAGGGGATATTTTAAGGGCAACCAACCTATTTGTTGAAATGGTAAATAAAGGTAAAAGGAAAAGGAGACTGCTATGGCTTTCGAAAGAAGTAGCTGAAAAAGTGAAGAAAGAGAGGGAGGCCTTCATGAAATACAAGAGATCACAGAGAGAGGAAGACAGGCATCTGTATTTGGAAAAACTTAGAGAAGCTAGCAAAGTAGTCAGGAAAGCAAAGATTCAAAAGGAGGAGGAAATAGCCAATGCAATAAAATGGGGGGATAAGACATTTTTCAGATATGTTAGTGAGAAGAGGAAGGGCAAAAGTGGTATTGTCAGACTCAAGGGTGCAGGGGAGTAATATGTAGATGCTGATAAGGATAAAGCGGAATTGCTTAACAAATATTTTTGTTCAGTGTTCACAGATGAAGAACCAGGAGCAGGACCTCAGAAAACACCCACAAACAGGAACAGAAGCGAGGAACATCTTGAACAATTTTCAGAAGACTGTGTTCATGAGAAACTAGCTCAACTTAAAGTAGACAAAGCGATGGGACCGGATGGGATACACCCTAGAATACTGAGGGAACTTGAGGATGTTCTAGCAGCTCTACTGACTGACCTTTTCAATGCCTTGTTGGAGTCAGAAGTGAAGGCAAAGGACTGGAGAGAGGCTTATGTGGTGCCTTTACACAAAAGCGGAAGTAAGGATATGGTTGAAAACTACAGGCTGGTTAGTTTAACTTCTGTGGTGAGCAAATTATTGGAAACACTGCTAAAAGAGAAAATAGTGAGGTTTCTGGAGTCCAGCGGATTACAGGATCCGAGGCAGCATGGATTCACCAGAGGCAGGACTTATCAGACAAATCTGATTGATTTCTTTGACTGGGTGACCAGGGAGTTGGACCGAGGGAGAGCCCTAGATGTGGTGTATTTGGATTTCAGTAAAGCCTTTGACACTGTTCCTCACAGGCGACTTATAAACAAACTGAGCACCCTAAAGTTACTGCTTGGGTTAGAAATTGGTTGGGTGGGAGGCGACAAAGAGTACAGGTAAATGGGGCTCACTCTGAGGAGAAGGATGTTACCAGTGGTGTGCCCCAGGGATCTGTCCTTGGTCCGATTCTTTTTAACATCTTTGTTAGTGATATAGCAGAAGGGCTGTCGGGTAAGGTTTGCCTCTTTGCGGATGATACCATAATCTGCAATAGAGTAGACACCCAGGAAGGTGTAGATAACATGAGGAGGGATCTAGCTAAGCTTGAAGAATGGTCTAGAATTTGGCAGCTGGGATTTAATGTTAAAAAATGTAAAGTCATGCATTTGGGCTGCAGCAATCCAAGGGAGAAATATAGTATGGGGGTGAAGTACTTTTGTCCACTAAAGAAGAGTGGGACCTAGGCGTGGTTGTGTCTGATGACCTTAAAGTAGCTAAACAGGTAGAAAAGTCGACGGCAAAAGCTAGAAGGATGCTTGGGTGCATGCAGAGAGGAATGGCTAGCAGAAAAAAGGAGGTGATAATGCCTCTGTAAAAGTCTTTGGTGCAACCTCATTTGGAGTATAGTGTGCAATTCTGGAGACCACACCTTCAAAAGGATGTGAACAGGATGGAGTCGGTGCAGAGGGTGGCTACTAAAATGATTAGTGGTCTTCATTATAAAGCATATGAGGACAGACTTAAGGATCTTAACATGTACACATTAGAGGAAAGGCGGGATAGAGGTGATATGATTGAGATGTTCAAATACCTCCATGGCATAAATGTTCAGGGAGAGAGCCTCTTTCAATTGAAAGCAAGTTCTGCTACTAGGGGACATGGGATGAGGGTGAAGGGAGATAGATTCAGGAGTGATATGCGGAAATATTTCATTATGGAAAGAGTAGTGGATCCGTGGAATAGTCTCCCAGTGGAGGTGGTAGAGATGAGGACAGTAACTGAATTCAAAAAAGCATGGGAGAAACACAGAGGATCTCTAAAGGTAAAAAGGGGACTGTTGTAGTTGTTGATATGGAAGGACAGACTAGACAGGCCATGTGGTCTTTTTCTGTTGTCATATTTCTATGTGTGGCAATGGAGGGTTAAGTGGCTTGTCCAAGGCCACGGGACTAGAGACCCCAGTTCCTCTGGCCTGAGGTTGCTTGTCCCCATATAGGAATTGAACCCCTAGCCCTCTGGCCTGAGTTAACCTGTCCCAACCACTGAGCCACTCCTCCCTCAACATCTCAGTTCTGATCTTCATATACTACTTAAATGTGGTTCCAATCCTACCTGGTTGATCGATTCCAACAAGTCATAATTGGAGCAGAAACCTCCAATCCATTCAGACTACTTCAGGGTTTACCACAGGGCTCTGCACTATCCTCCTTGCTTTTCAACATTTTCATCAATCCACTATGCAAAATAATCCAGAACCATAATATCCTCTATTATCAGTATGCTGATGACATTTTAATCAATGCACCATTCAACACTAACAACCCTGACTACTCCACATTAGGCCAATACCTTGAAGCTGTCATACAATGGCTTAACCTTCACATCAACCCCAACAAATCAGAAGTTCTTCACATAACCAAGAACCTCACTTTCTCGCCCCCAGCCACAATCAATTTGGTCAACTTAACTCTGCAAGTAAAAGAGCAAGTAAGATACCTTGGCATAATACTTGATCAAAAGATGAACTTCCTTGCTCACATCAAACAAGTTACCAAAACGGCATACTTCCGAATGAAACAGTCCAAAACCTTCATCCACTATTGGAACAGAACGACTTCAGAAACATTTGTCAAGCCCTCATCACTCCGATATTTGACTATGCAAACATAATTTACTGGGGCTCCCAAAGGCTTCCCTACTCCCCCTACCTCTTGCATCAAACACAGCAGCCAGAATAATCACAGGCACCAATCAACAAGCACACATTACCTCGATACTAAGGCAGCTATACTGGCTACCCATCTATATGAGAATCAAATACAAAGTCTTCCTAACCATCTTTAAGACCCTCCACAGCCTTTCAGCAGATATCCTTTGGCCTCTTATTCACGACCCTTCAACAATTGATCAAGGAGAAGTCAGCCACTGCCTATTATTAGTTTCAGCATCATTCTCTCGCTGTAACCTCTTCACCACCAGCAGAGCCTTCTCCTTTTACGTCCCCACTATCTGGAACTCCCTCACCCCAGAAATACGATCACTGACAGACATTGGGGAGTTTTGATACAAATTAAAAACTCACCTCTTTCTGGAACATTTTGGTTCCAACACTTAGCTCCTGACCAATCCCTCCCGCTCTCCAGAGCTCTCACTATGTTCCCTGCTCCCCTCACTGTTACCCCCAGACTTGTAACATACATCACAACTATTGCCTGCCTTGTTAAATGTTAAAGCCCATCCCTACTATCACGTTATTCCTATTCACGTGTTAGAACCTGTTAAAAGTTAATTTATTTACTTAGGTTACATGTAATGTTATACTTGCTCTACTTGTTCTCTGTACACCACTGTGACTGGTCGATACAGTGGTATAAAAAAGTTGCTAACTAACTAACTAAATAATAAATAAAATAAAATAAATGAGCAGTCACATCGGGAAACATTTTAAATATTTTCAATATTACTCATATGCCTATGCATTAAAACTTGAGTTACAATTTTTTTTAGTTTTTTTAGGGTGTGAACTTAAAGCATAATTTATTTATTTCAAAAATTATTCTGCTGATCCATGAACCATCTTAAGTAGATCCTGGGACAGCATAAGAAATACTAGATGTTGAAGGAACTTTTATAGTAGAGCACTTAAAAATATTGAAAAATATATTTATGTTATTCCTATTTTATAAAGGCACAAGTTCAGAATGTGAGACAGGAATATCAAACAATCACATTACAAAAAGCACACCCTCTCAGACTACTTTAGGCTAACATTTACTTATACATCAATTTTTTTGTCGGACCCAAAACACTATTGGTCACTTTGGTAAATTTCTAATGACTTAATTACTTATAAGTCCTTTTTACTTTATTATATTAACATGCAAAGATGATTAAAATGATCTCAACAGCCCAAACGGTATCTATTTAATTTGTTCTTTTCATAATAGTTTTCAGTTCAGTTGATATGATCATAGCTCAGTCCCAAACATGCACTCAGCATGCTTTCATGTTTTGCCAAGTTGTCTCAAGGGAAATATTGATTTGTAACTATCCAACATATATTCAGCTTATCTCAGTCATTTGACTTTATATTAATAGTGTCTTCTATTGTAGCATGCATTCTTGTTTGTTTGCGACCTCTATCTGGAGTTAATGAAGGTTCACTTGAGCAAGTTTTGAAGCACATCTAAAGCACATTTTACAAATGACATCCATGTGCAATCTGGGACGTCCAAGACAGAACATCTGAAATGTAGGCATGTCCAAGTTCAGGCACAATTTCACAAATTTTGACATGCCTAATAAGGACATCTGCAGTGGCATCAACATAGACATCCCCAGAATAGAAGCTTAAACTATGGACATCTAGGAATAGTTCACTGGTTAGTGTAGTGGGCTAGAACCAGGGATGCCAGAATTCAGATCCCACTGCTACCGTGATTGTCCAGAGTATTAGGGATGGTGCAGTACCCTCTTCTCTACACCCTTTGCTTACAGCCAAAAGGAACACTTTCCTGATGCCTGCAGCAGGTCTAGACTTGGATGGGGTTGCAGACATCCCCCACAATTCTGAAATCAATTGAGAATGTTTAAGTCTATTGAACCACCCCAGACATGTCTCCGCCATGCCACCTGCTTACTTGGACATCCCTGGTGTGGAAAATTCTTTAAAAGTCGGTTGTAAAATGGTTCTGGTGATGTCTCTGTGATTTGGACATCTGCATGCATGTTTTTGGATGTCCAAATCACGACTAAGGCTAACCCCAAATTGGTGCAGGTCAGCATTGCATATTTAAAGACAGCCATGATAAACCTACAGGTCACTCTCCAGAACAAGCATTGATTTTACTTGCTAGCAACATGGAAATTTCTGTTATAAGGTAATTTTTATCATATTCTTGTGGAGGAGACTTTTATATTGTTAGATAAAAAGTATTTTCAGATGGTGATGGTGTATTGTAAAAATAAATGTTGGCCTTACTCGTGGGTAAATTTTTGATGAGAACATTTTTAGAATGTGATGGTTGTGCACTGAGGTTTTAAAATCTACACAGGGTGCCAGATAGAGTATAATATATTGTCACCAACAGGGGACTCTCTCTCTGGTTCAGGCATGTGGAACGCTTGACTCCAACAAATCTGTCTGACTGGACACTGTCCCTGCCAGCTGTTCCAATCCAAAAGACTTCACAATAGTCCAATAACACAGGTGAATCCAGAGCAACACCATATCAGCATTGTGCCAATCTTGTCCACAAGTCTTAATGATTAAGGAACATCCTTAGTGGCATGCAGGATCTGGTGCAAGAGATAAGGGTGTTGGGGCCACTAGGCAATAGTGATCATAGCATGATCACATTTGATTCAATAAATGAAAGAAGTATGGCAAGAAAATCCATGGTACTCCCACTTAAAAATACTATCTTGGAAGCCTGGAGTAGATGTATTCCACGCTTTAAAAAAGTGGAAGGAAGGCCAAAAAACTGCCAGCATGGTATAAAGGAGAGGTAAGAGTGGCTGCTGTGGCCAAAAAAGCATTTTTCAGGAAATGGAAAAAGGAGCCAAATGATGAAAATGGGAAACAATATAAGCATTGCCAAGTTAGATGTAAAGCATTGATAAGGCAGGCAGAGAGAGAATTTGAAAAAAAGCTTGCCGTGGAAGCAAAAATGCATAATAAAACCTTTTTCAAGTACATTTGTAGCAAAAAACCAGTGAGACAGTCAATTGGAGCATTGGATGATAGAGGAGTAAAAGGGAAATTAAATGAAGAAAAGGCGCTAGTGGAGAGACTGAATGAATTCTTTGCTTCGGTTTTTACTGAAGAAGATGTAGTTAATTTACCTGTGCCTGAAATGGTATATAAAGGTGATGAATTAGAAGAATTGAAAGAATTATTGATAAACTGGGAAGATATATTGCAACTATTTGATAAACTGAAGAGTACCAAATCACCTGGACCGGATGGTATACATCCAAAGGTATTGAAAGAAATGAAATATGAAAATGCAGACCTACTATTAGTAATCTGTGAACTATCATTAAAATCAACTGTAGTACATGAAGAGTGGAGAATGGCCAGTGTAATGCCAATATTTAAAAAGGATTCCAGGGTGATTCGGGAAACTACAGACCTGTGAGTCTGACATCAGTACTGGGCAAAATGGTAGAAATCATTATAAAAAATAAAATTATGGATCATGGTTTAATGGGAGAAAGCCAACATGGATTTAGCCAAGGAAAGTCTTGCCTTACTAATCTGTTATATTTTTTTGAAGGTGTGAATAAACAGGTAGACAAAGTTGAGCCGGTTGATATAGTGCAGGCATGTCCAACTTAGGTCATGATCTACTTTTTCCGGCCAAAAGTGCCGGTGATCTACCACCATGAAAATTAATTTTCAAATTAGTTTCAAATTAAATTTTAACCCAATAAAGTTGGAGGATTCCCCCCCCCCATTTTTAATGAACCTTCTGTCATTTACTTGGATGTGATCAGCTGTTAAGCAAATTAAGCAAAAACAAAACAGAGAGACGAAGATCCAGTAAGAACTGCGAGGGGAAACAGAAAGTACATTTTTTCTTAAAGTTTTATTGAGTAATAACTTTCTTTAACTGTTTTAAGAACTTTAACTTTTATTGAGTAATTTCTGTTAAATTTAGGTCGAGTATTGATCCAGGCTGATCTTGCACAATCTTTAATATTTCACTCTTGCTCATTAGTGAGACGTCTGAGCCTGCATTTTATCCACCAGCTTTTTGAAGTTGGGTGAATATTGCATGAGGGCCAGTCTCAGGGAATCCTGGAGATGTTCATCCGTCATGTTGGAACATTGTGTACTCTTTGTCATTTTCAGATGGAAAAACGCAGATTCACACAAATAAATTGAACCGAAACAGGAGTGTACAGCTTCACTGCATCTTCCCAAGTTGGGAAATTTGTCTCTAGGCACTAAGCTTCCAAAACGATTCTTGCTCAGCATGGGTCTTGAGAAAAATGTCATTTTTAAGGGTTAATATTTTGTTTTCAAGAGATGGCTTGTTCAATGAGTAATTTTTACTGATAGCAGCTGCAGTTTCTTTAATGTCCACAACTACTTTGAATGCGTATGACAAGTACTCCACAACTGTTCCAATTTTTTGGAAGTCACAGAATCTATTTTCGAATTCCTGGATAACAGAACAGAGTTCTGTCACATGCTTCTCCTTCTGAAAAACAAAATTTGGATATTGTCCCAGATGGTCCTGCATATTAGGAAAATGATCAAAAGTGCTGTTTGCAAGGTCTGTCATCATTAGCTCAAATTTGCTCTTGTAGGATGAAACTGTACTCATCATCTTGCCAATGCATTTGTTTTTACCTTGTAGTTCAAGGTTCATATCACTTAGTTCACCTGTAAAGTCAGCGAGAAATGCCAGATCACATAAACACTCCTCATCTTCCAACTCTGCTTGGTCATCTTCCCTCTCCTTCAGAAAACTTCTTATTTCATTCAGCAAATCACAAAATCTTTGCATAAATTTGTGCCTACTTAGCCACCTTACATCTGTGTGCAAAATGATTTCCGCTGCCCCTTCATCAAGGGTAAGATTGAAAAGCCATCTTTGAAGTGATCTTCAACGAATTGAATTTACAATTTTGAAAGTGATATCCATGACAGTCTTTGTATTGAGTCTCTTGCTTGCCAAAACTTACTGGTGAATGAATGCAGTGGTAAGAAAGGAAATCTGGGAAGCCGTCATGCTGTCTACAGAGGGCTATGAAACCGTTAACCTCACCTGTCATTGCTCTTGCTCCATCAGTAGTGATGGAAACAAGTCTATTCAATGGAAGATTACACTGTCACAAAAGAATGGAAAGAACTGAATATTTCCTGACCGGTAGTTCTCCCTTTTAAAGAAATCATTCCAAGTAGTTCTTCTTTAACATTGAAGTCTTCAAAAACCATCCAGATAAAGAATAGTAACTGGGCTATGTCTCTTATGTATGTAGATTCATCCAGTTGGAGTGAGAAAGCAACACAATTTGAAACATCCTCTAACAATTGTTCAGTTGTTCTCCACGCATCTTTTCTATTTGCCGCACGACGATGTTTCTGAAGAACATAAGAACATAAGATATGCCATACTGGGTCAGACCAAGGTCCATCAAGCCCAGTATCCTGTTTCCAACAGTGGCCAATCTAGGTCATACGTACCTAGCAGTATCCCCAAAAGACACAGGTTCCACAATGCTTGTATTGGGTCAAGCATTGATATCCTGGGTCCCTTTTTAATAATGGTTTATGGACCTTTCCTCCAGGAACTTGTCCAAACCTTTTTTAAACCCAGCTATAACAGCCTTTACTACATCCTCCGGTAACAAATTCCAGAGTTTGATTACACGTTGAGTGAAAAAATATTTTCTCGTATTTGTCTTAAATAGTTTACCCTGTAGCTTCATTACATGTCCCCTAGTCTTTCTATATTCTGATAGCATAAACAATCAATCTACATTTACCCATTCCACTCCATTCATTAATTTATAGACCTCTATCATATCTCTCCTCAGCCGTCTCTTTTCCAGGTTGAAGAGCACTAACCTTTGTAGCCTCTCTTCATAGGAGTAGCCTTCCATCCCCTTTACCATTTTGGTGGCTCTTCTCTGTACCTTTTCTAATAACGCTATATCCTTTTTAAGGTACGGCGACCAGAATTGCACACAATATTCAAGGTGCGGTAGTACCATGGAACGATACAGAGGCATTATAATATCCTTTGTTTTATTTTCCATTGCTTTCCTTATGATACCTAGCATTCTATTTGCTTTCTTGGCCGCCGCTGTACACTGGGTGGAGGGTTTTAACATGTTATCCACGATGACTCCTAAATCTTTTTCCTGAGTGGTGGTTCCCAATGTGGAACATTGCATTGTGCAACCATAGTGTGGGTTGTTCTTTCCTAGGTGCATAACTTTGCACTTGTCCACATTAAATTTCATCTGCCATTTTGATGCCCAGTCTTCCAATTTATCCAGATCCTCCTGCAGTTTTCCATAGTCCTCTTGGGTTTTAACAACTTTAAACAGTTTTGTGTCGCCTGCAAATTTGATAACCTCACTAGTTATTCCCTTTTCCAGGTCATTTATGAATATGTCAAAAAGTAGCGGACCCAGTACAGATCCCTGGGGTACTGCACTATTCACCTTTTTCCATTGGGAAAATTGGCCATTTAGCCCTACCCTCTGCTTTCTATTTTTTAACCAGTTCCTGATCCACAATAGTACACTGCCTCCTATCCCATGACTCTTTAGTTTTGCCAAAAGTCTCTGATGAGGGACCTTGTCAAAGGCTTTCTGAAAGTCCAGGTACACCATATCAACCGATTCACCTTTGTCTACCTGTTTATTCACACCTTCAAAAAAACATATCAGATTAGTAAGACAAGATCTTCCTTGTCTAAAGCCATGTTGGCTGACTCCCATAAGGCCATGACTATCTACATGCTGTGTAATTTTGTTCTTTATGATGGTTTCTACCATTTTCCTCGGTACTGACGTCAGGTTTACCGGTCTGTAATTTCCCGGATCACCCCTGGAACCCTTTTTAAAAATTGGCGTTACATTGGCGACCCTCCAATCTTCAGCTATCACAGATAATTTTAATGAAAATTCACAGATTACTAATAGCAGGTCTGCAATCTCATATTTCAGTTCTTTCAACACTCTTGGATATATACCATCCTGTACAGGTGATTTGCTACTATTCAGTTTATCAAATAGTTGTAATACATCTTCCTGGTGTAGCGATATTTCTCTCAATTCCTCTGCAGTATCACCTTTAAATACCACTTCAGTCTTGGGTAACATCCTTACATCTTCCTCAGTAAAGACCGAAGCAAAGAATTCATTCAGTCTCTCCGCTATAGCCTTGTCTCCTCTTACTGCCCCTTTAACCCCTCTATCATCTAATGGTCCAATTGACTCTCTCACAAGCCTTTTGCTACGAATGTACTTGAAAAAGTCTTCATGTCGTGTTTTTGCTTCCGTAGCAAGTTCCTTCTCAAATTCTCACTTTGCCTGCCTTATCAATGCTTTACATTTAACTTGCCAGTGCTTGTGCTGTTTCCATTTTTTGTCGTTTGACTTTTTTTTCCATTTCCTGAAAGATGCTTTTTTGGCAGCAACAGCCTCTCTGACTCCACCTTTAAACCATGCTAGCAGTTTTTTGGACTTTCTTCCACTTTTCTTAATGCATGGGATACAGCTGGTCTGGGCTTCCCATATAGTATTTTTAAACAACACCCAAGCTTGATGTAAGTCTTTAACCTTTGCAACCGCTCCTTTTAGTTTTTTCTTAACTATATTCCTCATTTTATCATAGTCTCCCTTTCGAAAGTTAAAAGATAGTACTGTGGATTTCTTTACTATCCCTCCTCCACTAATTAAATCAAACACGATCATGCTATGATCACTACTGCCAAGTGGTCCCAACACCCCTATTTCTTGCACCAGATCTGGTGTTCCACTAAGGACTAGGTCCAGTATGGCTTCCCCTCTGGTTAGTTGGTGAACCAGCTGCTCCAAGAAGCAGTCATTTATTTCATCTAGAAACTTTATCTCCCTAGCAAGTCCTGCCGTGACACTGACCCAGTCGATACCGGGGTAATTGAAATCACCCATTATTACTACTCTGCTGTGACTTTTGCTAGCTTCCTTGATTTCTTTGAGCATTTCATCATCCATTTGTTCCCTCTGGCCATGCGGTTGATAGTACACCCCCACTGCCATCACCTTCCCCTTCATACATGGAAATTCAATCCATAGAGATTTTACAGCAAATTTTGTTTCCTGCAAAACTTTAATCCTTTCTAACTCAATGCCCTCTCTAACATAGAGCGCAACCCCTCCACCAATTTGATCAGTTCTATCATTATGATATAGTTTGTATCCAGGTATCACAGTGCAACTGGTTATCCTCCTTCCACCATGTCTCTGAGATTGCAATCATATCTAGCCTCTCATTTAGTGCTATATATTCTAACTCTCCCATCTTATTGTTTAGACTTCTAGCATTTGCATACAAGCATTTTAGAGACTGTATTTTATTCATATTAATCTGGCTATTGGTAGGCATGGGTAATTTGGAATCTTTACGCTATGTCTGCACCATACTCAAGGGCATTTGGGCTACTTTACTCTTTTTTGGAACCTCACTGCTTTTGGTAGTATCCTTGAAGGATACCTTCTTCTGAACCATACGCTCTTGGGCGACTGTCAGCTTTCACCTATTTTCTAGTTTAAAAGCTTCTCTATCTCCTTTTTAAAGGTTAATGCCAGGTCCTAGTTACAGGATCATGTCCTGCCACACCAGGGTGATGCTCTCCTGTCACGTGACCTCTCTCCTCCATGGCAACAGGGATGCTGCCAGACTGGAGGTGGGACTTCAGGACTATATCCCTGTAGGTCTCGTCCATGTACTTCGCTGTCTTTCTTATGTCTTCCAGGTCTGATACTCTAGCCTCTAGAGAATGGACTTTTTCCCTGAGAGCAAAGAGCTCCTTGCACTTAGTGCATATGTAAGACCTCACACCAACTGGGAGAAAATCATACATGTGACACTCAATGCAAACGACTGGAAAGCCCCCATCTCGCTGCTGGACTGTTGTCTGCATCTTAGTTTAAAGCTTGTGTTTAGGTCTTTAAATTCTGTAGTTACTAAGGGTTGGTGTAGATGCTTATGCTAATAAAAGTGTATCTAATACCTCTAATATACCTTGTTCACCTGAAGCTTAATTAATCTCAGGTCCTCAATGTATGACTGATTTGGATAAAGAGCTGCACCTGAGAGCAGCCCCTTTCCTCTAAGACGTGTAAGTACCTATAAAGCTACAATTATCCCACGGGCAGGTGGGTGTTGGGAAGGGAGGGAGGGAAATACGACCTATTAAAAGAGGGCTGTTACAAGGTACCCTGTCCTGTACCCTCAGCAGGGGGATGGAGGGGATAGTCCCTTAGGTAGGCTAGAGCAGGAAAAAAGTTTAAAATGCAGCAGGTTCTGGGGACAGAGCAGGGAGAGATATTTAATTTAAAGTAACAGTTAACCTGGCTTCCACACAAAGACCAGTTAGTTGAGAGAGGCAAGGTAAGTTATACAGCTGAGAAAGCTGAAGTGCAAAACTAAAGGGAACAGGGAGGTGAAGTAGCACACCAATAAAGACAACAATAAATAATTAAATAGACAGCTAGAACTCACAGCAAAGTTGTCACAGGAATTAAATATCCACCTCTCTAGCAGAGTACTGTGAGGGCACTGCTCTTCCCAGAGCAGAGAGAGGCAAACAGAACAGACTATGCACACATGGGAGGAGGAGACAGGAAGAAGGGCTACACAATACCTCAGCAGGGGGGGAGGGGGTAGTCCCTCAGGTAGGCTAGAGCAGGAAAAAAAAGTTAAAAACGCAGCAGGTTCTGGGGACACAGCAGGGAGAGATATTTAATTTAAAGTAACTGTTAACCTGGCTACCACACAAAGGCCAATTAGTTGACAATTGTACATCTTGAATAGCAGCTATGATCTCTTTCTTATTTTTAAATCCTTCAAAAAGATTGTCAGCTGCTTGAAGAAAACAATCTTTTACAAATTCCGCTTCAGTGAAAAGTTTGCATTTCTTTGCGATCAGGTTGCTGGTTGCATTGACTGAATGGTTGCTGGTTGCATTGACCGAATGTGATCTTGGCTTTGCCATCAACTGTTGCTGAGTAGCCAGGGAAAAAAGACAGGCAAAGGATCAGCACGAGCTCTCTCCTAGTGACGGGGCGAGCTGCTGGAGAGATGGAGCTAAGTGGGGCTGGCGATCTACCTCTAACCCCTCCGCGATCTACAGATAGATTGCGATCTACCTGTTGGACATGCCCGATATAGTGTATCTGGATTTGACAAGGTCCCTCATGAGAGACTCTTGGTGAAATTAAAAAGTCATGTGATTGAAGGCAATGTAGCATTTTGGATTAGAAACTGGTTAAATGATAGAAGGCAGAGAGTAGGGCTAAATAGCCAATTTTCTCAATGGAGAAAAGTAAATAGTGGAGCACTCCAGGGATCTGTGCTGGGCCCGCTGCTTTTTAACATATTCATAAATGACCTGGAAATGCGAATAATGAGTGAGGTGATCAAATTTGCAGATGACACAAAATTATTCAAAGTTGTTAAAACCCAAGAGGATTGTGAAAAATTGCAAGAGGATCTTAATAAATTGAGGGAGGAGTGGCCTAGTGGTTGGGGCAAGGTACCTCAGGTCAGGGGTTCAAATCCCACTAGAAGACAGCAACCTTGGGCCAGAAGGACTGGGGTTTCTAGTTGCATAGGTGCTCCTTGTGGTCTTGGGCAAGCCTCCATTGTCCATGTTCCCTGTAAAAGAGTTATCTCCAAGTTATAGTGCCCTGTTCAATGTAATTTCAGTTTGTTCAATGTAAACCATCTTGATATCATAAAAGGCAGTATATAAGAAATGTTAAATAAATAAGACAAGGCAGATGAAATTTAATGTGGAAAAGTGCAAAATTATGCACTTAGGAAAGAACAACCCAAACTTTGGTTACCACCTTAGAAACCACCACCCAGGAAAACGATTTAGGCATTATTGTGGATAATATGTTGAAACCCTCTGCCCAGTGTGCAGTGGGGGCCAAGAAAGCAAATAGAATGCTAGGTATCATAAGGAAAAGAATGGAGAATAAAACCAAGTATATTATAATGCCTCTGTATCAATCCATGCTTCAACCACACCTTCTGTGCAATTCTGGCCGCTGTATCTTAAAAAGGATATAGTGGAATTAGAAAAGGTACAGAGAAGAGCCACCAAAATGGTAGAGGGTTTGGAAGGATACCCCTATGAGGAAAGGCTTAAAAGATTAGAGCTCTTCAACTTGGAAAAGAGAAGACTGAGGGGAGATATAATAGAAGTGTATAAATTAATAAATGGAGTGGAACAGGTAGAGTGTAGGGTGGTTGTTTAAGCCATCAAAAAGTAGAAAGACTAGAGGACACACAATTAAGTTACAATGTAACCCATTTAAGACTAATAAGAGAAAATATTTTTTCACTCAACATGTAATCAAACTCTGGAATATATTACCAGAGGATGTAGTAAAAGCTGTTAGTGTAGCTGGGTTTAAAAAGGGTTTGGACAAGTTCCTGGAGGAAAGGTCCATAAACCATTATTAAAGAGGACTCGGGAAATCCACTGCTTACCCACAGGACGAGAATTGTGGAAGCTGTGGACTTTGGTTACCTGCCAGGTACTTATGACCTGGATTGGCCACTGTTGGGCTTGATGGACTGACCCAGTATGGCATATCTTATGTTCTTAGTCACTGGTTCATTAACTCCCAGAGAGGACTCCAGAGGCATCTGCTCTATCTCCACTGCATCTTCCTTTCTGAGCTGTAGCACAGGTCCCGGCTGCTCTTCTCCTGCCACTTGCTCTCTGTGTACTTCCTGGCTTTCCCCCCCTTGCTAGCCCAGGGACAAATGACTTGAATTCTTTCCTCTGCCCCCCCCTCAGTTCCACCCTCCCCCAGGTGTTCTCCTCCTAATTAAATCACCTTCCTGTAACAGGGGCCTTCCTATCCCAAGGGATTGTAGGGTGTCTGACCCTGCCACTATACGTGTGGTCACATCATGGTTATTATGATTTTTAGGATACACCCCTAATGGAATAGAATGCAAAACACTGACCATAGTCAAGTGTTTCTATGGAATTGATTTTGAAGCATGAAGATAAGTGCTCATATTTATTATTTTCAAAAGCACTTTGAAATGGATAAAAATTAAATGAAGTTAACCTATGAGGAAGGAATCTTAGTAACCATTAGGTGCCTTGTCAGGAGGTTAGCCTTGGTTAAATACGTAAAAAGTGTATTAAGGACACATTCTGAGGGTTTTTTCTCCCTTAAGTAATTTTTCCCTGATTTTTAGGGAGAATTTGTTTCTGTTGTGCATCACATGTTGTGACCACAATAATTTTTTCGGTAACTGAATTGTTTGATGACTATGGTAACTGTCATTAAAGTCTAATTTTAAAGTGTCCGGCTATCCCAAAGGTAATCAGATCCATACAACTTATCCCTAGGGGTAAGCAGTGTTTTTTTCTTGGTTTATGGACTTTTCCTCCATACATTTGTCCAAACCTTTTTTTAACCTTTTTTGAGACCAGATTATGACCATAGTATGTGACATATTTTTTAAATATAAGTCCCTCTTTCTGTGTGGTCCTCACAGCTGTGTCTAGTGGCTTGGCAGGCAAGGGGGACACTAATCCAATGAGCCTTTTTACAGTCTTTTATTCTTGGGCTCCTGGATTTTAATATCAGGGCTCTTTTGGTGGGGACGAGCATACACCTGGAGGCCCTTGACACTTGATACTCTCACATGTCTCCCTTCTCAAATAAATGAAATTGTGTTCTGAACAAAGGGTTTACATAAACTTTAGGGTCACTGAGAAATAATAACAATAATTGGCAGAAGCAGCAACCAAGAACTATGTTACAAGCAGTTAGCTCCTTCTCTTTTGTCAAAATTGGTTACAGGTGAATTACTCCATTCTCCCCTTAATTATGTAGGTTAGCACACCCCAATTATTCTTTATCTTAGGCTGAGCAGTTACTCCACTCTTCACCACTTCTGCACCTTTGTTACTTATTCTGGTTTCACTGAGTGGGAATCCCTCTCTCCTGTTTCTAGTGCTCTTTCCCAATGTACCTGAAGCTGGTGATTATGCAGACAGAGGTCCCTGATACTGTGCTGGCTCACTCCTGGATTTGGTGTTACTGGTGCAGGACCGTACCTAGCCCTGTGCGAGTGGTGCGGCCGCACAGGGCTCAAAAGCTTAAGGGGCACATTTCGGCTGTCTGCCATTGCCTGCCGCCACCACTTTTTCTTCTCTCAGCGGCAGCAGGCAATGGCAGACAGCCAAAATGCGCCCCTTAAGCCTTCTCACGGCATGCTTAGTGTGCCGGTGACTTGCACATCGGGTGCGCACTTCTTCTCTCCTGCCTCCATAAAGTGGCTAGATGGAGGTGCGGGGGGGGGGGGGGGCGCCCGATGTGCAAGTCACACAGGGCGTATTTCACGATCGATATGGCACTGCACTGGTGTATGATAAGTGCTTGCATTCCTCTTTTTTTCCTGAGAACTAGTGGCTTCTGTAGATGCAGATCCCTGGAACTTCTCTGCAGGGCTTAAAGCTGAGTTGTTGGTGCTGTTCTTGGAACCTCTCTCACAGGCAAAGACTCTCTTCTTGAAACAGTGGAGTGCTGGCAGGTTTTGCACAGACATCAACAGTGGGGTGCTGGCAGATTTTGCACAGACATCTGTTCGATGTTGAGCTGGACAGATCTAGGGGTACCTTAAAGGGTTCAGAGCGCTTCTCTAAAGGATTCCAGCAATTCTGTGAAACTTTGGATTGGCATGACTGCTGGTAGATTCTTCATCCCCGGGAGAGGAACTTTACTCATATATCCCAAGCACATGGTACAGGTTCTAGAATTATTCATTTCTAGTAGTGCATTTTCCACAGTATGGCGGGCAGAGATTGCAACCCTGGAGGCAACCACACCTCAATTTGGGTGGATCAGCAGTGAGAGAAGAGACTTGGGGCCTTTGAATGAAGAGATTCTCAGCCCGCTTATATGGAGATGAGGAATTTACTTGTTATTTGCACCAGAGATGGGCTGAGTATGAGCAACACAATGAGGCACATAAGGATAACCCTCTGCTCTTTTGAGAGGCCATGAAAGTGGTAATTGCATTTGTGATGGGTAAGCAACATGCGATGGATTGAGCCCTGCTGAGATTGGCGTGCCAAGTGTGCAAGTTATGCCAAAGGGTAAAACAGAAAACCAGTCATGCCAAAGCGTAAAACAGAAAGTCAGTCAGCCCAGGGCTGAACTATCGGCAACTTTGACAGAGTTAAATACACTCATCCACCAGAGGGTGCATAAGTCTATGCAATATTATAAATTGAAAGTATATCGATATGAGGACAAGGCTAGAAAATTGATGTCTTTTATTATTTAAGGACTGAAATGGATTGAGATATGTTTATTTATTTGTTTATTTATTTAACAAACACTTTAATGCCGCATCCTCCCAAGGATTGGATGCGGTTTACAAAGAACCAGTGATGCAAGGCATGACAGATGGGCATATCTAGTCTTAATACATGGAACATTTGGAAACTTTTTACAAGTAACTTTTTACATGTAACATTATAACTATGTACAGGCAGTACAAATTACATTCCAGGTTGCTTGCGTGGAAACCAATCTGAACTGGTTAATTTACAAGGGAGTGGAGTCTCATCTATGTACAAAGTGGGATGTTTGTTAGTTACAGTGTTAGCTTGGACTTGCTTTTAGTTTCTTGTCCGTTATCCCTTGTCTATTTGTATGTCAGTGTTAGTGTTAATCTGTGTGCCATAGTGTTTCTTGTTATAGATGTGTTTTTAATTTTTTACAGAAGTCCCTAATGTCAGTAAGTTGTCTGATGTCCTCTGGAAGATCATTCCAGAGAGTGGGGGCTGAGTGTGAAAAAGCCCTATTGTTGGTGAGTTTCTTAGCTTTTGTAAATTCTTTTGGTGTCTCTATTTTATTTGTGTTTTTACTCCTTTGGCTGCGTGTAGGTATGTCCTTGGAGACTAAAGTGTTTAGTGTCAATGGTGCAAGGTTGTTTATTAGTTTGAATGTAGTTACTAGAATTTTATATTTTATCCTGCAGTAGATTGGGAGCCAGTGAAGCTTAGCTAGTATGGGCGTAATGTGTTCCATTGTTCGGGTCTTCATTATGGTTCTGGCTGCTACATTTTGTGCTAGCTGGAGTCTTTTAAGATTTTGTTTTGAGATGCCTTGAAGGATTGTATTGGCAAAGTCAAAGTGGGGTGTAATAATTGCATGGATTATTGTTATGAAATCATGTAGGTGAGCCAGCGGGCGTAGTTGTTTCGGAGTCTTTAGTTTATAGTGTATTTTTTTTGTTGTGTTTCTGATGTGTGATTCCATACTGAGGTTCTTGTTGAGTATCACTCCTAGATAGTTAACTTCTGTTTTTGTTTTGATCTCATGGTTCTGCAGGACGATTGAAGCTGGGGGGGGTTGTACATTTTGTTCCTTGTGACGTATATGACATCTGTTTTTGTGTAGTTAATGTGTAGATTATGATTATTTAGCCATGTTGTGAGTTCGTTGAAACACGCTGTTATTAATTGCATTGGTGGGTTTGGGATCTTGAATGGAAGGTATATCATTAGATCGTCCGCGTAGATATGGTATTGGACGCAGAAATGTTTGAAGATATTGCAGATTGGTTGAAGGTAAAAATTAAAGAGGAGTGCCGAGAGGGCATATCCCTGTGGGAGGCCTTGCTCTTGCTTGAATGTGTTTGACGTTTGGTTGTTAATTCTCACTGTTTGTGCTCTGTTACTTAGGTATGAGGTAAACCAGTTGTGTACTGTGGAGCTTAGTCCTATTTGTTGAAGTCTGTTTAACATTGCTGTATGGTTAACGCTGTCGAACGCTGCAGAGATGTCTAGAAAAAGTAAGATGAATGCTTGTTTTGAGTCATCTATTCCTCTTATCAGTGTTTCGAAAAGGACTGTAAGTAGCGTTTCGACTCCATGGAATGGGCGGAAGCCATATTGCTGTTCATCAAGTGGGGCCACTGTGTCAAAGTGATCCTGGAGTTGGGTTTGGACTACTTTTTTGATTAGCTTGGCCATGAAGAGTATGCTCGATATGGGCCTGTATGAGTTAGGTGCTCGATATGGGCCTGTATGAGTTAGGTTTTGTCGAGGTTGCCATTTTTGGGAATTGGGCGTATTTATGCTTGTTTGAGGGGTGGTGGTAAGTACCCTTTTTTTGAGGGATAGATTGATCATTGGGAGGATGAATTGTGATAGTACTGGTAGCGTCTTTTTTATCCAGTCTACTGGACATGGGTCTAGGTAGGATTTGGTAGTGTTTATGTTAGATATTATTGACTTGAGGGTGTCCTTGGATATCTGGTTGAATTCTGACCAGGTATTAATCTTGTCAGGGTGTGTTTGGTTGTGTGTTATTGCAGGTGGTGTTTGCAGTTTTGTCTTGTTCATGTAGTAGAGAGCTAGCATTTGTGATGATATATCAATTATCATTTCATTTGAGTTGTACGCGTTGTTGGTTAGGTTTTGTACAATGCTAAACAGTTCTCTAGGTCGATTTATAGACTTAGCTAGTATGCTGGCATAGAGGTTTTCTTGGCACTGTCTGTTGTCTCTTTGTATATGTTTGTATATGTATTTGTATATGTGGCTGCCATGGTAAGGCCAAATGGAATTTTGACCACTAGTTCAGTAGAGAGTGGGGCAGAGTTTAGGGAATTTTACTGTGCTCTTTAAGGACACTGAGGAAAAGAGTGGCCAGGCACATTTGAGACAAACTGGGATCCTGCAATTGATAGCACAGCAGCAGGAGACCTTGAATGACCCAATAGCAATTGAAGAGATCCAGCATGATATAAAGCAGGCAGTCTTACCGGGAAAGATAGTTTGCTGTATCTAAGCTATTCTATTATACAACCAGAAGATACAGTGAAATAATTTTTTGTTACAATCTTGTTCACGTGGAGGCCATTTCCAATTGGGGCATATCCGGGCTGTCTGGATGTCCAAAATATGGATGGCCATAATGTGTACCCGATTCTGCACCTGGGGGAGCTAGACATTCCCGTGAGTGCAGAATTGGGCACTTAGCTGGGCCAGATGTGCCCTGATTCTGCTGTGCTGAACATCCATCAACCTCTCCTGCTAGCCTTCTTTATGCTCCTGCTGGAGCCCTGGTGCTGTAGCGTCTAATTGTCAAGGCACCGGAAGACCATATAGGAGTGCTGAAAGGCCTGACACCGTCCCGCTCTTCTTTCCCCACTGCCTAATGCTTGGCAGGGGCAGCCAGGGCCGGGATCGGGTGGCAGAGACTTACCTCTGGCTGCCCTGGAACTTCTGTGGGCCTGCGTGCCCCAATCCCGAATGCACATAGGACTTATTTCACCTCCAAGGTGGAATAAGTCCCTCTTCCATCCTGTCAGTGCCAGACGTACAGGGCCATGACCTGAATAGGTCCTGTACATCCGGGTTGTGCGGCCTGCCCCCGCTCCGCCCACTCTCCACCCTGTCACTGCCCCTTCCTGCCTCTGTCCAGAGCTCTCTGCACAAAGGCTCTGAACATAAGAACATAAGAACATAAGATATGCCATATTGGGTCAGACCAAGGTCCATCAAGCCCAGTATTCTGTTTCCAACAGTGGCCAATCTAGGTCATATGTACCTAGCAGTTTCCCCAAGGGACACAGGTTCCACAATGCTTGTATTGCTTCAAAAATTGATATCCTGGGTCCCTTCTTAATAATGGTTTATGGACCTTTCCTCCAGGAACTTGTCCAAACCTTTTTTAAACCCAGCTACACTAACAGCCTTTACTACATCCTCCGGTACCAAATTCCAGAGTTTGATTACACGTTGAGTGGAAAAATATTTTCTTTTATTAGTCTTAAATAGTTTACCCTGTAGCTTCATTGCATGTCCCCTAGTCTTTCTATATTCTGAAAAGGTAAACAATCGATCTACGTTTACCCGTTCCACTCTGTTCATTAATTTATAGACTTCCATCATATCTCCCCACAGCCGTCTCTTTTCCAGGTTAAAGAGCCCTAACCTTTTTAGCCTTTCTTCATAGGAGTATCTTTCCATCCCCTTTACCATTTTGGTGGCTCTTCGCTGAACCTTTTCTAAAATCGCTATATCATTTTTAAGATACGGCGACCAGAATTGCACACAATATTCAAGGTGCGGTCTCACCATGGAACGATATAGAGGCATTATAATATCTTTTGTTTTATTTTCCATTCCTTTCCTTATCATACCTAGCATTCTATTTGCTCTCTTGGCCGCCGCTGCACACTGGGCCGAGGGTTTTAACATGGTATCCACAATGACGCCTAAATCTTTTTCCTGGGTGGTGGTTCCCAATGTGGAACCTTGCATCGTGTAACCATAGTTTGGGTTGTTCTTCCCTAGGTGCATAACCTTGCACTTGTCCACATTAAATTTCATCTGCCATTTTGATGCCCAGTCTTCCAATTTATCAAGATCCTCTTGCAATTTTCCACAATCCTCTTGGGTTTTAACAACTTTAAATAGTTTTGTGTCATCTGCAAATTTGATAACCTCACTTGTTATTCCACTTTCCAGGTCATTTATGAATATGTCAAAAAGCAGCGGACCCAGCACAGATCCCTGGGGTACACCACTATTCACCTTTCTCCATTGGGAAAATTGGCCATTTAGCCCTACCCTCTGCTTTCTATCTTTTAACCAGTTCCTGATCCACAATAGTAGACTGCCTCCTATCCCATGACTCTTTAGTTTTGCCAAAGGTCTCTGATGAGGGACCTTGTCAAAGGCTTTCTGAAAGTCCAGATACACAATATCAACTGACTCACCTTTGTCTACCTGTTTATTCACACCTTCAAAAAAACATAACAGATTAGTAAGACAAGATCTTCCTTGTCTAAAGCCATATTGGCTGTCTCCCATTAGGTCATGACTATCTACATGCTGAGTAATTTTATTCTTTATGATGGTTTCTACCATTTTTCCCAGTACTGATGTCAGGCTCACCGGTCTGTAGTTTCCCGGATCACCCCTGGAACCCTTTTTAAAAATTGGTGTTACATTGGCAATCCTCCAATCTTCAGGTATTAGAGATGATTTTAATGATAGTTCACAGTATACTAATAGCAGGGATGCAATCTCGTATTTCAGTTCTTTCAACACCTTTGGATGTATACCATCCGGCCCAGGTGATTTGCTACTCTTCAGCTTATCTAATAGTTGTAGTACATCTTCCCGATGTATCGATATTTCCTTCAATTCTTCCGCACCTTTAAATACCACTTCAGTCATGGGTAACATCCCTACATCTTCCTCAGTAAAGACTGAAGCAAAGAATTCATTCAGTCTCTCCGCTATTGCCTTGTCGCCTCTTAGTGCTCCTTTAACCCCTTTATCATCTAATGGACCAACTGACTCTCTCACAGGTTTTTTGCTACGAATGTTCTTGAATTCATTCAGTCTCTCCACTATTGCCTTGTCGCCTCTTAGTGCTCCTTTAACCCCTTTATCATCTAATGGACCAACTGACTCTCTCACAGGTTTTTTGCTACGAATGTACTTGAAAATGTCTTTACTTCGCGTTTTTGCTTCTGCAGCAAGCTTCTTCTCGAATTCTCCCTTTGCCTGCCTTATCAATGCCTTGCATTTGACTTGCCAGTGCTTGTGCTTTTTCCAGGTTTCGTCATTTGGCTCTTTTTTCCATTTCCTGAAAGATGCTTTTTTGGCAACAGCCTCTCTGACCTCACCTTTAAACCATGCTGGCAGTTTTTTGGACTTCCTTCCACTTTTCTTAAAGCGTGGAATACAGCTGGTCTGGGCTTCCAAGATAGTATTTTTCAACAACAGCCAAGCCTGATGTACGTCTTTAACCTTTGCAACTGCTCCTTTTAGTTTTTTCTTAACTGTTTTCCTCATTTTATCATAGTCTCCCTTTCGAAAGTTAAAAGGTAGTACTGTGGATTTCCCTACTATCCCTCCTCCACTAATTAAATCAAAGGTGATCATGCTATGATCACTATTGCCAAGTGGCCCCAACAACCTTATCTCTTGCACTAGATCTGGGGTTCCACTAAGGATTAGGTCTAATATGGCTTCCCCTCTGGTCGGTTCATGAAGCAGTTGCTCCAAGAAGCAGTCATTTATTTCATCTAGGAACTTTATCTCCCTAGCATGTCCTGACGTGACACTGACCCAGTCGATACCGGGGTAGTTGAAATCACCCATTATTATTACTGCACTGTAACTTTTGTTAGCTTCCTTGATTTCTTTGAGCATTTCATCATCCATTTGGTCATTCTGGCCAGGCGGTCGATAGTGCACCCCCACTGCCATTTCCTTCCCCCTTTTACATGGAATTTCAATCCATATAGATTCTACAGCAGATTTTGTTTCCTGCAAAACTTTAATCCTTTCTGACTCAATGCCCTCTCTAACATAGAGCGCAACACCTCCACCAATTTGATCAACTCTATCATTACGATATAGTTTGTACCCAGGTATCACAGTGTCCCACTGGTTGTCCTCCTTCCACCATGTCTCTGATATTCCAATCATATCTAACCTTTCATTTAGTGCTATATATTCTAACTCTCCCATCTTATTTTTTAGACTTCTAGCATTTGCATACAAACATTTTAGAGACTGTATTTTATTCATATTAATTTGGCTATTGTTAGACATGGGTAATTTGGGATCTTTAAGCTCAGTCTGCTCCATACTTGAGGGCATTTGGGCTAGTTTACTCTTTTGTGGAACCTCTCTGCTTTTGGTAGTATCCTTCAAAGATACATTCTTCCGAACCATCTGCTCTTGGGCGACTGTCGGCTTTCCCCTAATATCTAGTTTACAAGCTGCTCTATCTCCTTTGTGTGTGAGCTAAATGTGCAGGCCCTGTTTGTAATAGCAGCTGTGAGGGGTGGGAGGGAGGACGAAGATACCAATTCTCACGCATTAGGAGTGCGTTATACTCATGAAAGGTTCTCTCACTCTTTGAGACCCTTCTTTCACTCATTAGAACCTCAGACCTTGTGCACCAAACCTAGTCACCAAATTTACAAGCAAAGTTGTGTTCACTTACCTGCAGAGGCTTCTTCCATTCTGGAAAAATATTTTACAGGCAGTTTAACTGCCCATAAAACAGACCTGAAAACCCATAGAAAGTAGCATTTCCATTAAATACACCCATCCCACCTAATCAAATGTTTTTTCATCATTGAAACTAATCAATAAGGCCCCTCTACCCAGACCATTGAGGCCAGCAATCTGCGGAGATTAAGAACTGAGTATTGATCTCTCACAAAGCTAACTTGGCCTTCCCATACCAGGTCCGGAATTACCCTAGCCATCCTTTTAGTCAAGATCTTCACCAATCCCTTATGGCTGAAATTGAGCAAGGATATTGGCCAATAGGATGCTGGCATTCGGGGATCTTTGCTGGGTTTTGGTATCACCATGATTAACGCGTGATCCCCTCCAGGAACAAAAGAACCAGACACTACCAACTGATCATAAGCTGTATGAAGTGATAAACAAACTTTAGAATTTAAGATCTTGTACATTTCACTTCCATACCCATCACCACACTTCCCGAGCTCCGCATTTGGAAACACCTACATGCAGAACGAGGAACTATAAGTGCACTCTTTCCATGTTTTACATGCAGAAAATGCTTTTTAACCCCCCTCTCCCCCCATGAAGTCCAGGCAATTTTAAAACAAGCCATTTCCAAGCATAAACTGCTGTTATATCCATGGAAATGTCTTTAAAAATTATCCCCCTAAATTTATGCTTTTGACGCTTTTAACCTGATTGTATATGTGTTTCTGATGTAAATACTATTAGTTCTAGGATACAGTCACTGGCTGAATGAAAGTTGCTATAGGCAGTAAATCCAAATAGCTGTTGTGTGACTTACTTCCTCATGTCTAGCTCTCAATGAATATTTATGAAGTTTGGTGCTGGCCAGTATTGTATGAGGAATCTTAGTACTGATGTTAAGAAACTAATCAGCTCAGTGCTGGATGACATGAGTTACAGATCAGCTGATGGAAGTCTTGGCAGGCAGCCCAGGTGGCTGGCAGTGATGGGACAGTCTTGCCCTCTCTCAATGCAAATGCTTTTGATATAAGATCTGATGGCAGGAAGAAGAGGCCACAAATTCCAGAAGGTTTGTGATCTCAGTGAAATGAAGGCTGACAATAAAAATTAAAATAATGATGCCATCTTAGTGAATAAAGACTGCAGTTAAATATGTCTCTATCACACAAATGTGGTCAGAAATCAGTGTGATTATTTCCTATACACAAGATAAAGTGAACGAGTATCAGTCAGAGCCTCAGCGGATAATATGGCGAAGAAGAGAGATTAATTGGTGTCAAGTAGGAGTTAGAAAAGGATCAGCTGATGCTGGAAGATTTAGACCGCAGGAAACATTTTATTGCTGCCTTTCCCATTGAAAGCATAGCATTGTTATTCGATAGTCGACTGCCTTTCTTTGTGCCAGTCTCTCTGAAGCTTTTAGTAGGGAATAAATGTGAATAATTAGCATTGCATTTGGACGCCTGGAGCCCAGCAGTCTGGAATATTAAATAGCTATGCAGAACAGGGATTGTTTGAAGCTCTTCATAATTATATTTTTTCATGAGAAGTGCTTGGAAGACAGCTTTTATTATTTTATTTTTAAGAAAGCTTCATGAAACCACTCAATTTGCTTTTCAAGCTTTGAAATCAATATTCCCCAACCTCAAAATATTTGATAACAGTGAGGAGGAGATAGAGTATGTGTGTGTTTGAGCACATTTGCATGATTTGCAGGGAGAAGAAAATACTTCTGGACAGGGTCACTCACATTCCACTCTATGTGTCATGCTAAGGATATTGGATGTTTGGATACCTATGGTGTGGGTGGTATAACAAATTTTTAATAAACATAAACATAAATATAAACTAATATTTACAACACATTTTGTGGTTGGCAGCTTTTTTTCTTCCTCTATTTTGCTTTAGCCACCAACATGATCTTAAAGGAGGTTTTTAAACTGTATTCTTGGCTATTTTGACAGACTTCTTTTTTTTTTTTTTAATGTGGAGCCCTAGAGACAGGGTGAGGTTGATTTTGTTGTTTTTGCTATTTGTTACTTTAAGATGTATGATGTCTTCAAAAAAAATCTTTATTTTCAGATGAAGCAATGCATTTTCTCTGACAGCAATGTAAACGCACAGTGTTCCCACACCTCTATCTTTGCATTGACAAGACTTGAATAATAAGTACCATCGTCAGGGGAAAATTCAGATTTACAAGCTTGACAGGTACTTCATAATGGCTCTTTAGCAAAAACTGTGGTGGGTGGAGCTCCCACATATATTCTTAATTTATTGAACCTGTCAAACTGAATTCTAATGAAACCATTAGATTGAAAAACTTAGACAAGATGTGTCAAATGTTTTTCATCTCCACAGTATGCGTGAAAGAAAATATGAGCATACAATTTATGACAAACCCATTAAAATATGAAGTCTACAAGTATTCCAAAGCTACTTTTTAGTTTCTTACTTTGTAATTAGAGCGAACTAGTCTTCAGTTCTATTAACTGATGCTATGTACAATAGGAGCCTGAAATTTCCACATACTTTAGAACTAAAAAACAGCTATTGACAATTGTGGTCAACATTATTGGCACCCTTGGAGTTCAACCCCTTAATGTCCAATAGCTCCTAAAAAAATGGACAGTGAAATAGCTGTGGACTATATATGCACACATATTTGACACATAAAAGAATCAAATAAAACAAGACCAATTTAAAAAGGAAATAGTATAAAAACTGGGACATTGCTAGGACATGATTATTGGCACTCTTATAAACAATTCAAATCAGTTTGAACAGAAGAAGAACATTTCCATTGCAGTAAAATTAGTTACACCTGTGATCAATTGTCAGTACTCACATGACTTAAATCAACCAATGAATGATGGTTCTAATGTTTAAATGCTCTAATGTCTAGTGGAGTGGAGGAGTGGCCTAGTGGTTGGGGCAAGGTACTACAGGCCGGAAGGTCAGGGGTTCAAATCCCACTAGAGGACAGCAACCTTGGGCCGGAAGGACTGGGGTTTCTAGTCCCACAGGTGCTCCTTGTGGTCTTGGGCAAGCCACTTAACCCTCCATAGTCCATGTTCCCTGTAAAATAGTTATCTCCAAGTTATAATGCCCTGTTCAATGTAATTTCAGTTTGTTCAATGTAAACTGCACTGATGCAGAATAGCACGGTATATAAGAGAATTAAATAAATAAATAAAATTGCCACATTCACTTCCCTGTTCCAATTTCATAATGGTGAAGGCAAGAGAGTTACCTGAGACAGAAAAGCCATTCTCACCAAACATCAGACTTCAAAGGGGTACAAGGCCATCTCCAAAGACCTTGGGATTCCTGTATCTACAGTAAGCAATGTTATTAAGAGGTTGTCTGTTAAGAACCTTCCAGGACATGGTGGGAAGAGGAAAATTAATCCAAGAAGACTTCGCAGGTTAGTGTGTACTGTTGGAAAAGCACTACGTATAACATCCAAAGAGCCTAAGACTGACCTGGAGCAATCTGGAGTGGTAGTTTCAATGCGCACCATACGACATGCACTAAACAAGGGACTTCATGCATGACGGCCAAGGAGGACCCTGCTGCTCAAAGACAAATATAAAAAGGCATGCCTGACATTTGCCCAAACCCACCTTGAGAAACCATAATCCTTCTAGGAAAATGTTCTGTGGACACATGAAAACAAACTTGAGCTCTTTGACAATGCAGACCAGCAATACATTTACAAGTGAAGAAATGAAGCTTATAAGGAAAACAGTACCCTTCCTATAGTTGAATATGGTGGAGGTTCCATAATGTTGTGGGGCTGCTTTGCTGCTTCAGGAAGTGGAGGTCTGGAAAGTATTAAAGGAATCATGAAGTCAGGGGACTACCAAAGTATTTTGGAGTGAAATGTGCTGTCTAGTGTCAGAAAACTAGGTCTGGGTCGAAGATCATGGGTCCTCTAGCAGACAGTGACCCAAAACATACATCTAAAAGTACAAAAGAATGTTTAAAAAGGAACAATTGGACTATTTTAAACTGGTCAGCAAGGAATCTTGATCTCAATCCAGTTGAGAACCTTTGGAAAGAAATGAAATCTGCCATTGGTAAAAGGAATTCTGGATACATTCATGAGCTGGAACAAATCACAGTGGAAGAGTTTGGAGAAAATCACACGGCACCGGATTGGTAGGTGGCGCTCGGGTGCGTACAAGGGGTATGTGCGCCCGTGAGAGTCCCGGGTCGGATCTCGGGCACCATGGGAGCGGGCCTTCATTGTTACGGTGGGAGGGGGGGTAAGGGGGGCTCTAACCCTTTTGCTTCCTATTGCAGAAGAGGTCGTTGGTGGCAGTGCGGCTGTTGGGCATCCACCTCAGGCTGGCTGCTTCAGGAATTTGGCTTTGCTGGATGGGGTAACGCAGCATGCGATGGGGGCAGCTGATTGCCTGTGTTCAGGCAAAGATCGAACAGCAACAGCGGCCGATCGGGCTCCTGATCCACTTGGGCGGCAATGATCTGTCGTGCTGGTCATGCCGGCAGCTTATTAGAACTGTGCAGAGGGACATCAGACTGTTGCGTGAATTGCTTCCAGGGGTTGCCATTATTTGGTCAGACATCATTCCACGCCCTGCGTGCTGGCTCCAGCGGCGGTGGTTGCGGGGCCTGGTGAAGATTAATAGGCAGATAGGGCGTTGGGTGATGCAGACCGGTGGGTTTCAGGTGTTGCACCCTTGGGCTGAGGTTAAGTGTGTGGGGTTGTACCATTTGGATGGTGTGCACCTTGCCCCGGTGGGGCAAGACCTGTTACTGAACGACTGGCAAGAGGCACTCGAGGGTTGGCATTGGTCGCAGCTGGTTTTGGGGGGGGGGGGGCGGCACAAGGATAGGGGTCTATCTTGTGCCGGTGGCGGGGTAGTGAGCTGGCGCTCGCTGACCTGACGGAGCATTGGCGGCTGATGCCGCTTTGCAGGGGAGCGGTGTGCTCCTTAGGTAGGGAGAGACATCACTGTTGGGGTCTCTGCCCGGAGGAAGGCAACTGGAGCCGGCCTTTGCTAATAGCACGGCGAGGCGGACGGTAGGGGGAACGGGGTGGATGATGCACCACCTTGCTAAAAACGGCTGGTGGGGAGCATCATCCGGATTGGGGTGTGGGGGGCGGGAGTTATTGTGTGGAATTAAGAACGTTGAGTTGGCCCATGTTGGGCCAGTGTTGGTTTATGGTCTATGTAGCTGCAACCAATAAAAGATTGCTATGCCAAAACCTCAATGAATGCGTGTTCTGTGCATGGGGCAACGATGAGTGGGAAAAAGGGGGAAGGGGGTTGGAGCAGAGGGGCGGCTGAGGTTCTTATGGGGTATGCAGGGTCGGACATCCGGATACCTCGGTTACTACCAGAAGACAGATGTATGAAACTTATAGATGGCTACCAAAAAACGTTTGGAGGTTGTCATCACCGCCAAGGGTTGTGCAAACAAATATTTGTGAAGGGTGCCATTAATCCTGTCCAAGTCATATTTTGTTTTTTTCTCAGAAATTACTACATCCAAGTTGCACAAACATCTTTTTTTTGTTGTATACCTTTTAACATATAATTAAAATATTCAGATGACATACAGTTGGAATATTTCCAATTATTTCTCAAGATGTATACAACATACCTAAAATGCAAGGGTGCCCATAATGTTGAACTGTATGTTTCTTGTGCTAATTTAAGTGCTTAGACAGTATTGCGTGATTCCGAGGCACGAATAGCGGGGATGGATGTCCATCCCTGCTATCCGGCCCCTCTGCCGATCCCGACTAACTTTCTGCACAGAGTTAGGGCGGAGTTAGGGCGGGCAGTGGGTGGTCTATGGCCCTGGACATAGAGGGCCGATTCCAATATCGGCCCTGTACGTCCGGGGCTGGTTGCCTGTACGGACAGCTTATTCCACCTCTGAGGTGGAATAAGTTCCCCTAGTCAGCGGGGATGGCAGGCGCAGGGTACAGTGAAGGTGGGAGGGGGCAGAGGAGATTCCCCGCAGCCTGACCCTGGCCTTGGGAGGCCAGATCGGGGTCGGGCTGTGGGGAATGAAGATTCTTGTCCAGCGGATGGGGATCACAGCTCCATTCAGGGTCCCAGCCTGCACGTACAGGCCAGGAAGCAATTCTGATGCCATGGGGCTAGACGTGCCCTGCGGGATCAGATTCCCATCTAATACTGTGGGTCCAATTCCGACTGGGAGCACAGAGGGCTGGGACATCCAGGACAGAATCGGGCCCCAAGTGTCTGAAGCTTGCTATATGTGAGTTTTGAACTGTTTTAATTTAATTTTAATTTAATTAGCAGGTTTTTATATACCGCAACTTCCATAGATCAGTTGCGGTTTACAATGAACAACAATGAACAAGCAAGGCTGTTTTACAAGGAACGGCAGTAAACATCAATGCTGTTTTTACATATAACAGTGTAAACAGTAATGGGCTCAAATCTAACAGTAACAGATTGGTAGAATTGAGAACTATATACAGTGAACATGTTTGGAACTATAATACAATTTTAATTAGAAATCTCTGGATATCTTACAAGGTTTTAGTACATATTCCAGTTCGAGGAACTGTTGGTGAAAGACATTAATTTTTCCTTCAGGGAATTGCCTAATGAAAGTGTTACTGACTGACTGAAATAGCCAATGCAATAAAATGGGGGGATAAGACATTTTTCAGATATATTAGTGAGAAGAGGAAGGGCAAAAGTGGTATTGTCAGACTCAAGGGTGCAGGGGGGGAATATGTAGAAGCTGATAAGGATAAAGCGGAATTGCTTAACAGATATTTTTGTTCTGTGTTCACAGATGAAGAACCAGGAGCAGGACCTCAGAAAACACCCACAAATAGGAACAGAAGCGAGGGACATCTTGAACAATTTTCAAAAGACTGTGTTCGTGAGAAACTAGCTCAACTTAAAGTAGACAAAGCGATGGGACCGGATGGGATACACCCTAGAATACTGAGGGAACTTGGGGACGTTCTAGCAACTCCACTGACTGACCTTTTCAATGCCTCGTTGGAGTCGGGAGTGGTGCCAAAGGACTGGAGAGAGGCTCATGTGGTGCCTTTACACAAAAGCGGAAGTAAGGATGTGGTTGAAAACTACAGGCCGGTTAGTTTAACTTCGGTGGTGAGTAAATTATTGGAAACGCTGCTGAAAGAGAAAATAGTGAGGTTTCTGGAGTCCAGCGGATTACAGGATCCGAGGCAGCATGGATTCACCAGAGGCAGGTCTTGTCAGACAAATCTGATTGATTTCTTTGACTGGGTGACCAGGGAGTTGGACCGAGGGAGAGCTCTAGATGTGGTGTATTTAGATTTCAGTAAAGCCTTTGACACTGTTCCTCACAGGCGACTTATAAACAAACTGAGCACCCTAGGGATGGACCCTAAAGTTACTGCTTGGGTTAGAAATTGGTTGGGTGGGAGGCGACAAAGAGTACAAGTAAATGGAGCTCACTCTGAGGAGAAGGATGTTACCAGTGGTGTGCCCCAGGGATCTGTCCTTGGTCCGATTCTTTTTAACATCTTTGTTAGTGATATAGCGGAAGGGCTGTCGGGTAAGGTTTGCCTCTTTGCGGATGATACCAAAATCTGCAATAGAGTAGACACCCAGGAAGGTGTAGATAACATGAGGAGGGATCTAGCTAAGCTTGAAGAATGGTCTAGAATTTGGCAGCTGGGATTTAATGTTAAAAAATGTAAGGTCATGCATTTGGGCTGCAGCAATCCAAGGGAGCAATACAGTATAGGAGGTGAAGTACTTTTGTCCACTAAAGAAGAGCGGGACCTAGGCGTGGTTGTGTCTGATGATCTTAAAGTAGCTAAACAGGTAGAAAAGGCGACAGCAAAAGCTAGAAGGATGCTTGGGTGCATACGGAGAGGAATGGCTAGCAGAAAAAAGGAGGTGATAATGCCTCTGTATAAGTCTTTGGTGCGACCTCATTTGGAGTATGGTGTGCAATTCTGGAGACCGCACCTTCAAAAGGATGTGAACAGGATGGAGTCGGTGCAGGGGGTTGCTACTAAAATGATTAATGGGCTTCATTATAAAGCATATGAGGACAGACTTAAGGATCTTAATATGTACACCTTAGAGGAAAGGCGGGATAGAGGTGATATGATTGAGATGTTTAAATACCTCCGTGGCATAAATGTTCAGGGAGAGAGCCTCTTTCAATTGAAAGCAAGTTCTGCTACGAGGGGACATGGGATGAGGGTGAAGGGAGATAGATTCAGGAGTGATATGCGGAAATATTTCTTTACGGAAAGAGTAGTGGATCCGTGGAATAGTCTCCCAGTGGAGGTGGTAGAGATGAGGACAGTAACTGAATTCAAAAAAGCATGGGACCAACACAGAGGATCTCTAAAGGTAAAAAGTGGACTGTTGTAGTTGTTGTTATGGAAGGGCCTTGTGGTCTTTTTCTGTCGTCATGTTTCTATGTTTCTATGTTGAGGAGGGGTTTTCAGATTCCTTTTGGAGGTTATAAAGTACTTATTGCCCTGCAAGCTCATTTTCAATGAGAAATAGCCCATATAGTTTCCCTTGGAAAAACTGCCTTGCTTGATTCACAAATACCAAATTTTCCAAGGATTTTCTGCCTCCTCTTTGGGTGGGTTGGATCTGCAGGAAAAAGTATGTATGAAGATATGAAAATCAAATCTCTATGCCTATTTTTACTTCTCTGACCTCCTCTAGCTCGACTTTTAACCACATGTAGGCCGGTTAATTTTGAAAGGCTTCTTTTACACAAGGCTTCAGTTAGTGATCCGTGGCAAAAACTAGGCCAGCTTTTGGCTCGCCTAGTTTTAGCCACAAATGCTTATCTGGTAGCGGTGCACCATCGCCACTATGCGGTTAGGCGCTATAGCGGTTTCCGTTATGCGCCAAACCTGGATATTCAATGCTGTTGCTGTGGCATTGAATATCCCGGGTTAGGGGTGAGCAGGCAAGCCGTAGTAGCAAATAGTCCCACTAGTTGAATATCTGGCTCCAAGTTTCCAGAGGATTGAGCTAAAGGATTTCCACTCATTGAACAGCTTTTTGTCTATTTTTTAGTTTTCATTCAACAAAGGCATTACTTTTTTATTCAACTAAAATCCAGATTATCCAAGTTCTCTGACCTTGTTCTCTGTAAAACCTAACAGTTTGTTGTTATGGTATGTTGTTATATTGTGAACCGCGCTGATTCTGAATAGAGCGGTATATAAGAGCCTGTAATAAATAAATAAATAAATAAAACTTTATTCAAATGAGTGATTCCTAAGGGAAGAACTAGATTGCTGGTATAACCTTTAAAAAGGAGATAGAGTAGCTTTTAAACTAGAAGCTGAGAGAAAGCCAACACTTGCTGAGGAGCACATGATTCAGAGTAAGGTAATTTCAAGAGAAACTGGCCAAATGCGGAAGTTAAACTATTCCAATAGAAAGGTTATAGTAAAAAATAAAGTGACCTAGGCGTATTTACATATGAACAGACAGAGATAAATGATTCAAATTTATACCATCAACTACTATGCAGGTTGAAAATACAAATCAAAGCCCCCTAACGGTGGTTGTTTGAGAGTGTGCTGAATAAAGTAGAATCAAAGGTAAATGGTTACTGTATGCTGCTGAAGAGGTGTCTGCTGGGGAGGTCAGATGAGGGATGACATTAAAAGAGCAGCCTGCAGTAATAGCTAATGGGCTAGCAGAGTTGGAAAGTAAACATTTAGTTGGAATATGCAAATCACTGCCTGTGCTTAAGGAGCAAGAGTAATATTTGCTCATATTTATATCTCTAGTCCCATGGCCACTCCTTGTGGCTTTGGACAAGCCACTCAACCCTTCATTGCCTCCTGTACACTTAGATTATGAGCCCTTCGGGGACAAGGGAATAAAAAGTACCTTTTAGTATATATATATATATATATATGCATGTAAACCTCTCTGAAGTGCAAGTAAAGGGAGGTATATCAAGTGCCTAAACCATAACCACATTATTAAAATTTAACTTTAAATCTATAGGGAATAGAGTAGGGGATTAAAGTGCCCACACACTAGACAGAGGTTGGAGAAGCAAATTCTGGGGAAGTGGAAATTGCTCACCTTAAGAGAAATGCTATCACTTGGCACTGGCACCTGCAGCCCTGTGCAAAAAAGGCACGGCATTGAATATCCAGATTTGGCACAAAGCAGAAGCCGCTACAAAGCCAAACCAGGTAGTGGTGACAGTACACCATTACCAGGTTAGCATTCATGGCTAAAATTAGGTGAGCCAAAAGCTGGCCTAGTTTTAGCCACGGATCGCTAACCAGATAGCAGTGCAATATCACCACTTCCCAGTTAGCGGCAGTCTCTGTCTCCACTCAACCCCAGAACGCCCCCAACAAGCCTCAATACTAACCGGATAGGTGCCTTTGAATATCCCCTGTTAAGGCATTTACACGATTTACTGGGCTGTAAACCATATAAATGCCTTTTGAATATTGGGCCTTTGGTCTTTATCCTTTTTTGAAGCTTTAATCTTCTCTTCATGTCTCTTCTTGACTAGATGAAGCTTTCTCTCCTACGGGCATGGCCAGCCCTTCTATTGTGTGAGAATGTTGTTTGCACAGGGCCCGTGCTTCAGGGGGCCCTGCGCCAACAACATTCACATATTTGGCACTGGCAGGATCAGCTTTAGAGGGTTCCTGGTAGGCCCCAGCTCACCTCTGACAGCCACAAAGTGAAGAGTGACATTTTTCCTCACTTCGGCAGCTGTGTTCTAGTATAGGCCGCTGGCATGCCGGAAGTCAAAGGGAATTTCCTGTTTCCTGGCACTCAGCGTGCCAGTGGCCTATACTAGAACACAGCTGCCGAAGAGAAGAAAAACGGCGCTCTTCGCTTCGGCAGCTGTCAGAGGTGAGCCGGGGTCTGCTGGGAGCCCTCTAAAGCCAGTTGGACAGCTGCAGGGCTCTTGGGTGGGGCTTGGACTGGAAATGAGCTGAGTGGGGGGGCTTGAATTAGAAATGGGCTGATGGGGTGCTAGGATAGGACTGGAAATAGCTGATGGGGAGCTAGGACTAGAAATGGGCTGATGTGGGGGCTAGGATTAGAAATAGGCTGATGGGGGAGCTTGGACTGGGAATGGGCTGCTGGGGGGCTAGGATAGGACTGGAAATGTCTGATGGGGGCTAGGATTGGAAATGGGCTGAGGAGGTACTTGGACTGGAAATGGACTATTGGGCAGCTAGGATAGGACTGGAAATAGCTGATAGAACTGGGATTGGAAATGGGCTGATGGGGGGCTAGGATAGGACTGAAAAGGGCTGATGGGAGGGCTAGGACTGGAAATGGGCTGATGGGGGGCTAGGATAGGACTGGAAAGGGCTGATGGGGGTTAGGATTGGAAATGGGCTGATGGGGAGGCTAGGATTGGAAATGGGCTGATGGAGGCTAGGATAGGACTGGAAATAGATGATGGGGGAGCTAGGACTGGAAATGGGCTGATGGGGGGCTATGATTGGAAATAGGCTAATGGGGAAGCTAGAATTGGAAATGGGCTGATAAGGGGGCTAGGATTGGAAATGGGCTGATGCAGGGGGATGGGAGAATGGGACTAGAAGGGAACGGATGCTGGGTGGGGCTGAACTAGCTGATGTTGGGAGAGGACTAGAATGGGATGGGGATGGGGCTGGGGGAGTGAGGGTAGAGAGTGGAAAAGATATTTTGTGCGGGAGGGAAGAAAAATCTACGATTGGCCAGGTATTGGGAGAGTAAGTGGGGATTGAGGATGGAGGGGTGAAATTTGAGTGGATGCAAAAGGGATAAAGAAAGTAATGAAGAAAAGAGCAAAAGGGGAAAGATCAGTATGTTAATGCAGATGTAGCAAGAGAATGGAAAAAAAAACTAGAAGAGAGAAGAAAGGACAAATGGACAGCAGACAATGGAGAGTTAGCAGAAGACACAAGAAAACCAGAAGAAAGTGACTGGAGCAATTGCAACTGAAAAATAAAATGCACAAACAACAAAAGGAAGAAAAATACTTTTTTATTTTGAATTTATTAAATGGAATATGTCAGCTCTGGGAAATGTGCATCGTTGACGTCTTTGCGTTTTGTTTAGTACAAGAGGAAATTAATATATAGTTTTATTTCTCCATTGTTGTTGTACATTCCAAGTTTGGCTTTTGGGGTTCCCAGTTTAATTATTGCTTTCCTATTTCTAATTTGTGATACTTTGTTCTTTGTTTGGTGACGGTCAATTTTTTATGTGTAACCGAGCTGAGGTATTCTGTTTATGTAGTTTCTATTTGACAGTGCCACTTGTTCTCTTTCCCCATTAGGAGATGTATTGGTATTCTCTGAGATGTATTGGTTTAATATTTGCAGTGTTGCCTTTTGATAGGTAGGGTATGGTACATTGTGAGTCCTTGTAGTGATGTTATGATACGGCGGGTTTGTTGTGGGTTCTAAATGGGCAGTGTTTCCAGTACTTCTTAATGTGCCTGGTGATTGACATTGTAGTAATGTAGAAATCTGGTAGTCTTTCTTTACCCAGACACTCATTAAGAGGCATTTTTACTAAATGTTAGCACACATTAACATTATGCAAATATTTAATCAAATGAGACTCCCTTATGCAAATGAGGCCCCGCAATGAGTCTCCGCACATGGCCTCACACCCCCCTTGGGCCGTCCCTGCCTATGGGTACTCCAACATTTGGAATCTGTCAGACACTATTCACAAACATATAAAGCTCTCAAAATAGCGACTCAATGATCCAGAAATATAAATGCAACTGCTGTTATTTCACATATGTTCGTTTGTCTTTATATAAAAAAAATGAGAGAAAAAAGACCTCAGTGTGGAAATGAAGGGCTTTTATGGAATTGGCCAAACATTTCAAACCTTTTAATTAATGCCCTTTATAATACTATCATAGGTCTACAGAACTTCTCACAATTTGAAAAAAACTAAATCACACTTACCTTTTATTCATAGTGTCAGTCAATCTTTCATGATTCCCACGTCCCTGCCATTGACAGCGTTTCACTGCTTCAGGAAGTACAGGGACTTCACTATGAAGATAAAACAATATATCATCTTAACTTATTTAAACTAATATATCAAACTCGAAAACAAGCACATATGCATAAATTACATGGCTAAACCTTAAACTTCCTGACACCGTGGGCCTCATGCAGAAATCCGGGTTGCAGGGCTGCACATCCCTGCTGTGGTGTCATCTAGAAGTAAGGAGATCCTGGATTCTCTACAGGGAGAACTATTCAGGCAACTAGTAACAGAATCCACACGTGATGGGGCCAAACTAGACTTAGTGCTTACCAATGGGGAAAGTGTTTCTGATGTTACAGTGGGACATCATCTCACATCCAGTGATCACCAGATGGTTTAGTATTAGGAGGACTAGGGCTGATAAAATCTATTTGAAAGCGAGAGTCTTAGACTTTAGGAAAACTAACTTTGCCAAGATGGAACAATACCTCAAAGAGTCATTAGTGGGATGGGAACAGCTGGGGGATGTAGAAAAACAGTGGGTAAAACTGAAAGGAGATATTCTAAGGGCAATAATCCTTTTTGTTAGAAAGGTAAATAAATATAAAAGGAAAAGGAGGCAGCTTTAAAAGAAGTAGTTGAAAAGGTGAAGAAAAGAGAGAGGCCTTTATGAAATACAAGAGATCACAGAGAGAGGAAGACAGGCATCTATATTTGGAAAAACTTAGAGAAACTAGAAAGTAGTCAGGAAAGCAAAGTTACAAAATAAGAAGAAATAGCCAATGCAATAAAATGCGGGGATAAGACGTTTTTCAGATATGTTAGTGAGAGGAGGAAGGGCAAAAATGGTATTGTCAAACTCAAGGGTGCAGGGGAGGAATATTCAGAAACTGATGAGGATAAAGCAGAATTACTTAACAAATATTTCTGTTTTGTGTTCACAGATGAAGGGCCAGGAGCAGGACCTCAGAAAATACCCACAAACAGGAACAGAAGTGATGTGGATCTCAAATGATTTTCAGAAGACTATGTTCATGAAGAACTAGCTAAACTAAAAGTAGACAAAGCCATGAGTCCAGATGGAAAACATCCAGGAATACTGAGGGAACTAAGGGACGTTCTAGGGCTCCACTATCTGACCTTTTCAATGCTTCTTTGGAGTTGGGAGTGGTGCCAGAGGACTGGAGAAAGGCACATGTGGTCCCTTTACACAAAAGTGGACATAAGGATAACATTGAGAACTACAGGCCGGTTAGTCTAACCTCTGTGGTTAGTAAATTATTGGAAAGGCTACTAAAAGAGAGAATAGTGAGATTTCTGGAGTCCACTGGATTGCAGGATCTGAGACAACATGGTTTCACCAGAGGCAGGTCTTGTCAGACAAATCTGATTCATTTTTTTGAATGTGTGACCAGGGAGTGGGACCAAGGGAGAGCCCTAGATGTGGTGTATTTAGATTTCAGTAAAGCTTTTGACACCTTTCTGTACAGGCGACTTATAAACAAACTGAGCACCCTAGGGATGGACTCTAAAGTTACTGCTTGGCTTAGAAATTGGTTAAGTGGCAGGCAACATAGGATACAAGTAAATGGAACACTGAGGAGAAGTAGGTTACTAGTAGTGTGCCGCAGGGATCTGTCCTTCGTCCGATTCTTTTTAATTTCTTTGTTAGTGATATTGCAGAAGGGCTATTGGGTAAAGTTTGCTTGTTTGTGGATGATACCAAAATCTGTAATACAGTAGACACACAGGAAGGAGTAGATAACATGAGGAGAGATCTAGCTAAGCTTGAAGAATGGTCTAGAATTTTGTAGCTAAAATTTAATGCTAAAAAATGCAGAGTCATGCATTTGGGCTGCAAAAATCCAAAGGAGCGGTACAGTGTAGGGAGTGAGCTGCTTCTGTCCACAAAATAAGAATGGGATCTAGGTGTAATTGTGTCTGATGATCTTAAAGTAGCTAAACAGGTAGAAAAGGCGACTACAAAAGCCAGAAGAATGTTTGGGTGTATAGGGAGAGGACTGGCCAGCAGAAAAATGGAGGTGATAATGCTTCTGTGTAGGTCTCTGGTGCAAACCTCATTTGGAGTATTGCGTGACATTCTGGAGACCACACCTTCAAAGAATATAAACAGGTTGCAGGCGGTGCAGAGGGTGGCTACTAAGATGGTTAATGGTCTTCATTATGAAGCACATGATGACGGGCTGAAAGATCTTAATATGTATACTTTAGAGGAAAGGAGGTATAGGGGCCATATGATAGAGACATTTAAATACCTCCGTGGCATAAATGCACAGGAGGATCTCTCAATTGAAGGCAAGCTCTGCTATGAGGGGACACAGCGTAAGAGTGAAAGGGGATAGATTTAGGAGTAATATGCAGAAATAAAGAGTGGTAGATGCGTGGAATAGTCTCCCAATGGAGGTGGTGGACACGAGGACAGTATCTGAATTCAAAAACGCATGGGACAAACACAGAGGATCTCAAAAGGTAAAAAGCGGTCTATTGTAGTTGATATGAAGGGGCAGATTAGATAGGCCATGTGGTCTTTTTCTGCCATGATGTTTCTATGTTTATAACATGGAATTCTTTGGCCATAGTAATATAGGCTCCCTTTTACTAAAGTGTGATAGGTTTTTGCAGTTAATAGATAATAAGTGCCAAAATTACCTTGGGATAGCCTCATACGGCCTTTGCTTTTACAGTTGGGGATATTTTCAGGGCCAACCCCAGAGTTGGTTCAAGAAATTGGCACCCTAGGCAGACCTTGAGCTTTACACCCTCTGCTAGTGGTCAAAATGTATTGCTTAGCTTTGAATGCACTGCTCTTCGTTGCCCCCCAAAAGTTGCCACCCTAGGCGACCACCTAGTTTGTGTAAAGATTGGACTAGTCCTGGATATTCCCAGCATCTTTTCATACAGGTAATGCAGTGATAATGCATTTACCATATGCTAACTGCATTGCAGATAACTTGGATACAGTTAGTGCCTCCTATGAGATAAACAGGAAGTCGGCATCAGACGGTCCAAGGGGGTGGAAACAAACAGCCCCGTGGTCCTGAAGTTTAAAGATAAGTGTTGTGGGGCTATTTGCAGACATTGTCCCACTGTAGGTCCCAAGAGAGGTGACAGAGCAGCAGTGGGCACCCCTGAAGGGCTGGCGTTCTAGATGAGCACCTAGTTCACCTATAGTGCGTGCTACTCTTTTTGTGTTGGCATGCTTATCTTTTATACACTTCCACTAATGAGGATTCATTTTAGCAAGCAGGAAAACATTTTGAACTACCACTGGAAAGACATGAATTAAATGCTACGTAAATTTTAAAAAATCCCATGAAAAATGGTGTTTTAGCTTATAGTCCAAATTTTTTCAGTGAGACTTTTAATGCATAGGTCCAAAATCTTATATAGCTTTTAGTGCATGTCCTGCACCATTTTCATAGCCTTTATTTTTTGGACCACTTTCATTTGGTGCATGAGGTCCATGTTGTTGTTGTTAAGTGCCGTCGAGTCGGAGTCGACTCATGGCGACCCTCTGGATAGCCATCCTAAATTGTGTTCGGTCTTCAATCAGGCGGCTCATTGTTGACAGACTGGTACCCGTAGCTGCTGTTATTGTATAGATCCATCTCATTGCTGGTCTTCCTCTTTTGCGTTGACCTTCTATCTTGCCAAGCATGATGTCTTTCTCTAATGATCTCTCTCTCTTCGCATGATGTGTCCAAAGTATGAAAGTCGAAGTCTTGTCATCTGAGCTTCTAAAGAAAGCTTAGGTTTGATCTCCTCTAGTACCGACTGGTTTGTTCTTCGGGCAGTCCATGGTATACACAGTATTCGCCGCCAGCACCATAATTCAAAGGCATCAATTTTCTTCCTGTCTGTCTTTTTCACTGTCCAACTTTCACATCCATATGATGTTATTGAAAATACCATGGCTTGTACAAGTCAAATCTTTGTGTGGAGAGAGACATCTCTGCTCTTGAGAATCTTATCTAGGTCTTTCATAGCCATTCTGCCAAGAGCAATGCGTCGTTTGATTTCTTGACTGCTTGTTGCTTCTTTATTGCTAGTTGATCCAAGTAGGTTAAAGTTGTTCACAATTTCAATTTCTTCTCCTTCAACGATGAACCTGTTGATTATGCCAGTTGTCATGATCTTTGTCTTCTTTACATTAAGGTGCAGGCTCATTTTGAGACTATGTTCTTTGATTGTGAGAAGCAAATGTTTCAGATCATCTTCACTTTCAGCCAATAATGTGGTATCATCAGCATAGCGAAGGTTGTTGATGAGTCTTCCACCAATCTTCACACCTCTGTTGTCTTCATACAATCCTGCTTCTCTGATGATTTGTTCTGCATATAAATTAAACAGGTAGGGGGAAAGTATGCAGCCTTGTCTTACACCTTTGCTTATTTTAAAGCATTCTGTTTCTCCTTGTTCCGTTCAAACTGTTGCTTCTTGATCAATGTACAGATTGTGCAAGAGAATGGTCAGGTGTTCTGGTATACCCATGCTTCTTAATGTGGCCCAGAGTTTCTCATGGTTTACACAGTCAAAACCCTTGCTATAGTCGATAAAGCACAAATAGATATCCTTTTGGTATTCTTTAGTCTTTTCAAGGATCCATCTCACATCTGCAATGATGTCTCTCATTCCTCGCCCTTTCCTGAACCCTGCTTGCACTTCAGGTAGTTCTTGTTCCAGGTATGGTTGTAGTCTCTTTTGAATAATCTTCAGTAGAATCTTGCTGGCATGTGGGATCAGAGCGATTGTTCGATAATTTCCATAGTCAGTTGGATCACCTTTCTTTAGTATTGGTATAAGCACAGATCTTTTCCAGTCAGTTGGCCCTGATGCTGTCTTCCATATTTCTTGGCAGAGCCTTGTAAGTATGGTAACAGCTGCATCAGATTGCTGCAATACTTCTATAGGAATGCTATCAATGCCTGGTGCTTTGTTCTTTGATAAGGCTTTCAATGCTGCTTCAACTTCTTCTTTCATCACCAATGGTTCCCGATCATAAGGTACAGGTTGAAACGGCTGTTGGTCCACTTGATCTTTATCATATAAAAACTCTGTATATTCCTTCCACATTTTCTTGATCTTCTCAGCATCATTCAACATAGAACCTTGAGCATCTTGTAACATTCCAATTCGAGGCTGGAACTTTTTCTTTAACTCTCGTAGCTTTAGGAAAGCCGATCTTGTTCTTCCTCTAATAGTTTCTGCTTCTATTTCCTTGCAAGTGTCATTGTAGTACTTTTCCTTGTCCTGTCTTGCTGCATGTTGGAAATCTCTGTTGAGTTCTGCGATTGTCTTTCTTTCTCCTCTGGCTTTAGCTTCTCTGCGTTTCTGGGCAATTTTCAGAGTTTCTTCCGTTATCCATTTTGGCCGCTTTTGCTTGTTCACCTTTTGTAGAGACTTCTCGCTTTCATCCAACACAACCTTCTTGATGTCATTCCATAACTCTTCCCTAGCTCTGTCATTTGTATCTAAAGCAGGAAATCGATTTTGCAGGCAGTCTTTAAATTCCAGTGGTATATTCTCAAGGTCATATTTTGCTGCATTCTTGAGTGGTTTGCTCTTTTTCAACTTTAGCTTGAGTTTGCATACTAGTAGTTGATGATCTGTACCACAGTCAGCTCCAGGTTTTGTCTTTGTTGATGTTATAGAACTTTTCCATCGTTGACTTCCACAGATGTAGTCAATTTGATTTTTATACAATCCATTGGGTGAAGTCCATGTGTACAGTCGCCGCTTGTGTTGCTGGAAGAAAGTGTTTGAGATGAATAGATCATTGGTCTTGCAGAATTCTATCAGTCTTTCTCCAGCTTCATTTCTGTTGCTGTCCATATTTTCCAACAACTTTGCCTTCTTCTTTGTTGCCAACTTTTGCGTTCCAGTCACCCATGACTATCAGGATATCCTGTTTGCATGTTCTGTCAATTTCAGCTTGTATTTGTTTATAGAACTCTTCTATAAACTCTTCAATTTCATTCTCTTCTGCAGCTGTTGTTGGGGCATATACTTGAATTATAGTTGTGTTGATAGGCAATTCTCGTAGACGAACTAAGGCGCACAACAACCACCAGAAAAAGACCAAACTACAGAAAACCACCACGGCAAGGAACTCCACAAGACAAACACCTAAACCGGAAGATCCAAGACTCCGACTGATACACAGAAAGAGACCACGCAACTCCAAAAAACCCAGGTACTTTGGTACACCATGCCGCCCTTCCTAACCCCCATTTACTTGCTCACACCTATCCTAGCAATATACCCCCACCCAACCACACTCATCAATCCTCCCAACATAGACACACTACCTTGCACAACCTCCTCTGCACAGACGCAATACCCTCACACAACCACCCACATTGACCTCCCACTCACAGGCACCACAGCACCACAACCCACAAACATCTGCAGCACCACACACACACACACACACCACACTCCACCCCATACCACCAATCCCAAAAGCCACCCACACCTCTCCATTTCACTCATAAACGCACGCTCTACACGGAACAAACACCACATGCTCCACGACCTGATCACAACGGAGAAGATTGACATCCTATGTATAACAGAAACCTGGATGACAGAAACCGACACGGTAATAATGAACCAACTGACACCAACCGGATACAGCCTCCATCACTGTTCTCGAACTCACGCCAGAGGCGGAGGCGTAGCCATCATCGCAAAAGACATTCTCCACCTACGGACCCACGCTGCTGAAACCTCCAATGAAGCAGACATCCTCACCCTCACTAACAGACACATCACAATATGCCTGGTCTACAGAACACCCGCTGCAAACTCCGACCTTCCAAGGATACTACACCTCATCTCTGAAAGCATTGACCCAGCAAAAGAACCAATTATCTTGGGAGACTTCAATCTCCCATCCCTCCAAAGCACACAAACAGAAACATTCCTGAACGCCATGACTGCAATGGACCTCACACAGATCATCAACGAACCAACGCACGAAAAAGGAAACACACTGGACTTCATATTTCTGAACTCCCAAACAGCCTCCTCATGCAGCAGTCCAACAATCTTACCAGTACCATGGTCAGACCACTACATCATCCACCTCTCGCACACATATCATCCAGACACAAGCAGAAGAAACACACAACACACAAGAAGATTCAAAGCATTCAGCAAAGAAGACTTCCTGACACTAACCCTACCTAACCTACTTACGAACTCCAACAACCTTGATTACCTCATAAACAACTGGAACACCACAATTTCCTCAGCATCCAGCGAGACTATAAACAAAACTAGCAACAAACCCATCTCCTCAAAGGCCCGCTGGTTCACACCTGACCTCCGCAAACTAAAAACAAAACTTAGAAGAGCAGAAAGAAAATGGAGGAAAACCAAAAATGAAATGGACAAAAAGCAATACCTCTATGAACTCACTAACTACCACTCAGAGACCGACAACGCGAAGAGAAACTACCACACCAAAATCATCACGACAGCAATAAACAAACCTCGAAAACTCTTCCAAATTGCCAAAAAACTGACAAAGGCACCAACCACTTCCGATCAACTCCCAGATATCCCCTCGGATCTTCTGGCACGACAATACAAACAATTCCAACAACCTTACCTCTGTGCTACAGCCGCAAAGACAAATCCTTACACCACAATAAACACAACCTGGAGTACATTCAATGAAACCTCAAAAGAAGAGATCTCCTCCACCATCTCCTGTCTGAACACTACTACCTCCCTGCTGGACCCCTGCCCTATGGAATGGATAAAGAAGACAAAAGAAAACCTGAGTGCTCCATTAACCCACATCATAAACGAATCCTTTAAACAAGGATACATACCAGACGCCCTCAAGACATCAATCATTCGACCAACAATAAAAAAGAACAACCTGGACCCACTAGACCCCACTTCCTACAGACCAGTTGCAAGCCTTCCCCTTACCACCAAGATAATGGAAAAGATAGTCCAACATCAGCTTCAAGATCACCTGGACACCAACGACATACTTGACCCGCAGCAACACGGATTCCGGCCACTACACGGAGTTGAGACCCTCGTGACCATTCTAATGAACACCCTCATCATTGGAACCCAGGAGAAACAATCCGGATACATCCTGATCTTTCTAGATATATCAGCGGCCTTTGACACAATCTCCCACGAAATCCTCATAAGCAGACTCCAATCAATTGGAATCAAAGACACTGTACTTCAATGGTTCAGATCCTACTTAACCAACAGACAGCAACGAATCCGCACCCTCTCCAAGACCTCGACCCCCTACCAACAACATCAATGAGTACCCCAAGGGTCCACCCTATCCGCCATGCTGTTCAATATATACCTCCGTCCACTATGCTCAATCATCCGCACCCACAACATCAACTTCCACATATACGCCGACGACATAATGCTCTACGCACCAATTACAACCACCAATCCAACAAACGACCAACTATCAGCCTGCTTCAATGACGTAGCCAACTGGCTACAAGAGAACAATTTATCCATCAACATGAAGAAAACCGAAGCCCTTATAGTAACAAAAGAACATGACTTCAAACCACCTACCCACCTCAACATGGGAACCACACAAATCCAAGTCCAGCCCCAAATAAGGTATCTAGGCGTTATCAATGACCAGGCCCTCACCTTCAAACAACAAATCAACAAAACTGCTGGGACAATATTCCACAAAGCTAAAACTGTGCAACGTCTCCGACCCCTTCTGGAACCCCACGACTTCAGGACAGTAATGCAAGCAGTAACACTACCTCATCTGGATTTCTGCAACATAATCTACCATGGACTACCCGCCTCACACACCAACCCCCTCCGAACTGCATTAAATACCACAGCAAGGATTATTCAGAATGCGAAAAAACGGGACCACATCACCCCGATCCTAAGAGACCTCCACTTCCTGCCAGTTCCAGCAAGAGTCAAGTACAAAGCTATCCTACTCGTCCACAAGACTATCCACCAAACACGGAACACCTCACTCCACCACCTTCTGCCTCGCCCATCTCACAACAGATCAACCAGACAATCCACCAATAACTCCATTGTCGTCCCCCACAAAAGAACCAAGTCCACACAACGGACCTGCAACAGAGCCTTCGAGCTTTATGCCCCATCCCTCTGGAACTCCCTACCAAACCACATCAGAAGCAACGCTGACATCACATCATTCAAGAAACAGCTAAAAACAAGCCTATTCCGTGAACACCTTTGATCAGAATTGCCACCCTATCCACACGATCTAATACCTAGATTCAGCAGAAGTGTACATGTCTATGTCCACCCAAATCATTAAGTGTTGTCCCTGGTGATGGCCCCTCCCTGTAAAATTCTACCCCCCCTCATGTTATATGTTACACCGCTTTGACCCGGTGAAAAGCGGTATATAAATGCAGTTAAATAAATAAATAAATAAATAGAGATTAAGCGTTCGCTGACTGCATTGTATTTCATTACAGTTCTTGCAAGTTTCTTCTCTATTATAAATGCAACACCATTTCTTCTTTGTCTTTCATTTCCAGCATAGTTGACCATGTGATCATCTGATGCAAAGTGCCCGATGCCAGTCCATTTCAGTTCGCTGACACCCAACAGATCAAGTTGTACACATTCCATTTTATTCTTGACCACCTCCAACTTCCCTTGGTTCATGCTTCGTACGTTCCATGTTCCAATGCGTAAGACATCTTTACAGCTTCTGACTCTCATTTCATGCACAGCTACATCAGCAGTCAGACTTCCTGAGGGCTTTGATCCAACCACATCATAAATGCTGGCTTTACTCTGAAAAGTCTTCAGCTCTTCCCCAGTAGCTAGTTGAGTGCCTTCCGACCTGGGGGTCTCATCTTCCAGCACCATAGCACAATTTGTTTTGTTGTAACTATCCATTGGGTTTTCATGGCAAGATACAGAAGTGGGCAGCAGCAGAATGGGATAGTGTTGACGGCGGAGGATCACATTTTTGTGATAACGGCAACAACACCAAACTTAAACTGCGCGGAAGAAAGATGAGGTCCATAATGAAATATAGAATAAAGCAGTATTTCCCAAACTTCTTCTGGAGGCACACCTAGTCAATCAGATTTTCAGCACTATGAAAATGAAAACGCATGAGATATATAGTTGTGGTAAACATTATTAGCACCCTTGCTGTTCAACCCCTTATTGTCCAATATCTCCTAAAAAAAGTGGCCAATGAAATGGCTTTGGACTATATATGCACACATATTTGGCACATAAAAGAATCCAGTAAAACAAGACCAATTATAAAAGGAAATAGTAGGAAATAGTATAAAAACTGGGACATTGCTAGAACATGATTATTGGTACCCTTATAAAAAATTCAAATCAGTTTTGAACAGAAGAACCACATTCCCACTACAGTAAAATTAGATGCACCTATGATGAATTGTCAGTACTCATATAACTTGTAGCAACCTGTTCCATTTTCACAATAGTAAAGACAAGAGAGTTGCCTCAGACCATCAGAAAAGCCATTATTTATTTAATCAGTTTTTGTATACCACCTTATCCTTCAATCAAAGTGGTTAACAGGACAACAAAAGGGTTTACATAGGGGCATGGAGGATAGAGAGACAAAACATTGTAATGAATTTCAGTGCATCATATTAATTTACAATAAATTACAATACATTGTAATAGTATATAGAGATAATGACATTCAAAGGGGTACAAGGCCATTTCCAAAGACCTTGCGATTCCTGTGTCTACAGTTCACAATGTTATTAAGAAATTTTCTGCTCATGAAACTGTCAAGAATTTCCCAGGAAATGGTGGGAAAAGAAAAATTAATTCAAGAAGTCTTTGAAGGTTAGTGTGAACTATTGGAAAAACATTATGTACAACATCCTAAGAGCTTAAGGCTGACCTGAAGCAATCTAGAGTGGTAGTTTCAACCTGCACCATATACCATGTACTAAATAAAAAAGGACTGCATGGGCAACGGACAAGGAGGACCCCACTGATCAAAGACAGACATAAAAAGGTACGCCTGATCTTTCCACAAACCCGCCTTGAGAAACTTGCTGGGCAGACTAGATGGACCATGGTGGTCTTTATCTGCCATCATATACTATGTTACTATGTTACTATGAGAAACCACAGTCCTTCTAGGAAAATGTTCTGTGGACAGATGAAACCAAAGTTGAGCTCTTTAGCAGTGCAGACCAGCAATACATTTACAGGTGAAGAAATGAAGCTTAAAAGGAAAAAAAAGCCTTCCTATAATTAAATATGGTGGAGGTTCCATAATGTTGTAGGGCTTTTTTGCTGCCTCAGGAAATGGAGGCCTGGAATGTTTTAAAGGAATCATGAAGTCAGAGTACTACCAAGGAATTTTGGAGTGAAATATGCTACCTAGTGTCAGAAAGCTAGGTCTGGGTTGAAGATCATGGGTCCTCCAGCAGACAGTGACCCAAAACATACATCCAAAAGTACAATAGAATGTTTAAAAAGGAAAAAATGGACTGCTTTAAACTGGCCAGCAAGGAGTCCTGATCTCAATCCAATCGAGAACCTTTGGAAAGAGCTGAAATCTACCATTAGTAAAAGGAATCCTGCAAACATTCATGACCTGGAACTCATTCATGAGCTTCAACACAGTTGAAGAGTGGTAGAAACTACTATCAGACAGATGTACAAAATTTATAGATGGCTACAAGAAATGTTTGGAGGCTGTCATCACTGCCAAGGGTTGTGCAACCAAATATTCATAAAGGATGACATTAATCCTGTTCAGGTCATATTTTGCTTTTTTCTCAGAAATTACTACATCTAAGTTGCATAGACAACTTTTTTTGTTGTTGTATAGCTTTTGTTGTATACCTTGAAATATTCTGATGACATACAGTTGGAATATTTACAATTATTTCTCAAGATTTTGTACACAGCATACCTAAAATGCAAGGGTGCCAATAATGTTGACCACAACTGTATTTATATACACTGGAACAGGGGTTTTCAACCCAGTCCTCGGGGAACCCTAGGCCAGTCAGGTTTTCAGGATTCCCAGAATGAATATGCATGAGAAAGATTTGCATGTTCTGCCTTCATTGTATGCAAATCTATCTTATGCATATTCATTTGGGAATCCTGAAAACCTGACTGGCCTAGGTTTCCCCAAGGACTGGGTTGAAAACCTATGCACTGGAGATTCAACATATTCAAATATATCTTGTGCATGTTTATTGCTGTAGTTCTGAAAACCTGAATGGCTAGATGTGCTTTAAGGAAACAGTGGACTGAAGTATGTATTCTTAATGTGATACTTACTTAAGGAAATATATAAGAACATAATTAGAATTAAGCATCTGCACTTAATGGAATTAGACATACTAGTATCCATATATATAGATATAGACATGTTTTATGCTGATTAGAAGCCACTATAGTTTAAAAGAACTCACAGGTTGCTTTTTTATTTTCCAGCTCTAACACCTCTGTTTAAGAAGAAACATCCTGATAATTTTGTTTTCAACTAAAAAATTAAATTGTGTTTCAGATTCATTTGTTGTGGGCAACTGAAACACAGGCTTTTTATCATTCAATGCTCCCAAAAGGACAATTTTACTATAAACGTCCTGTTCTGAGAGGAAGTAGCCCTGTCTGGAATGGACTCTGGTTTCCAATAATGTTCTTGTCTAATAGATTTTGAGTGAGTTTCCATTTATAGTGAAGTTAATGCTTTATTAATCAACAGAAGAAACTCAACAGTAGGAAATGAACCATCCTCCCAAACAATTCTTCTCTGTTTTCTTTGGACATCATTCACGTATGAAGGATTTCCTGATATGCAAGGTGTTCTCACTGAACATTTTTTTGCCACTGTATACATACACATTTCCTTCTATGCTGCAGAATTTGATAAAAACACAGTCTAAAAAGATTTTTTAAGCTCAACATACAGTATAAGCTTCATGGAATGTATGGCTGGCATGCTTGCTGGAATTCGCCTGGATTGCATTTATTATGATAAGATGAGAAATTATTCTTCTTGATGTTCATTCTGATTGGTTATCTGTTTTATAACCAATTACATGTTTTTCTTTTTTGAGCTTGTTGGATGAGTGGCTATAAAAATCTGAGATATAAATAAGTTAATGTAGACTAAAGAGCCCGAATATCATCTGGTCAAGGCTAAGTGCCCTAGCCACTTAGCACTGCCTGCCAACCCCTTAATCCGGATTTTCATTTTCACGTGATGGAAATGAAAATCTGGGTCATGCTGCACAGGCCGGAAGCCATCGAGGCTAAGTGGGTAGCAGCGATTTTCAATGCTGTCCATTTAGCCCCAGCGCCTTAAAGACAGATGAGGGTTTTCCTTGCCTATCTTTAAGGCGCAAGGCGCTAAGCGGGCAGCATTGAAAATCACTGCTACTTGCTTAGTGCCATTCCCCACCTCTGTTCCACCCTGGAACTCCCCCATCACATCCCAATGCTAAGTGGATAGCATCAGGGCATGTTAGGGACCTAACCAGGATTTTCCAAAGGCACTAACCATGTAGGTGCGTTTGGAAAATTCTGGTTAAGGCATTTACATGGGTAACATGGGATCTTACCCCTGTAACTGCCTTCAAAAATCGGGCCCAAAGTGAGTAATTTTGTCAGTTCACGCAGAGTTAATATGTGCGTATTTGTGGCCTATTTTATAAAATGAAGTATACATGTGCTATTTTTTTTGTAACTTTATAGATTTTTCTTTTCCAAACAAATATACAAATATATGAAGCATTCAGAAAGGAAGGACAGAACCCCCCCTCTATCTCTAATACCCTGAACCCATCCCCTACAACCCTGCCTCCTCTCTCCCTTCCTTCCCTTTAAGACCCTCCAACCCCTAGCCTGGCCACTCAAACATATTCAAGTTTCAGGACATCTGCACAAATTAACCAAAAGGTTCTGATAATACAAATACTTAACCCCCATACCTAGAGGACTAATAAAACAGTCAAATATAGGGCCTGATATTCTGTTGTCGCCACTGAACTCTAACCCCGGATATTCAATGCTGGGGTCATATGCGGCTCCGGCATTGAATATCTGGGGTCATCGCACAGCCTCCGACTCTGCAGAAGCTAACTGGGTAGCGGTAATATTGCACCGATACCTGATTAGCTTCACCTAGTTTTACCCACAGGTCGTTAACTGGGTAGTGGTGCAATATTGCTGTTCCCTGGTTAGTGACTATTGCTGCCTACAACATGCCCTGGAATGCCCATGACGTCTCATGCTAAGCAGTCTGTAAACCGTGTAAATGCCTTTCCAATACCAGGCCCATAATGATTAAAATGCCCCACCCCTCATCATCTTCTCAAATTAACTTTAAGCCAGGCTGAAAAAGGTGCCCAAGCTTTCTCGAATTTCTCCACACTGCTCATATTTGCAGGCAGTCAGCATACGTTGTGTGCGTCTCCCTCCTATCTGGCTAGTCAGAATCGGGACATGCTCCCGTACATCCAATTCTGATCCTGTGGGGGCTAGACATGCCTGTGGGATCAGAATCGAGTCTATCAGCCTGGACGTGCAGGCTGTGACTCGATTCTGGGCCCACGGATGTCAAAGCAGCTCTCCTGCTAGCCCAGCCTAGCTCCAGTATGCAGCAGCGGTAGCATGGTGTCCTGTTGCCATGCCACTGCAGCTCCATGCAGGAGCTGTGATACCCAGCAGCAATGGAAAAGTTCTTTTCCCCACAGCCCGAACCCTGATCGGGCTGCCATGGCCAAGGCCGGGCTGCAGGGAACCCCCAGCACCCCCTCAACTCTTTGGCAGGCCCCGGATTCAGGGTCCTCTGTCTAGGGGACTTACAAACATAGAAACATGACGACCAAAAAAGACCACATGGCCTATCCAGTTTGTCATTCCATATCAACCACTACAACAGTCCCCTTTTTTCCTTTAGAGATCCTCTTTGTTTGTCCCATGCTTTTTTGAATTCAGATACTGTCCTCATCTCTACCTCCTCCACTGGGAGACTATTCCATGGATCCACCACTCTTTCCGTAAAGAAATATTTCCACATATCACTCCTGAATCTATCCCCTTTCACCCTCATCCCATATCCCCTCATAGCAGAGCTTGCTTTCAATCGAAAGAGGCTCTCCTCCTGTGCATTTATGCCACGGAGGTATTTAAACGTCTCAATATATCACTTCTATCATGCCTTTCCTCTAAGGTGTACATATTAAGATTCTTACGTCTGTTCTCATATGCTTTATAATGAAGACCACTACAATAAATCTCAGCTGCCAAATTCTAGTCCATTCTTCAACCTTAGCTAGATCTCTCCTCATGTTATCTATACCACAAAGGGCTAGGTCCAAAATGGTTTCCCCTCTTGTTGGTTCATGAACGAGCTGCTCCAAGAAGCAGTCATTTGTTTCATCTAGAAACTTTATCTCCCTAGCATGTCCTGTCGTGACACTGACCCATTTGATACCAGGGTAATTGAAATCACCCATTATTATTACTGTATTGTAACTTTTGTTTGCTTCACTGATTTCTTTGAGCATTTCATCATCTATTTGTTCATTCTGGCCAGGCGGCCGATAGTACCCCCCACTGCCACTGCCTCCCCTATTTGCATGGAATTTCAATCCATTAGAGATTTTACCATGCATTTTGTTTCCTGCAATACTTTAATCCTATGTGACTCAATACCCTTTCTAACATAGAGTGCAACCCCTCCACCAATTTGATCTACTCTATTTTTGAGATATAATTTGTACCCAGGTATGACAGTGTCCCACTGTTTGTCCTCCTTCCACCAGGTCTTTGAGATACCAGTCAGAATCTAACTTCTCATTTAGTGCTATATATTCTAACTCTCCCATCTTATTTTTTATACTTCTAGCATTTGCATGCAAGCATTTTAGAGGTCACATTTTAATCTGGTTATCGGTAGGCAGAAGTAATTTAGAATCTTTAAGCTCTGTCTACTCTGTAGTTAAGGGCATTTGGGTTACTTTTGTCTTTATTTGAACCTCTCTGTCAATATGCCCTTACTTCAATCTTTTGATAGTATCGTTCACTGATACATCATTCTGAACCATGCGCTCTTGGGTGACTGTTAGCTTTCCCTTATTATCAAGTTTAAAAGCTGCTCTATCTCCTTTTAAAAGGTTAATGCCATCAGACTGGTTCCATCCTGGTTAAGGTGGAGCCCATCTCTTCGGAAAAGCCCTTCTTTCCTCAGAATGTTCCCCAGCTCCTAAGAAATCCAAAACCCTCTTCTTTGCACCATCGTCTCATCCACGCATTGAGAATCCGGAGCTCTGCCTGCCTTTTGGGTACAGCGCATGGAACGGGAAGCATTTCTGAGAATGCTACCCTGGAAGTTCTGGATTTCAACTTCCTACCTAAAGGCCTAAATTTGGTGTCTAGAACATCCCTACCACACTTTCCTATGTCATTGATACCAACATGTACTAAGACAGCAGACTCCTCCCCAGCGCTATCTAACACCCTGTCTAGGTGTCGCGTGATGCCCACTACCTTCTCACCAAGCAGACATGTTACCAGGTGATCCTCATGTCCACTAGGCACCCAGCTATCTACATGCCGCTTGGTATGGTGTATCTAGATTTTCAGAAAACCTTTAACAAGGTCCCTAATGAGAGACTCTTGGCAAAATTAAAAAGTCATGAGATAGGAGGCAGTGTACTATTGTGGATCAGGAACTGGTTAAAATATAGAAAGCAGAGAGTCGGGCTAAATGGCCAATTTTCACAATAGAGAACAGTGAATAGTTTAGTACCACAGGTATCTGTTCTGGGCCCGCTGCTTTTTAAAATATTCATAAATGACCTGGAAATAGGAATAACGAGTCAGGTGATGAAATTTGCAGATGACACAAAATTATTCAAAGTTGTTAAAACACAGGAGGATTCTGAAAAATTGCAAGAGGATCTTGATAAATTGGATGACTGGACGTTCAAATGGCAGATCAAATTTAATGTGAATAAGTGCAAAGTTATGCACCTAGGAAAGCACAAACCCAGACTATGGTTGCGCGATGTAAGGTTCCACATTAGGAATCACTACCCAGGAAAAGGATTTAGACTTCATCATGTATAACACATTGAAACCCACCACTCAGTGTGCAGTTGCGGCCAAGAAAGCAAATAGAATGCTAGGAATTATAAGGAAAGGAATGGAGATTAAAACCAAGGACACTATAATACATCTGTATTGTTACATGGTGTGACTGCTCCTTGAATATTGTGTGCAGTTCTGGTTGCCATATCTTAAAAATGATATAGCAGAAATAGAAAAGGTACAGAGAAGAGCTACCAAAATAGTAAAGGGGATGGAAGGATACCCTCATGACGAAAGGCTTCCAATGCTTAAATCATTAATAAAGAGGACCCAGGAAATTCACTGCTTACCCTGGAACGTGTATTGTGTAACCTGTGTATCTTTTTGGAAACTTGCCAGGTATTTGTGACCTGGATTGGCCTTTGTTGGAAACAGGAACCTGGGCATGATGGACCTTGGTCTGACCTAGTATGGCATTTCTTGTGTTCTTATGTTCTTGTAAGGCTGACAGGAAGTATTAAAATACAAATCTCGCTTGGATCATACATATTTTGTCTGTTTCTAATTGTTTTTGTTTCTCCCCTTCTATCCCTTAGCTAGTAATTCTCATTGCCTCTTGCTCCTAATATAGAATACTTTTTGTCCTCATTCTATTCCTCAGTCTATGCATGGTAAGTTACTTTCTCCTATCAATTTTATTCCCATCAATTAATTATTCATTCTTCTGTTTCTTCTGCTGCTGAAACCCTAACTGTCACTATCTTCACCATCAAAAAACATACCTTTCTCCTCTTTCTTTAATAAGTCTGATATCATTACACACTATGGTTTGTGCTGGAAAGAAGAAAAGGCACTATCAGCCATGCTGGTGTAATATAGTAACATAGTAAATGACGGCAGATAAAGACCAGTATGGTCCATCTAGTCTGCCCAGTAAGATGGCAAGAGTAGGTGCACCTGCCGCTCCATGCAGGTCACCCCCCCGTGTCTTTGTTTAAGGGGTGAACCCACTGCTCCGTGTAGGACACCCATGTATGTTGAGAAATTAGTTAGCTAAGTTTATTTTGATTTTATCCTGTTGCTGTAAAGGGATCCACTCTGTCTGTCCCATGCCATTTTCTCACTGTATTTGCCCACAACACTTCCATCGGGAGGGCATTCCAAGCATCCACCACCCTTTCAGTGAAAAAGTATTTCCTGACATTGCCTTTCAATTTACCCCCTTGCAACTTCATGTTATGCCCTCTAGTTTTACAGCTTCCCCGTCTTTGGAAGAGGTTTGTTTGCTCATTATTTCTCTTTAAGTATTTAAAGGTCTGAATCATATCTCTCCTGTCCCTTCTCTCCTCCAGAGTGTACATATTTAGGTCTTCAAGTTTCTTCTCATAAGGCTTCTGATGCAGGCTCCAAATCATTTTGGTCGCCTTCCTCTGAATAGTTTCCAGTCTTTTTATATCCTTTGCAAGATATGATCTCCAAAACTGAACACAGTATTCCAAGTGAGGCCTCACCAGTGACGTATACAGTGGCATTAGTACCTCTTCCTTTTCGATGGTAATTCCTCTTTGTATGCAACCCAACATTTTCCTGACTTTTGCCACTGCCTTGTCGTACTGTTTTGCCACCTTGAGATCTGCAGAAATAATCACACCAAGGTCCTTCTCCTGGTCCGTGCACACCAACCTCTCGTCCCCAATCGCGTACATTTCCCCTGAATTTCTGCTTCCCAAGTGCATGACACTGCACTTCTTCGCATTAAATCATAACTGCCAAGCATTAGACCATTCTTCCAGCTTTTGCAGACCTTTACTCATGTTATCCACTCCCTCAGGGGAGTCCACTCTGTTGCAAATTTTCGTGTCATCTGCAAAAAGGCAGACTTTTCCATGCAGTCCTTCAGCAATATCACTCACAAATACATTGAACAGTGCCAGGCCCAGGACCGAACCCTGGGGCACCCCGCTAATCACCCTCCTTTCATCCGAGTGAGCTCCATTTACCATCACCTTCTGTCGTCTGTCAGTCAACCAATTATTGATCCAGTTCACCACCTTGGGACCCATCCGCAAACTACTGAGTTTAATGGTTACACTTCTATGAGGAACAGTATCAAAGGCTTTGCTGAATTCCAGGTAGATAATATCCATCACATGCCCCTGATCTAGTTCTCTGGTCACTCAGTCAAAGAACTCAATCAGATTTGTTTGGCAAGATCATCCTTTGTAAAACCATGTTGTTTCAGATCATGCAACCTGTTGGTTTTGAGAAAGTCCACTATTTGCTCTTTCAGAAGCGCCTCCATTACTTTTCCCACCACTGAGGTAAGGCTCATGGGCCTGTAGTTTGTCACTTCTTCCCTGTCATCACTTTTGTGAAGAGGTACTACATCCGCCATTCTCCAGTCATAAGGAACTACTCCTGTTTCTAAGGATCTGTTGAAAACATCCTTTAACGGCCCTGCAAGAACCTCTCTGAGCTCTCTCAGTATCCTGGGATGTATCCCATCTGCTCCCATGGCCTTGTCCACTTTCAGTTTTGCAAGTTGTTCTAACACATCATCTTCTGTGAATGGTGTGGTATCTACTTCATTCCCATTTTTATATTTGGGAGTCACAGATGGTCCTTCTTCAGGATTTTCTTTAGTAAAAACAGAGCAGAAATATTTATTCAGCAATTTTGCTTTTTCAATGTCACTTTCCACAAATCTGTTCCCAACACTTCTGAGTCCTGCAATTCCATCTCTGATTTTCCTCCTCTCCCGAATATACCTGAAGAAAGTTTTGTCGCCACTCTTCACATCTTTAGCCATCTTTTCCTCTGCCTTTGATTTTGCTATCCTTATTTCACTTTTTGTCTCTAATTTGATCCTGTATTCCTTTCTGTGTTCCTCTGTTTGCAAGCTTTTGAATTTTGTGAAAACTGTGTTTTTTGCCTTTATTTGAGCAGCCACTTCTTTGGAGAACCAAATAGGTTTCCTTCTCCTCTTGTTTTTATTTACTTTCCTTACATATTTATCTGTTGCCCCTTTTATTGCCACCTTTAGTTTAGCCCATTCCAATTCCACTTCCCTTATCTCCTCCCACCCTGCCAACTCCTCCTTCAGGTACTTGGCCATTTTACTGAAGTCAGTGTTTTTGAAGTTTAGGACTTTGAGCTTGCTATGATTGGACTGCACCTTGGCTTTTATCTCAAACCACACCGTGTGATGATCGCTGCTGCTCACAGGGGCACCCACCCAGACATTCGACACGCTCTCACCGTTGTTGAGCACTAAATCCAGCATTGAGCTTTCCCTGGTTAGTTCCATCATCATTTGTCTAAGTGACGCATCTTGGAAAGCATCCACAATTTTTTTGCTTCTTGCCAGATTCGCAGGAGTACTCCAATCCACATCGGGTAGATTAAAGTCACCCAATATGATCACTTCCCCCTTTGTGGCTATCTTGGCAATGTTTATAATCAATTAGTTATCTATTTCTTCGATTTGAGTCAGAGGTCTGTAGACTACAGCAGTATGGATGACAGTGCCATCTCCTCTTTCCAACACAATCCAGAGCGCTTCTTCTTTTCCCCATGCCCCCTGCATTGCAGTAGCTTTAATATTGCTTTTTTACATACAAGGCTACTCCTCCTCCTTTTCCACTTTCTCTGTCTTTTCTGACTAGATTATAGCCAGCTATGGCTATATCCCATTCATACGATTCATTAAACCATGTTTCTTTAATGGCCACAATGTCCAAGTCCATTTCCACTATTAGGGCTTCCAGGTCTGGAACTTTGTTGGCTAAGCTTCGAGCATTTGTGCTCATTGCTTTCCAGCATTTAACTGGTTTGCATGTATTTTGCATTGATTTTGTTCTGGCCCCTTCTTCCCACTTGTCGTTGATGTGTGGTTTCAAAAGTGTGGCTGTGAGGACTTCCGGTGGCATGGTGAGCTGAGTGGGACGCTTCCCTCTTAGCTCCGGAGCCCGCTCCTTCCCTCCATCTATTTTACTAGCTTTGGTTGATAATTTACAGTGCCGAAGTGGGGGAGCAACTCTGCTGCTGACGGGGGTTTTATTGTGTCGTGTACCTGCTTCAGGGAGAGATCCGCATGGCGGTCAAAACCCCCAGACGAGAGCGGCCACGTGGAGGAGAGACCAAAATGGCGGAAGGGGCTCAAGATGGCCTGGTGCCGGTGGTCGCAGCGACGATGGTGGCAGAGGTCTCCAAGGCGGTGGTGGAAGCATTAGAGGACCGCCTTGGGGGCTTGGCAACGCAGATCAATGCGGTGGCCCAGACGGTATCGGACTTTACTTGCCGAGTGGAGCACGCGGAGCGCCGCATTGGTTCTCTCGAGGATACGCGGGTGCAAGATGAGGCTTGGATTAAGAAGCTGGAGGAGGCCTTGGTGAAACAACAAGACAAGTTGGAAGATTTGGAGAACCGGAGTAGGCGCAATAACTTACGGTTTATTGGTATAGAAGAATCTGTGCACGAGAAGGATCTCCGGCAATATCTGGAAAATTGGCTGCCTGCTAATTTGCCCCTGGCTGATGATATGGGGGGGATTGTCTTGGAAAGAGCGCATCGGTTGGGGCCTTACCAGGCTGGAGATCGCAGGCCCAGGGTTGTAATTGCCTGCTTCTTGAATGCAGCGCAGAAAGAAGGAGTTCTGCGTGCCTTGCGGCAGTCGAGACGCTCCGGTGCCAATGCCTGCAAGGTTCTGATTTTTCAGGACTATTCGGCTGGTGTCTCACTACGGCGTAAGGCCTTCAAGGAGGTCTGCGGCCGGTTGGTGGAGCGTGGCCTCCGATTCACCCTGGCTTATCCCGCGATCCTGCGAGTGGACTGTGACGGTGGGCGTCGGGTGTTCTCTTCCCCGGAGGAAGCGCTGGACTACTGCAATAGTTTTGGTTGAGCGTTGAGGCCATGGGGGCGATGAGTGCCGCGCTCCTTTTGATGCTATAGATCTCATGGACATGTGCTTGTGGACATTGATTTATGGTGACTTGCAAGTTTTTGCAACTGGACTTCTAGCCTGAAAGGGGTACCTCTCCCTTTTGGAGCGCGGGTCATACGGCTTGCCCTCGTGCGGGTCAGGCTCTTCAGGAGGTTCCTGATACTACCTGACTCAGTTCTATGCTCTATAAATTATTTTATGTTTTGGGGGAATTTTTAAGTAACATTCTATGGCTGTGGTGCATATTGAGATGTGGCTTGGATGGCAGAGGTGTATGGTTTCTTTTTGGGGGGGAGATTACTCGATTTCACTTAATTTTTTACTCTATCAATTTTTAATTTACCCTGTTCTTTTTGACTCCTAATTCCTTTTATTCCTTTTAATTATTTAATGTTATTTTCTCTCATGTTCCTGTTCCGCTTCCCTTAAATTTTCAATATTATGTTTTACTCATTTGTAATTGAAGTGTATCTCTTTGTAGTATTGTTGGTTATGTGCTTATAATGTAATGTAAAACGTCCCGTGGTCATGGATAATGTATATGGTGGACCCTGTCTTGGAGAACCGGGGGGGAGGTCCCCTCCTGGCCCTGCATGTTCAATATGAGGTGCGGCGGCATGGCCCCTGGCCCGTTTTTCTCGTCCGGGCCATGGGCTCCTTGTTCTTTCGATAGGCCTAGTTCCTATCTTCTCAGCTATGCTGGAGTGAGTATCTTGGCTGCAGTATATTGGCGCTTTGCCATGTCGCTCTGGCTTGGGCGTGGGAGATGTGTACTACAGTCTGGGTAATGAGACTGGGGAATACTATTCCAAGACTAAATAAGCCTCTGATTATTGGGGATGTTCCTATTATCGTTAGGGCTCTTTTCGGGAGGGGCTAAATGTGAAGATTCGGAGGTTAGGATGGTCTGGGGATTCTTTGTTAGATGCTGATGACTTAGGGGGGGAGGGTTAGCTGGGTGTTTGGTGTGGGGTTTGAGGTTGAATTAAGGATGAACAGGTGCTTGGCAGAGTAGGGGTAGTTGGAGTGGATGTGTGGATGGGGGGGGGGGGGGGGCTCTGCATGTTCAGGAAGTCGAGGTGGGGCCAGAGGTGGTAGACTGGCGGTTGGTGGATGGTAGGGATGTTTGGTCGCTTGGGGGGGGGAAGGGGAAGGTAGATGGGGGGGTCGGGATAGTAGGGATTACGGGTGGGTAAAGGGAGGGGTTGGGGAGATAGGGAGGGTTAGGTACGAATCTTGCCGGATGGGTTTGCTCGAGGCCGTGGAAGGCTGTCAGTGTGTTTGTGTGTGGGCATGGCTGCTTTGGGGTGATTTGATGTTGCTGATGTGGGGGGGGGGGACCTTTGGCTGGGGGGTCTCCGCCTAGTTGAGTGGTGGATTATTGTTCTATGGAGCTTATCTTATCAATGTGCCCTGGGTAGTGGCATTCGGTTAGCATCTTGGAATGTTTGTGGTTTGGGTTCCCCGGTGAAGCGCTATAAAGTGTTTCAGCATTTGAAACGTCAGCAGCTTGGTGTTATAATGTTGCAGGAAACCCACCAGACGGCGGCGAAATATGCGAAATTGGGTAAGGGTCACATAGCTCATGTATATGGGACTCCAGCTGTGGGGAAGAAACGGGGTGTGGTTATACTAATTGCTAAATCCGTTAGCTGGATTGAGGAGCGTGTGGTCTTTGATGCGGAGGGTAGATATGTTTGTGTGTGGGGGTTGCTAGATGGTAGGAAAGTTGCTCTGTGCTCGGTATACGGGCCTAATGTGTACGAAGCCCGCTTTTATCAGGCTATCACACGTGTATTGGCGGACACAAGTGGCTACCAGGTTATATTGGGAGGAGATTTTAATGAAGTATTGGATGCTGGTATGGATCGCTCGGGTCTGGCCGGGAGTGGGAGTCAGAGGACCCGCAGGCATCTGTGGGGGATCTGTGAAGCACACAAACTGTTGGATATTTGGAGAGTATTGCATCCAGGGGACCGGGACTATACTCATATGTCCAGGGCCCACAGAACATGGTCCCGCATTGATTACTTTTTGATTTCGGATTCGTTATTCAGCTGGGCCTTGCAGGCAGGGATTGGGCCTTCCATCCTTTCGGATCACGCAATGGTAATTTTGGAGTTGCACAATCGTAGTCCATCTCGGAATCGGCTTTGGAGATATCCGCTGGATCTTTGTGGGGATGTGCAATTTGAAGCACATCTTCGGGATCGTTGGGGGGAATATGCGGCATTCAATGTTCAGCCGGGGACTTCTCCCGCCCTTTTTTGGGAGGCGGGCAAGGCCGTTCTTCGTGGGGAAATTATTAGCTTTCATAGTTTGCGACGCAAGCGGTTGAATCAGCGGATTCTTCTTTTAGAGCGGGATCTGGGTAAGGCACGGAGGGTGGTGGCTGGGCATAAAACGGCAGCAAATCAACGTAAGCTGCGGGAGATTCAGACTGAACTGGAGTTGCTTCTCCATCGGAGGGCTCAAAAATCCATGCTGTATTATCGGTATAAGTTGTACCAACACGGGAATAAGGCGGAAAAGTTGATGTCTTCCTTGGTGAGGCCAGCAGGGGGTTCTCGGCATATTGGGGTTATTAGGCATGCTGATGGGACACTTCGACGGGATGCGGTAGATATTGAGAATGTTTTTACTGATTTTTTCTGGCAACTTTATGCGAGTGATGGGGATAAGGAGCACGAGGGTCGCACCTTTCTTGATGGATGTGTTCTGCCGCGGCTCCGTGAGGAGCATTTGGAGGTCCTTAATCAGCCCATCACGGGGCGGGAGGTACAGGTGGGGATTAAGAATCTGAAGAATGGGAGGGTGCCTGGGGTTGATGGATACCGCAGCGAATTCTATAAGGTTTTGGGAGATGCTATAGTGGCTCCCCTGGTGGGGTATTTCGAGGATTTGGTGCAGAGGGGAGAGTTCCCTTTTGAGGCTAACAAGGCCTTGGTCACTATCTTGCCTAAACTGGGGAGGGACCCACTTCTGCCGGGCTCGTATCGTCCTATTTCGCTCCTCAATGTCGATATTAAGCTCCTAGCTAAAATTATGGCTGATAGGCTAGCGATGTACCTGCCGACCCTGATACATCGGGATCAGGTGGGCTTCGTGCGGGGTCGCCATGCGGCGTATAGTTTACAACGCATCTCACTTTCTATCTGTGCGGGACAGGAGGCTGGGCATCGATCTCTACTTATCAGTTTTGACACCGAAAAAGCGTTTGATAGGGTCAATTGGGGCTTCATGTATCAAGTGTTAGAGGTGATGGGGTTTACGGGTTTCTTTGTGGACGTGGTACGATTATTATATGCAAATCCGATAGGGGCCATTATGGTGAATGGGGTTATGTCCGCTGACTTTGGTATTCAGAAAGGGACCCGTCAGGGCTGCCCGCTGTCCCCACTCTTATTTGTTTTGACGCTGGAACCCCTCTTGATTCAGATTCGGAATGCCTCGCAGTTTTGCGGTGATAGGGTGAGGAGGGAGGAATTTCGTGTTGCAGCTTTCGCTGATGATTTGTTAGTGCATTTGGGAGACCCCAGTACTGGGTTGCCCAGTCTGTTACAGCTTATTCGGGACTATGGGGCGCCCTCAGGGTTTCGACTTAATCTTGATAAGTCTGAGGCGATGTTAGTTGGGTCTGGAGGGCAGCGGGGCTGGCAGGGAGACTTCCCTCTGAAGTGGGCAGTGGGGTACTTTAAGTATCTGGGAATCTATTTGCCGGCGAGATTAGGGGATCTCTACCACCTTAATGTATCTAAAATACTTAGTGCTGTGACGGTCAGTGTGGATAAATGGCGAGACTTGCCGTTATCATTAGGGGGTCATGTAGCTTTGTGCAAGATGGCAATCTTCCCTAAGATATTATATCTGCTTCAGATCCTCCCGTTGTTTTTAAAGCGTTCTGATCTTCGACGGCTGGAGCGCCTATTCAACAGGTTCCTTTGGCAAGGGCGTAGGCCCAGGGTGCGTATGGAGGTACTCCGGCAACCTTGGTCGTTGGGCGGAATTGGATTCCCTGACATACGGAAATATAATATTGCTTGCTTACTGCGGTATGTACGGGACTGGATGTGGGATTTGGAGGATTGTTCCCCATTGGGGATGCTTAAGGCGGCGGTGAATCCCTTCCACTTGCGGTATCTTTTACACACTAAAACAGTTAGGGGGTTGACTGGGGACACTCGGGAGATTATATTAGATCCTATGCGGAAAGCGTGGCGGTGTTTTTGCTCTGGGCGCCGGATCTTGGCGTTCCATTCACCCTATCTTCCCATTAGGGGCAATGCTGATTTCGCGCCGGGCATGGGAGGGTCTCACTTTACACAGTGGGAACGGTTGGGGATAGTGAATTTGGAACATGTATTAACCCCAGAGGGGGGGGGGGGTGGAAGATTTCTCCGTGCTTAGTCAACAATACTCTTTAGGGGGCAAGGATGTTTTTCTGTATGCACAAATTCGGAGTTACATCCGTAGTGTTCCTGAGGCGGCTTTGCGGGGTGAGGTCTGCTTGGAAATCGAGTTGGCGCTTCTGGGGGGAGAGCATGGGGTGCGTGTGTCCGGGTTACATAAAATGTTATGGGATGGGGTTCCGCCCATTGCTGTGGATGCGTTGGCGGTTGCTTGGGCTACGGATTTAGGGGAAGAGGTCAGTGCTGAGGAGTTATTGGGCGGTTTGTCCGAAATTCCGTCCCTGAGTGTGATGGTGCTTCATAGAGACACCCAGTATAAAATACTACGTCGCCTATACTTTGCCCCTCTTCGGGCATGGCGTGCTGGGGTGGGTGGAACCCATTGCTGTCCTCGGTGTGGAGAACCTAAAGCTACGTTGGGTCCCATGTTCTGGCGTTGCTCGCGGGTTCAGGCTTTCTGGGAGCAGGTACTGACCTATTTGACTAACTGTCTCCAGTAGCCTGTGCCTTTGAGTGCTAAGAATATTGTGTTGGACCTTTGGGAGGACATGTGGGGGGGGGGAGATCTGGGGCCTGTGGGTTTGCGATGGTTACGGTTAGTGTTGGTGACTGCTCGAATGACTGTGTTACAACAGTGGATGGATGTTAGGGGACCCACTTATGGAATCTGGAGAGTACAGCTTCATAAGGTCCTGCTTATGGAAAAATTGTATGCTAGTGGGAAGGTGAGGAGATGGCAGCGTTTCTTGGAGGGCTGGGGACCCCATCTACATTCGTTACCTTGGAGAGTTCGCAGTCGAATCCTGAGCGGGCCCTGAAGGTTTAATTCTATATGATGGCATGCCCTTCCATTGATGGATGCAAACCTTATTGTTGGGATTGGGGGGTAGGGGGGGATGGGGAGGCTGGTAAGAAAGGAGGGGGGGTGGACAGAGCGGGAGTCTGTAGGGACGCCGTTTAGTTGATGGTGATGGTCTCAGGAGCAGAGTCCACCCTGGGCCTATCGATATTCATACCATACTATTCTGTTGGGCTTGCTGGGTTGTATGCTTTTGTTTGTCTGGGAATGGGGGGAAGGGGGGGTTGTGTATTTTTGTTTCCTTGGGTTATGTATTACGGTTTTCTGTAATTTGACTCTTGGTGCATAGTTGTATTTGCTGGTTTTTTTTGTTAGATGGTTGAATAAAAAGATTTCAACATAAACCCCCCCCCCAAAAAAAAAAAGTGTGGCTGTTTCTGATGTTGTTCTGCTTTTGCCGGGAGTGACATCCTAAACTTGTCCTTCCCCGTCTGTCACCCCCTTTTTCTAGTTTAAATGCATACATACTGCCTGAGTTTTTCACTTAGGATTCTTTTCCCTGTCACAGAGAGATGTAGTCCATCAGCACAGTATAGTCCCTGTGACAGAGAGATGTTGGTCCATCTGTTTCCCTAGTCACCAATAAATCTGAAGTCTTCTCGTGTGCCCCAGGTCTGGAGCCATGTATTTAAGCTGTTTATGCGATGCAGCCTTTCTGCCCCTTTGTCATGAACAGGTAGAACTTCTGAGAATGCTACAGTGTTAACAATGGGCTTGAGTTTCTTTCCCAGAGTCTGGAAGTCCCTTTGAACTGAAGAGGCACTGTTCCTAGCCAGGTCATTTGTACCCAGGTGGATGACAACATCAATTTTGGAGTGCTCACTTTCTGCACTAAGTACATCAACAATTTGGTTTGTATTCCTGCTGGCTGAAGAGCCTGGGAGGCATTTGACTATCTTCTCTCCTTTGAACTGTGTTTCCAAGTTGGTGCCTCTGATGATGGAATCTCCAAGTAGTAGTAGTTTTCTGTTTGGTGAGTTTTTCTTCCTATTTGGTGCTTTAGCAGGAGATTGGGCATTGACTGATTCATTTAAGGGTCCTTTAGTTTCCATGGATTGGGCATCCTCATTAACCAAAGCAGAGAAGGCATTATGCAGGGATATCTTTTGATGTATAGGATGTATAGTGGATCCCTTTATAGAAAGAGGATAAAATAAAAATAAACTTAACTGTCTCTGATATCTCAGCAAGTAGAGATGACCTGCACGGAGCAGTGGGTACAACCCTAAACAAAGGTTTAGGGATGGGTGACCTGCATGGAGCAGCGGGTGCACCACTCTTGCCACCTTGCTGGCCAGACTAGATGGACCATGCTGATCTTTATCTGCCATAATATACTATGTTATTATGTCACATCTTGGATTTTGGCACTTGGCAGACAGCACACCTCTCTGGACATCAAGTCTGGAAGCCTTGAATTTACATGTGTCTGGTGCAATCACATCTGTGTTGCATATCATACTTGTCACATCGCACAATACATGTCCAGACAAACCAAGAAATGTTCCCCCAAAACAAAGGGATCCCGCAAGGCTCAGCACTTTCAGCCTTACTTTTTAACATATATCTACAACCGATATGAACATATTCAAGAAATTCACAATCAACCATTTCATATATGTGGATGACATTACGTTGGCACTACCTATCGACACAAACAACCCCTCCTACCATAACCTATCCCAATGTATTACAGAAACTGAATCATGGCTAAAAACCATCCACCTCAGTATCAACTTCAAAAAAATTGAAGGAATGTTTGTATCAAGAAACCAAGATGCCACACATTCCAAAACCATTATAATCAACAACATAGACATCCCTGTTAAACAAGAAGTAAAATACCTCGGGATAATACTAGACCACACACTCAGCATGCTCCCCCACCTAAAACAAACGGCAAAAAACATATTCTTCAAATTAAAAACTGAACAGCATCTAAGACCCCTCCTAGATACCCAAGACTTTAAGTCGGTAGTCCGCGCACTAATCACCCCCCACTTCGACTATTGTGATAGTCTACTGCACGGACTATCACTTAAAAACATAAACATACTCCAAAGGGCCCAAAACATCTCCGCCAGGATTGTCTCTAAAGCCCACCTAGCTGAACACATAACCCCTATCCTACATGATCTCCACTGGCTCCCTATACATAGCCGGACAAAATATAAAATACTTCTCACAACATTCAAGTTGATTAATAATATCTTCCCCTCCCACCTAACCACCCTACTACTCACACTGCCTCAGTCCAGGACACTAAGACAAAATGCAAACCACTCACGTATCATACCCAAAGACTTCTGCAAAATGAAAACATGTATGAGCTCCAGAGCCTTTTCATTCACAGCACCCAGTCTCTGGAATGAACTCCCTCTAGCAATCCGCATGACAAAGGATCTACAGCTATTCAGAAAAAGACTTTAAATGCTCCTATCCTCTCAACATTTCAGAAATTCTACAGAAACCCCCCTCCCACAAATGAACAACCCACTAACCCCCCCATCCCCTCAACATACAAGCTACCACCAACAACTGTCCACTGTCGCGTACCGCCCCTGGTGGCCAGTGGTCATAGGGGTAGGTTGGACACAAAGATATTTTTATATGAGAGGAGGTTCCTTTAAGAGCCAGGTGCAGCCTGGTCTTAGTAGTTCAGCTCCTATTAAGAAGTAAATTGTGAATGCAGAATAGAGGGATAACATAGGCTTTTATTTCCCTTTACGCAAAAGATTCAGGTGGGTCACAACATAGAGGAAAATGTCCTTTACTTCAGGAATGAAACAAACTCATGGTAAAGAAAAACTGTTATGCTTCACAGTTGCAACAAGGATTAATTAAGGCTTCCTAGAGTAACTCAACCGTTTCAATACTCTTCTTCCTTTTCGCATACAAGTAACACTCTGGAGACAGCATATATTATTTACAAGTCTAGCAGTGATTCTACACTGCTTGTAATACATAGAGAACAGTCCATCTCCTCTTGAGACAAAAGACTAGGCTCCACAAATTCCACTTGCATCGGCTCTGAGTCAGAGTTATCCCTTTCTGTATCCGGGGTTTCTCTGGCTATTGTTTCTGGCCAGTCGCTATTCTTATTCTCTGGGTGTTTGTAGAGTTCTTCTAAAGTTTGCCAGTGAGCGTGGCCAACCTTTGTGCTTTTACCATCTGGGTTATACAAGGTGGGTTTACTTTCCTTTCTTGTAAGACGAGTATTGCATTTAAAAGGGCACTTATAAGGTGAGCTTTTTCTCATAAAAACAGAGTCAGCATGTAGAACAGGAACTTTCTCCTTCTAGTAGTTCTCCAGGGCTACAATCCTCATGCCAGTCTTTTCCCTGAAAGCTCTTGTTACCTTTCAGTCTGGTCACTGGTTCCTCCGGTAAGCGCAGGCCTCTTTCCAAGCCTAACTTCTGGCTTCTTCCTTCAGCACTGCTCTGCTTCCCAAAGTGACTGTTCCTTTGCTCAGCATTGCTTTCCCATTCACTCCTAGGGCTTAGCTCAAGGCTCCTGGTGCTTCCTTCTTCTTGGCCCTTGCTCGTGGTGCATTTCTCTCTCACGGCTTGGCTCCTGTGGCTTCTCTCTGGTCCACCTCTACCTCCACCTCTACCTCTACCCCCCTTTCCAGTCTCCAGCCTCTTGCTTATAAAGCTCTCCTGTGTTTGAGCTTTCTGGGCTGCTTGTCAGGTGGTGTCAATTAGCTAGGTGTGTCCAGTCAGCCTCTGTGAGTGCACTGCTGCTCCCTCTAGCTGCTCTGTGCAGGAATTGCATCCCGTGCACATCTTTTATATTATGAAAAACAGCTTCTTTTCTTGCATCTTTGCTTCCATCAGCTCCTGGTGCATGACACCACACATAAAACCCTGATCCTCATCACAGCTAGCATGCAACAACTGATCATCTGAATATATGTACCTGTAAATATGTAAATAATAAACCAGCGGGGCCGCAAAGCTCCACTAAGTTGACTCAAAATTGTTTTTGTTGGATGTTATCTGTAAAATGTTTCTCTTACTGTTCCATGTAAAAGTTGTTCAACCTGTTAATTGTAAACCGCCCCTGATCTCATGGAAGGGGTGGCATAGAAGAACCAACCAAATAAATAAATGGTGAAGTCATGTCCGGGGTGGTCTGAAAAACATCCACACATATGGCCGATTTTAGAATGGCGCTACATATTTCTGACTGCTAGTGGACATGTCTATGTATATATTGGATCCCAGGAATGAAAAGGTGTGTGAAAAGTGCTTGTTACAGGGTGAAGAAGGGAATGCCCTCTGCCTCCCTCAATAATTTTTACCCCCTCAAAAAGCATATAAGTAAATACAGGGATCTTTTTGTGAGCTGCTGTGCCGCTACATGTCTCTGCTTGCAAATGGCAGGCTGGGACATGTATGTGGCAACAGATACACATGCACATTCTGAAATACTGTCGCAGATGTGTCTATGATGCTTGTTTCACAAATGTGTACTGTGTATTTCACACAAAGCCGTTTCTAAAATCTCCCGTTTCCCTGCACATGTTTGAGAGTTGTTGCATGTTCCCATTTCCTTCTACATGTTGGCAAAGACGTTTATCTTTTGGGGTGCAGATAGGTTGATTTTAGAACTCACCTTCTCTGGTACCCCTCCCATGGAATTTCAGACATTTTGACTTGGACATCTCAGATGGCACTTAAATGGCGTTCCTAAAATGCTAGATACTGGATTTCATAGGTACTAGACTGAAGTACTGGGAAAGAATTAGTGATTTTTGGGAATCCTATAAAAGTGCCTTGCAGTGGAGGACTAAGGAGTTTGGAGTACCCAGACTAGGAATCATAGAGAAAGAAGAAAAGAGATGCCATCCAGGGAACCTAGAAGAGAAATTAAGCAAAAAACCTGTGAGAGAGTCAGTGGACCCTTAGATAATAGAGGTTAACAGGGGCACTAATGGAGGACCAGGTCGTAGTGGATAGACTGAATGAATTCTTTGCTTTGCTTTTTACTGAAGAGGACATAGGTAAGTTATTCATGCCAAAAATGATATTTAAAGTGAAGATGCAATAGAGCAATTTGATAAATTAAAGAGTAGCAAATCACTTGGACAGATGGTATACATCCCAGGGTGCTGAAAGAAATGAAATATGAGATGGAAGACCTACTATTAGTAATCTGTGAACCATCATTAAAATCATTTGTAGTAACTGAAGATTGGTCAACTTAACACCAATGGTAAGAATCATAAGGAAAGGAATGGAGAATAAAACCAGGGACATTATAATGCTTTTGTATCGCTCCATGGTGTGATTGCACCTCAAATATTATGTGCAATTCTGGTTGCCGTAGCTTAAAAATGATATAGTGGAATTAGAAAAGGTACAGCGAGGAGCAACCAGAATGATAGAGGGGATGGAAGGCTTAAATGGTTAGGGCTCTTCAACTTGGAAAAGAGACAGCTGAGGGGAGATATGATAGAGGTCTATAAAATAATGAATGGAGTGGAATGGGTAAGCATAGATTGTTTTTTTACTCTTTCAAAAAGTAGAAAGATCAGGGTCATGCAATGAACCTACAATGTAGCATATTTATGACTAATTGGAGAAAATATTTTTTTCACTCAACATGTAATTAAACACTGGAAATCGTTACCAGAGAATGTAGTAAAAGCTGTTAGTCTAGCTGGGTTTAAAAGAGGTTTGGACAAGTTCCTAGAGGAAAAGTCCTTAAACCATTACACAGGTACACTACCAAAAATCTGCCTCCAGTTTTGCAACTGATTCCTATAGATTTTGGGGTGCTGAATCCAGGAAAAATAGCCAAAATGTTCCATCACGTCACGTTTTCTTGCAAAATTAGATTTCTTACCCATATAAGGAATGTTCACATAATTTCTTTTTAGCCGACTGCAGTTCATTTTCTTGGCCCAAAATAGAGGTTGTAATGGTTAACTAACTAGAAACACTCCCTCATGATATTTTAGAGTGTTTTGTATTCATTTTATACATTAACAGGACAATTGGGAGGCGGGGGGCTAAATCCAGTAATCGCGCTGGCGCATGTTCTTTCCTGTTCGCCTCGCCTCGTTCGCTCGCTCAAACACGGTGGTTGCGACATGAACGTTCCTATCAAATTTCAGTTTCTTGCAAGTTCATTATTACCTTTTGTTTGCTCAGTCGTAATCCAGTTTTATTCCGAAGTGGTTCACTACAGTTGTAGTTTGCAGTGCTGTGTATTTGTGATGGCTCACAGAGCCAGAGGTTGCATCAACTCTCCGGACAGTTTTTGTTTTATTTGTGGGGAATATACCGTGAAAAAGCGGCAGAGGAACATTTCTGCATTTATTAAAAAAGTATATTTCGCCTATTTCGGTTTGAAGTTAGGCGATCAAGACAAACCGTGGGCTCCTCACAAAGTGTGCAAGACATGTGAGGAAGATCTACGCTTATGGATGAAAGGTAAAAAACAAGCATTTCGTTTCGGAATACCTATGATGTGGCGTGAACAAAGAGACCACAGCAGTGACTGCTATTTTTGCTCTTGCATTGTGAAGGGATACAACTTAAAAAATAAGAACGTAATAAGTTACCCCAACCTTCCCTCAGCAATTAGGCCTATGCCTCATAGCAACGAAGTACCTGTGCCTGAACCACCAAAATCTTTGGATCATATTTGTGTGGACGGTTCTGATCATGATGAGACTCATCAGATGGCTTTTCCCGATGAGTCCAGTACTTCCGAGTTTGAAACTGAACCAGATCCGAAACCTGAACTTTTCTCTCAAGCTGAATTGAATGATTTAGTTCGGGATTTAGGACTCCCAAAAGATGCTGCCCAACTGCTAGGTTCTCGGCTTAAACAGAAAAATCTATTGTCACCAGGAACAACTTTTTATTGGTACCGCAACCGCGAGACACAATTTTTGAAGTATTTCAGCAAAGAGGAAGATTTGGTATTTTGCAACGATATATACGGAGTGATGGAAAAGTTTAAACTCAAGTATGATCCTGCTGAATGGCAGCTGTTCATTGATTCGTCAAAAGACAGCATAAAAGGTGTTCTTCTTCATAATGGCAACACATTCGCTTCAGTTCCTATTGCTCACTCTGTTATTCTCCAAGAAAAATACGAGAATTTGGCCCTGATTCTTCAGAAGATTCGTTATGATGAGCATAAGTGGATGATTTGTGGAGACTTTAAAATTCTATCCATGCTATTAGGGCAGCAATCCGGTTTCACCAAATATCCCTGCTTCCTTTGCTTGTGGGATAGCCGGGCCCGCGACCTACACTGGGGGAAAAAAGACTGGCCAATTCGGGAGTATTTGAGACCCGGTGAGAAAAATGTTCTTCATGAGAGCTTGGTACCTCGTGATAAAATTCTATTACCACCTCTCCACATTAAGTTGGGTCTCATTAAGCAATTCATCAAGTCCCTTCCAAAAGATGGTGAGTGCTTTCGGTACCTTTGCTCAAAGTTCCCCCGACTTTCTGAAGCAAAGCTAAAGGAAGGAGTGTTTGTTGGCCCTGATATAAGGAAACTCATTTCAGATGGAGCATTCGCTGAAACGATGTCTGAGAAGGAAAAAGAAGCCTGGGATTCCTTCAAGGATGTTGTTCTCAAATTCTTGGGGAACAGGCGGGATGAGAACTATAAGGATATTGTTGCCAGGATGCTCAATGCCTTCAAAGAACAAGGCTGTAACATGAGCCTGAAAGTCCATTTCTTGCACTCCCATGTGAACTAATTTCCCGAAACCTTGGGGGCGTACAGTGAAGAACAAGGTGAAAGGTTTCACCAGGACATCAAGGACGCAGAGAGAAGGTACCAAGGAAGATGGAACACCACTATGATGGCTGATTTCTGCTGGTTGCTGCTGCGGGAAACCCCAGATGAAAAATACGCAAAGCAGCGCACCAAGAGAAGCATTCGGGGGAAGAAGAAACGGGCCCACCAGGAGATTGATTGACCCAAGAATGACTTTAAAATCTAAACTGTGTTGACAAATATCGTGTTTTTACTAAACTTTGAAATAAAAATTTGCTAGTTATTACCACAGTGTCGGATCTCATTTATTAGAATTTTATTTTCACACCATCGGGTGTTTGTCTTCATGTATTGCAATGGTGCGGTTTGCGTTTTCTATTCTTACATACATACCTGTACAACATTTTTTGCACATTTCTTTGCTTTGCTTTGTGTCTAACCTCGCTCTTATATGCTCAATGTTTGTGCACATGTATGTGGCTGTTTTAAGTGCAGACAATTTTGCTACCATCACAGTGTGTTTTGTTGACATTACTCTATTCTTATGTGCTGCCTTGTTACAATTTTCTTTATTCTTATTTGAATAACTACTAAACAATTAGTATAAAGAATTCATCCAAGAAACTTTTATCTCGATCGCACTCAATCTGAAACGTTCACCTCAAACTGCTAACCCAATGTAGCAAAAAATCTGTACGTGATGGAGCAAATTGGTTACCAGATTTGGATTCAGCGCACCAAAAAACGTAAAAATCAATCGAAACATTAGAGGCAGTTTAAAAAAAAATTTTTTTAGTGTACCTGTGTTATTAAAGTGGACTGTGGGAAATCCACTGCTTACCCTTGGGATAAGCAGCATGAAATTGGTCTATATTTTGTGAATCTGTGGCTTGGGAGCCCCACCACGCTTCCTTAAATTTCATGCGGCCTCCCCATGGGCAGAGAAGGAGGATGATAACTCCTCCAGCACCACCGACGGCAGTATTGCAATCTCCACCATCCCATCACAGTCCCAATGCTTCACCCAGGGCCTGTGAGGGAAGGGGAGAGATAAGGGATGATATTCTAAATGAGGGGCCACCTCATAACAGGTGCTGAGGTGTAGGAGTGGAAACATCTATGGAGGTTTTAAGTGTGCATTCAGTGTGATGTGGTGATGGGGGATTGTGTGAGAGGGAATGCAGTGAGCTGAGAGGGGGTTAATGTGGTGAGCATGGCTGGGGTATGTATGTGTGAGTGTGGTAAAGGGGGGAGATCTGAGTCAGTTAGACATGTGCAAGATGTGTAGACATGTTGGGTGGGGATTGGGGGGCAGGGAATACCAACCTGTGTGCAATTATGTTTGTCATGACACATGGAATAAAAACTTACCTTCCCATGAAATGCCTGTGTATGAGTTCTTCTCTGGCTGTCAGGTGCTGTCCGTATGACTGGTCTTTATCTGCCGTCATATACTATGTTACTATGTTTGTTTCCTTGTGCCTTGGTGCTGGACCTTCCTCTGTATCTGTGTCCACAGGTTTATGCTCAGCTAGCAGGGGTTGGCATCTCCTCTGTGCCAGGTGATACAGCATGCCATGAGTATTTGGCAAACCCTGGAGGGGCAGTATAGGAACTCTCTTCCTGATCAATGCAGGCACCTGAAGCGGCCTTTCAGTTGTCCAAACACCCTCTTGGTGCAAGGGCATGGGCTGGCCCCTTTGTGTGGCTGAGCGGAGGAGGGGATCCAGCTCCTGACTTGATGGTAAATGAACTTGCCAAATCACCATCAACACCCAGCACACTTTGATCACAAACCCACAGTCAGACGCCCAAACAGACACATAAACACACCACCAGAGGTCACTCACATTCACAGTCTCACAGCAGGACCACACATGGGTACACATGATGATGATGGATCAGTAGGGCCACACAGAGGGCCACATAGGTGCCAGGTGAGGGGGTGGCACGGTGTTTGGGTTCTTTTAGGGAAGGAAGTTGTGGGCTGGGAGGTTGGAAATGGGTAGTGGTTTGGCATTGGAGACATGATGGGGGGGGGGGGGGGAGGGAAAGCACAGTGGAGCACTACACAGACTACCCAATGGACACAGATGGCAGGCAGGCAGATCAATCTGTCTTCAAAACAAGCTCCTCCAAACACAATTGCAAATCACAGTCAGCATAGACAGCAAAATCCCTTACCTATTCACGATTTATAGTAGGTGTAGCTTGGGACGTTTGGATACCGCACACTGCACATCCCCATGGGACATCAAGCTGCAGTTGCTGCCCTAACCATGCCCAGAAATGCCCCAGACATGCCCCCATCGTGCGCACCGTGGGGACATGCAGAACTGGCTGTGTCTAAAATCACTTTCTAAAATATCCTCTCCTTTCTAAGCTCTGGTCAGCAGACTGGGGTGTCCAACTGCAGACTAAGGCTTTTAAAATTACCCAGCCTTGATAAACACTCTCCTTATTCTCTTTATTCAAGACGTGCAATGTGATTGAATTGGATTAAATTACTACTGTCATTACTCTTTATTTTGTTGACTTCCTAATGTTTCCTACCTTCCCCCTCCTCCTCTCTCAACACCTCCCTTCAATCCTGCCTAGTCACGTCTCATTTTTCCATCTGTCCTATACATATTGGCGTTCTTTTCATTTTCCTGCTTCAGTTTTTATTGTATTCTATTGTAAACCACTTTCCTGTACCCACATTAAGCGGTATATCAAATCTGAAATAAATGAAAAGAATTTGTATGTGGTGAATAAAATATGTAAAACTGGCTATGTATTACATGTCATTTTTGTATGTTTTGAGTATTGAACGTGTTAGATCTATTTTCCTTTTAATGTGAATTATCCTGGCTAGTGAGTATGATTAAATACTAGCAACTTACAGTAATAGGTTATCAAACAATCTATAGGCAACCCACAATGAAACCTTATCATTTTCCCTTTCTCTGTGAAGACCAAGAGGCCAATATATCAAAGTGTTAAGGGGTTTGCAAAAGTGCAAACATGCGCAAAAATGCTAAATAATGTACTATGGTCCTTTTGCTATTTTTCTGTTGTGAAATTGTTCACAAAACCTACACAAAACTACTAATGAGCAAAGAAATCATGCCATACTGGGTCAGACCATACTGGGTCAGACAGTTTCCAACAGTGGCCAATCCAGGTCACAGGTACCTGGTAGGATCCCGAAGAGTAGATCCCATGCTATTTACATCCAAGGATAAGCAGGGATTAGCAATTCAGCAGAGGTTACATTTATGCCCAAACTGTTTGCCACCTGGTAATTTTCCACAAATCTTAACAACTCTCCCTGCAGTGTCTTCTCATATTGGCAAAACGTTTTACCATTTGCTGCATCAGCATCTAAGGACTGACAATTAATTTAAGATCCCTAGGAGCAAACAGCTTAAAACCCTATTTTATGTGGTACATCTAGGTATGAAATGGGATATCCAAGTTGGGGCGTTCAGCTTTCCTGGGTATTTTACAAAAGACTTGCTGACCACTGAGTCTTCTAAGCTACATATAAGGATGTGTGGGAGGACACAAGAAGGTTACAGCACATCACGTGGAAAAATCCATTCCAATAAGAAACCTATCCACAAAAGAGTGGCAACATTTGGGGATTTGCCTGTCCAAGTGCCAATTTTGCAACCTGTAAATGTTGGCACTCGCACAAAACTGGACATCCAGAATCAGCTAATCAAGAAGTCAAATGAAATAACCCCTTTTGGTGAATTTTGGAGGGGAGTTTAAACACCAGAAAGATAAGCACGATCGCCTTCTCAATCACTGTTGCAAGCCCCGGGCCCAGAATAGTAGTTAGCTGCCATAGGTGGTACATACTGACGTCCATATGTTTAAATTATGGGGGTTATTTTAGTCCCCTGAGCCAGTATAGAAGCCAGCTCTGTGTCCAAGTCTGAACGGGGAAATGGAGTAGGCGTGTCCGAGGTGTTCCTAGATGTCCTTGCCCAATTTCCATAACACCCTGGGTATCCTGAGCTGTGTCCAAATTTATATCTGTTCAAGGCATGAATAGGCATCGGAAAAGTGCTAGTTTTGTCAGACAGAGATCTGGAGAGTATGGAGAAGGAGGTCCACTCATGTCCCCAATATTTTCCATCCTGATAATGACCATTGACATGGAATGAGGGCTCGTGCATTCATTTTGCCATGCCACTAAATGTCCCCTTATGCTAGCTTGTATGAGATGGGCGTCCCTGCCCAATGCTTTCCTGAGGGGACATCTATGTGGCTGCTGGCATGGGTGTCCACATCACGAATATCTATGTTAGTAAAATCAGGTAGAGACATAGACATCCTTCTTGTTTCTTGGCACATTCTGCCCTGGGCGTCCTTTCTAAAAAGCCACTTCACATGTGCATTGCCATTGTAAAATTAGAAATACTAGCATACGTTTCTGGTCTGCACATGATACCCCTTCAATACATTCCCTTCCAAACTGCATATTCAATGGCTTTTAAACAGGTAAATAGCAGCTTTCTGAAATCACTATTAGATGTGTAAGGCTTTTGCATGTTTAAATGCCACAGTTTATGTGTGTAAAATTACCTCCATTGTTATAAATCAGTACATACTGCGTCTATCTCTTCTTTTTACACTAAGTTCATATTTTTAATAATGGGGGGGGGGGGGGGGCAATTAGTTTGAACCTTATCTGAAAGACACTTAAATGTAGTTTTTGCAAGAAAAATATCACTGACATTTAGTAAAATCATAGCTAGCATCTTGAAATTTGCTAACTTTTTCAAAGCAGAAGTTAAAATGTTTTATTTTACATATGAAATTGTATTATTTCTAGGAATATGAAACACCAGGCAGATAAATGCTGAATATGATTTCTTTGTTCTTGCCCGAGAAGGTTCACCAGTTTTTCTAGCTTAAACATCAGCAAACAAAATAAAAAAGGAAAATTCTGCATGTCTGGATTACCAGGTTTGTAGAAATATTAATGTCTTAATTGTTCATTTTACTTGTATCTCATAGAAGTCCAGTCCAGGGCTAGTGGTAAGGAGTGACCCTTGAAAGAAAGTACCGCTATACTTTGAACTTGCGGTGTGTGAGGGGAAGAGTGCAGTGTTATTTTTAGAGGAAAGATATAACAGGCCCACCCTTTGTGTTTGACAGATTAACCTTGAATGAAGCAGTCCTACTTGGGAGAAGGAACCAGCTGTTGTTGAGTGCTGTGTGTTAAAAGGCCCATTACTTCATACCCTGACACCAAGTGAGACTCTTTCCAGAAGCTGGAAGATTTCTGTCTTCACATGAGAATTATTGCTTCTTTGATGACTGAAGAAAAAGAGATTTTCCTGTGTGAGTTGAGGATAGAAAAAGTGCTGACATTCCTTAAATTTCTAGTCCAAAAGACTTCCCATGAATGGTAGTAATTCTATTATTTTTCCTTGCAGGCTGTCTTTAATAGCAACAGTCTTTGAAACTGCTTCCCTGTTTGACATGTAAAGTTCTACATAATTCACGAAAGATCATTCACTTTTTCATTTAGAAAATTATGCTTGGTAGCTAAACTCTCCCATAATTAACTTTCACTCAAAATATTTTCAAGTTAAAAAGCTAATCTATTTGCATCCTTTAAAGAAAACAAAAATCACTCATGAACCAGAAATCCCTGACAGGTCACATAGATCACGTTTGCTTCAGCTATGACATTGCTTTCATTCTTTCATCATGCTACTTACGTAATTGTATCATAAATTCAGTTTAAATAAATTAAACAACTATCATTATCTTGTATTGTATTACATTGGAAGTTTGTGATTTTTGTTATGTTTAGAGTTCTGGTGAAAGGTGAATTCTTTGTGGGTTTGGAAGGTTTATATTGGGCTATCTTAAGATTTAGAGACTAAAGTATAAATATCCCTTTGTTTAGATGGCATCTCAAGATGGAACCCATATAGTCCTGAAAGCTTATATACAGGAACCTGTTTGGATATGTTTTTTATATTTATTTTTTTTTAAATGATCACAAACTGCAGAAAATGAACTTCGAAAGCTGCTGATCATCTGAGAGTAAAATTCCATGAAGGCACATTCTAGAGAATGTAGAGATTGGAACTGAGATCTTTGAGGTCAGGACATACTTAGTTTCTATGGTATTTTAGGAGCGGCTCTGCTAAAACTGGCACTATTTCTAAAATACATATCCACAGACAGCATGAGGAGCTGTTTTACAAAGTTACTCATGGGAAAAATTCATGGAGGAAGGGCCAGCACTAAGGTGCGTTTATTTGCAGCTTTAAGTGCCAAGCCTTAGCAGGGTTTAGTAAAAGGGGTCCTTTGTTAACATACCATAGAAGCTTGGGAAGCAGAACTGTTGCTTATGGAACTTTGCTTTTTTGGATATTATAGGAACATGGGAAATACATGAGGCTGATTTTTAAACTGCTGGTTTTGGCATATTTTCAAGGGGATTTTACCTCAGATTTTAAAAGGAAATAACATGGGCACTTCTGCTTTCAAACTTGCCCTAAATAAGGTTTTGTGCAGGTACAATTCTGCCGGTGTTCATGTATGTCTGAAAATGTCATCTACGCATGCTCTTTTCCTCCCCGACCTGGAAACATATCTAAAGGCCGCTAATGTATGGGTACTAGAGAATAGCAATGTGTAAAAAGGAATGCTGAAAATTGCCCTCTCCCTCCCTACAAGTCAAAGCATCCAGGCTGTTCACACCATAAGTATTTTTACCGCCAGTATAAAGAAGCTGGTGCTTCCCTTTGGAAATCAGCTTGCAGCCTGAAGGTGTAGTGTGCCCACAGGTCTACAACTCTTATGACCATTCTGAAATTTGCTGTGTATATATTTAAAGACAATTAAGAGATATGTATTGATTATGCAGTGATCCTTCTACTACTTCGTACTATTTCTATAGCACTATCAGGCATATGCAGTGTATAATGAACTACTCCACGGATCACAAGCAATGCCAATAATTTACTATAATGAAGATGGCATAGCTCTAGAAAGTGAGTCCAATCAAAAGCTACAACTTGAATTTGTTAACATTTATTTCTATATTTCCAGATAGACAAACATGGCAACTACACTACATCATTGAAGCTTTTTACAAAACTTTGCTAATATTTTGTATGGCAGATCCATGACAAACTTTGTAGGTGAGCATCTAGTTATATCTCTGTCTATATCACACTTGGATGCCGGGAACAGAGTCGGTAGGTCACTTTTGGATGGGATGTAATGCCCGTGTTAGCCACCAGCAAGGGACAGGCTACCCAAAGCTGAAGAGCCTCACTGCAGGAGCTAAAGAGCCGTGACCCTTTCCTACAGAGACTGTGGCACTGATGGAGAGGAAAGGGAGAAGAACTAGCAGGCTGAAGCAGAAGATTAGTGCGGCCTTTAAGCACAGATAACACCACGGTTAAGCACACTTTAAGCATGTCAAGTGCAGAAAAGAGACCATGCGCATGGAAAAACTAACGCCCAATTAACACCACAAGTATTTAAATGTATTTAAATTGCAGGCAAATGAGCTGCACATAATAATCTAGTATGCAAATGATGACTGTGCCAGATGCAGAGACAGGCATAGAGGATTTTGCAACCAGCTTTAGAGCCAATATCTCTACGCCGGAGTCTGAGGTGGCTTTAACATCCAGCGCGTGCCTCCGAAGGTATTTTGATGGCATAGGGTGCTTTCCCTAATGCCTGGATCATCTTCCCTTCAGATGATCTAGGCATCAGGCAAAGCCTCCAATGCCATCAAAATACTGAAGCAAATCCCTGGTGGCCCTGTAGCCCTGATCCCCCCACCTGACTTAAAAAGAAAATTACAATGGTGGCTTAGAGACTCCCAACTCAACTTTAGAAAAATTACCTTGGTGGCCTAGAGGCCTCCTGTATCCCTTACCCCCACCTGACTTAAAAAAATTTACCTGGTGGTCTAGCGGCTCCTGAACCCCCCCACCCCCTCCCAATACCTTTCAAAGTGGGAGCGCTGCCTAAGCGCTCCTGCTCTTGGTCTGCCATCTTGAAAATGGCTGCACCTGGCTCCACACATTGCATCCCAGGCATCAGGGTGTTCAGCAGCCCAAACCAGGGATATCCAGCTGAATATCCTGGTGAGCAGCATTTACGTGGTTTGCAGGTCTGCAAAATGCATAAATGTCTTTGAATATCCACCCCCCGCCCTAGATTTTATATGTAACATAATTTTCCATCATCCCCAGTCAGTTCTGAAAGGTAAATTAACTTTCATAAGACTCTCATACAGCCTCTCCAATGAATAAACCTAGGTAGCAAGAGAATTCATCCACACAGATTGTTGTTCCAGGGCCACATCTAACTGAGCATACCTGACAATAACTTAAGAACATAAGTATGCCATACTGGGTCAGACCAAGGTCCATCAAGCCCAGTATCCTTTTTCCAACAGTGGCCAATTCAGGTCACAAGTACCTGTCAAGTTCCCCAAAAGGTTCACTGATGTCATGATACTTATCCCGGGGTAAGAAGTGGATTTTCCTGGTCCTCTTTAATATTGGTTTATGAACTTTTCCTCCAGGAACTTGTCCGAATGCTTTTTTAAACCCAGCTGCACTAAAAGCATTTACTACATCCTCCAATAATGAATTTCAGAGTTTGATTACTTGAGTGAAAAAATATTTTCTCTTATTAGCTCTAAATGAGTTACATTGTGGCTTCATTGAGTATACCATAGTCTCTCTACTTTTTGAAGGAGTAAACAACTGATCTACTTTTGCCTGTTCTGCTCAATTCATTAATTTATAGACCTTTATCATATCTCCCCTCAGCCGTCTCTTTTCCAGGTTGAAGAGCCCCAACCTTTTTAGCTTTTCCTCTGTACCCTTTCTAATACTGACCAGAAATGCATACAATATTCAAGCTGTGGTCGCACTAGGGAATAATACAGAGGGCAGTATAATATCCTTGGTTTGTTCTCCATTCCTTTCCTTATGATTCCTAGCATTCTATTTGCTTTATTGGCTGCTGCTGCACACTGAGCAGAGGGTTTCAACATGTTATCCATGATGACACCTAAATCCTTTTTCTGGGTGGCGGTTCCTAAGATGGAACCTTGCATCGTCTAACCATAGTATGGGCTGTTCTTTCCTAAGTGCATAACTTTGCACTTGTCCATGTTAAATTTCATCTGCCATTTGTACATCCAGTCTTCCAATTTATCAAGGTCCTCTTGCAATTTTTCACAATCCTCTTGTGTTTTAGCAACTTTGAATAATTTTGTGTCATCTGCAAATTTGATCACCTAACTCATTATTCCCATTTTGAGATCATTTATGAAAATGTTAAAAAGACGCAAGCCCAGCACAGATCCCTGGGGTACTCCATTATTCACCTTTCTCCACTGAGAAAATTGCCCATTTAGTCCTACTGTCTGCTTTCTGTCTTTTAATCAGTTCCCAATCCACAACAGTACACTGACTCCAATCCCATGACTTTTTAATATTGCCAAGAGTTTCTTATGAGAGACCTTATTAAAGACTTTCTGAAAATCCAGATACACTATGGGTCTGCTGGGATGTGCAGCCCCGCTATCTGCCTTACCGGTATTCTGCCTCTGTCCCCCATTGCATGCACAGAGCCACTGTTCTGGCTGCGGAAGATGAGGGCGTGATGAGGCAGAGAGTGGGAGGGGCATGGGCAGGGCCGATTCCAGGACGACCCTGTATGTCCGGGGATGGCCGGGAGGATGCCCTGCTTATACCAGCTCTGAGGTGGAATAAGAGCGGGGTGCCCCCTCAAACATGCCCGGCAGCCACACCTGGAGCCCAGGAGCCTCCCCACAGGAGCACCGGGACATGGAGGGTGAGTCCCCACCGCCTGATCTGGACTCTACCAGCTCTCCTTGGGGTAGGGCATCGGGGACGTGGGGGTTTGGGGCTGCAGGCAGATGGATCCATGGGGAGGATGTCCCTGTGACTGCGGGAATGGCATGCCGGGATGCCCTCGGGCCCAATTCTGACAATCGCAGGAACATTTTGCTGATGCATTTCAGAATCGGGTCCAAATGAGCCCATCCAGAAGGCTCGGATGTGCCTCTACCAAAATAGGGCTCTATATCAACTGGCTCATCTTTGTCTACCTGTTTATTTACACCTTCAAAAAATATAACAGATTAGTAAGACAAGACTTTCCTTGGCCAAATCCACGTGGTTTTCTCCCATGAAACCACGACTATCTACATGTTCAGTGATTTTATTCTTTATAATGGTTTCTACTATTTAGTCCTGCACTGATGTCAGATTCAGCAGTTTCTTGTAGTTTCCTTGATTACCCCTGTAACCCATTTTAAAAATTGGCATTACATTGGCCATTCTCCAATCTTCAGGTACTACAGATGATTTTAATGATAGATCATAGATTACTAATAGTAGGTCTGCAATCTCATATTTCAGTTTTTTCAACACCCTCAGATGTATACCATCCGGTCCCAGTGATTTGCTACTTGTCAGTTTATCAAATGGTTGTACTACATCTTACCGGATTATTGATATTTCTTTCACTTCTTCTGATATATCGCCTTTAAATACCATTTCAGGCAGGGGTTAGTTCCCTACATTTTCTTCAATAAAGATCGAAGGAAAGAATTTATTCAGTCTCTCCTCTATGGCCTTGTCCTCCTTTAGCTCCCCTTTTACTCTTGTATCATCTAATGGCCCAACTGAGTCTCTCAAAGATTTTTTTCTACGAATGTACTTTAAAAAGTTTTTATTCTGCATTTTTGCTTCCATAGTAAGCTTTTTGTCAAATTCTCTCTTTTTCTGCCTTATCAGTGCCTTGCATCTAACTTGCCAGTGCTTAGTTTGTTTCCCATTTTTGTCATTTTGCTCTTTTTCCATTTCTTGAAAGATGCTTTCTTGGCTACAACAGCCTCTCTGGCCTCGCCTTTAAACCATGCAGGCAGTTCTTTGTCTTTCCTTCCACTTTTCTTAAAGTATGGAATACATCTGGCCTGAGCTTCCAAGATAGTATTTTTAAACAACGCCCATGCTTAAAAATAAACCTTTAACCTTTGCAGCTGCTCCTTTTAGTTTTTTTAAACTATTTTCCTCTTTTTTATCAATCTTGCTTTTGAAAGTTAAAAGGTAGCACTGTGAATTTCCTTGCCATCCTCCCATTTATTAAATCAAATACGATCATGCTATAATCACTATTGCCAAGTGGCCCTAATATCCTTATTTCTTGCATCAGATCCTGTGTTCCACTAAGGACTAGGTCTAAAATAGTTTCCCTTCTTGTCATTTCATGAACCAGCTGCTCCAAGAAGCAGTCATTTATTTCATCTTGAAACTATCTCCCTAGCATGTCCTGCTGTGACATTGACCCATTTGATACTGGAATAATTGAAATCACCCATTATTACTGTGTTGTAACTTTTGTTAGCTCCCCTGATTTCTTTGAGCATTTCATCATACATCTGTTCATTCTGGCCAGGTGGTCGGTAGTACACCCCACTGCCATCGTCTTCCCCTTTTTACATGGAATTTCTATCCATAGAGATTCTACAGTGTATTTTGTTTCCTGTAAAACTTTAATCCTGTGTGACTCAATGCCCTCTCTAACAAAGAGTGCAGCCCCTCTGCCCTATCATTGGGATATAGCTTATACCCAGGTAACACAGTGTTCCATTGGTTGTCCTCCTTACACCAGTTCTCTGAGATTCCAATTATATCTAATCTTTCATTTAGTATTATAAATTCTAACTCTCCCATTTTTATTTTTTAGATTTCTACCATTTACATACAGGCATTTTAGAGGTTGTATTTTATTCATATTAATCTGTTTATTAGTTGATAGGAGTAATTTGGAATCTTTCAGCTCTGTTCTTAAATGCATCTGGATTACTTTTATCTTTATTGGAACCTCTCTATTAGGATGCCCTAAGTTCTCTCTTTTGCTAATATCCTTCAAGGATACATCGTTCTGAATCATGCACTCTTGGGCAACTGTCGACTTTCCCCTATTATCTAGTTTAAATGCTGATCTATCTCCTTTTTAAAGGTTAATGCCAGCGGCCTGGTTTCATCTCCGTAGGTCTTGTCTATTTACCTCTCTGTCTTCCTTAGCTCCTCCAAGTCTAGAATAGCCTCCAGAGATCGGACTCATTCCCTGAGAGCAAAGAGCTCCTTGGATTTAGTGCACATGTAAGATCCCTCACCAACTGGGAGAAAATCATACATGAGACACTCAATGCAAAAGACTTAATGCTGTAGCTCCCATCTCGCTCCTGGACTGTTGTCTGCATTTTAGTTTTAAGGTTTTGCTAAGATCTTTAAGTTGTTTACTTACTTAAAGTTGCTAGGGATAGTTGTACAAACACAAGAACACCTAATAGGTTTAAGGAACTTTGTTCACATCAGGATTAATTTCAGGGCCTTAATTAATTTATACCTTATAAGGATAACCAGCTATAACTGAAAGTGAATTTCGCTACCTCTGTCTCTGTAAGAGCTGTAAGAGCCTATAAATCTAAGATTATGCTTGGGGTGGGCACGAGGATCCCCCAGGGTGATCCTTGGGCCCGATTGGGCCTAAAGTGCTGCTTATGCCACCTTTGAGATGGTATAAGCAGCACATCTCCATGGACTTGGCAGTACGTATAGGGCCGTGACCTGAATTGGCCCTGTACATGCTGCAGGACTGGCCTGCCCCTGCTCTGTCCCATTCCCGCCTACTCTCGCTCCCCACTGGCTCTCCCCATCCTGATGCACAAGACATGCAGGGAGAGCTGGAGGGGGGAATCGGCCACAGATGCCTTATGGGGCTGCATGTCCTGCTGGAACGTGCAGCCCCCGCAACTCGCGTTCAAGAATTACCTCCATAGTGTTTGCGTGGCTGCAAGCACAGTTTCTAAGGAAAACCCCATGTGGGGGTTTCCACTATTTATTTAAAATACTTTATTAATCGCTAAAATACAAAACACTCTAAGTGAGGTACAACATAATCTGGAATATTTAAAACACCCCTTTTCTATGCAACCCTCTTGCTTACGCCATAATTTAAATAAATTCCAAAATAATTGAGAAGGTGGTCTATAGACAGATCCAACAACACATAGACACCGCTGCCCCTCTTGACCCCTGCCAGCACGGGTTTAGAGAATCACATGGAGTAGAAACACTTCTCACCACCCTCATCAACGACCTTAACAAAGGAATTGACAATGCAGAAAATGGATTTGCTCTTATATTCCTGGACATCTCAGCTGCATTTGATTCCGTCAATCACAACCAGCTACTCACCCGCATCCATGACAAGGGTATTCATGGCCTCGCCTGGGAGTGGTGCAAATCTTATCTATCTGATCGCTGGCAACAAGTCCGGGTCGGCTCTCACACCTCAACACCTTTTCACCAACAACAAGGTGTTCCACAGGGCTCATCCCTATCCGCTCTACTTTTCAATATCTACATGCAGCCGATATGCAATCTCATCCGGTCTTTCAATATCTCTACATTAATCTATGCGGATGATGTGCTACTATTCACTCTGTTCAAAGTCAAACACCTGGATTTATCCAACCTTGTCAACTGCTTCAACGCAATTACAGACTGGCTATTCTCCCAAAACCTGTACATAAATTTCAAGAAAACTGAAGTTCTATTTATATCAAGGAACAAGAATTTCTCCCCTCCACCCATCCTAAGAGTAAGAGATGCAGAGCTTCCAATTCGAAGTACCATACGATATCTCAGAATCACACTGGACCAGCACCTCGACTTTAAGGAACACATACAAGTTATAACCAGAGCCATCTACAACAAAATCAGAACACTGCGACACCTCAAACCCATGCTACCCCCTAAGGACTTCCACACCATCTTCCAGGCCCTCATACTACCACATTTCGACTATGCAAACGTAATTCTATATGGTCTACCAAAGAACACCCTCAACCCCCTCCAACTAGCTATGAACGCCGCTGCCCGCGTCCTATGTGGTCTATCCAGATCAGACCATATCACGCCAATACTTAAAGATCTCCACTGGTTACCGATATACTGCAGGCTAACATACAAGATCCTGCTGATTACATTTAAGATTAACAACAACATAGCCCCCAATTCTCTCAAGAACCTTATTACACCAACTCCACAAATCAGATCTAGAAGGACAGCAACAGCCAACACATTGATCCTCCCTAAAGACTCCATAAAGTGCACCCAAACAACCAGGAGAAGAGCTTTTGCATACTACGCACCCAAATGCTGGAATGACCTCCCACCAGAAATAAGATCAATCAAAGACCTCCTACAGTTTCGGAAGGCAATAAAGCACCATCTCTTTCTGCTACATTTTACTCAATCAGCTACCCCTCCCCACAGAAATCTCCCCCTATCCCCTACAAACACCTCACTCACAACTTAACACTCATGCTTTAAGCAAACACACTCATGTAGTAGACACTTCACGTCTATTCACACCATGTAATATTTATTACTCCATGTCACTTGTATATACTTACCATGTATTCTCTATCTACTCCGTCCAAACTCAGCGTGTATATAGTTACTCTGTATTTGTATCGTTTAAAGATATCGCAACATGTAAATAGTTTCCCTATTTGGTCCAAGTTCCAACTCCTGTTATAATGTAAACTCAAACAGTCTTGACTGCACTGAGCTCTTGTTGTTGAATGTAAACCGCACTGATAACAAATAGCACGGTATATAAGAACTGTTAAATAAATAAATAAATAAATAAATTAAGCCACTGTAATTATAAGCAATAATACTGTAACCCACCCCTATTTGCAAACCAGTGTTACACGCCCTGATGTAGCTTCCTTACTAAAAGTGTGTAGTCAGTGGCCGTAAGGGTAGGCGTTATCACCAGATTTACGAATTGGAAAGGTACAGTACACACCAGTTCCTTCAAAAGGAACTGGGGAAGTATATATAATAAGTAAACTTAGATGGTATGTATGAAGTTTACCAATAAAGTTATTGCAAAGTGTCTTGATATTTATTTTACGCAGGTTCTGACACTTTCTTGTATTTCTAGCTGAAATAATCTTTCCAGTTTCTCAGGAGGACATGAAAGAATAACCCAGCATACATTTCATCTTTTATTGCACCAACTGGTAAGTATAAATTATTTAAAAAAAACCCCAAAACACAATATTTTCTTTTACAGAAGATCAACCACAATACGTTACAACTCTGATGAAGGAAACCCTAACTATTCTAACCAGATAAGTATCTCTTCTGGCTAATGAAGCATATGAAGTGTAATTCTCTGTTAACTTCAATTGTTAACTCGTAAGTCCTGATGCTTTTAGTAGATTTATTTTTCTTTAGGGTGAAAACGTATTACATCAGTAACAGCTAAGAATTGTTCACTCTCTTTCTTTTGCTCTCCTTTCCTTGTTTTAAACAACAAAGCTTATGTTAAGTACTTCACTTAACTTTATTCAGACGTTCAGGTAAGATGTGAAGCTGACTCTTAGTCCAGATAACTGCGAGGTTGAAGTGTAGGGGCCCAAGTTTCGCGCAGGAACCGCCGCACCTCTGTATCCTCGGAATCCGGAGTACTTGGCTCCCTAACTTAATCAAAATAAAGGGAAGCAAAACCCTAATATTTCCCTAATGTAGGTATATAACAACCTAATTTATTCTTATCCCTCAAACTTTGTTAAGTTCCCTAACTAATGAAATAAAATTAAGCAAAGTCCCTAGCTAAGGTCACCTGTCTGAATTTAGGTCCCTATACTGGAGAGCTTAATGAACCCCCTACTTTCATACAACCATCCTTGCACCTTATTTACTCAGACTTGAACTCAGAGCTACAGTACTACGTGTCCATTCCACAACATTTAAATTCATTCCATCTTTCAACATAGCTTGTGCACTGAAACTGTAGTAATTTATGTAATCTCTGTAGAGCTGTTACACATACATTATGGGTTTATTCCCTAAACAATAATTTCTGGTACAGATTATATTGCACCTGTTCTCATTAAAATGTCTATTCAGCTCATTTCATTACTCTTGTCACCTTTAGAGCATTTAAACCAACATACCTTTTTGTAGTGAGCCCTATTACTTGCATCACTATAAGATATGTTCACCTGAGTCAATTATACAGTATATAATAATATACAAGGCTTTTTATAAGTAAAGGTGTGATTCTCACTGTCTTCCAAATCTCTGCATCCCCTTTCAGAAACTCTGCCACCATACAAAAGCAAAGTTCTGCTCTATTACCAAAATCATATTCACACAGGTCACTCAGTCGCTAGACTCACCCAGGAGCTCTTTTTAATACACACTTGCCCACGGTTTCAAACAGCTCTCTCTCTTTTTTTACTCTCTCCCAGCCGCAACCAAGGCAACGCTGCCTCAAATGACATCATCCAGGGTCCTCCAGCCGATGAAAAGCATGTTTGCACCCGCACTCCAACAACATCAGTTACCATGAATTCTATTTTGCAGCTAAAATCTCCATTTTACCTTTCAAAACTCCCATTAGAAATAATGGTATCAAAATTCTATATCATATTTAAACAGGAAAAATAGAATATACTCCAAAAAAATTATCCCTTTCTTATTAATCACCGACTGACTATTAAACACTGTTTTCACAAGTTTTTAACCCTAAACAGCTCTCCGCTATGACATTTCATCAATTTAACATTACCCAATAAATTTCTGAAATCCCATTTCATTTTCTAAAATTAAATTGGAATCTCAGCTTTCACCTAACGCAATCCAAATTAAAATCGGAGTATCGGAACCACCATACTCCCCCATTACACAAAATAGGCTATAACTAAAAAATAAAATAAACTTTTCATACCAAACTTGCTTTTAATTTTTTACTTAGGACCCCCGACTTTATATGAGTCCAAATCTATAATTTTCCAACCGATTAAACCCCTTCTACCAACCCTGTAAAATTGAGCCATAAAACATTAAAATTTTCCAAATTCTGACCCCGGAATCAGATTCCCCATGGTCCCTTTACTGAAAGTCAACCCTTTTCCCGAGTCTCTAGGACCCCTAAATCCCGTCGGGTGCCTAAATCAAATCTGAGGCACCTACCTCCAACTCGCCTGGAACTCTACCTGAGCAGCAGCTAACTCGAGGCCCCCGGCTTCACTCCAGGCCTACTGCGAACGCGCGCGTGCACGCGGTGACACGCACATGCACAGCCCGACGTCCTCTTCAACTATGGCTGCCTCTCTGCCCTATTTCGGCCCCTCCCCGCGTCGGAAAAGATTGCGGCTAGACGCTGCTGCCTGCCTCTCAGGTAAAAAAAATCGTAACCCCTTATGGGGGTTACAATACCAGCAAACATAGAAAGGGTGGTGGATGCTAGAATGCCCTCTTCCCGGAGGTGGTGGGGAGGAAAACAGTAATAGAATTTAAAAAGACATGGGATAAACACAGAGGATCCCCGTATACCAAGAGGAGCATTCCTGCTCATAGCAAAACTTAAATGTTTTTCACGCTTCATGAAATGCATACAACAAGAGTAACCTGCATGGAGCAGTCGTTATACCCTAGACACTTTACTAGGCAGACAGAAAGAGCCATGCTGTTATTTATCTGCCATCATTTATTATATTATTACGGTATATTTCCTATATCCTCTCCCACAAGAATCCAATCTTAAAACAATCACAATTACCTGTGTTTCTACCTCATTCCACAATCCCAAACAAATAATAGGGATCAAAAACACTGCATATAAACAATTACAATTGCTTTTGAAAAAGCAGGCTGATGGGGAATAGCCCATGTACATTTCTACCTCCTTTGAAATAGTTGTAAATTTATATGCTTGAACTGAAAATGAAAACCCCACATAGGTTTTCCCTTCTCTGAGTATCCCCTTTGCCTCAACTCTACATCCTTAATAGAACCGGCTAAAAGTACCCATGCTGTGAACAGCACAAGTATTTTTATATATGGTGTTTGCATGGCAAGCCCAAGGGTATCTAAAGCCACCCCAGAGGAGGCTCAAGTCCATACCTCCCAAATAGTTCAGCATCTGCCCTTCCCTTCTCGTGTCTTCCCTCCCCGTGTCCAACATCTCCCCTTTCTCTCCCTCCCCCTCCCCCATGTGGCCAGCATCTACCCTTCCCCTCGATATTCTCCCCAGGTGACAAGCATCTCATCTCTCCTTCCTTACCATCCTCTGGTGCAGCACCTCTTCCTCCTCCTCCTGGGCCTGAAGCTGCAAGAAGAGTAAGGCACAGTGCAGTGCCAGGCCTTCCAGCATAGGCTGGCGCTCACGCATTGCTGAGCCTCACCCCCTGGGATGCAGACTTCCTGTCTGAGGGGACGGGACGTGGCAGGGCTGGAATGTGGGCCTGTACGGAAAGTCCTCCCCCTACGCTGAAGCACTTTTAAAGTGATGCTCTCATGCTGCACAGGAGCTGCAGCAGTGCCCCATAAACTCTGCTGCCTTAGGTGGCCACCTAGTCTTCCTACTGGCACAGCTGGCCCTAGTGTGCATGAGTATATGGGTGTGTGCAGTATAGCTTTTCTCAGGGGTAAATAGTTTTCTATCCATAGGAAAGGCTTTAAAATTCCCTCCCTGAAGATAATTTTTTAAGCTATTTGAGTTAATCAGTTATCTGAAAACGGCACTCCTTCAGTATAAATTACAATCTATACTTTGTAAAACCATAGGTGTAACTTTAGCCATGTTAAAAGGAGACATCCCGGGGGTAGGGTTTAGGTTGGGGGGAGGAAAGGTATGTCGACAGATTCCAGTAGTACACTGGCACTTTTCCAGCAAAATTCTACCTTAAGAAAAAACAAGTGTTGCTGCATGTAATTAGTACTGATAACAAGTTTCAAAGCAAATGCGAGCATATACTTTTGCTTTGAAAACTAGTGCAGATTCTATGGGTGTAAGGTATGCATGCTCTTTGGTCCAGCACAGTTTGAACTTTGCCTTCTTAACCTTGTTTAGTTCAGTCTCTTACCTCTTGTGATCAATCACGTTTTGCTTTATCTAATGTTTTCTCCTTACATTCTCATTTCCTTCTTTCTGGTGCAGTGGAGTGGTACATAAATAATTGTTACTCTGTCCAACCTCAGTGTAGTTGTCTATTACTTCGGTGGTTTCAAAATGCTTTGATCTCTTGTGTGAGCTTCATTCTCCCATTTGGGTGACTGCCAATGAAACAATAAAGGTTAAAGTCGGAGCAGCAGAAGTCACTGTGGTCCTGCTGCATTCCAGCGTAAGGAAAATGTTCAAGGCACAGACGAGAGCTGACACATCACACTTTCCAGCTGTCTCTTGCATCCATGCTTTTCCTCTTTCTCATGCAAGCATTTACTTTTCCCTTATTGTAAAAGGTATAGAATATGTAAGAAAAATAAAGACTGAAGAAAAAGATAAACATACACCCCCATAATAGAAAAACATCGTAATATACTCCTTGAGCATTTAATCCACTGGTTTTGGAGGAACAGTGAATTTTTCTTTTGCACCTTTTAGGCTGTGAACCCTTTTAAGAGAAACTAAATTGCTGCAAAATGATACGCCTCACTAGACAATTTTCTGTTTAAGCCTCTGAGAACATGTGGACAAACATTACCGTAGCTAGGTATTTTAGTGCATGGACAAGCAGTGATATTTTCATTCCCTCAGACACTCTCCCACCAGTTTGCAATGCTTAGTCAATCTCCCCCATCTCACTATCCACTTCTTCTCTAGTGGTCCTCCACCCTCTGCCCACCATATCATCACACAGCTTTACCCTTGATCCCCCCAGCGGTCCTCAAACCTCCACTCCCCCCTCTAATTTCTGGCGGTCCTCAAGCACCAACATCTCTAACTACTGCTCGAACTCTATTGCCCTCATCTCTCTCCCAGTGATCCTCCATCCTCACAGTAGTCCTCAATCCCTCCAGCCTCATTTCATTCCCCGCAGTGGGCTTTGAGCTCACCCATTGTCTACCACTGCACTATCTTCAGGGTCCCCCCTCTTTTTCTAACCCACAATGGTTTCCCACCTCAGTCCCCCATAATATCTCCTCACTAGTCCTCAGTCCACACAGATTTTCTTTGTATGGCTTTGGGAAAATGTCCTCACACTTCACTGTCTCATCTCAGAATATTTCTACTGCTTACAAGGCAGAAACTTATTTATCTGACACCATGTTAGGGCATTAGAGGTGAGAAAGGCTAGTGGTAAATGGATTCATGCCTGAGAGGAGTATTACCAGTGGTTTACTGTAAGGATCAATCCTTTGTCCAGCTTTTTCAACATTTTTGTCAGCAATATTGCAGAAGAGTTATCAGGAAAAGTTAGATTTTTGCAGATGATACCAAAATCTGCTATAGGGCAGATACCCTGAAAAGTATGGAAAACATAAAGGGGATCTAATGAAACTTAAGGAATGCTAAAAAATGCTGTCATGCATTTGGGTTGAAAAAACCCAAGAGAACAGTATAGTATTGGGGGTGGGGGTTCTGTGCACAAAACAAGAACAGGTTGTGAGGATGATCGTATTTGATAATCTTAAAGTGGAGAGAAGGTGGAAGTCAATGGAAAAAGCCAGAAGGACACTTGGGTGTATAGAGAAAGAAATGTCCAGCTAGATAAAGGAAATGATATTACCTCTGACTAAACCTTCTAGTGACACCTCATTTGGAGTAGGCTGTACAGTTTTGGAGACTGCACCTTCAGTAAGCTCAGAAAACATGAGAATATAAGATAAGCTATGCTGAGTCAGACCCTGGGTCCATTGATCCCAACATTCAGCCTCCAGCATTGGCCAGTCCAGGTCACAAGTAGCCAGCAGATCCCAAAAATTAGGTTTTCTTGTAGCTTTTTTTCCAGCGATAATCAATAGCTTTCCCAAGTTTCCTGACTAAATGTTTTATATGGTTTCCTTCAAGAAATTTCTTTTGAAACTGTTGTGCTAATTAATTAATTAATTTAAAATGTTTTCTAGATTATCTTTTTATTTGCAACGTTTTTCTATAAGCTCCTTCCAGATATCAGGGGCGGTTTACATTGGAACAATTCTTTTACATGGAACATTGAAACTGCATTCTAACAAATAACTATTTACATTAGAACTATGTACATCACATAACTTAACAAGCTTTGTTTCTTCTACAATATGAAACTTTCATGTGCAATATGAATTTGCGCTATATACATTGCTTTAAATGTTGTGGCGATATGAATGAGGGTGGGGGATGGGGCAAGGAGTGGAGGGTAGGGTGATGGGTACTGTTTGAATCTTGTGTGCTGTTGGAGTTGTTGTTTCCAAAGTATTCAATAAAAAATGTGTTTTCAACTCTTTACAGAATGATTGAAGGTCTTTCATTGTTCTTAATGTTATGGGGAGGGTGTTCTATAGTTTGGGGGGCTATATATGTGAAGGCCCTGTTGCTAGTAATTTGTTTGGTTTTGCGGATTGAGGGAAGTACTGTGAGGGTGTTATGATTTATGGTTCTACTGGCTCTGGTGTTTTGACGTAGATGGATCAGGGACGATAGGTAAGAGGGTGCTATGTGACTGATTAGCTTGAAAGTTATCATTATGATTTTATACTTTACTCTGCAAGCTACTGGGAGCTGATGAAGTTGATACATGACAGGAGTGATGTGGTAGGATAGATTTGCCTTAAATATAGCTCTGGCTGTAACATTTTTTGCTATTTGTAGTATGTTTAGAGTCTTTTTTGGTAAACCGTATAGTAGACTGTTGCAATAGTCAAAATTGGGGGGGGTTATGAGAGCCTGGATTACCGTTCTGAAGTTGAACAGATTAATAAGAAGTCTGAGTTATTGGATACTCCTTAATTTGAAGAATATGTTTCCATTAATTTGTTTCAGATGGGGTTGCATGCTAAGGGTTTTGTCTAAAATAATACCTAAGTATCTTACTTCCTGTTTACTGGGAGGGATGTGTTGCTTAAGCTGATTGTAGTTGGAGGGGTGAGGTTTGGGTGCCTTGATGTAAAATTTACTATAAGCTGAGACTGCTAAAACAACTCCATCCACTCCTCCAGCCCAGTGATTTCAAATCCGTACTTAATGCAAACGTCACCCCCCACTTCAACTATGCCAACTCTTTACTCCAAGGACTGACTAAGCAAACAATATAACCACTACAAATTGCACAACGCATTGCTGCCAGAATAACAACTAACGCCAACCCAAGTGACCATATCACACCAACCCTAGCTAATTTACACTGGCTCCCGATACAATGCCGTACTCAGTACAAAATAATCGTAACCACCTTCAAACTAACCAATGACATTTCACCATCCTACCTATCCTCTCTCATCTCTGGTGAAAAGAACGCCCATACCCAACGGGACTGCAATAAAAACAAGCTTATAACACCAGCAGACTACAGAATGGCTAAAAAACTCACAAACAACAGAGCATTTTCCCACTTCGTTCCCACCCTTTGGAACAAACTCCCGAACAGCTTAAGAGCCACAAAAGACCTTTCCTCCTTCCGAAAAAAAATTAAAACATACCTATTCTCACAACACTTTGGCTCTATAACATAACTGGCGAGGCCGCGGGCAGGGTCCCAGCGGCCGACCCTAACCGGGCGCCCGGCCTGGTGCGAGAATCCTGCGCGCGGTCACGGCAGCTTTAAAGTCATTGGCTCCCGGTGGATTCAGCCACGCAGGAGCCAATCAGGGAGGAACATGGCAGCGTGGTGGGTGGGTTGGGCCCGGCATGCAGCCACCGCGTGGTCATTCACGGCGGAGGTTGCTCAGGGGTGCCGGCTTGTGCTGCAGGGCATCGGTGCTGCGGCCTGATCGGCGTGGTCGTGGATTGTTGTGGAAGGCACCGGGGCTCCCAGTGGGGACCGGTCTGAGTGGCGGAAGCGGACAGAGCTGGTCGCTGGCTGCGGTGTCCGGTTGTTGTGGGTGCGGCCCGGAGAGAAGGCAAGTGTGATCTGCCGGGGTGAGGGGGCTGTTCTTGCCTGCAGGGCATTAATCGGGGTGGAGAAGGAGGATTCCCTCGCTGCAGGGCCCTTGCATGCAGGACGGTGAGTGCCCTGCTGTGGAGGGTGGGGGATTCCTTTACTGGGGGAGTTTTTGGGTTTTGGGGGGGGGGAATCTTTCAAAAAAAAAAAAAAGACTAAGGGAGTGGAAGTTAAGGTGATAAGAAAAGGGGAGTAGGTAGTTAGTATGCCGCTGCGTCAGGGACCTGCGGGGCGGGCGTGGGGGCAGGGCAGGGCGTTAGGGCATCATCCCACACCTACCCATATGGAGCTGCTGAGTTGTGCAAACGGTGGGGGCATGAGATTGGGGGGGTGAATGGGGGTTCAGTGGCTCGGGGGGGGCAGTGGGGGCATGGGGGCTTAGCGGAGGGGTGCTTTGGGGGTGCGGGGGGCTGGTAGTGGGTGTTGGGGGCCCCTAGCAGTGCTGACATCAGGTGGGGAGGGAGCTGATGTGGGGGGGGTAGCGGTGCTCTGGAGCCCCTCCCTCAGCGGGCCCGGTGGGCTAGAGGTGCTCAACTCCGGGGGTTGGGTGGTCGGGGGGAGACTATGGGGGGTGGGGGAGGGTCGGGGGGGCTGGGGTGGTGCATGGTGGGTGATTTGGGGGGAGCAGTGGGGGGGTTGCAGCCGGGTTGGGGACAGTGGGGTCGGGGACACCTTGCTCCTGCTGGCTGGTCTCTGGTTCAAGGTAATTATATGGTGGCTGGTGGGCATTCGCATGGGGGGCATTGGCTTGGGGGCGGGCAGGATACGTCTGGATCGGTGTGGGGTGGGCACTGGCCACTTGCATGGTCTACGGCGGTTCCCCCCGTCCCCCCCCCTGTTTTTGCTTATGTTTCCACAGGGGCTGGCGAAGGTGCAGTTGTCGTGGAGGCCTGGTGCTGGCGGTCGGGGGCTCTGGCTGATTCAGGGCGGTGGAGCAGCCACAAGGCAAGGTGCGGCAGCGGAGGCATCTGGTGTGAGGCGCGGTGAGACGGCGCAGACCAGCGATGAGATCAGCCAGCTGGAAGCTGGGACTGCTGCTGCTGTGGCTGCAGAGGGTAGCGAGGTAGGTGAGTGGTTGGGCCCACCGGGCGAGGAATTGCCAGGGCAGGAAGGTCGGGGAGGTGGGGGGGGGTTGGGCGAGGGAGAGCAGGCGGCGTCATAGCTCGGCGGCGGCCTTCCCCTCCTCCTCGCGTGATTCGTCGTTGGCATCTGTGGTGGAGCTGCTGAGGAGTGGGACGGATAGCGCAGGGGTGGCGGGGCCTAGGGCGGGAGGGGTCCCGTCAGTGGTTGCGTTCTCAGAGCTGTGGGAAGGGGTGCCGAAATGACTTCGACCCAAGATCTGTAAATGGCGATATAGAGATGTGGTTTGACGGTTGGATGGCAGGAAGCGCTCGAGGGAGAGTCGGAAAAAGAGGACGGAGGATGAGAAAGTGGGTTAAGAAGGTTGCACGCAAGGTAGTGAGTTGGATTTGATCCTTTCTGCGCCTAGCCAGCGTGTGGGGACATCACACGCATCAGCATTAGAGGATGCTATTGGCGTACACGGATTCTGTATTGGAGGCGTCCAGGTCACACGAAGGGCGGGCATGGTTGAACTATGCTAACATGTTCATGGACAAGATAGGGGGGGGGACAGATGGTTATCTTGGGGCACCCAAGATATTAACCTCTGGCTGACCTAAATGTCCGCTGCGGCGGGTGCATGACGAGGGGCGGTGGGGGGGGGGGCGGGGCGATGCTGGCAATTGGGGCGGTTTGTTCCTTTCGCGCGCTACCGGCCGGTTTGCAGCTGAAAGCTGGGGTGGGGGGGGGGCAGTGATGCATGTGGGAGGTTCAATAAGTCCACCTGCCCATTTCCGGTCTGCAGGGTCAAGCACTTCAAGGGGTCACCGGCGTCTGGGGATCGGCCCCCATGCTACAATGCGGTGGGCGGTCGGGCTCCAACTCCGTTACGGGTGGACGTTTTGCAAGGGTGGCTTCAGTGGTATCCGAGGTGGCGGGATAGGGTTATTCTGGCGGTTCGGTTTTCAGTTTGACTTTGTTATTCCAGTGCAGGGCATCGTGGTGGCACCTAGTGCTCGGAATTCGCCTTCAGTGCGGTGTTTTGGGGGATGGTACCGAATAAGGAGCCTGGGAAGTTCAGGCTACTTCGTAATTTGTCCCTGTCCTATGGGGGGTGTCGGTGGATGACCACATTCCACGCGAGTTGTGTCCGGTGAGGTACGCGTCATTTGATCGGGCGGCGGAGATGGTGAAGGAAGCGGGTCGGGCAGCATTGCTGGCCAAGGTTGAGATTGCATCGGCCTTTCGCCTGTTGTCGGTGCATCCATCTGCATTTCCTTTGCGGGGCTTCCGTTTTCAAAGGGCGTATTATTTTGACAAATGCTGGCCTATGGGCTGCTCAGTCTCTGGTGCGTACTTTTAAATGTTCAGTACCTTCCTGCAGTGGTTGCTTGTGTAACCGAGGGGCTCGGCAAAGGTGGTGCATTATCTGGATGTTTTTTCTGTTTGTGGGGGGCGGCTTGGTCAGAGGAGTACCAGGAGATAGTCAATGTGTTTGCAGAGCTATCGCGGGATTTAGGTGGGCCATTGGCAGAGGGTAAGACAGAGGGTCCGACGACGAGAATAACTGGAGGAGTGGAGTTAGACTCGACGGATATGGTAGCTCGCCTGCCACAGGAAAAGGTTGCCGGTTTGGGGATTTTGGTGGTTAATGTTTTGGAGTCATCCAAGCTGACCTTGCGGGAAATGCAGGCATTACTGGGATCTTTGAATTTTGCGGGCCGTGCGATACCGATGGAAGGGTGTTTCTCGGCGGTTGGTGGTTTCCACGGTGGGGGTGCAGAAACCGCACCACCGGCTTGGGGTCACGGAGTCGGTGTGGGTGGATTTGCGGGTCTTGAGTCGCTTCTTGGACAATTTCTACGGGACGTCGGTTTTGATAGAGGAGGAGGTGTCCAGTGCGGAGTTGCAGCTCTATGCGTGGTCAGATGGCTGCAGTCTTGGCAGGTATCTGGATTGACCTCCAATATCACCTTCCTGGAGCTGTTTCTGCTCAGGGTGGTTTTGGAGTTATGGCCAGATAGGCTCCGCAACCGTAAGGTGGTATGGGGGTACGCCAATGCGGCCGTGGTCTGTGTGGTCAATCGTTACTCCCCCAGGTGTTTGCAGGTAGCGGGTTTAATGAGGGAGGTGGTGTTGGCATGTCTACAGTTGCAAGTGTCGGTGAAGGCTGGGCATATCCTTGGCTGTATTGACGAGATTGTCAATGCTCTTTCTCGTTTCCAGTGGGAGTGGTTTCAGGCTCTGGCCCGGAAGCGGACACGGATGGATCAGGGGTCCCAGAGAACTTATGGAGCATTTGGGCAGGAGAGGTGCTGAGTGTACTGCAGAGTTCTGTATCAATGGGGACGTGGTCTTCATATCAGCGGGGTTGTGACAAGGTGGTCAAATTTTGGTCGCGCACGGGTGGCAACCGGGGTGGGCGCCAGAAGGATTGCTTGGTAGATATATAGTGGAGGCAAAGGGTGTGGGGGGTTCTCCAGACCAGCGGTGCGTTCGCAGTTGGCTGGTTTCAACTTTTTGCGAAGGCGGTGGGGTGGGGATCGCTGGTTGGGGGGATTTTGAACTCGCAGGCTACTGCGGGGGGGGGGGGGGAGCATGCTCGACCAACTCCTCGGGATCTGAGGCGGCCCCTCACGCACGATGTGCCGGTATGGCTCCTTGAGGCTTTACCGCGTATGGCTGCATCAGGGTATGAGGCCGCCATGTTTTGGGCAATCTTTTGTCTTGCCTTTTTCGGGGCCTTTGGAATGGGGGAGTTGGTGGCGGATTTGGGTGGGACAGGGGCGGGGAGGGATACAACGGCCCCACATTTGGGTTGGGGCGGGGCAGTCATGGATGTTTTGGCAAGTCTCAGACTGATCAGCGTGGCAACGATTGGGGGTGCGTTTAAGGGGGTTGATGGCTTGGTGACGTACCCTGTGGCTGCCGCGAGGCAATACCTGTGAGTGCGTCCCTGGCGGGCTGGGGGTTTCTTATTCGCGAGAGTGCGAGAGTGTTGACCTGTTTTCAGGTGACCGCGGTGTTAAGGATGGTGCTGTGTTTGGTGGGTGCAGATCCTACGCATTTTGCGCTGCACTAGTTTCGCATCGGGGCGGCTGAACAGGTCATACAGAGCATTAGCAGATGGCGCTCTTGAGTGTTTAGGGGTTATGTGTGGCCGTGAAGGCTAAGGGGGGTCGTGGGGTTGGGGAATTTCATTGTTCATTTATTTTGCAGATGGGGTCTGGAGCCTGCTGGATGTTGGGGATTGGTCACTCCTTTGCCCAATGTGAAGGAGACAACAAGTTGCGGCGAGGCCGGTGGGCGCCAATTTAGGGATCGACCCGGTTTTGGTGGCTGTATCATGGCTGGGTGAGCGCGGACTCCGCTGGTCGCAGCTGCTTCCTTTGCTACAGCACCAAGGGAGGATATCGCGACCGCCTGCAGTGTTGGAGGCAACGACCTGGTTCCGGGTCATGCCGGCATCTGATCGGAGCGGCGCTGGAGGATTTGATGGGTTTTTGTGGATGTTTCTGGGTGTAATTCTGATGTGGTCTGACATTATTCCAAGGCCTGCATGCTGGAGCCAGCGGCGTTGGTCGCGGAGTCTGACTGAAAGTACTCGTCAGATTGGTCACTGGGTTGGCCAACATGGGGGTACCAGATAATGCATTCTTGGGTGGAGGTTGAGTTCGGGGCTTTATAGGGGTGCTGGGGTGCATTTATCGCCAGTCGGGATGGACCTGCTCCTTTAAGACTGGCAAGAGGCCTTGGAATATGTATTGGTCCGGGATGCTCGCTGGTCGAAGCTTGGCGTTGGGGGGGGGGGGGGGGCGGCACAGGAACAAGGTTGTCACCTGTGCCGGTGGTGGGATCCCGGAGGTTTCCGGGGTCCAGAGCTTCAGGCTGCACTTGGGCGGGGGCGGGGTGCCCCTGACCTGGTCAAACCCTGGCCGACTTTTGCTAACAGCATGGCGAAGTCGGGGGAAGGGTTAGGTAACTTGCCGGGGGGGGGGGGCAAGTTATGGCGTTAGCGGTGGGAAGGCACTTTGCTAAGGTATGGCTGGTGCGGGCCGGGTGCCGCTAATCGATTAAGAAGGTTTAGGATGTTGGCATATTGTGAAATTGTTAAAAGGTTAATAAAGCTGCGACCAGTTGTGTTCCATGAACTGTTGGTGTGGTGTCTTTTGTGGGGTTGGGAGATCGGGGGTGATGGGGGGTGGAGGAAAGGGACCCGAAGCACCGGGTCCGCCTGCCTCGGTTACTGGCAAGGCCGCGGGCAGGGTCCCGGTAGCCGACCCTAACCGGGCGCGCGGCCTGATGCGAGGATCCTGCGCGCGGCCACGGCAGCTTTAAAGTCATTGGCTCCCGGTGGATTCTGCCACGCGGGAGCCAATCAGGGAGGAACATGGCAGCGTGGTGGGTGGGTTGGGCCCAGCATGCAGCCTCCGTGTGGTCATTCATGGTGGAGGCTGCTTGGGGGTGCCGGCTTCCCTCCTGCCTGCCCACAAATGTTTATGGGGATTTGGGTATGGGGTGTTGCAGCTTGGGGGGGGGGGGGGGTTTGGTGGGATCCCGGAGGTTTCCGGGGTCCGGAGCCTCAGGCTACACTTGGGCGGGGGCGGGGTGCCCCTGACCCGGTCAAACCCTGGCCGACTTTTGCTAATAGCATGGTGAAGTCGGGGGAAGGGTTAGGTAACTTGCCGGGGGGGCAAGTTATGGCGTTAGCGGTGGCAAGGCACTTTGCTAAGGTATGGCTGGTGCGGGCCGGGTGCCGCTAATCGATTAAGAAGGTTTAGGATGTTGGCATATTGTGAAATTGTTAAAAGGTTAATAAAGCTGTGACCAGTTGTGTTCCATGAACTGTTGGTGTGGTGTCTTTTGTGGGGTTGGGAGATCGGAGGTGATGGGGGATGGAGGAAAGGGACCCGAAGCACCGGGTCCGCCTGCCTCGGTTACTTTAGTACACAACCTAGACGTGCCACACACCCAATCAATGATCCCCTATCTGAACACTTCAACAGCACAAAGATAAGATCTTCATGTATATAGTTAATATATCTCGTTTTAATTGTTATTGTACATAGTTGATACTGTTCCATGTAAACTGAATTCGTACTTTCTGTACAATTCATTGTTGTTCACTGTAAACCACAATTAATCTGTAGGAAATCGCGGTATAAAAATGTAAATAAAATAAATAAATAAACAGGACTTCTGTTTTCTTAAGATTGATACTCAAGTTGTTTGACTGAAGCCAGCTTTCTGCTTCAGTTAGGCAGGTTTCCAGATTGTGATATGTGGGGTTGAGTATGTCCAATTGGTGCAAATGCAATGCGTGCCTTTGAGTCATTCCTGACTCCTGGTGACCCAGAAGCTCCTGGGTTTTCTTGGCAGTGTCACCGGAAGTAGATTGCCAGGCCTTTCTTCCAAGGCAATGGAGGGCTAAGTGACTTGCCCAAGGCCACAAGGAGTGCTAGTGGGAACTGAACCCTGGTTGCTTGGTTACCAAGCCAGTGTTCTAGCCACTAAGCTACTCCTCCACTCCTGTCCAATTGGTAATACACCATATAAAAAACACAAAATAAGATGTCACATATATACAGATGATATTATGGTGTCCGGTAATACACCATAATATCGTCTGTATATATGTGATATCTTATTTTGTGTTTTTTATATGGAGCAAATCGGTTGGATATATAAGTTAAACAGTAGGGCAGAGAAGGCGGAGCCTTGGGGAATTCCCTGGTTTTGGTGGAAGGGTGAGGATGTTTTGTGTTCTATTTGCACATATTGGGACCGGTCTGATATATAGGATTTGAACCATTTGAGGATTTGCCCTTTTATACCAATGTGATTAAGTCTAGAGAGGAGCGTATTGTGGTTTACATTGTCGAAAGCAGCTGTGATATCCAGAAAAATGAGAATGAATGCTTGTTTTGAGCTGTCCATTCCCTGGATAATTTACATCATTCAAAATGGTTTACAATTAAAGTACAGATCAGATAGTCACCTTGTCCAGGCCTTCCAGCAACAGATTTCCATGGCTTCATCATACACTGCATAAAAAGTACTTTCTATTTTCTATAATTGGTTTTAATCTGCTGGTTATTCATTTCATGGAGTTAGCTCTTGTTTTAAAGACTAAACAACTGTCCCCTTTTTAATCATTCTCTCCCACTACTGGTTTTATGAACTTCTATTATATCCTCTTTGTATCTCAAATTCCAAGCTGAATAGCGCTAACCTGTTTAGCCTTTCTTCAAAAGAAATATGTTCCATTCCCTAGATCACTGTTGTTCTTCTTTGAATCTTTTCTCTTGCATCCTTTCTGAAAAGAGCTGACCAGAACTACACAAAATGTTCAAGGTGCAGTTGCACCATGGACCCATATAGCATATTAAATATAAGTATGCAACCTGCTTGTTTAAGGCACAAATCAACTTAGCCCCTGTGGGACTATGTTCACTAATTGGTTCCTACAATCTACCTCGTTCCTTAAGCTCCTAAGGAAAACTTTTAACCATCCCATCTGATCATCATGTCACAGGCATGAAAAGTAGGAAAAAAGCTTTTCTGGTTGCTGGTCCTACATTCTGGAATGAAATCTCCAACCAGATCCACAAAGTGACTGACCTACTGACTTTGAAAGAAACAGAGAACATAGAAACATGATGGAGGAAGAAGACCACATGGCTTATCTAGTCTGCCCTTCCATATCAACTACTATTTTTCCTTTAGAGATTTTCTGTATTTGTCCCATGCTTTCTTGAATTCAGATACTGTCCTCGTCTCTACTGCCTCCACTGGGATCCTAATTCACACATCTACCACTCTTTCTGTAAAGAGAAATTTCAGCATATTACTCCTAAGTCTATCCCCTTTTACCCTCATCTTATGCTCCTTCATAGCAGTCTGTCCTCATATGCTTTATAATGAAGACCACTAACCATTTTAGTAGCCACTCTCTGTACTGACTCCATCCTGTTTATATCCTTTTGAAGGTGCGGTCTCCAGAATTGCACACAATACTCCAAATGAGGTTGCACCAGAGACTTATACAGAGGCACTTTCACCTTCATTTTCCTACTGGTCATACCTCTTCCTATGCACCCATGCAACCTTCTGGCTTTCGCTGTCCCCTTTTCTACATGTTTAGCCACTTGAAGCTGATGATACCACATTATTGGCTCAAAGTAAAGACGATCTGAAACATTTGCTTCTCAAGATCAAAGAACATATTCTTAAAATGGGCCTGCACCTTAATGTAAAGAAGACAAAGATCCTGACAACTGGCAAAATCAATAAGCTCTCTCAGACAGAGAGCTTATATTTAAAAGCCACACATTATTACCTTGATTGCAATGGAGACTCTGTTAGGGTCTCCATTGCAAAGCCTATTTATGTTCTTAGGTGTTTGGGTCATAGTCTACTCATACACTGTTAGCAGTTTATCTTTTGGATTGATATTTTGTGCTTGTCTATAAATTTTGTATTGATATCTTGTTCTGATTATTTCTAATGCTTTTTATATAATTTTAAATAAAAATAAATAATCCTCTCATAATGGTAGGTTTAGTAGAATATAAATATTATGTACACCTTAGAGGAAAGGCAGGATAGAGGTGATATGATTGAGATGTTTAAATACCTCTGTGGCATAAATGTTCAGGGAGAGAGCCTCTTTCAATTGAAAGCAAGTTCTGCTACGAGGGGACATGGGATGAGGGTGAAGGGAGATAGATTCAGGAGTGATATGTGGAATTATTTCTTTACGGAAAGAGTAGTGGATCCATGGAATAGTCTCCCAGTGGAGGTGGTAGAGATGAGGACAGTAACTGAATTCAAAAAAGCATAGGACAAACACAGAAGATCTCTAAAGGTAAAAAGTGGACTGTTGTAGTTGTTGATATGGAAGGACAGACTAGATAGGCCATGTGGTCTTTTTCTGTTGTCATATTTCTATGTTTCTATGTTTCTATTATACAAATAAATAATAAACAAATAATGATAGTTTTGGATTTGTTCCTTATCCCTTTTCAAATAGTCTCTAGCATTCTATTGGAATTTTTGTCAGCCCTAGAACTATGCTGAAAATTTGAATGTATTCTCAACAATGATTCCAAGATCCTTTTCTTGGGTGGTGAATCCTAACTCAGAACCCAGCATTTTGCACCTATAGTTGCAATTAAACCAGCTAGAGTTGGTCTAGAGTGTAGCTACCAAGGTGGTCAGTGGTCTTTATCATAGAGCATATGGGGGACAGATGTAAACATCTAAACATATACATACTGGAGGAAAGGTGGGAAAAGAAAGATATGATAGTGATATTTAATTTCCTCCAGTGCATAAATTCACAAGAGGTAGACCTCTTTCAATATAAAAGAGGCTATGGAATGAGGGGCTGTAGAATGAGGGTAAATGGAGTAGACTCAGAAGCAATGTAAGAAATAGCCTCCCATTGGTGGTGTTGAAGTCAAGACAAATATCTGAATTTAAGAAAGCATGGGATAAGCATAGAGGACCCCCAAAGGAGAAGAAGGAATTATAGAGCTAAGCAGTTGATTGAGAGACCTGAGAGGCTGTATGACCTTTTCCTCCACTTCTAGCCTCCCTGATATAATATTCCTATTGATTCTTGAGCATGCTCTCCCTCATTCCCTAGTGGCTCTTCCCTCCACATATTCTGTGGTCACGGATTACTCTCTCTCTCTCTCTCCACAATATAGTAAAACGTTGCCTTTACTTATCCTTGTCAGACTCTAGTAACTTTCTGTCTCGCCATCCAGCAAGCAGTAGTGCAAAGAGAAGGCAGATGCAATAATAGCCACTGAATAGCCCAGTCCTCCAGGCTTCTGAGTCAGGTTACAATTGGATCACTCTCCTTTACCTTCTCGGTGGAGGTGGGATGGGCCCAGGTGTGGCTGTGCATCTCACTAACGCCTGACATGGGAGAAACTGGACCACACACCCACTATTCTCTAACAGCAGCAATTGGGAGAAGAATCAACTTATACCTTCTGTGCTGTCATCTTATCTTGCCAAGCTGGATGAAATGAACAACGGATTAACAGACGAATAATAGCTGAATAGGCCTGTGTGGAGCAGAGGGGTAGCTTAGTAGTTAGAGCAACTGCCTATTATGCAGACTACCAAGAGGTTGATTCCCACTAGTACACCTTGGACAAGTCATTTTACCCTCCACTGCCTTGGAAGAAAAGGCCTGGCAATCTACCTCTGGTCATACATTGCCAAGTAAAATCCAGAGGCTGCTGGTTTGCCAGGAGCCAGCACTAACTTGACTGCACTAAAAAAAAGCATAAGTGCATAGACTAAACATAACTGCTTAGACTAAAGAGCATCAGAGCAGTGTATGTTAGAAGCTGCATTTCTATTGAGACTAAAAAAGCAGGTTGTGAAGATTTCAGGTGTACCACATGAGAAAGTGAATGTGAGTGCAGTTTGTGACATTCACACTAGAAAGCCAGAAGTTTTAAGTTAAAAGTCGAGAAACATAAAATTACATAAAAAAATAGAGAAAGGATGGATTAAAGGACACTGGGAGGACTTATTATAGACACAAAGGGAACTGATGACTGATATGGGGGGGGGGGGCATGAAGTGCAAAAATTATACAGAGTGCACAGCCCTATTCTGATGGTTTCTGAACGCATTTATTATTATTTTCACTATTATTATCATTATCATTCTTAAATCATTTTCAAAGGGCATCCTCATATTGCATGAGTGGTGGTGAAGGAGTTTTGTGTGGTATTGCATGACATAGAGCATACTGTTGAGCTGGGTCTGTCAAACCCTTCACTCATGCTTCGTTACAGCTTTGGGAAGCTTTTATGAATTGTGCACATTGTATGAATGCTGCAGAGGTGAGAATGTTTGTGCTCAAGCTCCTTTTCTCCTTCAAGGACAAGATTAATTGTTTCTAGCAGCAGTGCAGCACCATAGATACTGCAAAGCAGAAGAATGCATAAAAACAGAAATCAAAATCTGCAAATGATTGCCTCACTCTCAACCTTTTGTTTTATTTTAACTAATACAAAAATTACCCCATTCATTCACCAATATCAAAAATACAAAAACTTTCTTAGGAACAGGTCTCAGACTTCAGTGAAGTGGGGAGAACCCAGGAGGTATACCTCTGCTGTGGTCAACATGCTCCAGAGTTTGGAGTATAGCAGCCGCACATGAGAAAAAGAATTTATGAGGCTACATGGCTATATCTTTATCTGGCACAACATTTCAGTTGGATCCCCCGATGAAACTGCTCAAGCAGTGAAACGCACAAGCGCGCCTGATTGGCGTTGGGATTACAGATAAGTCTGGTTTTGTGCTAAGTGTCATCATTGTTAACACAACACAGCTTGAAGAGTACAACAGACCGCAAATATGTATATGTGAAACTGTTTAGAAGATAAGGACTGTTTTGATTGGACTGTTGGAGAGAGTGTTTGCTATTCGGTTGTGTTTGAAGGAACATTCGTTGGATATGATATATTTCCAAGAGCAATTTAGCAGAAAAAGATAGGGAACACAAGGTCCTTGATGCAAGATACGGGGCATGTTAACCACAGCAGAGGTATACCTCCTGGGTTCTACCCACTTCACTGAAGTCTGAGACCTGTTCCTAAGAAAGTTTTTGTATTTTTGATATTGGTGAATGAATGGGGTAATTTTTGTATTTTTGGACATTTACTCCGATAAACCCGTGGATTTGTTTTATTTTAACTAATGCCTATTGGCTTCTACATCACGTTCTCTTCGTGTCTTAATTATTGCTGGTCTTCTTGCAGGCGTCCCTGCCTTGTCCTACAGTCTTTCCCAATCTCTTCCGACCTCTGCAATGTGCATTCTTTTTCTCATAGCTTGTCATTCTTACATCACTTCTTTGCTCTGCTACTCATGAAACTGTCATGCTCAAGTCAAGCTTCTAGTTCTCACTTGTAAGTGTATACGTGGTCTGGTCCCTCAATATCTCTGCTTTTGTTCTTTGCTATATCATGCCTCACTTGCCATGTGCTTCTCTTGGTCTTTGCTTTACGATCTGCTTTCCTTTAGGACAAGTTGCTATGTGATGTCCAGTAATTCACATCATTCGTTGTTTTCTAATCTGAAGTCCAAACTCATGTTTTTCAAGTTAGTTTATCCATATGCCCAAATCCCTAATTTACCCTTTTGGTACTGCTCCCCATCTTGGATAGTTTGTGTGTCATTCTTATCTGCTCATTCAGTTTTTGTAAGGGGAAAGCACCATAGCATAGCTGTAAATAAATAATGTTCGGCTGAGAGCAATGGAATGCTGCACTGTTGGCACTTGGCTCTCCAATTAGGAGACACCCCAAGCTTTCATTACTTCACCTTGTATGTCATAGTAGAAGAGCTTGCTTGACTGCTTTAATGAACCGTTTTTATAATCACTTACCATGAATCACTAGGCTATATAACATTATCAAAAACTCTTGATACAAGGATAGACTTGTCGTCAATTTAGCACTAAGCATCATCCAAAGCAACATATCTACATTCCAGAGATAAGCACATTGCAACAGAGACTACACAACTCTGAGCAAAACCAGGCCTGAGCAGAAAACAATGCAGAGAGAACAATGCAACAAACTATGTTTTGCTTTTTTTGATTTGCGAAACCACCTTTAGTCAAGACTCAACAAACAGTGGTGTACACAACAATAAAATTATAGTAGCTATAGTTAACAAAAAGAAAAGGAAGAGTACAAAAAATGAACCTAGGTAAAAATTTTAAAAAAGGGACTTAATATTTTAAAAAATGTAAAGGCCTACTTTACATAGAAGCTTGAGATTGAAATTCGAGATGTCCAGTTGGGGCTTGCTGAATTCAGGCAGTATTTTACAAAAGGCTGTGGAATGTGAAGTGTTTGGTTAATTTCGTATGAGGACATACAGGAATGCATGTGAATTTGCTGGCACACACAGTGAAAGGAGTCATTTTACACGTCTGCATGTGGAAAAAATGAGCGTCGCCAACTCAGCAACTTCAGTGCACAAGGGCTGGCACTTCCACATTTATCCAGGCCTGTTAAGTACCGCAGCAGCAATTTTGATAGATTTTTTTGGAAGTGGAAGTACACGATGGGGCATTAAGATAAATTTCTCCCTTAATCTCTTGTGAGCACTTTTGTAAAATCTATGAAGGTCTTTTACTAATGGATCCTGACAGTACAGGATGATTCCCATGCTAATTGTGCAACCCGTGTTAGAGTCATGAGTGGGCGGGTTAGGGGCAGAGAGTGGGCATGGTGAGCTTAGCGCAGTTACTGCTGTGTTCATAGTGCACATTAACTGCATTAGTTGGTCGAGTTAAGTGCACCCGTGCTAATGTGGCATACATTATGGGACAGATCTCTGCATTAAGTGCTGGGGAAATGCTTTCCATACCCCTGACAATTAACACAGTGGTGTTGCACCTAACATGCCACATTTTCGGTGCTATTGGCGCATGTCATGCAACACCTTAGTGCCCTTTAGAAAAAGGACTCTATAGTCCTATTCAAATCCAGGTTAAAAGCTTCCTTCTTTGAGACTAGATTTGGATCCTGATCTCTCTAGTCTCTCATTTACCTCCTATGTGTTTCCTTACCATTCCCCTAGATATATCCTAGTCCCACTTGTTGTGGTCTATCTTGACTAGACTGTAAGCTAACAGTGCTGCATATGCCTTGTAGCTTTATACAAATGGAAAGTAGTAGTAGTACCTCATAGCAGGTGTAAAAACGAAAGGGGGAATTTTTCCCCATATGTATAGATCCCCTTTGTAAACTGGGGAAAGCATGTGTGTTGGCTTGCCTGAGTCATGTTCAAATATTCCCCATCAAGCCCCCTTGAAATCTCTGTATGATGTGAATGGTATATGAACAGCAGCTTTCTGAGAACACCATGTACATGTGTGTACGATCTACACATGTAAAATGCCAATATTTCCACACAGAAAGAGTGCATGAGGCTTCTATAATAGCCTTTTTAGTCTCCTAAGTAAGATACCTAAATGTGTCCTTTATTTTCAGTTAAACATACTACGTTTTCTAATGAAAATGCACCTAAATTTAGGTGCTAAAAAGTTATACACCTAGATTTAAGCCTGTTATTCATTTGCCTAGATTTATGAGTCTAATTTTTGAGCCTAGTACTAAAATAAGGGCTAATTTGGGTATTTATCCAAGCCTAAAATAAGACCAGGGTAGATTGCGATATATATACATAATAAGGTAAAATGCCAACAAGTGTGCTGTTGAGTCAATATTGACTCAGCAATCTCTAGGTTTTTATTGGCAAGATGTGACAGGAAGTAGATTGCCAGTCCTTTCTTCTGAGGTCATGGAGGGTTAAGTGACTTGCCCAAGGAATACCAGTGGGAATTGAACCAGTGGTTTCTTGGTCATTAAGCCACTGCTGTAGCCACTAGGCTACTTGCCCACTCCAATAGGATAAAAAAAAAGAACACAGAAATCACAAACATCAATAGCCCTGCCCCTCACAGCAGCAGTCACCACCGCAACCCATTCAGGAACACCCTCAATCCCAAATCAACTGCCACTAAATGAATATGAACACTTTCTTAAAGTAGACAGTATTGTGGCCTTGTGCAAAGACCATAGGAGCTTAATGCACACTATTAGCACCCTAACAAAGATAGCATAAACTGCCACCAAGCATGCCACTTTCAAACCAGGAATCTTCAACAATCTCCCACCCTCAGATAAATATCCCGGATCAACTCCATCCATTACCTTAAAAGCCATAATTCTAGCCTTAAACTGTACTCTCCTTGCAATGGGAGCTTGGCCGATATCGGAGAAATATGCTTCCTCACACTAAGCTATTGTAATACCCTAGCTGCCACATTCTGCAGCGTGTAACCATTGCAGACCATTACCTGGAAGACCCAAAATGTTTACAATAATCCAGCTAGGTACTAATTAGCAGGTACAGTAATTGAGCAAAATCAAGCCATGAAAAGATCTCAAGAACACGCCTTGACTGGCACAATTGGAAAAAAACAGTTTCTAACTACAAAGGAGATTTGGAAGTATGTTGATTTTTCCCTGCCCCAAACATACTCCTGTTGATACACACTTTTTTCAGCTCCTAAATGTAAGAGTTTAATGAAATTTCGAGCATAAAGTAAGGCACTCAGCCCTGGTAAATTTTCAAAGAGGCCAATTTAGGAGCCTAACTCTCAAAGTTAGGAGTATAAACTCTTTGAATATAGATCAGACACAGGAGTTTTTTCTTCTTCCAAATTCCTTCAGGGAATAAAACATCAAACATGCAAGTGGCTAAGGCTGAGTAAAATACCAGGATTTTAGGTTCATTTTAAATTTCCAATATGAGGATTCAGTTCTGCATTCCTACGGACGCATGTTCTACAAAAAAGGATGAAGATAGTGGAAAAAAGAACATCATATAACCTCCAGTAAAATCCTGGAGGGGGGGTGGGACGATCAGCAATTTGCTTTGAAAAGAAAGCAGGGGGCAGACCAAGGTGTAGGGCAGAGGTTCCCAAACGTTTTGTCCTAAGGACTTGTTATACCCAGTCTCCGTGTCCAAGGTCAAACTTGAAACAGCTCATGTCACTGCCACTGTCTCTCACCCCTGCCGCACCGCCCCCTGAGGTCCAGCACATCTGCTTTTCCTCCTCACGTGGGTCCTCCACATGCCTTCATATCCAGGAATGTCACCGGCAGCGTCAATGATTTGCAAACACTGCGATTCACCGGTCAGGAGCCTCTCCTCTACCATGTTATGCCCCCTCCTGCTTAATTTCCTGTTTAAGGCAGGGACAGGACATGGCAGATGAGATGTTTCTAGCCAGCAAAAGGCAGTGTTTACAAATTACGCCACTATTGCAGATGTTCCTGGATATGAAAGCAAGTGGGGGGATCGTGAGGGAGGGATGACAGGGAAGAGATTTATTTATTTATTTATTTATTTAGACAGTTTTGTATACCGCCTTATCCTTCAATCAAAGCGGTCACAACACAATTGGGGGATACATTTAACACACGGGGATATGAGACAAATACACTAATACTTACAGGGAACATGGGCAATGGAGGGTTAAGTGGCTTGCCCAAGACCACAAGGAGCACCTGTGGGACTAGAAACCCCAGTCCTTCCGGCCCAAGGTTGCTGTCCTCTAGTGGGAATTGAACCCCCGACCTTCCGGCCTGAGATGTTGGATTGCGGGGTGAGATGGAAGCCACATGCAGACACACATCTAGAAAGAGAGACAGAAAGATGCTTGACCAATGTGGGGAGGGAAGGAAGAAAGAGAGCAGGAGGGAGGGAGAAATGCTGCACCATGGGGGAAGGAAAATGTTAGTGGGCCCCAAGCCATTGCCCTAGAGTCTTGGCTGACCTAATTTTTTAGTGGGAGAGAGGCATTTTGGAACATCATTATGAAGTGCTTGATGGCTCAATAACAAGGACTTTGCAGGTGAATGGTGTAGTGAAGAGCGCCCTCCTGAGGCAATGGAGACCAAGGAAAATCCTGAAGGGCAACAGGATTTACGCCAGATTGACAATACTGGAAGGAAAGAAAAACTCCTTTCTGCTGAGCTAAGAATGGATACCAGCCCAGGGGAGGAGTTGAGTAGTCCTGATTGGGCACACCCAGTGGTTGGAAGGGGCGTGCCTGGAAGAGAACCTCGTTTTAAACCTGAGAATGACCCTGCTAAGGAGAGCAAAGGGAGCAGAGAGTGCAGGAGGAGCAAAGAGAGCAGCAAAGGACTGAGCCGAAGTAGGCAGAGCAGTGCACAGAGCTGCACAAGGAACTCTGAGCAGAGGACCTCAGAGCAAAGGACCTGTGAGAGGACGAGCTGTGGAAAGACGTTTGGTACGTCAGCTGAGAGTGAGTCAGAGAGTGAATGGAAGACCAGGAAGCAGTGTGGCAGTACGTTTGACCCTGGTAATAAAAGAAGACCTGCAAGGATCTTTTCAAGGGCTTTGAATGAAAGTCCTGAGGAAAGTGGACGTAGCCCTGGATTAGACTCCTGGAAGAAGGCAGAGCCCTGGAAGAGGAAGCCTCCACGGCAGGCAAGTGAGAAAGAAAACTCATTCTTTGGAATACAGTTGGGACCAGAGAGACACAGGAACCCTCACACCTGGAAGATGTCTGAGCCACCTAGGACGAGAGGGGCTTGGCAAAAAGTAAGCAGTTTTCCTAAGAGTTACAAAAGTGAAGGTAAACTCAAGTCTCCTATGTTTGAAGCCTTACTAAGAGAGCCTAAATGTTACCCTGACTTATTTAGCCTGAGAGGGGAGAAGGGAAACATTACTGACCAAGAGAGAAGCTTAATAGCTGCTGACAATTGCTTATCTAGCAACCAACAGGCTGAATTGCTTCTCCAAAGCTTTAAAGAGTTTCTAGATCTAAAAGCAGGCAGACAACCAGTACTGAATGAAGATACTAATTCTATACAGTCTGAAGAATTAATGCAAACTGATTCTGACTTACCTGACTGTAATAGTATGGATTGTTCATTGTGTTGTATGGAAATACCAGAGTAAAGAAGCTTGCTGTGCCGTGTATGAGTAAAATACAACGGAGCTGTTTCTACTGCCATAATTTGGAAACCTTAATTACTTGCACCTGAATTAAGCTCCCACTGTGAACGTAACAGTGCATGTAAAGAGGCTGCATTAAATGGGAATCACCTCTTGGGGCAGAGCTGAGTCAAACTCCCTAGAAGTAAAGCTGAAGTTAAAGCTGAATTCTACTTTAGTTGACTTTATTCCTAAGTTTATTCTGTTCATGTTAAAGCACCAGTTTTTTGTTCATGTGTATGAATTTGTGATGCGCTGGAAGAATCTCCCCAACAACAATAAAATACTTGCAAACAAGCCTTACCGTCTCTGGCGCACAACTACACTTATTTCGGAGTGAAAGGAGCACAAGAACTACATTACCCAGCATTACCAGGGAACAGTTTTTAACTCCATTCCTCACGAGGCAATAGGCCGCTCCTGTCTTTTAGCCCTAAGGCGGGGCATCGCAAGTGGCTACGTTGGCAGGATTCCACGCATGCGCAAGGTGCCGTGCAGAAAAGCTACAGGAAAGCAACTGCCCAGAAAGACCCCGGCTGCGGACCATCCTGAAGGGAAGGAGTCACAGCGTCGGAGGACTACTGGCTGCAACGTGACTGAGAAAGCTTGAAGCAACACCTGAGCCAGGTAATAAGTATCCACCTAGGGAAAGGTCAGGATACACAGCTAAGGGGTGATTGCTAGGCCAGTTGAAAAAAAAAAAAAAAAAAAAGGAAAAGTTGTTTTTTTTTAGTGTGAGATACCGCACTTGTTTTTTTTTTGTCTTTGTGTTTGTCTTCACAGACGTTTCGAAGATGTCTCTGGATCCAGCTGAAGTGTTCAAGTGGATGGCCACGCAACTAGAGAGACAGAGGGACTTAACCTTGGAGTCCCAGGCAAAAAATGCTGCCACCCTTCAAGCTCAGCAGCAACCCTTATTGGACATGCTACAAGCTTGGGTAGCTGAGCAGAAGAAACCACCGGAGATAACAACCGCACCCCCAGGTTTTTCCGCTGCAGCTGCGCTTAGTTTAAACGCAGGAACAATGTTCAATTTTGGGCAATTGAAGGACACTGATGATATAGATGACTACATTGAATGCTTTGAGAGAGTGGCACAGTTAAGTGCATGGCCAAAAGAATGTTGGGCCATTAGGTTTGCGGCTTCCCTTATGGGCGAAGCTATGGCCGCATATAGAAGTATGCCACCTGATCTCGCTGGAAATTATGAGGAAGTGAAAAGAGCGGTCAGAGAAAGGCTGGGCCTTACACCGCTAGCTTATCATACTCTCCTGCGAGCAGTAAAGTTAAAACAGAATGAAACCCCTTAAGCCTTATGTTATAGAATACGTATGTTGTTAAACAAATGGCTTAATCCAGGGGGTAGATCCAAAGAATCTATAATAGACAGTCTTGTTGTAGAGCAATATATGAATGCTGTACCTGCCGAAATAAGAACCTTCCTGATTCTGCAGAGCTGCAAGACCCCACAAGAGGCGGTTGATCTCACAGAGCGCTTCCTGGAAGCCAAATTAATGGCTCACGAAGGCAGTAGCGCTTCAAAGGGGGCAGCGATACCCGAATCAGAAAGGAGGTGGGGGTTTAAAAAGGAAACAGGAAAAATATGTATGCCAACCATGAAGGCTATGATTCCGCCTAGAAAATGTTTCAAATGTGGGCGAGAAGGGCATGTGCAGAAAAATTGTTTTAAAACTGCCTTAGTAGCAGTAAATGCACAGAAGGCCAGAGAAGGATTTCTCATTGAGGTAGAGGTGCAGGGAATTGCCACCACCGCGTTACTTGATTCTGGCATGGAGCAGACAATGCTCTCCAAGGCACTGTGGCAGCAAGTCCAAGCATCGGGGGTAGCAATTCAGCCTGTCCACAATGTAAAAATCCGCTGTGTTCACGGAGGCACATCGTTATACCCCATGTACAACCTCCAGGTGAAAGCGCTAGGAGTTGTTAGGAAAGTTCCCATTGCAGTAGTGCCCAAGCTTCCGAACCCTATGGTTTTAGGAAGGGATTGGCCCCATTTTTATAAGGAAATGAGACAAGGCCTAACCCCTAAGGGAGCCATGGTAGCTACAAGAGCCCAGGCTAAGGACTCAGAAAATAGAGAAGATCCTACTGATGAAGCCTTTGGAAGTCTTCCTTCGCATGAGGATCTGATAGCCGCACCAGGAGGAAAAGTTAAGAAAACGAAAGCGCAGAAGCGTAATGAGAGACAGGATCGCTCTCAGCATAGGGCAGAAACTCAGGCTGGCCGAGAATTGCCCTGGGTGCCAGAAGAACTAGTTGGGAAATTTCCAACATTCCCCAATGAGCAACTAGCTAACCCTGCTTTAAGTCAGGCGTTTAAATGGGCCCAGAGTGATAGGGATACCTTACCCAGATTTTTTCTGGATACCGGAATACTGTACAGAGAGACAGGGGCGGCCCAAGGGGGGTGCGGGGCCATGTGCGGAGACTTGGTGCGGGGCCTCATTTGCATAAGGTGCCTCATTTGCATAAATATTTGCATAATGTTACCATACGCTACTAACTTTTAGTAAACATGCCTCTTAATGAGTATATGGATAAAGAAAGACTAAAAGGTTTCTACATTACTATAATCCAGTACCAACTGCCAGGCACATTAGGAACTACTACAAACACTGCCCATTTAGAACCCATAGCAAACGTGCCGTATCCTAACAGCACTACCAGGACTCACAAAGCACCATACCCTAACTATCAAAAGACAACACTGCAAATATTAAACCAATACATTTCAGAGAACAATAATACATGACCTACTGGGGAAAGAACAAGTGGCAATGTCAAATAGGAATTACATAAACAGAATACCTCAGCTTAGTTACACATGCAGAACATAGACCATCACCAAACAAGGAATCACAATTTAGAAACAGGAAGACAATAATTAAACTGGGAACCCCAAAAGCCAAACTTGGAATATAACAACACTGTAGAAATAAAACTATAAATTAATTTCCTCTTGTACTAAACAAAGCACAAAAATTAATGATGCACATTTCCCAGAGCTGACATATTCCAGTTAATAAATTCAAAATAAAGAGATATTTTTCTACTTTTTGTGCATTTTTTTTCAGTTGCAATTGTTCCAGCCACTTTCTTCTGGTTTCTTTGTGTCTTCTGCTAACTCTCCATCTCCTGTCCATTTGTCCTTTCTTCTGTCTTCTTGGGGTTTTTTTTTCCATTCTCTCTCTACATCTGCTTTAACATACTAATCTTTCTCCTTTTGCTCTTTCCTCATTCCTATTTCATCCACTCAAATTTTATCCCTCCATCCTCAATCCCCACTTACTCTCCCAATATCCGGCCAATTGTAGATTTGTCTTCCCTCCCACGCAAAATATTTTTCCCTCTCCATTTCACTCTCCCAGCTCCATCCCATTCTAATCCTCCCCCAACATCAGCTCCTTTCTAGTTCCAGCCCCACCCAGCATCTGCTCCATTCTTGTCCCTGCATCAGCCCATTTCCAGTCCTAGTCCCCCATCAGCCCATTTCCAATCCTAACGCCCCCACAGCCCATTACCAGTCCTAACGCCCCCACAGCCCATTACCAGTCCTAATGCCCCCCACAGCCCATTACCAGTCCTAAACCCCTATCAGCCTACTTGTAGTCTTAGCCCCCCCATAGCCCATTACCTGTTGTAACCCCCCATCAGCCCATTACCTGTCCTAACCCCCCATAGCCCATTACCTGTCCTAATCCCCCCATCAGCCCACTTGTAGTCATACCTCCCCATAGCCCATTACCTGTTGTAACCCCCCCATAGCCCATTACCAGTCCTAATGCCCCCCACAGCCCATTTCCAGTCTTAGCCCACCGCCCCATAGCCCGTTTCCAGTCCTAATCCCCCCATCAGCCCACTTGTAGTCGTAGCCCCCCATAGCCCATTACCTGTCATAACTTCCCCCATCAGCCCATTTCCAGTCTTAGCCCCTCCATAGTCTATTACCTGTCCTAACCCCCCATAGCCCATTCCCAGTCTTAACCCCCCCATCAGCCCACTTCCAGTCTGAATCCCCTATAGCCCATTACCAGTCCTACCCCCCCCATCAGCCCACTTGTAGTCGTAGCTCCCCATAGCCCATTACCTGTTGTAACCCCCCCATAGCCCAGTACCAGTTCTAACCCCCCAGCCCATTACCAGTCCTAACGCCCCCACAGCCCATTACCAGTCCTAACGCCCCCCACAGCCCATTACCAGTCCTAACCTCCTAACAGCCTTCTTGTTGTCCTAGCCCCCCCATTGCCCTTTTCCTTTTGTTACCCCCCTTCTGGCGATTTCCTGTCCTTATCCCCCCATCAGCCCACTTGTAGTCATACCTCCCCATAGCCCATTACCTGTTGTAACCCCCCGGGCATAGCCCATTACCAGTCCTAAGGCCCCCACAGCCCATTACCAGTCCTAACGCCCCCCATCAGCCCATTTCCAGTCTTAGCCCACTGCCCCATAGCCCGTTTCCAGTCCTAATCCCCCCATCAGCCCACTTGTAGTCGTAGCCCCCCATAGCCCATTACCTGTCATAACTTCCCCCATCAGCCCATTTCCAGTCTTAGCCCCTCCATAGTCTATTACCTGTCCTAACCCCCCATAGCCCATTCCCAGTCTTAACCCCCCCATCAGCCCACTTCCAGTCCGAATCCCCTATAGCCCATTACCAGTCCTACCCCCCCCATCAGCCCATTTACAGTCCTTACCCCCCTCCCTCCCCATCAGCCCATTTACAGTCCTTACCCCCCTCCCTCCCTACCTCCCTCCCTCCCCATCATCCCATTTACAGTCCTTACCCCCCCTCCCTCCCTCCCCATCAGCCCATTTACAGTCCTTACCCCCCCTCCCTATCAACCCATTTATAGTCCTTACCCCCCCCATCAGCCCATTTACAGTCCTTAACCCCCTTCCTCCCTCCCCATCAGCCCATTTACAGTCCTTACCCCCCCCCTCCCTCCCTCCCCATCAGCCCATTTACAGTCCTTACCCCCCCTCCCTCCCTCCCCATCAGCCCATTTACAGTCCTTACCCCCCCTCCCTCCCCATCAGCCCATTTACAGTCCTTACCCCCCTCCCTCCCTCCCTCCCCATCAGCCCATTTACAGTCCTTACCCCCCTCCCTCCCCATCAGCCCATTTACAGTCCTTACCCCCCACCCTCCCCATCAGCCCATTTACAGTCCTTACTCCCCCCCATCAGCCCATTTACAGTCCTTACCCCCCTCCCTCCCCATCAGCCCATTTACAGTCCTTACCCCCCCTCCCTCCCTCCCTCCCTCCCCATCAGCCCATTTACAATCCTTACCCCCCTCCCTCCCCATCAGCCCATTTACAGTCCTTACTCCTCCCCCCCTCCCCATCAGCCCAGCTAAGTTTTAAAAAAAAAAAACCAGAAACCGGCTGCTGCTTCCGCTGCCGCTGCCGCCGTGGCAGCGGCAGAATGGTGAATCCCGCGGGGCCCCCCTGGACTGCCGTCTTCTATGCGGCCTCCGCGCGGGATTTTCAGAGCCGCGCGAAGGGAGTGTTTCCCTTTCTCGCGGCTCTGTTAATCCCGCCGCGGGGCTGATGGGATTTCCCATCAGCCCCGCGGCGTGATTAACAGAGCTGCGAGAGGAGAAGCTCTCTCTCTTCGCGCAGCTCTGACAGCCGACGGACGCCGCATAGAAGACTTCAGGACAGAGGGCCCCGCGGGATTCTCCATTCTGCCGCTGCCACGTCGGCAGCAGCAGCAGCCGGTTTCTGTTTTTTTTTTTTTTTAAACTTAGCTGGGCTGATGGGGGGGGGGGTGGTAAGGACTGTAAATGGGCCCCTCTCCATTCTGCCGCTGCCACGGCGGCAGCGGCAGCAGCAGCCGGTTTCTGTTTTTTTTTTTTTAAACTTAGCTGGGAATCTGGGATGCAAGATGTTTTTTGCGCAGGGCCCCCTGAAACGCGGGGCCCTGTGCAAAAAACATTCTTGCTCAATGGACGGGCCGGCCCTGCAGAGAGAGCAAGGATCCCTATACTGGCGACACACGCAAACAGGTGGTGGTGCCCGCAACTTTCAAAAACGTAGTTTTGAGGCTGGCCCACGACCATCCGGTCGGAGGACACAAGGGCATCCGAAGCACGTTGGATCAGATCCTGGCGAGGTTCTATTGGCCGGGTGTTTTTAAAGAAACAGCGAGGTTTTGCGAAGCCTGTCCAACATGCCAGCGGGTCTCTGCCATCCATCCGAAAGAAGTCCCGATGATATCATCCCCGGTTATTACAGAACCCATCCATAGAATGGCTATGGACATTGTTGGTCCTTTAATCAAGACACCTAGGTGGTTACAGTATATTTTAGTGGTCATTGACCAAGCAACACGGTTTCCTTGGGCCATGCCACTACGTAGTATATCAGCTAAGGCCGTGGCGGCTGAACTTATAAAACTGTTTTGCGAGGTTGGCTTCCCTCGCGAAGTTCTTACAGATAGGGGAAGCAACTTCTTATCTAAGTACTTAGCCCAAGTTTGGGAAGCGTTTGACATCCGCCATATTAAGACCTCAGCCTATCATCCACAAACCAATGGGCTAGTGGAAAGACAAAATCAGACTATTAAAAGAATGTTGCGCCGCAGTCTGGAAGGAGATATGGCCAATTGGGATACTATGCTCCCGTTTATCCTCTATGCTTGTAGGGAGAGGAAGCAGTCATCCCTAGGGACAGCGCCATATGAGCTAATATACGGTCGATCACCCCGTGGGGTATTGGATATCCTAAAAGAACAGTGGGTAGAGCCCGACGTACATGAGGTAGGAGTACCTGAGTTCCTAAAGGATCTAAAAGGTCGCTTACGCCTCACCACACAAGTGGCAGAGGTCAATCTAAGGAGCAATCAGCGAAGGCAGAAGACTTATTATGACCAAGGCACACGGCCGCGCCAGTTAGCCGTCGGAGACAAAGTTATAGTGATGGTGGCAGGCCCAGACCCGAAATTTGAGAGCCAATGGAAAGGCCCATGTAAGGTAGTCCGGCCGGTGGGTCCAGTATCTTATCTTGTGGAGAGTAAGAGAGGACGCCAACAAGTATACCACATCAACCTCTTGAAGCCTTGGCATGATAGGACAGCCCTAGCTCAGGTAGCCACCGTTGTTCACGACATAAAAGTTGTAGAAAAAACACAGACCAGCTCCAAATCCCTAAGTCGAATCACGTGCTGTGCCTCTGGTCAGATGCCAGCCCGTGATATCTTAAGGGGGGGGGGATCTGTGGTGAAGAGCGCCCTCCTGAGGCAATGGAGACCGAGGAAAATCCTGAAGGGCAACAGGATTTACGCCAGATTGACAATACTGGAAGGAAAGAAAAACTCCTTTCTGCTGAGCTAAGAATGGATACCAGCCCAGGGGAGGAGTTGAGTAGTCCTAATTGGGCACACCCAGTGGTTGGAAGGGGCGTGCCTGGAAGAGAACCTCGTTTTAAACCTGAGAATGACCCTGCTAAGGAGAGCAAAGGGAGCAGAGAGTGCAGGAGGAGCAAAGAGAGCAGCAAAGGACTGAGCCGAAGTAGGCAGAGCAGTGCACAGAGCTGCACAAGGAACTCTGAGCAGAGGACCTCAGAGCAAAGGAACTGTGAGAGGACGAGCTGTGGAAAGACGTTTGGTACGTCAGCTGAGAGTGAGTCAGAGAGTGAATGGAAGACCAGGAAGCAGTGTGGCAGTACGTTTGACCCTGGTAATAAAAGAAGACCTGCAAGGATCTTTTCAAGGGCTGTGAATGAAAGTCCTGAGGAAAGTGGACGTAGCCCTGGATTAGACTCCTGGAAGAAGGCAGAGCCCTGGAAGAGGAAGCCTCCACGGCAGGCAAGTGAGAAAGAAAACTCATTCTTTGGAATACAGTTGGGACCAGAGAGACACAGGAACCCTCACACCTGGAAGACATCTGAGCCACCTAGGATGAGAGGGGCTTGGCAAAAAGTAAGCAGTTTTCCTAAGAGTTACAAGAGTGAAGGTAAACTCAAGTCTCCTATGTTTGAAGCCTTACTAAGAGAGCCTAAATGTTACCCTGACTTATTTAGCCTGAGAGGGGAGAAGGGAAACATTACTGACCAAGAGAGAAGCTTAATAGCTGCTGACAATTGCTTATCTAGCAACCAACAGGCTGAATTGCTTCTCCAAAGCTTTAAAGAGTTTCTAGATCTAAAAGCAGGCAGACAACCAGTACTGAATGAAGATACTAATTCTATACAGTCTGAAGAATTAATGCAAACTGATTCTGACTTACCTGACTGTAATAGTATGGATTGTTCATTGTGTTGTATGGAAATACCAGAGTAAAGAAGCTTGCTGTGCCGTGTATGAGTAAAATACAACGGAGCTGTTTCTACTGCCATGCTTTGGAAACCTTAATTACTTGCACCTGAATTAAGCTCCCACTGTGAACGTAACAGTGCATGTAAAGAGGCTGCATTAAATGGGAATCACCTCTTGGGGCAGAGCTGAGTGAAACTCCCTAGAAGTAAAGCTGAAGTTAAAGCTGAATTCTACTTTAGTTGACTTTATTCCTAAGTTTATTCTGTTCATGTTAAAGCACCAGTTTTTGTTCATGTGTATGAATTTGTGATGCGCTGGAAGAATCTCCCCAACAACAATAAAATACTTGCAAACAAGCCTTACCGTCTCTGGCGTACAACTACACTTATTTCGGAGTGAAAGGAGCACAAGAACTACATTACCCAGCATTACCAGGGAACAGTTTTTAACTCCATTCCTCACGAGGCAATAGGCCGCTCCTGTCTTTTAGCCCTAAGGCGGGGCAGGGGCGTCGCAATGGGCACTTACGCATGTGCTTTAAGCGGTCACTACTCTGTAAGTACGTGCGCAAATCTCATTGCATGCACTTTCAATTGGGGTGTGTATGGAGTTGGAGCATAGACAGGGCCTCAATTTCCATGTGTAAGTTATAGAATGCTGTGACTTAAGTGTGTGTTCTGTAAATCTAGGCATGGGCACTACACAGATGTGACTGCTGCAACTAGATTGACGTGTCAGTATGCCCCTATTTTATAAAGCAAAATATGCACATGCTTCAGTTTATAAAATAGACCCTTAATACATGCGGGGTAACATGCGTTGACTGTGCAAGACACACATTATCAACGTAATTTTATAAACTCCATTTTGAGCAAAGACTCATATTCATAATACTGTGCTTGACCTATAAGGTGATGCATAGGGCTATGTTGAAATGTCCTGCCAGTTGCATTAAACAGTTTGAAGCATCACAGGCTGAGACTGTCACAGAGATGGCTACTTTAGCTCCTGCCTTTGTCAAAGATTCATCTATCTAGGCTAAGAAAGTCAACATTTAGATACTTAGAGCCAGGGCTATTTTCCAGGGGATAGTCACTGGTACCGACACTTTTTCTGTTGCCTGCTAAAATTGACTCACTGATCCCATTAATGAAAGATCCTGTTATAGACTCTGTGGCTGATTACAGGGGGTGTGGCCAATGTTCCCGCTAAGCTGTGCTGGGTCCGCCGCCAACATTCCTGCCGGCGGGGGGAATGCCGGCGGAGGACCAGGCGCAAATTAAAGAGAACATTGCGAGGGTGCTGCAGCGTGCGTTAGACACAGGGTCTAATTCACGCCGCAGCACCCTCGCAATGTTCTCTTTAATCTGCGCCGGGTACTCGCTCTGCACCTCCCCCCGCCGGCAGGAATGTTGGCAGTGGACCCAACGCAGCTTAGCGGGAACATTGCGTGTGGCTATTGCGGGGATGGGTCCCTGAGGGTTCACCCTACTGTTTAAGGACTGCCCTTCATGTTATTACCAGCACCCTTTCTTTCTAGAAAAAGCACTGCACACTGCCACAAGAATTGAGGAAGAAGTTAGTTACCTCCCCTCACACAAAAAGCTGAACACATGATTTTTCACACAATACTACGATTAGATATGTAATCTTATTTTCCTGGTTTTGCCTATGCTTTACTATTGCTGTACATAAATTAAAATGGTTTAAACTACCTCGTTGTTTATGGTAAAAGGCAGTCTGTCAGATTAAATAAATCAGAACACACTGTTATAACAAAAAGGGGAATTCAGTGACAAGTTACACCTATATTTTTCAAAATAAACATATTACTTTAATACCCTAATATCTAATATAAAGAACATATTTTGGAAGTCTTAGCTCTCATCAAAGTATTATTTGAAAGTACTCATGAAAATCAGCAAACTGGAATTTATTATTTATTTAGCAATGCTTATATAGGACTTTTCACTGGGTCAAAGAGGTGTACATTTAGGTACAGTATATACTTCCCTTCTCCCAGAAGAGCACACAATCTACATTTTGTGCACCAATGGAGGGTTAAGTTGGACTAGAAACCCCAGTCCCTCCAGCCTGAGGTTGCTGTCCTCCAGCCCCAACTTGCCCCAACCACTAGGCCACTCCTCCGTTAAGAATGCAATGCTAACAACGGAATAACTAAATATCTTAAACCAAACTGAGCAATCTAATCTTGGACCAACTTGCTTGACAGCACAATATTTCATATTATGCCACTGTGACTGAGCTAAAACTGATTAATCCATACACACAGCAGGGACATCAGACATCTAGACAGGAACTTATTTAGACTTTTCTTTATTTAGATTTTGTGTTAGACACTATGAAGAGGTGATTGTTGCATGATATCTTAGAGGTACCACAATAAGAGTCTATCATTCTCAAGCTTTCCATAAATAGAAAGAAAATGAGACTTATTTATTCAAATTTTGCACCAGTTTTACTTTGGTGTAAAAAATGTGTGCCGATTCTTAGTCTTTCCTGTTAAAAATAACTAGGTGTGTGTTTTTTGATTTTGACTAATTAGAGAATTTAATTCAAGGGAAAAAATCTTTAAATTACCTTTTTTTTTCTTTCTTGTTGCACTGGTTTAATTTAAGCAGGTCATAAATAGTTTAATGGAGATCTTCATTGTTTATGCATTGCATTGGATTATTTGTTGTATTTATAATGGATTTTTTTTCTACTATTTCTTTGTCCCCCTTGATGTGGGCTTGTACTTTAATGTTTTCCTTATGCTATTTGAATAAATATGGACAATTAAAAAATAATCTTTACAATGTTTCCACCTAATCTCATGCAAACCTTGAATAAATGAAATTTAGTCCGTTAACAGACCTTGAGATATAGGGGAGACTGCTGGGGCAATTATCCTAGTAATAAATTGCTAGCCTCAGAAATTAATTCAGCCGCTGCCAGCATGTTTGTTTGTTGTGGATTCAGCGATATCTCTATCGCTACTGGTAAGTATACAAAATGGGGTGTTTAGATAAAGTATGTTCCCCAGTAAGAATGGATTAGAAGAAATATTGTAATATAATGATGTCATCATTTAGAATATAACCCACTCCTCATCCGGTCGGGAAGGACTTTTGTCTTTCTTGTTGGATTCACTCTGTTCTTCTTACAGAATGATTGAAGTAGTGGGTCTCAAGGCCAAGGAGAAAGGAAAAGAAGTCCTTCTTCCCCTTTTCATGAGAACAATTGGAGCTTATGGAGTGAGCTACGAGACTTTTTGGAATGTGGTCCTCGGACCAGGAGGCCTGAAGTTTGAATGGAGGTGGCCAAGATAGTTTGAGAAGACCAAAAAACAGGTACAAAAAGGAGACTGGCAGTAATCCAGTTCAGGTGAAAAACGTTTTTATCAGCCCCTACGCGTTTCGGCTAAAAAGCCTTCATCAGGGGGTCTTTGGAGGGAACACACCTCAAAAAAAAAGATAGTTTGAGGAAATTTCCTACCTCTGAAAATATTCCTGGGAAAGGCCAGAACTCAGAAGGAGAGCTCCTGGACTTATGGGTTAGGGTCCTAAGAGCCAAGATAGCCTAAGAGCAAAAGATGAAGAGCTCAATAATCAGCACCGGTGGCTAGAATTAGTACAGCGGCTAGCCACTAGCACTGAAATTTAAACCTGGATATTCAATGCCGGGGATAAGTCATACATTTATCTGTTATCTACCATGTAGTTACTCAAAATTGCCATGTACATAGTTAACCCTATTCACATCCAAGTTTTTTGTATATAGTTAACCCTGTTACTTCCTAGTTTTTGTACCCTGTTCAATGTAAAAAACCGATGCTGACTGTACCATTGTGTTTAAATTTGTTCATTTGTAAACCACACTGATTAAAAGAGCGCGGTATATAAGAAATAAAAATAAATAAATAAATAAATAAATACAGCTGAGTTTTGAATACCCACAGACTTTGCATTAATTTTCTAAATGAAAGTATGTGTTTGTGTGCTTTCAGTCAGAAAATTGACTAGGGAAAATGCACCCAAACCGATTTATACCTGCTAATTTCTTTGGATAAATTTTTTTCTGGCAAAAAATGTACATATGTTTGAAAATTGAAAAGTAAGCCGATTTACTATGTGTAAGGTGGAGGAAGCTTGAGGGTGGATGCACTGGAGGTGTTTGGGAGGAAGAAGGTGAGCAGGTTATGGTTGGATCAGGGAACTGAAGTGATTTGGGTCATAGAGGAAAGGTTTTGGTGCAGCCAGCTGGCAGTTGTAAAAATGAGGTCTAGGATTCCTTCTCTTATGTGTGTTGCTTCTGAGATGATCTGGTTGAGCTGGAGCGCTTCCATTTCTTGGAGGAAAGCAATGGTGTGTTTGTTGGATAAGATTGGTAGGTTAAGGTCCCCCAGAAGAATGAACCATTTGTTCTTGTGATAATCATAGCATGCCTCCTCAATTAGTGGACCCTGCTATTGGTTATCTGTAAGCTAGGCAGATTCATAGGTGGGAGCTGGATATGGTAATGATATCCAAGTCATTGGTGGAACTGGAGTTGGTAATTTTGAATTGGAGGTCCTTCTTAGCTAATATAAGTACGGCTCCTCCTCTTTTATGTATTCTGGAGTGGTTGAAGAGATGGTAAGAAGGGATGTTAAGTTGGTTTAGGATGATAATGTCAGACTCCTCGAGCCATGATTCCATTATACAAAGTATGTCAATGTGATTTTCCTTGATGTAGTCGATAAGGATGGGTATTTTGTTGCAGATGGATCTGGTGTTGAAGAGGATGCACTTGAGCAGTTGGATGATGTCATGGGAGAATTGCCAGGTCCATGTGATGGGTGAATCTTGATGAGGTTATAGGTGGTCCTGTTTCGATGCTTGAGGATGAAAGGTGGAGTTTGCTGTTGTATGGGTGATGTATGAAGGGAATGCTGGGGAGGGTGGTGAGAGCTGATGTTTCGATGATTGCATAACAGGCCAGTAGGATGATGATGTGAAGGGAGAGGTGGAGAATGATGGCCGAGATTATTGGAGTGTGTGCAGGGTTACATGAAGTGAGGAGGCTCCTTGTTGCCAATTGTTCAGTCGAGGAGGTTGGAGCAGTTAGAAATGATATGTTTGAGAGCTAGGTATGAGAGCCGGAGGGTTTACAGTGGTCTCGTCTATGGTGTGAAGGTCCAGGCCAAAGTCAATGTAGATGGGCAGGGTAGCTATCTATGACTGAGATCGTGGATTGTGAGTCAGAAGGGTACTTACAAACGTCTGTGACAGGCATTGTCAGTAGATCTTTGGGTTACTGGAGGCCGAGTAAGTATGGAGAGCTGGCCAGTGAAGAGCGCTGGTGGTCCTGACACAGCTGCGGCTCTCTGTGGGCCACCCTAAGGGCCATGCCTAAAGGCCCTTGGGCGAGACCTTTAGGTGAGGGCCCACCAAGTACAGGTGAGCCTTGGGGTGCTTCAATTTTAAAGTTCCTGGAGAGCACCAGTTGGAGGGATGGTGGAGCAGGGAGGAGCTCACTCCCTCACTTTCCAGCATTGCCGATACCGCTGGTTCTCCCCGCGTCTTGGGGCACTTCAATTTTAAAGTTCCTGGAGGGTGCCAGTTGGTGGGAAGGTGGAGCAGGGAGGAGCTCACTCCCTCACTCTCTGGCATTGCCACTGTCACTGATTCTTCCTGCATCTTGGGGCACTTTAAGTTTGTAGGAGTGCACATATATATATGCTGATACATAGAGCCGGAGCAGCCATTTTGGAAATCCACATGTAAAATCAACACGGTAAAATGGCCACCAAACATGAGCAAATGCCAGATTTCACAGCGACGTGTTTGGTGGCTATTTTGCAAGCCAACATGTAAACATATTGCCAATTAACAATGTATTGCCAATTTAACTTTTGAGGGGGAAATAAATGGGGGATTAAGGAGGATAAACCCCTCCTGTAAAAGGTTGGCCTGATCAAGAACTTTTGTAAAACCTAAACATGCCAGGGAGCATGTGTAAATCCCAACATGGACAACTGCAGTCATGTCTGTGTACTACCTATAAGAAACCATGCCCTGACACCCTCCTTGCAATTTCTACATAGTAAGGACATCCACGTGTAAACTGAGCCCTTTCTAAAATTGTCATTTCCACATGCATGCTATTTCCATGTGTAAATACAAGAGTCTACTTGTGAAAATTGCAAATAAGGCCTTTAAAATAACCCCCATAGAGTGAGAAATTTTATAAAGTCCATTCTTGCAGGTAAAGCACTATTTCACTCATAGAAATAGCTTTAAAAATGATCCCCCTCTATCTGTGGGGAGAAAGATTTGTAAAATGGGCTCTAAAGAAGAAAAGGTGCCACTAATGTAGATGCCACGAGGGTAATTTTATAAGAAGCTGTCTAACTTATGCTGTTGGAATACACATAGGTTGCGCCTGCTTTACAATGGAACGTATATTTATTTTTATTTATTTATTTATTTAACTGTATTTTTATCCCGCTTTTCACCGGGTCAAAGCGGTGTAACATTAAAGGGAGGGGGGGAGGGGGCGGAGCCTGATGTCCAGCGGGGTAGACGCTTCGTGCTGAAGCTCCCGAGGGGCCTACTCAGAATCCTGACTTAATATCTACATAAACTTAATATTTTACTCCGAACTTACCGGGGTGCCTTGGGGGGAATGGCGGCCCACAAGCCAGTGCGCTTGGACTTTGGGTCTCCCTCTTCTTCACATGGAAAACGCTCCAAAACAGAGTTGTCTTCCCCACCAAAGATGGTTCCACTTCGGGTAAGCCCCGAAATGCAGCAGGAGATCTTGGATGAAATACGTGGTGTGAAGGAACTGGTGCAGTCCAACGGAGAAGCGCTCCGAGCCATGCGAGAAGATTTCGGTATGCTTCAGGACCGGCTTGAAGGTCTTTCACTACGGTTGGACAACATGGCGGGGGTCCTCGATTCGCACGCGGTGCGCTTGGTGAACTTGGACAAGGCTGAGCGTCAGATACAGAATCTTCAAAAAGAGTTAGAGGATTGTAATAATCGAGCCCGTCGCAACAATGTCAGGCTCATAGGAGTACCAGAGGGTGCGGAAGCAGGAGATATCAGAGAATTTCTGGTTAAAACTCTCCCCTCTTTGCTGAAGATTACCTTTTGCGGAGCTCTGGAAATTGACCGCGCATATCGTGCTCCCACCAACATCGCACTTAATCGGACGACCCCCCGGCCCATTATCTTTCGATTGCTGAGGTATCAGCAAGTTGAGCAAATTTTCAAAGCTGCCCGGGTGATTCCACATCTGCAGTTTGAAGACCATAAAGTCTCTTTCTTCCCCGACTTGGCAAAGGCCACAGCTGACCGGCGGAAGGGACTCCTTGCTTTTCGACCTAGACTTCAACAGTTACAGGCTCGCTTTGGCCTCTTATATCCGGCGAAGCTCAGAGTGACTCTCCATAACCAAACTAGCACCTTCGAAGATCCTGCTCTGCTAGCAACATTTTTAGATTCCAAAGAGGCAGACCAGATGCGCTAAGTCAATAACTCGGATAGACTCCGCTGGAACTGCCCGTCATTTTGAATGCCCCGACGTGGTGATCATTGTCTGGAATAGAGACTGTCTGGACCTTTCTTTCTTTAATATCTATCTTTCTTGGTCTCCTTTTCCTCCATGATGTGCACCTCGGTTGGATTCGGAGCATGCACAGCTATACCGCTTATCTGTCTCAATTAGGCCTTCTCTGGGGTTTCACCCCGCAGACATCAGGTCGCCAGTAATTTCTGGGGTTTTGCTTCTTCTCTAAGGCACTTCGGTGCTTCTCCTGTTATATAGGGCGCTTCATGATTTTATTGGTTTATTTTTTTATCAGATCGTGTGTATAGTCATTTATAGTTGGTATGAGGGACATTGCGCAACTTGGTGCGCCATCATGTTTCTTTCTCAGAATGTTTGACTTTGTTGTATGGCCTTCTGTAAGCTCTTGTCATTGAACGGAAGAGGCATCAATGGTCCAATCAAAAGAATGACCGTTCTTAGTTATTTTAATCATGATCATACTGATGTAGTGTTTCTTCTGGAACCCCATTTCACCTTCGTTGAACCACTGAAACTCACTGCCACACCTTATATGGTGGCTGCCTATTCTCCCGCTGTTTCCAAGCGGTGCGGGGTAGCCATCTTGGTTGGGAAATCTTTGCCACCCACTGTAATGGATACTAGCTTTGATGGGGAGGGTAGTTGGGCCTGTGTATATTTTAAGGTTGGAGATAGTGAATTTCCGTGTATTTGTATTTATGCTCCGAATGTGGATGACCCTGTTACTGTTACCCGGTGGTGATTTTTACCAAGTATTTGATCCTTTGATAGATAGATTGTTGCCTAGAACGAGTGGTCCACCCAAGAGTCTCTACACCCTGCCAGCTCTGATGAAAGATCTTGTGCGAGTGGATATATGGAAGCTGCTTTACCCATCCGACTTAGAGCTCACCTTTTCTCAGCCCCCCCATCACTCACAATCTAGATCTGATTTTTTCTTCTCTCCTCAGTACTACTCTTCCAAGTGGACATATACTCCTGATAGGTTAGCTCATTGGAAAGCCATCCAGAGCACTTGATGCAGGACATGCCATGTGGCCTTTGGTCTACTAAACTCCTGTTAAGTATGATTGTCCCGCATCACAGTATTACTGGAGTCGGGTCTGGGGTCGTCTTCATTCTATTTTATATTTTCCGGAACCCCTCTTTGGGGAGATTGTGGGGCTCCGCTCAGCTGCGGGGATCCCCTCTCTTCCTAAATTGGCTTACTTCCTTTTAGCCTTTATGCTGGGCCTTGCTATTTCCTGGTTCCTCACTCACGAAATATTGGGAAAATAGCTCTTTTTTTGAGCTCTAATGAACGGTAATCATATCTGTTTTCATTGCAAATATGTGCAAATACCTTATATGTTAGCCTCTTCCGTTCAAACCACTCACTATTGGTCTTGCTAGAAGACGCTCCACGATTATGTTCAAACTATTCCATGCTCTCAGTTGACTGTTTGATTCTGTATTAATCTCTGTCACATGCTCATCCGGTATCATAGACTCTACTTCTGTTTGTTTGATGTACAATAATTGTTGTATGTAAGCGCTTATATGATGATTCCTATCAGCTTAGAGAAGAAGCATTGGGGTGGGGGGTACTTGGGGTTGCTTTCTTTATCGTATGTGTGTATTTGTTTCTTTTGGTGTGTTGTTACTTTTGTTTGTTGCAAAATGAAAATAAAAGTTTAAAAAAAAAAAAAAAAAAGGGAGGGGGGGATAATAATCAAATTCTAGGGTTGGGGCTGTCACCGGGTGGCCAACATTAATGATTTCAACAAATGTTAGGGACATATTGTACATTAGTCTCTTAGAAAATATACCCGAGTGGATGAATTAGGGGGGGGGGGGTTGGGAGGTAGTCACTGGTGGGTGCTTGTTTCTGGTCCGAGGTATTCCTGGAATAGGACGTTTTTTTGTTGTTTCCTGAATGTCAAGGGATCTCCGTTGCTTCTGATGTGACTTGGTAGAGAGTTCCAGATGGATGTGCGTACAGTTCGAAGGCTCTGTTGCAGGTCGGTTGATTGTATTTGGTTCGTTTATGGGGGATGGTGAGGGAGTTGCTGGTGGTTTGTCTGGTTGTTCTGTTGTGGGTGGGTCGGGGAAGTAGAGTGCGGAGCTGGGAAGTCTGAGTTTGGTAAAGGGCTTTGTGAATAAGTAGGGCGGATTTGTATTTGATTCTTGCTTCGAGAGGGAGTATGTGCAGCTCCCTCAGGACTGGGGTGATGTGATCTTGTTTTTTCGCTTTCTGGATAATTCTTGCTGTGGTGTTTAAGGCAGTTCGTAGTGGGTTGGTGTGGGTGGCAGGTAGTCTGTGGTAGATTATATTGCAGTAATCCAGGTGGGGGAGTGTCATGGCTTGCATAACTGTCCTGAAGTCCTGTGGTTCAAGGAGAGGTCTGAGGCGTTGTACTGTTTTTGCCTTGTGGAATATTATTCCGGTGTTTTTTTTGATCTGTTGCTTGAGTATGAGTGCTTGGTCTATGATGATTCCTAGATACTTTATGTGTGGTTGAATTTGTATTTGTGTGGCTCCTATGTTGAGGTGTGTAGGTGGTGTGAAGTCTGGGTCTTTTGTTACTATGAGGGCTTCTGTTTTTTTATGTTGATGGATAGGTTGTTCTTTTGTAGTCAGCTGGAGACTTCTGTGAAGCATTCTGATAAGTGTTTGTTCATTGGATTAGAGGTTGTGATTGGAGCATAGACCATTATGTCATCTGCATAGATGTCATAGTTGATGTTGTGGGCACTTATGATTGAGCAGAGTGGTTGCAGGTAGATGTTGAAGAGCATGGCAGATAGTGTGGATCCTTGGGGTACTCCTTGGTGTTGCTGGAAGGGGGGTGAGGTTGATATGTTTGTGCGGATCAGTTGTTGTCTATTGGTTAGGTAGGAGTGGAACCATTGATGTACGATATTTTTGATGCCAATTGCTTGTAGTCTGTAGGAGGATGTTGTGGGAGATGGTGTCGAAGGCTGCTGATATGTCCAGGAAGATCATAGCATATCCAGAGTGTTTGGCCTGAGTTCCTTTGATGAGGGTGTTCATTAGTGATGTCATGAGGATCTCGACTCCGTGGAATGGACGGAAGCTGTATTGTTTTTGGTCCAGTATGTTGTTTGTATCTAAATGTTCTTGGAGCTGTTGCTGAACTATCTTTTAAATGATTTTGGCGGTAAACGGGAGACTTGCTATAGGTCTGTAGGAGGCGGGGTCAAGGGGATCCAGGTTGTGTTTTTTAGTGTTGGGCGGATGATTGAGGTTTTGAGGATGTCTGGCATGTGTCCTTGGCTGAGGGATTCATTAACAATGTAGGTTAATGGTGTGCTCAGGTCCTCTTTGGTTTTCTTTATCCATTCTGTAGGGCAGGGATCTAGCGGAGAGGTGGTGGTGTTCAGGTGGGAGATGGTGGATGTTATTTCTTCTTTTGTGATTGTTTCAAATGTGCTCCAGTCTATGTCTGTGGTGATAGGGTGGTTTGTTGTTGTTGTTATCTCTGCATTCGATTGTGGATTTTGTGGTTGTTGAAGTTGTTTGTATTGGCGTGCTAGTAGTTCTGGTGGGATGTTAGGTAGTTGGTCGGAGTGGTTGGGTGCTTTTGTTAGTTGTTTGACAATCTCAGAGTTCATGTGGTTTGTTTATTGAGGTGTTTGTGATCTTCGAGTGGTAGGTCTTTTTTGCTTTGTCGGTTTCTGAGTGGTATGCTTGTAGTTCGCACATGTATTTCGTTTTGTTGTCCTCTTTTTTGGTTTTTCTCCACTTTCTTTCCACTCTTCTGAGTCTGGTCTTTAACTTCCATAGGTTGGGGGTGAACCATCTGGCTTTTGTGGAGGTATGTCTGGTTTTGGCCTTGTTTGCTGTTGTGCTGGATGCAGCGGAGATCGTGGTGTTCCAATTGTAGATCAGGTCATCGATATTGGTGGAGCTTGTTTGGAGTTTAGGTAGTGTCTGTGCCAGGAAATCTTCTTTGATGAATGGTTTAAATCTTCTTGTATGTTGTTTGTTCTCCTTGATGCTAGTATGCTGGTAGGTGTGGTATATGTTGATGAGATAATGGTCAGACCATGGTACATGTGTGATTTCTGGATTTTTGTATGAGGTGGCGTTTTGGGAGTTTAGGAATATGAGGTCAAGTGTATTTCCTTTTTCGTGCATTGGTTCGTGTATGATCTGTGTCAGGTTCATTGCTTCCATGGCATTGATGAAGGCTTCTGCATGTTTGTCTTGGAGTGATGGGAGGTTGAAGTCTCCGAGGATTATTTGCTCTTTTGCGGAGATGGCGCTCTCAGATATGTGTTGTAGTATACTTGATAGGTCGGTGCTTGGGGTGGGTGCTCGGTAGACTAGGCATATGAAGAGGTGCTTGTTGGTGAGGGTGATTATGTCTACTTCATTGGTTGTTTCTGAGGCATGGTTCCTAAGGTGGAGGTTGGCTTTCGTAATGATGGCTAATCCTCCTCCTCTGGTGTGTGTTCAGGAGCAGTGTTGAAGGCTGTATCCTTTTGGTGTTAGTTGGTTCATGAGCACAGTGTCGGTGTCTGTTAGCCAAGTTTCTGTTATGCATAGGATGTCAATCTTTTGGGTTGTGATCAGGTCTTGGAGCATGTGGTATTTGTTTCTTACTGAGCGAGCATTTATTAGTGAAATGGAGAGAGGGCTGCTGTTTAGGGCATTGGGGGTGTGGATTGGTGTGGGTGGTGTGTGGGTGTTGTCCCATGTGGAGGGGGGTTGTTGTTTTTTATGGTTTGGATGGTTGTGATGTTTGGCAGGGGTTGGGTGGTGAGTGTGTCTGTGGAGGAGGGGTAAAGGGTCAGGAATGGTGCTAGGAGGTAAATTGGGGCTAGGAAGGGTGGCATGGCTTGTAGGCGTACCTTTGTGTCCTGTGGCTGTGCTGTGTTTCTCCGCTGGTTTCTTGGGGCGTTGGGGGTCCTTTTCCACATTGTCACGGGATGATTTATCTTTGCTGTGTATGTGTGTTTGTTGCTGTAGTTCATCGGTTGTTTTTGCTGTGGTTTCTTCTGTAGCTTGTTGTGGTGGTTTCTGTGGTTATTTCTGCAGATTTAGTTGCTTTTTGTTGTTTCCGGAGTTTTTGTGTGGCTTCAGTGGGCACTGTTGGTGGGTCTGTCCTGTTTTTTTTTTTTTTGTGCCCGCCTCTGTGCCGCGCCTAAGGGCCATGCCAAAGGGCCCTCAGACGTGGGCCCGCCAGGCGCGGGCACACTGATGGAGGCTTCCTTTTGTAGGTCTCCCACTGCCCCGATTGGGCAGGAGCTTCTGAGCAGGACGATTTCCCGCTCAGGCGCTTCTACCCCGATCGGGGGAGCTTCCTGCGGTAGCGGTGTGTGGCCGGTGGTGGGGAGGGTTTCTGCACCGATGGAGGCTTCCTTTTGTAGGTCTCCCACTGCCCCGATTGGTCAGGAGCTTCGTGAGAAACTAGCTGTGTTCGTGAGAAACTAGCTCAACTTAAAGTAGACAAAGCAATGGGACCGGATGGGATACACCCTAGAATACTGAGGGAACTTGGGGACGTTCTAGCAGCTCCACTGACTGACCTTTTCAATGCCTCATTGGAGTCGAGAGTGGTGCCAAAGGACTGGAGAGAGGCTCATGTGGTGCCTTTACACAAAAGCGGAAGTAAGGATGTGGTTGAAAACTACAGGCCAGTTAGTTTAACTTCGGTGGAGAGTAAATTATTGGAAATGCTGCTGAAAGAGAAAATAGTGAGGTTTCTGGAGTCCAGCGGATTACAGGATCCGAGGCAGCATGGATTCACCAGAGGCAGGTCTTGTCAGACAAATCTGATTGATTTCTTTGACTGGGTGACCAGGGAGTTGGATCGAGGGAGAGCTCTAGATGTGGTGTATTTAGATTTCAGTAAAGCCTTTGACACTGTTCCTCACAGGCAACTTATAAACAAACTGAGCACCCTAGGGATGGACCCTAAAGTTACTGCTTGGGTTAGAAATTGGTTGGGTGGGAGGCGACAAAGAGTACAAGTAAATGGAGCTCACTCTGAGGAGTGGTATGTTACCAGTGGTGTGCCCCAGGGATCTGTCCTTGGTCCGATTCTTTTTAACATCTTTGTTAGTGATATAGCGGAAGGGCTGTCGGGTAAGGTTTGCCTCTTTGCGGATGATACCAAAATCTGCAATAGAGTAGACACCCAGGAAGGTGTAGATAACATGAGGAGGGATCTAGCTAAGCTTGAAGAATGGTCTAGAATTTGGCAGCTGGGATTTAATGTTAAAAAATGTAAGGTCATGCATTTGGGCTGCAGCAATCCAAGGGAGCAATACAGTATAGGAGGTGAAGTACTTTTGTCCACTAAAGAAGAGCGGGACCTAGGCGTGGTTGTGTCTGATGATCTTAAAGTAGCTAAACATGTAGAAAAGGCGACGGCAAAAGCTAGAAGGATGCTTGGGTGCATACGGAGAGGAATGGCTAGCAGAAAAAAGGAGGTGATAATGCCTCTGTATAAGTCTTTGGTGCGACCTCATTTGGAGTATGGTGTGCAATTCTGGAGACCGCACCTTCAAAAGGATGTGAACAGGATGGAGTCGGTGCAGAGGGTTGCTACTAAAATGATTAATGGGCTTCATTATAAAGCATATGAGGACACACTTAAGGATCTTAATATGTACACCTTAGAGGAAAGGCGGGATAGAGGTGATATGATTGAGATGTTTAAATACCTCCGTGGCATAAATGTTCAGGGAGAGAGCCTCTTTCAATTGAAAGCAAGTTCTGCTATGAGGGGACATGGGATGAGGGTGAAGGGAGATAGATTCAGGAATGATATGCGGAAATATTTCTTTACGGAAAGAGTAGTGGATCCATGGAATAGTCTCCCAGTGGAGGTGGTAGAGATGAGGACAGTAACTGAATTCAAAAAAGCATGGGACCAACACAGAGGATCTCTAAAGGTAAAAAGTGGACTGTTGTAGTTGTTGTTATGGAAGGACAGACTAGATAGGCCATGTGGTCTTTTTCTGTCATCATGTTTCTATGTTTCTACCCCGATCGGGGGAGCTTCCTGCGGTGACGGTCTGTGGCCGGTGGTGGGGAGGGTTTCTGCGCCGACGGAGGCTTCCTTTTGTAGATCTCCCACTGCCCCGATTGGGCAGGAGCTTCTGAGCGGGGCGATATATACATATTCTCTATTTTTAAAATTCCTCCACAGAACATATCCACATATATTTATAGCTGCTCTTAGGCAGGCACAAATTTGCCATCTTATTTTAGGTGCTTATTCACATCATTTATAAAATGTGCACATAAAAGCAAACACCATCCGAACACCCCCAAGATTCTCTCTGAGCAGATTGGACATATCTACGCATATACACGGTTTATGGTATAGTTTTAGGTGTCTATTTCCTTGGTATGCAATTGAGGCAGAAGGAGCCAGCCACACCATACTTATGAAAGCTTCCGCAGCCCATACAGTATTGCTTCACTCCCCTTTCCCAGAAATAACAGGAATTGGAGAAGGGCTGAATCCAGTTGAATTATTCATTTTCACTCTCTGTGGAGCCATGGGAAAAGACAATATGCTGAGCTTGCTGTAGTTCTTGCTTCAGACCTGTTGCCTCCAAAATCATGAGGCAGCCAAAAGAGAAGACCAATGGGAGGGATTGGTGCCTCTATAAGCATGTTCTGCTACTGGCGTCTTAACAGTGGGGGGAAGTATCATGCCACCAGACTTGGGAAGGAATTCAGTTAGCTAGTGACTTGCCTCTAAAGCTTCTGACTTCAAAGAGCCCTCCACTGGGGAAAGACCAACTCATACAAAGCTGTCATCCCAGGAACCTTCAAACAAGAGTACCTCAGTGTGCCGATGACACAGAAGGAATCCAATAATTTAAAGTCATAGGTAAGTATAGCCCTGCAACAAACGTATACAAACAAATTTGTTGGGTCAAGCAGACAGGAATAGCGCGGGAAAGCTCTCTGCTCTATAAGTCTGCACAACCCTTTTTTTTAATTTCTAAATTTTTGTGCCCAACAAGTGATTACTTATCTCCTCCTTTGGCGATGTTACATCTATCCATATTCGCTGGCTTAAAACTGCACAACATGCATGTTTCGGGTGCCGGACCAACCCTGTTTCAAGTACTTGCCCGCTGAATAGCAGTGAAAAAACGCCGAAAGCCAACGGTCTTAATGTGTAGGAGTCTTAGAAGCTGATTGGCTGAAAATGTGACGTAACAGCTAGTGTCGGAAACAGTCCATGTGTTAAATTGACAGTGGAGAAATCAAATCGCTTGATAAGCTCTTTTAAGCCCGCCGGGGTTGAACAGAGCCGCGAGAGGGCAACTCTCCCTTCGCGGCTCTGAAAGCCATGCCGAGGGGAGTGATTGATGGAGAGCTCTGCCGGGCAGGCGGGGGGGGGGGGGGGGGGGCCCCGCGGGACACTTGATTCTGCCGCTGCGAGTTTGTTTTTTCTTTTGAAGGTTCCCTGGGCTGATGGGCAAAATGTTGTTTGCACGGGGCCCCCTGAAACGTGGGGTCCTGTGCAAACAACATTCTTGCTCAATGGACGGGCCGCAGATGGAATTCTGGCAAGTCGCAGATGGAATTCTGGCAAAGAGGTTTAACCAGAGCTAGTTTTATGTACAGATCCTTGACAAGAACAAGATAGCCTCTGAAAGGAAGTAGCAAGCATAGAGAAGGCTAAGTCAGACAAGTGGTGCCTACTGACATCTGTAGGCTGGAGGTCAGAGGGTCATAAAGATAAGGTTCTTCCAGGAACCGAGCCACCTGCAGGCTGGTGGTGGAACCTCACAGTAAGGATTCCAGAAACTGTTATATCATGCATAGTAAGTACTCTTCTATGTGTTTGTACTTTGATGCAGCCTATGAGGTTAATGGTGGTCTAGCATAGTAACCGTATTGCTTTAAAACAGTTGTTAATGATTTTCTTTGAATGCGTACTAGACTGTAGCAAAGAAACCTGGGAAGCATGGGCCTGATTTTCGAAGGCCTTTACATGGGTAATTTCCCTAGTTACCCATATAAAGGCCTTATCCAGAATTTTTGAAGGGCAGCCATATAGGTAGTGCCCTTAGAAAATTCCGGATATGTCTCTATCATGCCCAGATGCTATGCGGGTACCATCGGGGCGTGTTAGGGGCATTCCAGGGCGGAGTGGAGGCAAACGAAAGAGCTACATGGGTATCAGCAATTTTTGATACTACCCACGTAGCCCTCTGCGCCTTAGAAAGGTTTTTCCTTGCCTATTTTTAAGGTGCAGAGGCTACGCGGGTAACATCGAAAATCGTTGCTACCTGTGTAGCCTCGGCACCTACCAGCACATCCAGACAAACGTGGATTTTAACTTCCGCTGCCATGGAAGTGAAAATCTGGGTTAAGGGGGTCGGCGGGCAGGCTATGTGCTGCAGCGGCGCATAGCCTGCCTATTTGAAAATCGGGTCCCATGTTTTTATTAAGCACTGTTTTAAATCCTTTTCATATATTTACCTCCATTTTACGTTAATATGTAAATTTGTTGAAATGACAGTATCTTATCGTTCCGTTTTTACCCTATTCATGGTTTGATTCACTATATTATTGTATTTGTTTTTTAACTTTTCAGCTTCTGCTTATATTAACCATCTTATAAGCTACACTTATTATTTATTGCCCACATTCGTGAACTTTCCAGCAGGTCAATTTATATATATATGATGATCTACAGAATTAACTGTTGCAGACTCATTTGTTTTTGTTAGTATTGGCCATTATATAACACAATTGAAAACTCTTACCTTTGGTTAAGAAGGCCATAATTTGAAGTGATTATTCTGTGTTGATGAATTATAGGAAACAGGCTGGAGAAACAAGAAATAGACTTAAAGACAAGGGTTATGATTTATAACCAATTAAAATAGCCAAAAGGGGGGTGGAAGAGATGAAAGGGAGTCATTACTCATTCTCAAACTAAACAGGAAAAGAAATGCAAGGGAAGACTTTAGTTTATTTTATTTTGTGTTGCACTTCATACCTCTGTGAGAACATATTAATGTGATGGCTGTTAGAAATACCTAATGACTACTATAGTTATAGTGAGTGTACTGTGAAAAGGCAGGCATGGTTACAACTAAATAGTTCAGCTCTCCTGGTAAGACTTTTGTGCATACGATTACGTATTTTATTGCATGTAACACTCAGTTTATGTTATAAACCTTTGGATAGAACACACATTTCATGGAAATTGTTGAGACCTGTTGGTTGGAAAGCAATATTCCAAACATCTCTCTATGTACCTATGGCATAATCATCATAGTACTTTTTGAAGCAAGAAAAGACAGAAGTTTATTCACTATGCTTTTGGAAAGCATCAGTCTAAGGAATTGTTGCCAATGTGAGGGCAAGAGGAACCAGGTCTTACGTATCTCTGAAAGGATAAAGACAGACTAGAGGCAGCCCTGAACCTGCACCAAAAATCTTATGATGAAACTTAAGTACCTATTAAATACATACAGTACCAAGAGAGAGGGGACATATGATATGCCTCAAACAGTGGAAAGAAAGTTAAGAACAAGGGGTTATGATAGGGTGTGCAGGAAAAAAATAATTTTGTTTTGTTTCATTGGAGGTTTTTGGATGTTTTCATATCTTTTTTCTTTAATAGTGCATTGTATTGCAGAATAAAGCACCCTATTGCACAATAGCATGCACTGTTCATGCATGTGCGAATAGTACACACTATTGCAATTTTCGTTTCAAAATGAAAGCACATCCCTATATGATAGTAGACTCTAAAAGGGTAATTTTATATGGAACCATTTAAAATGACTCAGCATTAACATGCGTAAATCATGGTATTTTATTGATTTATGTGCATAAATGGGCATTTACACTCATTACTAATGCAGTTGCTGTTCTGAAATAAACATGTTGACCCTATGACATGTACTTTCACTCTGAACATGTGCATGGGTGGAGTTCTGGTGGAGTGTGGGCAAAGCCCACAAATATTCTGTACATTATAAAATACCATAATTTATACATATTAAGGGGTATGTTTACTAAACCATCTTAACGTGCGCATGGCGTTAGTGTGCAGGATGCCATAAAAGGAGTGGGCGTTCCGGTCTAAACGTAGCAAGCGCACGTTATCACACGATAATGTGCGCTGAGCGTGTTAGCGCCCAAGAAAGGGATCAGCGCACGTCAACACGCGTTAATCTTAAGTAGGTGCCTTGACCTGTAAATGTAGCAACAGAGGTGTAGTGCAATGGTTAATACACTGACTGATGGTACAGGGATCATGAGTTCAATTCCCGAGTGGGCCTGATGAATAGTAATGCTTTTACCCAGTGCTGTCTGAGGAATTTTCCAGTTTAATTTAAATCTGTGCTGCAAGCAAACACACCCTCAAAGTGCTGTAACATAAGGTGCTGCATCAGCCGCCCTATAAGGCACTCCAGAGGGCATATTATAAAGTGCACTGTCCGCCCAGGCACCCTAGAATGTTGCCTATAGGGCGCCTTATAAGGTGCTTTATAGGGTGCCCTATGAGGCACCACAAGGTTACAGCACTGTTTTTGATGGCAGCACTGCGCATGGACGCATGGAAATCTTAAGTAGGCGCGCTGACATAGAAACAGGAGCAGTGATGTAGCACAATGGTTAATACACTGACTGATGGTGCAGCGGTCATGAGTTTAAGTCCCCAGTGCACCTAATGAATGAGGTTGGCTGAGGTAATTCCTTTTTCTGCTTGCAACTGTACAACAATCTGTGCTGCCATCTAAAAATAACTGCACCCTAGTGCCATAAATTAATGCACCTTTTAGGGTGCACCATAAGGCACATCCTAAACAACCATGTCAGCGAAGGTGGGTGATAATGTGCCCCAGAGGCCATGTTGAAAGGTTGCCAACTCCCAAGGCACCATAGTAGGCACCCCATAAGCTGCCTGAATCGAAGGTGTGTGTGGCGTAATATGCCCCAAGGATGTATAGGTCAACCCAAAAACGTTGGCCAAGAGCAGTAAGGTCCCCCAATTTGAAGGGCAAGAGAGGTATGTGCCAAACACACATGTAACCCAAACACTGCACAGAGCAGCAAGGAAAGACAATGCATAAGTAATGGAAGGACGTAGATCAGAGCTGATGGACCACACAAATCAGCCTCCAGCCCATGTGGCAGCTAGAAAAATGGACAAACATATTGGGGGCAGCTGTAGCTACGCACAGAGCGATGGTAATGTACCATGCAATAATGACAGTGTATGGCAGAGGATGGGAAGATGTGTGCAGCAGAGGAGGCAGAAATGGCAGGATAGGTGGAATGTCGGGATGGCAATGGAGTAGCAGTGCTATGCAGAGCACACACAGGAAAGGCAACCAGGGAGAGCTGCAATGCAGGAATGTGTAGGAGTGCAGGACGTGGGGTAGCAGCATGCACATCAGGGTAGGATGGCACACAGCTGGCAGACACAAGTAGATGGACAGAAGGATGGTTCACAACTGTGATGAGGGTACAATGTGCTCACAGCACAGATCTGCACAGATATGACTGTCACAGGAATGAAAAGTAGTTCTGCAGGACAAGCATACAAATGAAAGAGAACAGAGAGGAATAAAACCTATGACCACTACCACAAATGGCAATGCACAAACCAATAGGCCACACCACCAACGTGAGCTCATTAGCAAAGGCTGCATACAAAAATAGTGCAGGGCATCACACAAGACTGGCTGTCAGGATAGGCAAACCCCCAACAGTAACCATGACCAAATGCACATGCAGATCTGCTGTAATTGGGACCAGAGCCACATAGAACTACATGCACACACACAATGAAATGTTATGCAGTGGATACAGCATGCAAAAGAGGAAAGAATCTAAACCCCAAGGGCAGCAGAGGATGATCTGTGGAGCGGATGCAAAATCGGGAACAGGACAGGAGAGAATTGAACATGCAAACAGATGTACCATACACCAGCTGAACCACAGCAATACCAAACCCCCAAGCGCACTGCCATGTAAACACCATAAAGAAAGAGACCTATGTAACAGATAATATGTGATGGCTAGGCAGCACAGAGGGCACACCTTGGTGTACAGTGAAGAGAGGGAAGGGTGTGTGTAGAGGTGATGAACCTGCTGGTACCTAATGGTCAAGTTAGCACAACAGAAAAGAAAAAAATAAACCACATGTGGGGATCAAACCTGCAACCACTACCCCAAACAACCACAATGAGCACACTGAGCAGAATGCAAAAATACTACCCCAAAGGGAGGGTGTGTATGGGAACCTGTTAATACCCAGTGATGTGGCAAATGGCTGGCAGATACACAGCTGCCACCGTACAAGGATGTGAGCACAGGTGGGCCATGTACATGACCAGCAAATCAGTAGATACAAGTGTCGATGTGATCAAAGAGTGGAGGAGTAGCCTAGTGGTTAGAAAACTGGCTTGGTCACCAGGGTTCAATTCCCACTAGCAGTTCATGTGCCTTGGGCAAGTCACGTAACCCTCCATTACCTTGCAAGAAAGACCTGACAATCTACTTCCAGTGACACTGCCAAGAAAACCCTGGAGTCTCTGGGTTACAAGGAGTCAGGACTGACGCCAAGGCACATATTGAATTGCATGTTTGTCACCATGATCAAGCAGCAGCAGAGACAAATGTATATCAAACACATATTTTTATTTGGGTTCATCTTCACAGATAGTGTAGATACCGCCATCATAATATCAAGGAGAGTGGATCCCAGGTGAAAGATGGAAACACATTTAGCAGGGCAGCAACCCACATCCTACAGAAAGGTCACTGGCCCGTCTACAAATGAAGGGCAGGAGACATAATGTGCAGCACGTGCATGGTATGCACTATGCATTAGGCCCCCACCCCCCACATGCTGCTGCACGCCTCAAATGTGTTACTCACATATGAGTGCATGTAGACAGTAGGTGATGCATGATGAGGGACCAACACACATCAATCATGATCTGTTCCCGAAAACATATCTATCTGGCAACACAGGAGGCACACAAATGAAAACAGCATATGTTCTTGAAACGTTGTAACTTTAAAAACACATATTGAAAGTAATGTTTCAGCTCTCACATAATGCCTGATATAGGAATCCAAGCTGCAACAATGTAACCCTAAACAATCATCAAATGCACAATGAGGATATGCTAACAGGTAGCAGAGGAACATGAACACAGAGAGAATTCAAATGAAAACTACCTGCAGAAACATGCAGAGATAACACCATGCAGGAGGTCCCCCTGCACTGGTTGGTGTGTAGACAGTGTCTGTACACATATATCATGGTACATGGAATGCACAATTGAAGGAAGACAACAGACACTCACACTGCGACACTCCAAATATAACGGGGCAATGTGAGTGTCGTTACCTCAGGGGATAAATAGGATTGTGCAGACATGCAATGCAAGGTTTGTAAATCAATGCAGAGCGTCATGTCTGTACAGTAAACAAACACAAGAAACAGTATATAGAGATGGAAATCAAGGGCAAACATGTTACAGTAAACCACACAGAAGCCATATTGCCGCGTTCTGTGTTTCCCCAACATAGTCAGTCATATGCACATGCACCATTGACATTTCAACATGATACAGTGATGCCACACATGCACGGAAAGACCCTTGGTGATTGAAAACATCAATCCAGGATGCTGGTGTGCATTAAAGCGGTGTTGTGGCAAAACCTGTATCATGTCCAGGTGGAGAGTAGGTGGACATAGACAACAGGACCTCTCCGTCGCTACCCCTATGCCACACGCATGGCTGTATGCTTGTGTTGGAACAAACAGATGAGCGTATCCTGTGTTCCATGTCACACACATGGCAAAAACACAACTGTGGAGGAATGTACAACATACAGTGACAATGTCAGTCCCTGCTGCACACGTGGGGACCAGTACACAGTGTGCAAAGTCCAAAGCATATCTGCAATCCAACACTTCAGGTTAAGACTATCCTTGCAACCCTGGGCATGCGTAGTCAAGTGTCACATCCCAATATGCCACAGTACATGAAAGGTCCTGTGTGTCTCCTGCAATGAGCATGACTCCCAACCAGAACATGGCTGCAACAGTGTGTTGGACAGGTCTGTCATGGCCAAAGTAACAATCCAAAAATAATACTGTCCATCCTAGGCATGTGTTCCACTCACAGAGGTCAAACATCCTATGGCACCATTTTCCAGGGAAAGTTCCATGGTGTTGTGTCCCTCAGCAGGTGGGTGATGGCGATGCCAGATGCACTGTAATAGATGTGTCTGGTTTGTTCTCTGCCCTGTGTCAGAAGAGGAGAAATATTGTATTGGTATGCGCCTTGCAACATCAGCACAAATTGCAGAGTCAAACATTAAGAAACACATAATAAAGGGACACACAGGCAAACATGACATGATCACAACACAAAACACATTGCACGTTGGAGACATTTTGAATTGGAACCGTAGACACGGGTGTCTCATGGATATGGTGCTGTCCATGCCCATGTTACACAGGCGTTTCACAGCTCCATCCTATGTGCATCAGCGTTCGTGAACAGAGAGCCAACATGAAATGTATATGAGACAAACAGTAAATCATTAACATGTAAAGGCTGATGTCATTCCCAAAAGAACAAAGGTGCAAACTACCTTGCGCTTGCATCAGGTGTATGTCTCGGATCCCCTGAGCCACTCAAAGGCCATAACAGGTCACAGTGAAGGGAGACAATGTCAGCAAAATATGTAGAATCACCATGTCACGCCAATGTTGATGCATGTCCACATTATGGCGATATCTGTGATACAAAAAAGCAGGTCAACAGTGGTATGTCAGAACACAAGACACAGTTCTGCTCCCAACACACAACACATGTCCACAATGGTCACATGGTAAACAGCAGTAAGGTAGAGATAGCACAGTCACCACCGCCCCCCAGGTGCACAGACCCCTCACACCACATGATAATGTAAAATGCCTGAACACTGCATCATCAAACAGCCAACCCAAGAACACACACCCACACAGTATGCTAAGGGCAGCGTGCCAGCAGTAGCATATGGCCTGTATGTATACAAGTGGAGATTTGTAGACATAAAGGCCCTGTGAATTGCAATGATACCCTGGTGTTGGCTGATGGTACAATGTCGGGCAAGGGTGCACGTGTAGGCCACCACCCAAAAACCTAGGACCTCTACACACATGCAGCTCTGTTGGACATGTCCCAGAGACAGTGTTGCAGAAGACATACTGGACAGGAACACATGGGGATATGTGTGCCAACAGCAAGATATGGGTTAGGGAGGTGCAGGGAAAAGAGGTGAACCACAACATCTGGACAATATGACAGATCACTGAGGACATGTGTTCCCCCTGACTGCTGGCACAGACAATGTAGCTGTAGGTCCACCTACCCCAGACCACAGCATGTTGGCTGATGTACAGTCACCTGCCAATGCACCACAGCACCAGGAGCTTCAACAAGTATGTCCTGTGCATTGGGAAACACAAGGGAAACATACATATGTCATGTTCTAGCTGTGCAATACACACTGCACCTTCCTGTCCCAAGCTTGCACACCCCCCAACATGCTTTACAGACTGACTGTTCACCATCACACTGTACACATCTCTCCCATGTGAGAAGCATCAATGACATGTCTTTGGAAAACTACAGGGGTCTGTACTCTATCTGTCCCCTCCCTCACCTCTCTGTTGTCGTACACACTGGTGAACAGAAGTGTTTGCTCCCTACCGTGTTCCTGCCTCACTCCAAAGCTGCAGTATTATCCTGGGTCCCCCATATTGCTCCCAATGCCCCTTCACTGTGTGTACTGGTGTCCCAATGTCATCTGCTACCCTGCTGTCAATTGCTGTAACACACGGAAATATGCAGGGGCACCTCCGGTATCCTCTGTCCAAACACATTTCCTGGTGTGTATATCTCATACCTTGACTAACATTAACAGCTGTGTGCTAATGAGTTGCTAAACATATATCTCAATGTCTGCGTTATGTCCGCTAAACCACACCCCGATGTCTGCTTGTGACCTGACCTTGATGGCTGCATGTCATCCCACTGTGTGAAGGTGATAATGGCAAAGCATGGATAGCCTATATGTGCACCTAATAACCCGCCTCCCATCAGAGCCTCTTTGTGTATGTGGACATAACTTTCCTTCTCTAGGGTATGCAATGTAGTTGTTGTCTTGGACTGCACTCTCCTCCTCTACACACTTACACAGCCTGTAGTTGAGTCATGGGTTTATGTCGAGATGTCATCAGCTAGATTTGCTATGTCCTCCCTGTAAACACCCCTAAAACCCAATCCACCCCCACATTCATCTCTCTGCTTGCCTACTGTAACCTACACCTTGCTGATCTTGCCTGAATCACCTCTGTTTGTGTGTACATATGCAACACTGCACTGCATGGCTATTCTACACTGAAAAAAAGGAGCAATGATACTCCCCCTGGCTGAACACTGCACAGGTTCCCTATCCTTCACCGCATCCATGTTAGGGCTACGCGATGACCTATACAGTCAGCTACACTGTGGTGTTCCACTAACTCCCCTTAAGGATTTTAAATACCATTATGACAAATAGTACTGAGCATGTATATAGTGCTACATATCACATGTAGCGCTATACAAAAACTACAGACACACAGATCCAGCTTACCAGAGCATACCACGCACACACAATCAGCTCAAAATACTAAATGAAAAACACGCACAGCTGGACAACTGGCCCCAAACATGGTCCTCTCTCCCACTGTGAAACCCACACCACATGCCTCTCACCTTGCTGCACCCAAAGCATAACACCAACTAACTGTGTTTGCACAGCAGCCGCTATCACAATCATCCACAAACCAGGAATGTCACCCCAACACCTCCCACAAGCCTGAAACCACCCACACACATAATCCACCTCGACCCGCTGTTCTGCCCTGCCCACATCGTTTGGCTCACAGTCATGCTTATATTTGACTTTGGGATGGCCAGCCAGTGTCTGTTACATGTCAGTGCAGTGTTGCATCCTACTGATATTGGTCTACAAATGTTAACCTGTATTAGCAGTACACACATATATCAACAAATGTAGGTGGGAACATATGCAGTACGTACATGAGAAGAGCTCAGCAATCACCTGCCGCCTGACTGCTGTGCCCTCACGTGTGTCACCACGGGCACGTACAGGGGGGCACGTCGGATCATCCTCCAGACCCTCATTAATCTCGGCAGGGATATTGTGCCTGAGAGCAATGTTGTGCAGGATGCAACAGGCTATGATGATTTCTGCCACAGTCTGTGGAGTATATTGTAAGGCCCCGCCTGTCCTATCCAGACACCTGAAGAGACTCTTTAAAATGCCAAAGGTGCGCTCTATGACAGAGCGGCTGGTGGCATGGGCCTCATTGTACCTCCGCTCTGCACGTGTCTGTGGTTGACGCACAGGGGTCAGCAACCAGGGGCGACACCCATATCCTGCATCACCTGCAGAAAGAAATGAAGTATGTTAAAGCAGGAGCTCATGTCCCCCCAAATGGACACAGGTATATATGTGCAAAACAAATGCATAACACATCCTGACAGAAACATATGACATCACAACTATGCAGCATAGCAACATTGAAATATGATGACACAAAAGGACCACATGGCCTATCTAGTCTGTCCTTCCATATCAACAAGTACAACAGTCCCCTTTTTACCTTTAGAGATCCTCTGTGTTTGTCCCATGCTGTTTGGAATGCAGTTACTGTCCTCATCTCTACCACCTACACTGTGAGACTATTCCATGGATCCACCACTTTTTCAGTAAATAAATATGTTGCCATTTCACCCCTGAATCTATCTCCCTCCACCCTCATCCCATGTCCCCTCATAGCAGAACTTGCTTACAATTTAAAGAGGCTCTCTCCCTCAACATATATGCCATGGAGGTATTTCCACATCTCCATCATATCACCTCTATCCTGCCTTTCCTCCAAGGTGTACATATTAAGATCCTTCGGTCTGTCCTCATATGCTGTATAATGAAGACCACTAATCATTTTAGTAGCCACCCTCTGCACCGACTCCATCCTGTTCACATCCTTTTGAAGGTGCAGTCTCCAGAATTGCATACTGTACGCCACATGAGGTCACACTAAAGACATATACAGAGGCATTATCCCTTCCTGTTTTTCGGCTAGCCATTCCTCTCCGTATGCACCCAGGCATCCTTCTAGCTTTTGCCTCGCCTTTTCAAACCTGTTTAGCTACTTTGACATCAGCAGACACAACCACGCCTAGGTCCCGCTCTTCTGTAGTGGACAAGAGTACTTTGCCCCCTATACTATATTGTTCCCTTGGATTGGTGCAGCCCAAATGCATGACCTTACATTTCCTACCAGTACATCCCAGCTGGCAAATTCGAGACCATTCATCAAGCTTAGCTAGATCACTCCTCATGTTATCTACAGCTTCCTGGGTGTCTACCCTATTACAGATTGAGTGGGGGAACCTAAGAAACACAAGACAAGGGGGAGCTGTATGGATTGCCGACAACATAATCTGTAACAACCACACAAATGCTCGCATCCAGTCAACCAGCATCACACAGCACCATAGCAGGGCGGATTTGGAGGGCACCAACCCCCCTCCCCCTATATCCTACACAGGCAGATGACACACACACACAATGTGGGATCTACTCCAAGACAGACATTTGCACATATGCTTAGTCACATGAACACCATGTGCATGTCAGAAATGGGAAATACCCACCCAGCAATATACAGTCCTCATACTGTCCTGCCTCAAATTGTCTGAATAGTGCCGAGTGATACAGGATATAGGAGTCATGGGTGGACCCCGCAAACCTGGGGACCACATTCAGAATATGCATATTTGCATCACATACAACCTGAACATTGCGGAACACTACCTCCCTGTCTCTAGGCGAGACCAGGGCAACATGTGTGCAATCAATAGCTCCCATCACGTGTGGTATCCCGGCTAACACCTCAAAGGCCTGGTTCAGGGTACACCACTGTTGCCTAGTGTGTGGAATGGCAATATAATTCCGCACCTGGCTGACCATGGCACGCAGTACTTGGTGGAGACAGCATGAGAAGGTGGGGCGTCTCATGCCACCCACTGTGGCCACAGATGACTGGAAACAGCCAGAGGCAAAGAAATGTAGGGCAGCAAGGAGCTTGACCAAACCCGGTATGGCATGTGACCGATCAGTCAGGGGCTCGAGGTCAGGTCTTAGATCTTCATAGAGCTCCCTAATAGCCCTTGTGCTCAGTCGGTAGAGGGAGATGACCTGGTCCTCACGCATGCCCTGGAGCTGGGCCCTGGGCCTGTAGAGGCATGGCTGGTGAGCCTGCACCTCAGCACGCCTCCTGCGCCATGCGGGCACAGCCCCTGCCTGGCCTGCCCCCACAGCTGCAGGTCTGATTTGCAGCGGGACTACACCCATGCCCTGTGCCTCAGCCCCATAGACACCATCTCCCCTGTCAGGCAACCGCACCATCTGCCCACCTCCCACTGCAGTTGCAGCAACCACAAAGGCCGCCATAAACTCCACCCGTCCTGCTCCTCTAACCCACTCAAACACAGACATCACTTCACTAACCAAGACACACACCTTACACACCACACAGAAACACAGCCACACAATACAACCAACACCAATCACAAACCCAGCCACACTCCACAATACACCTGATTCTGACTCGCTCCTTCCTTCACTGCCAACGCACGCCTTCTCTCCCTCGCCTACAAAAAAACCCTCAACGTGCAACATGTGTACTGGTCTATTTATAGGGTTTTTTTACGTAGCACGCGTTGCGCATACGCAGTTGCGTGAGCGCGGTGGCTGCATGCGCTGCACATGCGCAGTTGGCTGTGCCCATTATGCATGCACTGCGCCTCACGCGCAAACACATCATACATAGTTGACACACGCACGCACACATTTCCCGCTTCTGCAGGCGCATGCACAATGCGCACAGCCAACTACACATGCACAGCGCGTGCAGCCGCCATGCTCACGCAACTGCGCATGTGCAACGCGCGCAACGTAAAAAACCCCTATAAATAGACCTGTACACATGCTGCACGTTGAGGGGTTATTGGTAGGCAAGGGAGAGAGAAGGTGTGTGGTGTCATTCAGAGAGAAGCAGGTGTTTAGTGTAGCAGAGTTAGTGTGTTGTGGTTGAGAGTGGTAGAGGCTGGGTTGTGGAGTAGAGGTGTGAGGCAGAGCAGGGGAGACAGAGAGGAGGGGAGGCAAGGAGCAGGTGAGTGAGAAAGGAGATAAGGTGAAGAGCAGATAGCAGGGAGAGGAGGGAGCTGTGAGGTGGAGCTGAGAAGGGCAAGAGCAGGAATGTGTGACAGGGAGGGAGAGGGCACAGAGGGCAGGGAGATGGAGCCACAGGACAGGGCAGGAGTGGAGAGGGAGAGGGAGGACACAGATATGGCAGGGAGTGTGGTGGCGGATGCAGGCACATCGGCCCAGCCCACGCAGGGTCCTCTCAGTGCAAAACGCAGACGCATACCGGTGCCAGCTGTGCAACGGAAGAGGGCTCAGAGATTCACCCAGCAGGAAAACCATATCCTGCTGGCGTGTGTCCTTGAGCATTATGAGGTCCTATACGGCCGGCTAAGCAACAGCACCACTGTTGCAACACGCACCCAGGTGTGGGAGGAGGTGCAGGAGGCCATTGCACAAGCAGGGGGCCCACACAGAGACCTGGACAGCCTCAGGAAAAGGCTCAACGATATAAAGCGTGGTGTGCGTGCACACATGGTGGCAGAGCGGCAACATGCCATGGGCACTGGTGGTGGAGGCCCCTTTGTACCCTCCCTAACACCCCTGGAGCAGGAGTTAGCGAAGCGGCTAGGGCCCATCTACCTGTATGGACTGCCAGAGGCACTGGACACTGCCTATCCCCAGGCAGATAGGTACCCAACTCACACGTTGCTGCTCCCAATGCATAGAGTACATGCCCTTTGGATATGCATCAGGCATCTTATTAGCTCCTCCTCATACCTGGTCCCCTGCATCATCTCCTACCCTCTGCCTTCGGCTTATGAGTGTGCTGTCTCCCATTCCTTCCCTTTTACTCTGCGTGTTTCTGCCCTCCAACCACATGTTTCTTTAACACCATCCCTTTTTATGTCTGCCCTGCACAAGTGGCTACACGTCTGCTACAAGCCCCCTCTCAGACCTGTCCTTGTTATGTCTGTGTCTAATCTAAGCACTGATGAGCAGGGTTAGTCCTTCTGTGGGATAATGTACACCAGGGGTCCTCAAACCTTTTCAACAGGGGGCCAGTTCACTGTCCCTCAGACCGTTGGAGGGCCGGACTATAGTTTAAAAAAAAATATGAACAAATTCCTATGCACACTGCATATATTCAAATTAAAGAGATATTTTTCTACCTTTTGTGCATTTTTTTTCCAGTGGCAATTGCTCCAGCCACTTTCTTCTGGTTTCTTTGTGTCTTCTGCTAACTCTCCATCGTCTGCTGTCCATTTGTCCTTTCTTCTCTCTTCTAGTTTTTTTCCATTCTCTCTCTACATCTGCTTTAACATACTAATCTTTCTCCTTTTGCTCTTTCCTCATTCCTATTTCACCCTCTCAAATTGTAACCCTCCATCCTCAATCCCCACTTACTCTCCCAATATCCGACCAATTGTAGATTTGTCTTCCCTCCCACACAAAATATTTTTCCCTCTCCATTTCACTCTCCCAGCTCCATCCCATTCTAATCCTCCCCCAACATCAGCTCCCTTCTAGTTCCAGCCCCACCCAGCATCCACTCCCTTCTAGTTCCTGCATCAGCCCATTTCCAGTCCTAGCCCCCCCATCAGCCCATTTCCAATCCTATCCTAGCCCCACCATCAGCCCATTTCCGGTCATAGCTCCCCATCCATTTCCAGTCCTATCCAAGTCCCTCCATCAGCTCATTTCCAAATCCCAGCCCCCCCATCAGCTCATTTATAGTCCTTTCCTAGCCCCCCCCACTCAGCCCATTTCCAGTCCTAACTCCCTCCCCTCACAGCCCATTTCCATTCCAAGCCCCCCTCCCCATCAGCTATTTGCAGTTCAAGCCCCCCTTTCACTCAGCCCATTTCCAGTCCTAGCAACCCCCAGCCCATTACCAGTCCTAGCCCCCCCATAGCCCATTACCAGTCCTAAGCCCCCCATCAGCCCACTTCCAATCTTAGCACCCCCCATAGCCCATGACCTGACCTAACCCCCTCCCCCCATCAGCCCACTTCCAGTCTTAGCCCCCCCCATCGCCCATTACCAGTCCTAACCGCCTCCCCACCATCAGCCCAGCTAGGTTAAAAAATAAACAAAACACGGCTACTGCTGCCACTTCTGCCATGGCAGCGGCAGAATCGAGCATCCCGCGGGGCCCCCCCTGCTCTGCAGTGTCCTCCATGTGGCTTCAGTGTGGGCTTTTCAGAGCTGCGCGAAGGGAGAGTTTCCCTTTCTCGCGGCTCTGTTAATCCCACCGCAGGGCTGATGGGAAATCCCATCAGCCCCAAGGCGGAATTAACAGAGCCGCGAGAGGAGAAGCTCTGTCTCTTTGCGTGGCTCTGACAGCCAACACTGAGGCTGCATGGAGGACACTGCAGAGCAGGGGGGGTCCGCGCGGGATGCTCGATTCTGCCGCTGCCACGGTGGCAGCAGCAGCAGCCGGTTTGTAATTTTTAAACCTAGCTGGGCTGATGCTCAATGAACAGGCTGGCCCTGGGTAGAGCTGCCCCTGAGGACAGGCAGCGGCGGCAAAAACACCCGGCGGGTCGGATAAATGTCCTCGGTGGCCCGCATGTGGCCCGTGGGCCATAGTTTGAGGACCCCTGATGTACACAGTGATGTTTGTGCTAGGTACTGGCCTATATATGTCTAATTGTGGTAGCAGGAGCTGTAGTGGTAGCTATGCAGCACATGTATGGGGCATGGCCAAACACACATTGATTGTGGGGTGGATGTATTACACAGTTGTACGTAGCTGCACTCTGCAAACCTATCTGTGCTGTGTATGGTCTTCCACAACCCAGGTGACTACACAACCATGGGCCCAGCTGAGAAGGAGGATGTGCAATTGCCCCAGGATGTGCCGGAGCCCCAGCCCACAATGTCTGGGGGCAGCACCAGTGAGGGGGAATGGACACCAGGGACCCACGTGGAGGCTGAGGCAGAGGACCTGACCCCAGACGTCACTGCCACAGAGTGCTCCGAGGTCAACCAAACCCACCACCCCATGCATGCGCCAGGGACAGAAGAAGCCCCTCGAACAGACATGGACCCTATCCTTGCAGAGCTGCGGGAACAGACTGCTGCAGCACGGTGCCATGCCGAAGGTGGGTAACAGCATACCCCACAATCCCCACGGGGTTGTCATAACATCCACAATGAAATTGTATGTTGCCCACATAGCATAGCGTTCTGATGTTGGGGGGGTTGTCTTATGTCCTCTGTGTTTCAACCTCCTGTAGCATGGCTTATCAGGTGTCAGCATGTGTGAGGGGCTCAGACACATGCACACTGTGCTTGGCCATATACCCCACGTAAGCGCAAAGAGGAAACCAATGATCGCAGGTCACCCAGACACCCTACGTGACAGGCACCTCTCAATGGGTATTGTCAGGCAGCATCATTTGTCAACATTATCTGCACTGTGTGCCAGCATTATAGAAATGGGGGCACCCCAGATATGTGTATGTGTGTGCCATGCCCCCTCAGATCATCTGACCTATCTCAGGTGAGCAGTGTGCAGACCAGGCATTGACATATTAAACTGGGGCAATGTGCCATGTGTGAGATCTGTGATTCTCATGACCCCTCATCCAGACCCCTTCCAGACATGGGATGGCTCATGGGAGACACAGATCTAAACATGGTCATGCGTTGCTAGGTTTGGCAGGCATGACTGTTCTGCAGACTGATCTGGTGGGATATGCGTGACATGTGTATGTGTGATGGTTGTTTACTGGAGAGGTATCTCACATATCACCCTCTGTCCCACCCACAGGCACTCGGCAGGCACTCCAGCGCATATACGTGGCTATGGGGGATAATACAAGGGAGCTGCGGCTGCTCCGGGAGGAGATCCGGTCGGGGGTGCTTGCCCGCATTGCGGGTGCCATGGAGGACATCGTGGCCCTAATGCGGCAGCCAGCACCAGCACCAGCACCGTCACCCGAGGTGCCAGGACATGGTGCAGCACCGCAGGGGGTGTTGGGCCATGGGAGGCATGGGCGGCCACGCAGAAGGTGACTGTGTGTGTAATAAACAGCCTTTAACCAGTACATACGTGTGTTTTCCAATGTGTGTCTCTGTGGTCTCCTAAGTAGTGTGCAAATGCATATCGTGTCCCTGACCATATGACCTGCACCCAGGTCCCTTGCTGGTGGGGTGTCTGAACTGCCAGGTATCACTGCACAGACGCCATCACATTCCGTGTGTGCCATGCAGTGTGTCAGGTCCCAGCCCCTGGGCTGCAGCGTGGCGGTTTACACATCCTCCCAGGTTGCACAGGGGCAATGTCCTGAAGCTACATGTCCAGTGTTGGGATCTGTCACCGTTATCCTCCCCTCATACCCCCAACATTGGCGCACATGTGTGACCATTCTCCCTGCCTGCAACACTGCCTACGTGCCTGCCCCCCACATAGGCATGCATGTGGCATAGGCAGACAAGGGTGGCTTGCGTAGGTCAGCTGCTCATTCACATAAACGCATACTCACTGCCCATCCCTGTGACATGTATTGCCCCAGGACGCACTCAACAGCTTTACCCATGAGTAGCTCCTGGGCTGAGCATTACATCTTACCCTGCCTGCACAGTGGTTTGCCAGTTTCACTATTGGCACACAGGCATGTTGCATCAGAAACAGTTCCCACACATTGCACACAGCATGCATGTGCCTCGGTATCCTGGGACGTCCCCTACATTGCAACATCTCAGGGTGCACCCTGGTCTCACACGCCTACACACATGGTCAGCCCCCATGACTGCATGTGGAGCAAGTCCATGTATGATACCCATGTCTACCTTTACTACACATACCTGTCTACACACATATCCCATGCTTGCATCCATAGTGTGTTGGTAAGGGAGACACGTGACCATTGTGAGTTAGCAAAAACTGTGTGTATATATTTTACATAAACAATACAGTAAAACAATAGACTCAAACATCCCATGTGGCATGTCCAGTGATGGAACACAGGCAGCACAGGGCACATGTGTGGACGTCACAGGGGCCATCAGACACTCCTGTGATGCCCTTCAGGGGATGGCCGCCGACAGGGCAGATGCTCCATCTCAGCGGCCATCTGCTGAATGGATCCCGTCAGCCACTGGTATGTGTGCACTAGCAGATGGAGTTGTTGCTCCACACCATCCAGTGCCACATACAGGACCTGCACACACCTGCCACCACACACACACATAGTGCCAGGGGTTTGTGTGGTGGCATGCGCATGTGACCTGTGTGTGGCCCTGGATGGCGTATCAACACGCGGCCGCCCATCCTGTGCAGCCACATGCAGTGGCTGGCAGGAACCCACAATGCCCTGTGCTGCCCTGTGTTCCCCATCACCCTCTCCCCCAAACACCCCCCTCCTCCCCCCTGCCACCTCCCACCTGCCCTCCACACCCTCCTCCACCCCCCCACCCCCACATCAGCCACACCCTCTCCCTCCCCTCCCACCCCTTCCATGCCCCCATCAGCCCCCTCCTCCGTTAATGTGTCTTCGGCCTCCTCCGCCTCCTCCTCTGCCTCGTCCTCCATCTCCTCAGCCCCGTCCTCCTCCATTGCATGGTGGGCAGGGGGGGCGCCTCAAGGCATATGTGTCTGTGGAGGGCTCCTCATCATCGGCATCACCCTCTGAGGAAGATGACAGTCATCAGCACATTATCATGTGTGTCACATAACACATGTACATATGCAGGCACCACATAGGCTGGTGGGCCACTGTGACGTTTGTTACTGGGCAGCAAGGTCGGCAATACTCACCGTCTCGCTGGGACACTGCCCCCCTCTGGAGGCGGGCAAGGTAGTCCATGTGGTGCAGCCGTAGCTCTCGGCCCTTCTTTCTCAAATCCTCTACCTGTGGATGTGAAAACAATGGGTGGGGGCATCAGTGACCGTTCATCTCTGGTGGGTGGCCAACATAAACAAACATCTGTGTGGGCAGCATCTTGCTGCTCCTGCTCCACTGCTGTGTGTGTCATGTACAGCATAGTTACTCACCTGTAACAGGTGATCTCCGGGAACAGCAGGAATAAGTCTTCACATGTGGGTGGCATCGGTCCCTACGGAGCCTGTGCGGGAATGCTCCCCAATGTCCAATGGGAAAGCTTTTGGGAGCATCCCACAGTGCCTGTGTGCTACCTCCCACCTTTCCCAACTGCCTCTCTCCAGTTGAGTTTACAGCTGAGACAAAGAGAGAGAGAGAGATAGGGAAAGAAAGAAAGAGAGAGAGAGAGAAACAACTCCTAGGGGAGGTGGGTTGTTTGTGATGACGTATTCCTGCTGTTCCCGGAAATCACCTGTTACAGGTGAGTAACTATGCTATCTCCAGGAACTAGCAGGAATTAGTCTTCACATGTGGGGACTCCCTTGCTGTAGATGCCAGGGAAGGATCCCCAGAGTGGTGAGACCCTGTGGAGGGGTTCCACTTCCTCCCATGGATCTCTGGCATCCCGTAAGGGAGGTGGGTAGGAGTTGCTTAAGTATGGAAGAGGTGTTGGAGAACAGCCTGAACAAACATAGCATCCCTGTCTGAGCCTTTATCCAAGCAGTAGTGGGCCGTGAAGGTGTGAACCGAGGACCAGGTAGCTAGTCGACAGATGTCGGTAATAGAGACTGAATGGAGGTGAGCCATAAAGGCTGCCATGGCTCACACATTGTGAGCGGTGACATGGGCCTCCAGTGGAAGGTTTGTGCTATGATAGATGAAAGTACTACATTGAGCAATCCAGTTGGATAGAGTTCTTTTGGAAACTGCTGTACCCAAATGGGAAGGATCAGAGCCTATGAATAGCTGAGAGGACCTTCTGTGTTGCTGTGTCCTCTGCAGATAAAAAGCCAGAGCTCTTTTACAGTCCAAAGTATGAAGAGTCTTCTCTGCATTTGAAGCATGAGGCTTTGGAAAGAATACAGGTAGATAAACCTCTTGGTTTAAATGAAAGGACGAAACCACCTTAGGCATGAAGTGTGGATGTGTCCTTAGGACTACCTTATCATGGTGAAACCTTGTGTAAGGTGGATCAGCCACTAGAGCTTGCAATTCACTGATACGCCTTGCTGATGTGATTGCAATAAGGAATAGTACTTTCCAGGAAAGAAATTTTAAGGAAGTAGTGGCTAAGGGCGCAAAAGGCGGCTGCATAAGCTGGCCTAATACCAGATTGAGATCCCATGCCACCGGAGGTAGTTTAAGGGGAGGTTTCATTAGAAGCAGGCCTCTCATAAATCTGGATATGAGAGGATGGGAAGAAATGGGTTGTCCATTGATGGGTTCAGAAGAAGCAGCAATGGCACTTAAATGGACTCTGACTGACTTAGTTTTGAGACCAGTGTTTGATAAATGAAGGAGGTATTCCAATAATGCTTCTATAGGGATGACAAGAGGGTTGAAGCCCTTTTGTGAACACCAAATGGAAAATCTCTTCCACTTGAAGGCATAAGAATGCCTTGTGGAAGGTTTCTGGAAGCATAATGGACATCTCGCACTTGCTGAGTGAGGGGAAGGCCAAAGGAGTTTAAGCCTTCAGTAGCTAGGCTCTGAGGTGCAGAGACTGGGGATTTGGATGCCATAGTTTCCCCTCCTCCTGCGACAGTAAGTCTGGAGCTGACCCTAAGTCCAGGGGTGGAACCTGGGACAGATGTAGAAGCAGAGGGTACCACACCTGGTGTGGCCAGCGTGGGGCTATGAGGATCATGTTGCCTCTGTCCCTCTGGAGCTTGAATAGGGTCTTGGCAATCAAGGGAATGGGAAGAAAGGCATATAGGAATTCCTGCCCCCAGTTGAGGAGGAAAGCATCCCTCGCTTGGCAGCCCTGAGCTGGAATCCGTGAACAGAACCGGGTAAGTTTGGCATTTGATGGACTTGCAAAGAGGTCTATATCTGGAGTTCCCCAGAGTTGAAATACTCTGGAGAGTTGGTCCATGTGTAGAGACCATTTGTGCGGAAGCAGAACATGACTGAGTCTGTCTGCCCAAGAATTCTGATTGCCAGGGAGATAGACTGCCAGGAGATGGATCTGATGCTCTCTGGCAAACGCCCACAGATGAGGAGCTTCGTTGCAAAGGGACAGAGAGCCTGTTCCTCCTTGTTTGTTCATGTAGAACATGGCTACCTGATTGTCTGTGTGAACTAGTATTCTCTTGCCCTGTAGAAGGGAATGGAATACTTGAAGAGCCAGGTGAATTGCTCTGAGCTCCAACAGATTGATGTGGAAATGAATCTCCTGAGAATTCCAGGTGGCTTGGGTGGAGGTGTCCAGTAGATGAGCACCCCACCCCACTTTGGAGGCATCTGTTGTTAATGTGATCTGAGGAGGGGGTTGCAGGAAAGGTGACCCCTCCAACAGGTTTTGTGCTGACCACCACCAGTCCAGGGACAGGGTAAGGCGGTTTGAGTTTACTATCAGATCTGAGAGACAGCCTGTTGCTTGAGTCCACTGGGAAGAGAGGGCCCATTGGGCTGCTCTCATGTGGAGACGAGCGTAGGGAACCACATACACCATAGATGCCATGTGCCCCAGCAGCTGAAGCATCTCTCGAGCCGAGAGGTGAGTCTTTTGTAGTGCTGAAGAAACCAGTTGCACAATGCAAGGACAGCGAGGCTGAGGCAGGTAGGTCTTTGGCAGTCTGGTATCTAGCCTTGCTCCTATGAACTCCAGCGATTGCGTGGGAGTCAGAAAGGATTCCTGGAGATCTATGACAAGGCCTAGATATTGGAGTACACGCATTGTGTATGAGAGAGAGGCCTGGGCTTGTGTTTGTGACTGCCCGGATGAGGCAATCGTCCAAGTAGGGGAAGACAAATATTTCCCTGGTACGGAGAAAAGCGGCTACCACAGCCATGCACTTTGGGAATACTGTGGGTGCTGAGGCAAGGCCGAAGGGACGAACTTTGTATTGATAGTGCTTTCCTTGATAGAGGAACCAAAGGAACTTTCGGTGTGATTGGTGGCTGAGAACATGGGTGTACACATCCTTGAGATCTAGAGAACAAAGCCAGTTCTGGCTGTGGAGGTAAGGAAGTACGGTTCCTAGAGAAATCATTTAGAATTTCTCTTTGAACAAGAACTTGTTCAGTTCTCTGAGATCTAAAATGGGTCTGTGACCTCCTGTTTTCTTTGGTATGAGGAAATAGGGGGAGTAGAACCCGGAACCCTGTTGAAGATGAGGTACCTCTTCTATTGCTCCTTGAGCTAGGAGACATTTTACCTCTGGATTCAGTTGGGGGGAATTTTGAGAACTGAACTTCCTTACTATTGTAGGAGGAGGCAGGCTTTGGGAATGAAGCCTGTACCCTCTTCTATGATGGACAGAGTCCAGGGTTCTGATGTTATTTGCCTCCATCTGTGGATGAGGTGACATAACCTTCCTGGGATTGTTGAAGGTTGTTTTCCCTGGAGGGCGAAGAAGGGCAAGTACTCTATCAAGGAGTCAAAGGCCCTGTGGGGGCTGAGGCTGCTGGGTCTGCTGAGGCTGAGTAGCTCTCGGCTTTCTCTGCTTAGTAGATTGTTGACCCTTTCTAGCAGCTTGTCCTGCAGGTTGTCCTTGCTGAGCATAGGACTGATAGTATCCTTTCTTTTTGGAGAAGAAAGGCTTTTTGAAAGCTCTCCTCTTTGCAGGATCTAAACTTTTTGAAAGCCTGGTCAAGGTATAATTGCCAGCATCCAATTCTTTGGCTTTTTCCTGCCGGTTCTTCCCAAAAAGGTTGTCACCAGTACAGGGGATGTTGCCCAGTTTATCCTGTACCCAGTGTTCCAGGTTAGAGGCTTGCAGCCAGTCAAGTCTCCTTGCCCCAATAGCAATGGCGGAGACTCTGCCTATGCCCTCAAAACAGTCAAAAGCTGCCCTGTTCACAACTTTAGAAATGTTCTGGGCATGTTTGACAAGTGCTAAATAGTCTTGTCCTCTGTCATCTGGGAGATGAGGACTTAGCAGTTCTAGATCTCCTGCGACCTCCTTCAGGAACATTCCCATGTACAGGATATAGGAACCTATCCTGCCTGAAAGCATGGATGCTTGGAAGACACGGCGACCAAAAGCATCTAAGGTCTTACACTCCCTACCAGGAGGGTTGGAGGCATGTCGTTTGTAACTTTTAATTCTCCTCATAGCAGACTCCACCACGATGGAGTGATGAGGGAGCTGTGTTTTCTGAAAACCAGGGGACGGAGGCACACGATACATAGTAGCCAGCCTGTGAGAATGTGGAGAGGTGGTAAGAGGAGTCTCCCACATTCTCAAAAGAAGATCCTGTAAGATCTGATATATTGGCAGGGTGGCTGCCTCCTTTGGAGCTTGGGGATATTGGTGAATCTCTAGCTCCTGTGCCTTGTGCTCAGATTCAGTTACTACTGAAATGGAGAGGCCCTTGACTACATGTGTGATGAAATCCTGGAAGGACATATCCTCAGGAGGGGACAATCTCCTCTTGGGAGAAGCAGGCTCCTCCTGGAGAGGTACATCGGTACCCTCTGAGCTGTCAGAGTCATCAGACTCCTCAGAAGATTGGACGTATCTTCTCTCAGGGTGCTCAGGTAAAGTGCGGTATCAGTACCGATGGGCATCGGTATCGGAGTGACCCGGTACTGGGGTGTCGATACGGTACTCATCGGCACCGATGGTGCAGTTGCCGATGCCGGTACTGCAATTGGTGTGGATACCGGTGCTGCAATTTGCGGGGTCTGGGGTGGTACCGAGGGCTTCGATGCCACAAGGATAGCCGCCAGACTGCGTTCGATGGCCAGGATCCTCTGGTCCATCGACGCTGCCGATACCTGTGTATGAGTACCGACTGAAGCCAGTACCCCAGAGCATGGCACCAGGAATTCGGATGAGGTTGAGGCCTCCAGAACTTCCTGGAGCCCCAAAGTGGCTTTGGAGGCCGAAAACTCCCACCGGAGTTGTTTGGCCGAAGCGTGTTCCTCAAGGGCAATGCCGGAGGCATCCCGATGTTTGGAGGGGGATCTACCCTTTGAGGAACGGCCAGATTTGTGTTTGGTTACCTGAGATCCACAGGAGGAAGAGGAAGCCCTTGAAGACATGGATGCCACCAAGGCCGCGTCAGAGGGAAAGAGGGTACCGAGCTTGGCTGCTCTGTTCTGCTGACCCTTCTTGGATAACATCCCACAGGCCAAACATTCAGACATGGAGTGATCCGGCCCTAAGCATTTGAGACACCAATCATGGTTGTCAGCGACGGAGAAGGTACCGGCACATTTTAAGCATTTTTTAAAACCCGAGGAGTGTTTTTCCATGATGGAGGAGGGATTAGGGACTAAGCCCAAACCGAGGGGAGACCTACAAAGGAAATTTTCCCTCTTTTTTTTCTTTTTTGTTTGTGTGAGGAAATCTCAACTTTTAGAGAAAGAAATTAAAAGACCAGTGGTACCGGTAATGAAAAAGAAGGCAGACGCTGCCACAGGAGTGGCAATAGAATAGAAGTTTTTCTGCGATGACAGGAACGATGACCTGCTGGCTCTATGGAAAACGAAGAACTGGAGAGAGGCAGTTGGGAAAGGCGGAAAGGCAGCATGCAGGCGCTGTGGGATGCTCACAAAAGCTTTCCTATTGGACGCTGGGGAGCGTTCCCGCGCAGGATCCGTCGGTACCGACGATACCCACATGTGAAGACTACTTCCTGCTTGTTCCTGGAGATTAACTGTTCCCAGTGCCACCTGCATGCGTAGCTGTGGCTCTGGGCATGTGTGCAGTGACACCTATGTGCAGTGTGCATGGCACCCTGAACACACCATTCCATTCCCTTGTGGCACCCTTGCATGACATGGCACGACCATGCCACGTTTGGGTTGGCAATGATGGTGTCCAGGGTACCTCCCTAACCCTGTATGTGGTCTGGTGAACACATTTGTGTTGTCATGATCTACACACATCATCCGACCCAACCCCACTGGCAACATGATATCCTAACACACATGGGTGATGTGTCCATACATGGGACGTTGGGTAGGTGGCCCTATGCACCTTGCCAGGGGCCACTACCATGACATTTGGCTTTCTACGAGGCCCAGGATAGCAATGCTTGACCCACTACAAGCATTGTGGAACCTGTCTCTCTTGGGGATACTGCTAGGTACGTATGACCTAGATTGGCCACTGTTGCAAAGAGCATACTGGGCTTGATGGACCTGGGTCTGACCCAATATGGCCTATATTATGTTGTTATGGTCCTATGACCTGCGCCTTGTATGCTTAGGGCAGGTGTGGCTGCCAACACCAGGGGCAGGGGCCATTGCACCAGAATAGGCTATTGCCACCTGTGCTCATGTCTGGGTTTCAGTCTGTGCTGTGCAACCCCAACAGGTGCATGTATGCTTCCAACACCATCTGTAATGTTCATCTGCAACCAGGTGTGGGATTCCTGGCGAGTGGGCAGATGTGTGACCTGACTCAGCATACAGTTCTGGGGACATGGCTCTGTTACAGGCCTTCGTAATCAGATCTCATAGCTCATGGGGGTGGGGTGCTGTTACGCACATCCACATCTGCACCTACCATACCATCTGGACACATCAAAGACGTGTGTGATGAGGTGTTGACCTCACAGACTAGGGGAGATGTGCAACCTACCCGCCATAAACTAACACAATATCTGAATGACATACCCACCATTGCAATCAGGTCTCAGGCCCCCTGGGGGTTGGGTGTCCTAGCACACATCATCAGCACCATACACCATAGCACCAGGGTGACTGACAGTACACCTTACGCAGTTCTCAGGACTCCTGGGGGTAGGGAGAATGTATTGAACTGCATAGGCACACAGGACCATATCACCAGGGTGACTGACAGCCCACTTTGATGGGCTCTCAGGACTCCTGGGGATAGGGAGAATGTATTGAACTGCATAGGCACACAGGACCATATCACCAGGGTGAGTGACAGCCCACTTTGATGGGCTCTCAGGACTCCTGGGGATAGGGAGAATGAATTGAACTGCATAGGCACACAGGACCGTATCACCAGGGTGAGTGACAGCCCATTTTGATGGGCTCTCAGGACTCCTGGGGATAGGGGGAATGTATTGAACTGCATAGGCACACAGGACCGTATCACCAGGGTGACTGACAGCCCACTTTGATGGGCTCTCAGGACTCCTGGGGATAGGGGGAATGTATTGAACTGCATAGGCTCCTGAGCACACTGGCTGTGCTTACTGCGCCACAGGGGCAGATCATTCCCTGGGGGTACCGTGACTGTTTGTCCTACTGAGCCTGTCTGTTGCAGTGCACAGCACCCACCTGGACCGGGCTAGGCCATGGTCTGCTGTGGTCAGATGTCACTGCCCCCTCTGCCACCGGTACCCCTCCGACGCCATGCTGCCAAGCCCTTCTGCTGGTGGTGCCGGGGGTGGGCAGTCTCGGGCCATCCAGTGTGCATGTAGGCAGCTGCCTATGGTATGGGTGGTGGGGTAGGGGTGCCTAGATGGACGCCCACACTTCCCCCCAGCACCGCCTGCCACTGTTCTGTACCCTTAGGGGTGGCTGCTGGGTACTGTCCCCTGTGACACTGCGGGGGACACACTCATGCCCATGTTGGGCCCTCAACAGTTGCAGTCTGGCTCTACTGTTTATGCATTCCTATGGGCCAAACTGAGCATCACCCCAGTCCCCACTTTGGCCCAGCTGCACCACAGCATGTGCTGCCTGCAGCCCTCTGTATCCCCTTTTCCAGCATCTGCCCAGTTGCCCATTCCGACATGCCCACCCTGCTATTACAGGACATGTGTATTCCATGGGGAACCTGTTCAGTAACAAGGGGATGCCCTGATCTGCGCTATTTCACTGTGACATCATTCACCTTCTATGGTGACAAGGCACACACCCTTCCACAGTTAATATCTTTTTCTGAGGCTTTCTCAGTGGTATTTTTGGCTGTTTCCCATTGATGTCGCTATTGGCTAGCTTGATTATGTTATTTTCCTCGTTTCCTCTGGTCATTTTCACTGCTTATTTGCCCTTTTGTTCCGTGCACATGTATCACACTTATCACGTTTTGTGGGTTTCCCTGCCTATGCTGTACATTGCTGACGCGGAAATGGTTTCCCTCCCCTGCAAATATGCATCTACCGGCAGGTTTTCAATCGCGGTAGGATTCTGCCCTTGAATTCACCGCGTTGGGGTGCCTGGAGCCTCTCCCCGCCCACACTCCACCCATTGACCCCTTCTCTCCGCCCTCTCTCCACCCTCTGTGGTGTTTTACCGCACCGCGGAACCTTACGATCGTTAACTTACGTTAACGTGCGTTATGCGACGTTAACGATCGTTGACGCATCATAAAGCGCGTTAACATCAGTTAACGCTCTTTAACGTTACATTACGCACGTTATGTACCGTTACCACAGTTTAGTAAACATGCCCCTAAGAAGTGTTGCAGAAGGATACAGACAATTTTCCTATTGTATTGGATGCTACAGCTTGATTATGAGGAATTTTCAAGCATGCTTTGGTAAGTTGCCTGGACAACATGTTATATTTTATGAACTCCAGAAGGTGGCTCTCTATGGCATGATGCAAGTATTATAGCAAGCAGTAGCAGTAAATATGAGAGACTGAGATTATACTCCACATACTCTGGTTTAGGAATGAGGTTCATGATTGTCATGCACAAAACTAATCCATTTGGAGAAACTGTCCCCAAAAGTAACAAAGATGTGCATAGGTGAAGGGGGATGCAAAGTACACAGGAACGTGCACTCTGATTATCCAACTGCTTGGACTACTTGGCTTTTCCTCTCTTAGACTTTCCTATCAAGATAAAGTGATCTGGATCACTGCACTAAGAGTGAGAGAAGGGGCTGAAAGAGTGAAGAGTGAGAGGCCTCTAATCTGTATGACACAGTCCTAATGAGTGTGTCATACAGATTAAATAAGGATTTTGTCTGGAGATGCAAGGAAATGTAGATATAAGGAGGTAGCACATAGGATCCATGGAAGGCTACATGTGAAAGGGACTACACAGAGGCTCCATGAAGGGACCAGTAGTCAACCTATAATCTGCATTGGCATATCCACTGCCCTTGCCACCTTTTTGGAGCCTTAGCCAAGGTCTATCTGTGATAGCATCACACAGCAGGAGTTAGAGAAGAGAATACTAGTGGTTGCATACTAGAACATCTTGCAACTACACAGAGAAGAGGTACTAGAGCCATCCTGCTGTCTGGTATGCACATTGTGTTCCCCTAAGGCATCACAGTGGTATCCAGCACCCATACATGCTCTCGAAGGAAGCCTCACCATTCATTCATATCTGCAATATAGCAGAAGGGGGTCTCTTTTTTAAAAATTTTATATTTCTTCCTTTAAACATTAAATCCTAGAATAACATCTTGTACAACAATTAGGAAGAGTTCTGTATCACAATAATACAGGGAAAAAAAAGGTACAAACCAATTCAAGGAAAACAATACCCACTCTAGCACACCAAACCAGAGGAATCCAAGAAAAAGAAAAAACAACAACAAAAACCCCCCAAAATGAAGGAAATCCAGACATACTCTGCCAGTCCCATTCATATCACGGCAGACCAGCAGGGGGCATGTTTGTAGCTACTAAGCGATGGGCACTAAGAAAGGCTAGCAGCTGGGAAGGTTCATAAAAAATATATGACACAAAGGGGTATGTTTACTAAAGGGCGCTATTTGCGCTGCTGACACGTTATCGGGTGATAAGGCACCTTATCACGCGATAATGGTGCTTTACAGGGCACTAAGATACCTTAGCGCGCGATAATGCGCGCAGCGGCGCAAACGAGCGCTGAAGGCAGAGAAAGGCTCCCGGAGGGTGGAGGAAGGCTCCCCATGGGCGGAGAGAGAGGGTCAATGGGTGGAGAGTGGGAGGGGAGAGGCTCCCTGCACACTAACTCCGTGGATTCCGGGTCTGACAACTAACGCCAGTGAAACCCTTGCGTTAGAGCCGATTTAAAGGGAAGAGAAACCATTTCCGTCAGCAATGTACAGCAAAGCCAGGAAACTTACAAAACGTGATAAGTGTGATACATGTGCACGGAACAAAAGGGGAAATAAACGTTGAAAATGACCTGAACAAACTGGGAAAAAACCACAACCAAGCTGGGCAATAGTGATATTAATGGGAAACATCAAAAAACACTACCGAGAAAGCTCCAAAAAAAAGATATTAATTTTGGAAGGGGCTATGCTCTGTCCCCATACAAGGTGAATGATCCCACAGTGAAATAGTGCTGATCAGGGTTTTCCCTTTCTATTGGACAGATTTTCTATGGCGTGCACATGTCCTGTAACAGCAGGGTGGGCATGTCGGAACGGGCAACTGGACAGATGCTGCAAAAGGGGATACAGAGGGCTGCAGGCGGCACATGCTGTGGTGCAGCTGGGCCACAGTGCGGACTAGGCTGATGCCTAAGTGGCACATAGGAATGCTTAAACAGTAGAGCAGCCAGACAGCAACTGATGAGGGCCCAACATGGGCATGAGTGTGTTTCTCACAGTGTCACAGGGGATAGTACCCAGCAGGTACCCCCAAGGGCACAGAACATTGGCAGGCGGTGCTGGGGGGAAGCATGGACGTCTATGCAGGCACCCCTACCCCAGAACCCACACCATAGGCAGCCGCCTACCGGCACACTGGATGGCCTGAGACTGCACACCACCAGCACCACCAGCAGAAGGGCATGTCAGCATGGCGACAGAGGGGTACTGGTGGTGGAGGGGGCAGTGGCAGCTGCCCACAGCAGACCATGGCCTAGCCCTGTTTAGGTGGGTGCCATGCACTGCAACAGACAGGCCCTGGCTAACGAACAGTCATGGTATCCCCAGGGAATAAACTGTCCCTGTGACAACAGTGTGGTGCAGTATACACAGCCACTGTGTTCAGGAGCAGAAGATCACAGGTTCAAGTCCCAGCTGTGGCTCCCACCAACCCAGTCCCCATATTTTACCCAGTACTAAACCATGGTAATAAAGAGGGAACCTTTATTGCAGATAACATAAACATGCCTGAAATGCCTATATTTCACCCTACAGAGCACAGACACCATAGACATGAGCAATACCCAGAGCAGAGTTTCCCAAATGCAGTCCTGAAGGGACAAACTCCATTCAGGCGTCATGCTGTCCCTAATAAAGATGCCTGTGCTGCATTTTTATGCGCCGCCCCCATGGTATGCAGATGTATCCATGGATATTCATTAGGGACAGCATGAAAACCCAGTGTTTGGCCCACCAGAACTGGAGTTGGGAACCTCTGCCTTAGAGCAGCGACCAACAGGCACAGAAACACCCCCACCCACAGGCGCCATTATCCAAAGCCTCCTGGAGAGGCAGGATGTTGGGCCCTGCACGAAGCAGCACCATCTCCCAATACTAGCACTTGCATACCATAGCACTGCCACCCTAAACCTGGGAATATGGTACACATATATCAAAAGGTTGTTATGATTACTGGCAGATAGCAATCCCTAGGTTAAGCACAATCTGCTCGTTGAGCTGTATCATAGCAACCTCTCTGATGTCTGTGGAGTGTGTTTCAGGTCTGGTGTCTGACAGTGTTTACCACCCCGGTGAGTGACCCAACAGTATTGCGTACCATAGCCATACCTGCACTGTGCCCAGGACTGGTGCGGTGGCCAGGGCTGCCAAAAGCCTCTATAATTGTACAATGCTGGCATAGGTGTGGGAGTGTGTGTCCGTCTACCCAGTGTGTGGTGACTGCCAACACCTTCCTCAGCCCACACTGCTTGCACTGTTACCAGTGTCAGCCTGCCAATGTGCATAATGAGGAGCAAGGTACTATGGGTATAGCCCGGACAGAGTGGCCTGGCCAGGATGCATCTGCACAGGGCATAAGGCAATGGCTGGGACATTGTAGTGCCCGGCCACCACCTGCACGGACAGGGTGGCCACAGCATGTTCTGCTGGGAGGTCACTCTCACCCTGACTGTGCAGTGACCACGGCATGGCTAGGTTCCCCCATAGTGATGTATAGTCTTTCTCTCATGTGATATTTATGGGCTCTTTTGGGGGTCCAATCACTGACTAATCTGCTTGGTGTGTATGCTGACATCCCAGTTCTGGGTACATGCATTTCTTCCAGGAACATGCACTATGGACTGGCTAGCAGACTATCTGCAGTTAGTA